>OY726518.1:129242786-129881781 GCA_963383655.1 Bathymodiolus septemdierum
GGTGACCACCAACTTGTTCCCCTAATCAAATAAGTGTTAGGACTACCACAAAACCAATCATAGGAGTTGTGACGACCACTGTCCCCTAGATCAAATAAGTGTTAGGACTACCACAAAAACCATCATAAGTGCGCGTCTGTGACCACCACTGTCCCTAGATCAAATAAGTGTTAGGACTACCACAAAAACCATCATAAGTGTGACGACCACTGTCCCCTAGATCAAATAAGTGTTAGGACTACCACAAAAACCATCATAAGTGTGACCACCACTGTCCCCTAGATCAAATAAGTGTTAGGACTACCACAAAAACCATCATAAGTGTGACCGACCACTGTCCCCTAGATCAAATAAGTGTTAGGACTACCACAAAAACCATCATAAGTGTGACACCACTGTCCCCTAGATCAAATAAGTGTTAGGACTACCACAAAAACCATCATAAGTGTGACCACCACTGTCCCTAGATCAAATAAGTGTTAGGACTACCACAAAAACCATCATAAGTGTGACGACCACTGTCCCCTAGATCAAATAAGTGTTAGGACTACCACAAAAACCATCATAAGTGTGACCACCACTGTCCCCTAGATCAAATAAGTGTTAGGACTACCACAAAAACCATCATAAGTGTGACGACCACTGTCCCCTAGATCAAATAAGTGTTAGGACTACCACAAAAACCATCATAAGTGTGACCACCACTGTCCCCTAGATCAAATAAGTGTTAGGACTACCACAAAAACCATCATAAGTGTGACGACCACTGTCCCCTAGATCAAATAAGTGTTAGGACTACCACAAAAACCATCATAAGTGTGACCACCACTGTCCCCTAGATCAAATAAGTGTTAGGACTACCACAAAAACCATCATAAGTGTGACGACCACTGTCCCCTAGATCAAATAAGTGTTAGGACTACCACAAAAACCATCATAAGTGTGACCACCACTGTCCCCTAGATCAAATAAGTGTTAGGACTACCACAAAAACCATCATAAGTGTGACGACCACTGTCCCCTAGATCAAATAAGTGTTAGGACTACCACAAAAACCATCATAAGTGTGACCACCACTGTCCCCTAGATCAAATAAGTGTTAGGACTACCACAAAAACCATCATAAGTGTGACCACCACTGTCCCCTAGATCAAATAAGTGTTAGGACTACCACAAAAACCATCATAAGTGTGACGACCACTGTCCCCTAGATCAAATAAGTGTTAGGACTACCACAAAAACCATCATAAGTGTGACCACCACTGTCCCCTAGATCAAATAAGTGTTAGGACTACCACAAAAACCATCATAAGTGTGACCACCACTGTCCCCTAGATCAAATAAGTGTTAGGACTACCACAAAAACCATCATAAGTGTGACCACCACTGTCCCCTAGATCAAATAAGTGTTAGGACTACCACAAAAACCATCATAAGTGTGACGACCACTGTCCCCTAGATCAAATAAGTGTTAGGACTACCACAAAAACCATCATAAGTGTGACGACCACTGTCCCCTAGATCAAATAAGTGTTAGGACTACCACAAAAACCATCATAAGTGTGACCACCACTGTCCCCTAGATCAAATAAGTGTTAGGACTACCACAAAAACCATCATAAGTGTGACCACCACTGTCCCCTAGATCAAATAAGTGTTAGGACTACCACAAAAACCATCATAAGTGTGACGACCACTGTCCCCTAGATCAAATAAGTGTTAGGACTACCACAAAAACCATCATAAGTGTGACGACCACTGTCCCCTAGATCAAATAAGTGTTAGGACTACCACAAAAACCATCATAAGTGTGACGACCACTGTCCCCTAGATCAAATAAGTGTTAGGACTACCACAAAAACCATCATGAGGTGTGTTTTGCACACTGTCCCCTAGATCAAATAAGTGTTAGGACTACCACAAAAACCATCATAAGTGTGACCACCACTGTCCCCTAGATCAAATAAGTGTTAGGACTACCACAAAAACCATCATAAGTGTGACGACCACTGTCCCCTAGATCAAATAAGTGTTAGGACTACCACAAAAACCATCATAAGTGTGACGACCACTGTCCCCTAGATCAAATAAGTGTTAGGACTACCACAAAAACCATCATAAGTGTGACCACCACTGTCCCCTAGATCAAATAAGTGTTAGGACTACCACAAAAACCATCATAAGTGTGACCACCACTGTCCCCTAGATCAAATAAGTGTTAGGACTACCACAAAAACCATCATAAGTGTGACGACCACTGTCCCCTAGATCAAATAAGTGTTAGGACTACCACAAAAACCATCATAAGTGTGACCACCACTGTCCCCTAGATCAAATAAGTGTTAGGACTACCACAAAAACCATCATAAGTGTGACCACCACTGTCCCCTAGATCAAATAAGTGTTAGGACTACCACAAAAACCATCATAAGTGTGACGACCACTGTCCCCTAGATCAAATAAGTGTTAGGACTACCACAAAAACCATCATAAGTGTGACGACCACTGTCCCCTAGATCAAATAAGTGTTAGGACTACCACAAAAACCATCATAAGTGTGACGACCACTGTCCCCTAGATCAAATAAGTGTTAGGACTACCACAAAAACCATCATAAGTGTGACGACCACTGTCCCCTAGATCAAATAAGTGTTAGGACTACCACAAAAACCATCATAAGTGTGACGACCACTGTCCCCTAGATCAAATAAGTGTTAGGACTACCACAAAAACCATCATAAGTGTGACGACCACTGTCCCCTAGATCAAATAAGTGTTAGGACTACCACAAAAACCATCATAAGTGTGACCACCACTGTCCCTAGATCAAATAAGTGTTAGGACTACCACAAAAACCATCATAAGTGTGACGACCACTGTCCCCTAGATCAAATAAGTGTTAGGACTACCACAAAAACCATCATAAGTGTGACCACCACTGTCCCCTAGATCAAATAAGTGTTAGGACTACCACAAAAACCATCATAAGTGTGACGACCACTGTCCCCTAGATCAAATAAGTGTTAGGACTACCACAAAAACCATCATAAGTGTGACGACCACTGTCCCCTAGATCAAATAAGTGTTAGGACTACCACAAAAACCATCATAAGTGTGACCACCACTGTCCCTAGATCAAATAAGTGTTAGGACTACCACAAAAACCATCATAAGTGTGACGACCACTGTCCCCTAGATCAAATAAGTGTTAGGACTACCACAAAAACCATCATAAGTGTGACCACCACTGTCCCCTAGATCAAATAAGTGTTAGGACTACCACAAAAACCATCATAAGTGTGACCACCACTGTCCCCTAGATCAAATAAGTGTTAGGACTACCACAAAAACCATCATAAGTGTGACGACCACTGTCCCCTAGATCAAATAAGTGTTAGGACTACCACAAAAACCATCATAAGTGTGACGACCACTGTCCCCTAGATCAAATAAGTGTTAGGACTACCACAAAAACCATCATAAGTGTGACCACCACTGTCCCCTAGATCAAATAAGTGTTAGGACTACCACAAAAACCATCATAAGTGTGACGACCACTGTCCCCTAGATCAAATAAGTGTTAGGACTACCACAAAAACCATCATAAGTGTGACCACCACTGTCCCCTAGATCAAATAAGTGTTAGGACTACCACAAAAACCATCATAAGTGTGACGACCACTGTCCCCTAGATCAAATAAGTGTTAGGACTACCACAAAAACCATCATAAGTGTGACGACCACTGTCCCCTAGATCAAATAAGTGTTAGGACTACCACAAAAACCATCATAAGTGTGACCACCACTGTCCCCTAGATCAAATAAGTGTTAGGACTACCACAAAAACCATCATAAGTGTGACCACCACTGTCCCCTAGATCAAATAAGTGTTAGGACTACCACAAAAACCATCATAAGTGTGACCACCACTGTCCCTTAGATCAAATAAGTGTTAGGACTACCACAAAAACCATCATAAGTGTGACGACCACTGTCCCCTAGATCAAATAAGTGTTAGGACTACCACAAAAACCATCATAAGTGTGACGACCACTGTCCCCTAGATCAAATAAGTGTTAGGACTACCACAAAAACCATCATAAGTGTGACGACCACTGTCCCCTAGATCAAATAAGTGTTAGGACTACCACAAAAACCATCATAAGTGTGACGACCACTGTCCCCTAGATCAAATAAGTGTTAGGACTACCACAAAAACCATCATAAGTGTGACGACCACTGTCCCCTAGATCAAATAAGTGTTAGGACTACCACAAAAACCATCATAAGTGTGACGACCACTGTCCCCTAGATCAAATAAGTGTTAGGACTACCACAAAAACCATCATAAGTGTAACCACCACTGTCCCCTAGATCAAATAAGTGTTAGGACTACCACAAAAACCATCATAAGTGTGACGACCACTGTCCCCTAGATCAAATAAGTGTTAGGACTACCACAAAAACCATCATAAGTGTGACCACCACTGTCCCCTAGATCAAATAAGTGTTAGGACTACCACAAAAACCATCATAAGTGTGACGACCACTGTCCCCTAGATCAAATAAGTGTTAGGACTACCACAAAAACCATCATAAGTGTGACCACCACTGTCCCCTAGATCAAATAAGTGTTAGGACTACCACAAAAACCATCATAAGTGTGACGACCACTGTCCCCTAGATCAAATAAGTGTTAGGACTACCACAAAAACCATCAGAAGTGTGAGACCACTGTCCCCTAGATCAAATAAGTGTTAGGACTACCACAAAAACCATCAGAAGTGTGAGACCACTGTCCCCTAGATCAAATAAGTGTTAGGACTACCACAAAAACCATCATAAGTGTGACCACCACTGTCCCCTAGATCAAATAAGTGTTAGGACTACCACAAAAACCATCATAAGTGTGACGACCACTGTCCCCTAGATCAAATAAGTGTTAGGACTACCACAAAAACCATCATAAGTGTGACCACCACTGTCCCCTAGATCAAATAAGTGTTAGGACTACCACAAAAACCATCATAAGTGTGACGACCACTGTCCCCTAGATCAAATAAGTGTTAGGACTACCACAAAAACCATCAGAAGTGTGAGACCACTGTCCCCTAGATCAAATAAGTGTTAGGACTACCACAAAAACCATCAGAAGTGTGAGACCACTGTCCCCTAGATCAAATAAGTGTTAGGACTACCACAAAAACCATCAGAAGTGTGAGACCACTGTCCCCTAGATCAAATAAGTGTTAGGACTACCACAAAAACCATCATAAGTGTGACGACCACTGTCCCCTAGATCAAATAAGTGTTAGGACTACCACAAAAACCATCATAAGTGTGACGACCACTGTCCCCTAGATCAAATAAGTGTTAGGACTACCACAAAAACCATCATAAGTGTGAGACCACTGTCCCCTAGATCAAATAAGTGTTAGGACTACCACAAAAACCATCATAAGTGTGACCACCACTGTCCCCTAGATCAAATAAGTGTTAGGACTACCACAAAAACCATCATAAGTGTGACGACCACTGTCCCCTAGATCAAATAAGTGTTAGGACTACCACAAAAACCATCATAAGTGTGACCACCACTGTCCCCTAGATCAAATAAGTGTTAGGACTACCACAAAAACCATCATAAGTGTGACGACCACTGTCCCCTAGATCAAATAAGTGTTAGGACTACCACAAAAACCATCAGAAGTGTGAGACCACTGTCCCCTAGATCAAATAAGTGTTAGGACTACCACAAAAACCATCAGAAGTGTGAGACCACTGTCCCCTAGATCAAATAAGTGTTAGGACTACCACAAAAACCATCATAAGTGTGACGACCACTGTCCCCTAGATCAAATAAGTGTTAGGACTACCACAAAAACCATCATAAGTGTGACGACCACTGTCCCCTAGATCAAATAAGTGTTAGGACTACCACAAAAACCATCATAAGTGTGACCACCACTGTCCCCTAGATCAAATAAGTGTTAGGACTACCACAAAAACCATCATAAGTGTGACCACCACTGTCCCCTAGATCAAATAAGTGTTAGGACTACCACAAAAACCATCATAAGTGTGACGACCACTGTCCCCTAGATCAAATAAGTGTTAGGACTACCACAAAAACCATCATAAGTGTGACCACCACTGTCCCCTAGATCAAATAAGTGTTAGGACTACCACAAAAACCATCATAAGTGTGACGACCACTGTCCCCTAGATCAAATAAGTGTTAGGACTACCACAAAAACCATCATAAGTGTGATGACCACTGTCCCCTAGATCAAATAAGTGTTAGGACTACCACAAAAACCATCATAAGTGTGACCACCACTGTCCCCTAGATCAAATAAGTGTTAGGACTACCACAAAAACCATCATAAGTGTGACGACCACTGTCCCCTAGATCAAATAAGTGTTAGGACTACCACAAAAACCATCATAAGTGTGACCACCACTGTCCCCTAGATCAAATAAGTGTTAGGACTACCACAAAAACCATCATAAGTGTGACCACCACTGTCCCCTAGATCAAATAAGTGTTAGGACTACCACAAAAACCATCATAAGTGTGACCACCACTGTCCCCTAGATCAAATAAGTGTTAGGACTACCACAAAAACCATCATAAGTGTGACGACCACTGTCCCCTAGATCAAATAAGTGTTAGGACTACCACAAAAACCATCATAAGTGTGACGACCACTGTCCCCTAGATCAAATAAGTGTTAGGACTACCACAAAAACCATCATAAGTGTGACCACCACTGTCCCCTAGATCAAATAAGTGTTAGGACTACCACAAAAACCATCATAAGTGTGACGACCACTGTCCCCTAGATCAAATAAGTGTTAGGACTACCACAAAAACCATCATAAGTGTGACCACCACTGTCCCCTAGATCAAATAAGTGTTAGGACTACCACAAAAACCATCATAAGTGTGACCACCACTGTCCCCTAGATCAAATAAGTGTTAGGACTACCACAAAAACCATCATAAGTGTGACCACCACTGTCCCCTAGATCAAATAAGTGTTAGGACTACCACAAAAACCATCATAAGTGTGACCACCACTGTCCCCTAG
The DNA here is from genome assembly GCA_963383655.1 of Bathymodiolus septemdierum. Classification (NCBI taxonomy): domain Eukaryota; kingdom Metazoa; phylum Mollusca; class Bivalvia; order Mytilida; family Modiolidae; genus Bathymodiolus; species Bathymodiolus septemdierum. Next base: position 129,249,881 of record OY726518.1, read on the forward strand.
ATCAAATAAGTGTTAGGACTACCACAAAAACCATCATAAGTGTGATGACCACTGTCCCCTAGATCAAATAAGTGTTAGAACTACCACAAAAACCATCATAAGTGTGACCACCACTGTCCCCTAGATCAAATAAGTGTTAGGACTACCACAAAAACCATCAGAAGTGTGAGACCACTGTCCCCTAGATCAAATAAGTGTTAGGACTACCACAAAAACCATCATAAGTGTGACCACCACTGTCCCCTAGATCAAATAAGTGTTAGGACTACCACAAAAACCATCATAAGTGTGACCACCACTGTCCCCTAGATCAAATAAGTGTTAGGACTACCACAAAAACCATCATAAGTGTGACCACCACTGTCCCCTAGATCAAATAAGTGTTAGGACTACCACAAAAACCATCATAAGTGTGACCACCACTGTCCCCTAGATCAAATAAGTGTTAGAACTACCACAAAAACCATCATAAGTGTGACCACCACTGTCCCCTAGATCAAATAAGTGTTAGGACTACCACAAAAACCATCAGAAGTGTGAGACCACTGTCCCCTAGATCAAATAAGTGTTAGGACTACCACAAAAACCATCATAAGTGTGACGACCACTGTCCCCTAGATCAAATAAGTGTTAGGACTACCACAAAAACCATCATAAGTGTGACCACCACTGTCCCCTAGATCAAATAAGTGTTAGGACTACCACAAAAACCATCATAAGTGTGACCACCACTGTCCCCTAGATCAAATAAGTGTTAGGACTACCACAAAAACCATCATAAGTGTGACGACCACTGTCCCCTAGATCAAATAAGTGTTAGGACTACCACAAAAACCATCATAAGTGTGACCACCACTGTCCCCTAGATCAAATAAGTGTTAGGACTACCACAAAAACCATCATAAGTGTGACGACCACTGTCCCCTAGATCAAATAAGTGTTAGGACTACCACAAAAACCATCATAAGTGTGACCACCACTGTCCCCTAGATCAAATAAGTGTTAGGACTACCACAAAAACCATCATAAGTGTGACCACCACTGTCCCCTAGATCAAATAAGTGTTAGGACTACCACAAAAACCATCATAAGTGTGATGACCACTGTCCCCTAGATCAAATAAGTGTTAGAACTACCACAAAAACCATCATAAGTGTGACCACCACTGTCCCCTAGATCAAATAAGTGTTAGGACTACCACAAAAACCATCAGAAGTGTGAGACCACTGTCCCCTAGATCAAATAAGTGTTAGGACTACCACAAAAACCATCATAAGTGTGACCACCACTGTCCCCTAGATCAAATAAGTGTTAGGACTACCACAAAAACCATCATAAGTGTGACCACCACTGTCCCCTAGATCAAATAAGTGTTAGGACTACCACAAAAACCATCATAAGTGTGACCACCACTGTCCCCTAGATCAAATAAGTGTTAGGACTACCACAAAAACCATCATAAGTGTGACCACCACTGTCCCCTAGATCAAATAAGTGTTAGGACTACCACAAACACCATCATAAGTGTGATGACCACTGTCCCCTAGATCAAATAAGTGTTAGGACTACCACAAAAACCATCATAAGTGTGACCACCACTGTCCCCTAGATCAAATAAGTGTTAGGACTACCACAAAAACCATCATAAGTGTGATGACCACTGTCCCCTAGATCAAATAAGTGTTAGAACTACCACAAAAACCATCATAAGTGTGACCACCACTGTCCCCTAGATCAAATAAGTGTTAGGACTACCACAAAAACCATCAGAAGTGTGAGACCACTGTCCCCTAGATCAAATAAGTGTTAGGACTACCACAAAAACCATCATAAGTGTGACCACCACTGTCCCCTAGATCAAATAAGTGTTAGGACTACCACAAAAACCATCATAAGTGTGACCACCACTGTCCCTTAGATCAAATAAGTGTTAGGACTACCACAAAAACCATCATAAGTGTGACGACCACTGTCCCCTAGATCAAATAAGTGTCACTCAAACTCCTAGACTTAAATTACTGTTAAAAGGACTACTAAAACCAAAAGCAATGTTATGATGACCCCTAAAGTGTTAAGAAGATCCATAAATCCAACTGTTAAAACGACTCACAGAACAAAGACACAGCTACCAATATCTAGTGTCAAAGTACTAAAAAATAATAATACCTTACCTTTAGGTTTGTGTGTTCCTCAGAACATACTGCACGATGTTTCTTCTCTATCATACATACAATCATTCAGAGGGTAACGTTTACTGCAAAAATGCGGACTCCTTTCAATCTCTTAATGTGTAAAGTCGATTTCGTTAATACTATGCTACTTCTGTAAAAATGTGCGTCTATATCATCTTGTACGCCCAAAAATAGTAAAAAGGGTAACATACAATGTGAAACTTGTGGTATTTTAATGAACATATAGAAAAAACTACTGTATTAGAGAATTAGGTTCTACACTGCCTTGTGTTTGTGGTGTGAATATCAAGGGAGTTGGCAACATTAATAATTCTGAAAATAGTGATTTGATTGTAATGAATTTATTGAACACAAACCAACCTATCAATCACAGTCATGATAGGAGTAATTACCATCGTCCAAAAATAAAGACTAAGACATTTTCACTTAGTGGGACCTCTGATGATCTCATTTCCCGCATTCATAAACTGTTGGGTGGTGGTTGTATAGGCACCACTCTCTTTTCACTTAGAGCGAGGAGTCACAAACCTTAAATCACTCGGCGATTTTCCATTTCAAAAGCCAAGCGCTAATGGATTTACTCAGGAATATCTGTTGGTTAGTAATATGAAACAGGCACGGCCATGAATGCTCGCGAATCTGAAAATTATCACGCTCATCCAGTGCATCAAAAAGTATCGAGATTTTTTGGGCCGAGATATATCGGGGACGAATTTTTTTTAGGGCCGAATCTAGTCTCATTCAATCGAACTGTCGTTCCTTACGAAATCTCAAAAGTTAACTTCCGCGTAGAAACAAAAGTTCTTGTCAGTATGTCAGAAGAGATTTAATAAATTAAAAAATATCAATATAAGTAAAACAAGCTAACAAAATAACTTTTATTACACACGGGTTCCGGGTTTCAGTGGTATCGGACGTACGAGAGAGGGTACGAGACTTAGGATCACCTTTGCGATTTATGTTAAGAAGATCTTAATTAGTTGAGTGTGTTAGTGTGTTACACGGAACGTGTTTACAATGAGCAGACATTTTTTTTATCCGTCAGTATGTGCAGCCATGTTTGTCAAAAAATCCTAAGTACACATGTTATACCATAAAGAGCTCACTGACGCTCGCATATTAATTGTGATGTGGCTAAATTTCGACCGCTTTTAAAACCAGTAAAGGACGGAATTGTTATCACAAGATAACAGACGATTCCTTCATCTTAATTTTTCCAAAAAGGAGTCGATGCCGTCAATGTTGTCAATGTTAGCAATATCTTGAGTCATAAAGAAGTAACTTCCCATGTTCTCGAGTATTTTCAAAATCAAACTGTGCCAATTGTACACCTAAAATTTTCAATTACAAAAAAGCATTGCAGGACTTTAATGTTGTGGAATACTTAAAAAAACATAAAATGTGATTGTTCCCATTCTGCTTTCAACTATAACGCATCTGGACATGTCATTACGGCCGACCTGAATATAATCAACCAGGATAATCTCCGGAAGATGGTCTTCCATAGAGCTAAATTCGGGAAACCACGATTTTAAAATTATGATGGATTTCGCAGCCCATCAACACAAAGCCTATATTTCTACGTTTTATTTGTATTCGTGGAATTAGAAAGAAGTAATTGTGGGTTATCTCTCTTTCCACATGACTTTAATACTAAATGGGAGTTGAAGTACAGATAGAACAATAACACGAATACCGAACTATCAGTTTACGATATAAAAAGAGAGACTGCATGTTTTATTTTAACTGGTCAATCATTTATGTAATGCTGAAATTTTACTGATTTCCGAAATGTAACTGAGAAGTAACAACATTCGAACATTATGCTCTCCTTTCTCATGGAACATTATGCTCTCCTTTCTCATGGACAAGAGATAACATTCGAACATTATGCTCTCCTTTCTCATGGAACATTATGCTCTCCTTTCTCATGGACAAGAGATAACATTCGAACATTATGCTCTCCTTTCTCATGGAACATTATGCTCTCCTTTCTCATGGACAAGAGATAAGACATTATGACAAAATATTTGTTATTATTTTTGAACCAACATAAATAATGTCTATATACAAAACACAGCCGATTTAATATACTTAAGACGAACACAGAGTACCTAAAGTCGAACACAGAGTACTTAAAGTCGAACACAGAGTACCTAAAGTCGAACACAGAGTACCGAAGTCGAACACAGAGTACCTAAAGTCGAACACAGAGTACCGAAGTCGAGTACAGAGTACCTAAAGTCGAACACAGAGTACCTAAAGTCGAACACAGAGTACCGAAGTCGAGCACAGAGTACCTAAAGTCGAACACAGAGTACCGAAGTCGAACACAGAGTGCCTAAAGTCGAACACAGAGTACATAAAGTCGAACATAGAGTACCTAAAGTCGAACACAGAGTACCTAAAGTCGAACACAGAGTACCTAAAGTCGAACACAGAGTACCTAAAGTCGAGCACAGAGTACCTAAAGTCGAACACAGAGTACCTAAACACAGAGTACCCAAGATCGAAGAGGTTTTTCACACAAAGGACAACCTGCATACAAAATACAATGTACAGTACAAATACAGATCGAAACAACAACAAAAGCGTGAATAATACAAAATCACAAATAAACCAGAAGTGATATGGGTGCTTCAGAGGGGTCTCTTGTTTCATTAATGACATCCGGCATGAAGTCCCAGTTCCCAAAGCCAATCAATAAATATATTTCCAAATCCATATTGGAATCATGTCAGTAATAATTTTAGGAATAAGCATTCCAATACACAACATTGTATAAGGTAAATTAGTGTATTCACCTGATCTCACTCCCGGTTATTTGTGATCATTTGTGACACTTCCTGTTTGAACTTTTATTCTTTTGATATTATTTTAGCCTTGTGTTTTTGTTCTGTTATTTTTGTGTCTGCTCGAAAAACATTCCCGACGTGAGTAGTCTCTGTTTGTCATGTAATCTGACTTGGATAGTGTGGTTTACTCTTTTAATCAGATTTGAATAACATATTTATTTTGTAATCAGACTAGGATATTCTATGTTTGTCTTCTAATCAGACTAGGGTAGTCTGTGTTTGTTTTGTAATCAGACATGGGTTGTTTGTGTTTGTCCTGTAATCAGACTTGAGTAGTCTTTGTTTGTCTTGTTATGACTGCATCATTGAAAATAATCAAAACTAGTAGCAACATCATGATTCCGGTCTGCAGGACACTATTTCCCCATCGTAGATCATGTCTGCAGACTATCATTGGCCATCATGATTCCTATTCACAGAACACTTGATCATCATGATTCCTGTCTGCAGAACACTATTAACCAACATGGTTCCTGTCTACATACCAATATTGCCCATCATCATTCCTGTCTACAGAACACTATTAACGATTATGATTTCTGACTAAAGAGCACTCTTGACCATCATGATTTCTGTAAACAGAACATTGATAACCATAACGATTTTAGTATACATAACAATATTGCCCATCATCATTCCTGTCTACAGAACACTATGAACGATCATGATTGCTGACTAAAGAACACTCTTGACGATCATGATTTCTGTAAACAGAACATTAATAACTATATCGATTCTAGTATACATAACAATATTGCCCATCATCATTCCTGTCTACAGAACACTATTAACGATCATGATTTCTGACTAAAGAACACTCTTGACGATCATGATTTCTGTAAACAGAACATTAATAACGATAGCGATTCTAATATACAGAACACTATTGACCATCATGATTTCTGTCTACAGAACGCTATTGACCAGCATGATTCCTGTCTACATCACGTTATTGACCATCATGATTTGTGTCTACAGAACATTCTTGACCATCATGATTTCTTTAAACAGAACATTAATAACCATAGCGATTCTAGTATACAGAACACTATTGACCATCATGATTTCTGTCTACAGAACGCTATTGACCAGCATGATTCCTGTCTACAGAACATTATTGACCATCATGATTTGTGTCTACAGAACACTCTTGACCATCATGATTTCTGTAAACAGAACATTAATAGCCATAGCGATTCTAGTATACATAACACTATTGACCATCATGATTTCTGACTAGAACACTGTTGACCATCATGATTTCTCTTTACAGAACATTATTGACCATCATGATTTCAATATCCACAATTCTATTGATTCAAGTCTGCAGAACACTAATGATCATTATGATTCGTGTCTACAGAACACTATTAGCCATCATGACTCTGGTCTACAGAGGACTATTAGCCATCATGACTCTTGTCTACAGAACACTTAGCCATCATGACTCTTGTCTACAGAACACTTAGCCATCATGACTCTTTTCTACAGAGGACTATTAGCCATAATAACTCTGGTCTACAGAGAACTATTTACCCATAAAATGAAAAACAAAAAATACCACACTGTCGAAACAGTTCCAAAATCCACTCAACATCGTCGGCAGAGGCAAAATCGATATCCCTAACACACATATTAATGAATTCTTACTTTCCAGGCTTATTACAGCCACTTCAATTAAAAGTGTCGGGGTTTAACTAGTTTGATGGGCCCAACCCATTTCAGTAATAAAACCGACTTCCGATACAAAATTCATCAAATCATAGCATCTTTTAAACTACAACGGTATAGTCAACTCTGTCTTATATATGGATCAGTTGATACTGAAGAATATTCTTACAGAAACTATAACGATTACAATGTAACGATGTAGCTGTTACTTTATGTTTATCACAATCATTTCCACAAGTGATTGCCAATTCTACAATATCATTAACAAATGAAGATAAAAACAATAAATAAAGCTTACAATTATGTTATTTTGCATTCCTGTGTGGGGAATCCCTGGTTGAAGACTAATAACAGTTTATATTTTTTCGTAACATTTTAATAGGACAACAATTGAACTTTACAGATAACAATTTGGCATTAAATTGATAGAATCTTACAGTTCTTGTAAACTTGGAGAAACAGTCATTCCTTTCTATGGAAAACAGGTAATTCTATGCTAATTGCCAATATGAAAGACTGAAAACATCCAAAATGGTTACCCGTATAAAAATTGAACTGAAATGTACGCCTTTTTGAAAAATCTTTTTATGTATATGCCACGTCTACTTTATGACTTGCAGTGATAGAAATACATTGCTTTCTAAGAATTTGATTAAAACATTTTCTTAAAATATACACTGTAAGAACTTATCATCTGTAGTTTTCCACCATTTGTCGTTTGTTATTTTTAAATTTGTAGTTTATACGTGACAAATAAAGTAATGAATATGTGATAAATATTCTCTACTTTTATTCTCGCCATCTGTGATCCCTGTCATAAGTATGCTCTTCCCACCTAATAATACCTGGGATACCTTCTATCTCCTCATGTTTCCTGTCATAGCTACACCCCCACCCCCCTACACACACATTATACCTGGAATACCTATGCTCTCCCTTCTTTCTCAAAATCTCTGACCTATGTAGACGAAATTTTGTAGCAGCAATCGCATCTGGCATTTAATAAATTTAGAACAGGTAGTGTTTTATATTAAATCCTAGAGTTTATGGTTTTCAAAATTGTTTTGAAGGAAGACAATTTGTTTATTTGTATAAAGTAATTATGATTATATTACAACTTTAAGGATACACAAGTCAAGCCTTAAGAGTTTGGTAATCATATAGTAAACATATTATGTATAGGAGAATGTCCAAGTAACTCTCCATTCCTTAAAGATAATGGAGCCGAGGCCCCGAAGGGGCCGATGCCCATTGTTTTTAAAGAATGGAGAGATACGAGGACATTCTCCAACTTAAAATCCACCCATTGTACTTTATTAATTTTATTAATTATTAATCTTGTAGCAAAAAAAAGTCTGTGTATAGTATCTAAAGTACAAAGTATTAAATTGTTTGCCCCTTGTGGGACCTTAAAAGTACAAAGAGAACAATAACTCTCCATTCCTTAAATTGACAATAGATTTACATCACAGGTGGATTTTAATTATTTTTAAATATTACATCAGATTTTATGATAGTGATACCAATGATACAACAACAAATCATAGATTGTGTCTTGAGTGCCCAATGTGGCCACAAACCGCAACGGTAGTGTAATTGTTAGCGTGACCTACACGGTGATAGGTCGTGAGTTCGAGCCCCGGTAGGTTAAACCCAAAGACTGATACATTAGTATTTAATGCTTCTTAGCTAATCACACGGTACGAAGGAGTAAGAGCAAAGACTGGTTGGCTCGGAATCAGAATAATGTGTCCGGGTGGAGCGAGCACTATAAAAATCTAACTTAGAATGTTGAACTAGTATAAAGCGGATAAAGCTGGAAATTGTTCATTTGGCGTTAAACAATAATCACTCACTCATTCACTACAATGTTGCCAGTGTCTCTGCATTGTCCATTATTTATTCGGTTTTCTCTCACGTTTATTGCAATAACTATTTAATAATTTTACGAGAATGTACTGTTTATGATATATATTTAGAATTTCTGTAATTCTTGCATATCAGATTGTAATTACCAGAAACATTGTCTGTCTGCGATTATGTCTGTGCAAGATCTTCAAATATTCAAGTCCCCAAATTCTGACCTTCGTCATCAAATAAAGTTTTACTTTAAAACTCGCCCAAAGATATTAACATTTATGTCTGAAGCATGTCAGTTTCATTATTCTAATATATACAGGTGGAATATAATATAAAATATCTCCCTTTAGCTTGTTTCTTTCTTCACAGATACGGATTCCATTGGCCTCCGTTCCACACCATTGCACATCTTCATTTGCATGTTATATCACCTGCATCATCCCTGGGATGGTTACAGCGGATGATATTTAGACCAAACTCGTTTTGGTTCGTAACGGTAAGTCAAAAAGCATACAAAAATTAGATATTTACACTAAAGCTTATTAGCATTTGTTGAAAATATTTTTGCGGGAGTAGCTGTATGAAGAGTTTGTAGATACCAAAGGGATAATCAGAATCCGTGAAGAACAGACAACACAATAGCCAAAAGAAAAAGGACAAAAGGACAGACAATGATGTACAAAACATACACATAAAACTGAAGATCGAGTAACACGAACCCCGCTAAAACCCGGGTATGAACTCAGGTGCTCCGGAAGGGTAAGCAGTTCCTGCTCTACTAGTGGCACCCGTCGTGTTATTCAAGTATATCTGTAATCATTTAGTCTGTTGTTCTTTGTAATTTTGTTTCCTGTAACATAGTTATTGTCAAGCAGAAGTACTAATATCATGGTTATCAATTTGAACAGTGAATGACAATAATGAAAAAAAAGTAATAGATTCATGTATAATATTTAGAATCGAGTTTAATTTTTTCACTGATAAGTACCATGACATTTTATTTCACTGATAAGTACCATGACATTTTATTTCACTGATAAGTACCATGACATTTTATTTCACTGATAAGTACCATGACATTTTATTTCACTGATAAGTACCATGACATTTTATTTCACTGATAAGTACCATGACATTTTATTTCACTTATAAGTACCATGACATTTTATTTCAATGATAAATACCATGACATTTTATTTCAATGATAAGTACCATGACATTTTATTTCACTGATAAGTACCATGACATTTTATTTCACTGATAAGTACCATGACATTTTATTTCACTGATAAGTACCATGACATTTTATTTCACTGATAAGTACCATAACATTTTATTTCACTGATAAGTACCATGACATTTTATTTCAATGATAAGTACCATGACATTTTATTTCAATGATAAGTACCATGACATTTTATTGATGAGGTTCTTTACTACTTTTACATAGAATTTTGTTGATGTCAAACAAAAATCGGGTTATTTCTTTTTTAGACTTGAAAAACTTTTTTTTCTCAAATTTTACAAAATTTCTCTTTGAAAATTGCAGGGTCTGATAATTTGTTGGTTTTCTTTGGGGGGGGGGGGGGGGCATTTTTTCTTCTAAAATTTGACAAAAATAAATTTTTTCAGAAGAAAATATAGCCCATAAAAAGGTTAAATGGTAGTTCCCTTACTATAAAATAACACAATGTAACGGACGGCAGGGCTAAGCATCATAAATTATGTACAAATTGAATGCCTCAGGTACCATGAGATAAAAACACTAAGGTCCACAGCTTAACATATGCAATGATGAAGAACAAGACAGAAAGTAATGTTCTGTAAACCTTTGATGTTCCCGAGTTTCGGGTGCATTTTCTTCATGTTCACTTATATTCATATCACAGGGGCTATGTGGTCAAGGTGCCGTGGGCTAAACATTTAGCACAAACTACTTTTGTGAATATTCTAAATCTCTATAGATGAGCGAATCAGTCTCATGTTAAATTTCATTAGATAAACATTTGTTCAGTCCACATACATAAGTTCATTGTATCTCCTTGACGACACTCTTTCGCCCTCACCTCATTGCTGTACAATATATGATTATTTATGCATTAAATTTAAAATCAAACAGACTGTTGCTTTTAGCAAAATACTCCTTTATTTTACATTTACAGACGAGAAACATGAAGTAATACTGCTTCAAACTATATTACCTTTCAAAATGAATGTAAAATGAAGTGTTTGGTTATATACGGATTATATACGGTTCCTAGGGCCTTTGACAGGTGCTATTGTCTTAATATATTAAAAGCTGTAGTATTGCTTGTATTTTTTGTATCTTTCATGATCTTTTAGACCAAATATCACATATTTAGACATTCTGTCTGTTAAAATTAACTGTAAAGTTTTGTAGCAATTTTCTAACAAGGTAAAATAAATTTCATTTTCAAGGTATTAAATTTTATGACTATCTCAACTATTGAACAAAATATCACTGCTATTTCCTGACTGTCTTATGTAATTGATTTCTCAGTGATTCGTTCCACCTAGAATGTCATTTTATTGTTGTTATGGCAGCAAATATATTCCATTGTTAGAGGTTAATCAAATTACGGAAAAAAAACTTAAAAAAACACATTGTTAACATTGTTCTATGGAGGATAGCCTTTAGACAATGTACTGGAAACAATCAAATGTAAGAATTAGAGTACTCAGACTTGAAGAGATTTCTGTGAAGAGGAACAATCCGAAAACAGAACGCAAACTTGAGATTTCCTGGTAGAGGAACAATCCAAAAACAGAACGCATACTTGAAATTTCCTAGTAGAGGAACAATCCGAAAACAGAACGCATACTTGAAATTTCCTAGTAGAGGAACAATCCGAAAACAGAACGCAAACATGAGATTTCCTAGAAGAGGAACGATCCAAAAACAGAACGCAAACTTGAAATTTCCTAGTAGAGGAACGATCCGAAAACAGAACGCAAACGTGAGATTTCCTAGAAGAGGAACGATCCGAAAACAGAACGCAAACGTGAGATTTCCTAGAAGAGGAACGATCCGAAAACAGTACTCAGACTTGAAGAAATTTCCTAGTAGAGGAACAATCCGAAAATATTACTCAGACTTGAAGAGATTTCCTAGTAGAGGAACAATCCTGATACCAAAACAAAGAAACTCATTATTAAGAAATACCTAGCATAAAAAATATATTATTAAGTGCGCACCACACTTTTCTGGGATGACCTTCATCAGGGAAGCTTAAAGTCAAAATCGTGGAAAGCTAAATGCAAAAATCGGCTACGGTTACGTAAACCTTAGAGCCATGAACCATAATTTAATAATAATTACATTATTTAGAAAGTGTAAATTTCCATGATAAATATACCCAACAAGAAATGTCAGTTCCGAATCACTGACTATTTATTAGATGTTACCCTCAGCAAAGGAATCGGTTAAGTAAAAATGTAAACCTAATTACGTACCAATTACGCGTTTCGCGAATAATTTAAAACTCTCTGGGAGCTATAAAATGGAAGAGCCTAACATGAGAGACAAAATTAGCTAAGGTTACCATTGGCTTAGGGAGAAGCTCGAACAATACTAGATTGAGACCATTTACTGAGAATTATTAATTATCTTAAATACTCGCAAAACATTCAGTAAGGATTAATAGAATATAATTTACCATTCAAGAGGAAATTATTGAGAAAAGGGAGAATGAGCTAAATAGTACTTGTGTATTCACCCAAAAGGAGACTCGATTTTATCTATTAGATGGAAATAAGCAGCATTAAATAGAAGTATAAACAGGATAGTCAAAATCGGCTATGGTTACCTATTATGTCTGAGAGAGGTTGACCTTAGTAGTTTTAATAAATTGCACTATTTAGTAACTAAATTTTTAGCATAAATGTATATAACATAACATGGTAGTGTCAAGCACAGCATGACTATTGGGCGAATGATACTATATAGCAAATAGTTCATGGCACTGAGAGTCATATGGCAGTATATAGACCGGTCCATATACTGCCATATGATCCGAAGTGACATGATGAACTATTTGCTATATTATACTTTTTATCTAAAATAATAATGCAGGAACCGTTCCGGAACCGAATCGAAAACGAGGCAGTCCAGTTCCGGTCCATATAACATTATATTGACCGGCTGCGCTAACAAAGACAAATAGGGAAAATAAAAACGTAAAGTATAATATTGGAGAATAATAATTCACCAGCAGAGGTATAGATCCAGTGAACGTGATAAGGAAGAAGAGTTTGAAGATACCAAAGGGGTAATCAGGAACATTCTCCATATTTTAAGGTAATAAATTGGTTGACATTAAGAGTCTCCCCCTCACATAAAGTGAGCTTGGTTCTTACAATCGACTGATTTAAGAATAAGTTTGTTAATAACTAAACGCGGTTACCTCAAACAATGAGTGTTTATAGATATATTTATTAACTTTACCATAATAAACGTAACATCATCTTAATTTACTTCTGAATAATGAAATTTTAAGAGTTGAAAGTTCCAAAATTCCTTCCCGATGAGTACACAGTTGGCGTTAAATAATCTTCACAAAGCTTAAGCCACACTTAACTGTAATTAATTCGTTTTAGAAAGACGAAGAATATACCGTGCACACACGTAATTGTAAACGATATTGATGTATTTGTTCTTTTTGTTTCCGTGATAAATAGTTATTTGAATTAAGTACAAATTGCATTTATCTATTTCCTACATTTATTAGGGTTTTATTATTTTGTAGGCGGAATGGTTAATTTCACGACTAAAGGCTATGGATCTGACACGTGGTGATACAACTTAGGACGAGATTAGTTAAATTATGATTGGTTTAGTTATCTGGACACCAATTCTTATTTCTGACAACGATCTTTGATTATTGTATAATCACTTTCTAGATTGATGTCATTATTACACATCAAATGTTCAGCAATCGATTTGGAGAGCGATGTTTGTGCCAACTTACCGGTCATTTTACTGAAGAATTATTCATTTTGTATTTTTATTGAAGATTACGTGACCTTTTTGATTTACCATTGTGTATTAACGTAATGTAAAAATTAGGCAGAATGTTATGAATTTATTTAAACAGAATAATCGTTCCATCATATTTTATGAAATGAAAGATTATGTACTGTAAATGCAAAGGAAGGAGGATATTTGAAACAAAGTGTCTCGATTTCTGTACAACCATCATGTTTATACAGGGAACACTTTCAAAAAGCCTTTATGTGGTAATTATATACAAACAAAATCAGAAAATTGTTAATTCAAACTTCAATAAGTATATAGACATGCATAGTTTTCCGAATCAGGTGATGTTCGTGTCGTTTAACAGTAACACGACGGGTTTCACTAATGGAACAGGAACTGCTAACCCTTTCGGAGCACCTGCGTTCATCTCCAGTTTTTAGTATGGTTCGTGATGCCCCATCTTTAGTTTTTTATGTATCATGGTTTGTTCTTTTGTCATTTTTTGTTTGGCCATGGTATTGTCTGTCCTTTAATTTACGCTTCTGATCCTTTGGTATCTTCAAACTTTTTAAAGCATTGGAGTAACCCGTGCCATATAAACAAATAATCGAAGGACTTTTTTTGGTGGATTAATTTTTATTTTTACAGAAATAATCTTTCACATGCATCGGTCCTTCACTGTACACTGCCTACAAATAATGATGTACAGATCAGAACATATCTTCAAATTAAATTTGATAAAATAAAGCAGTATCGTTATTACCCTACCATGATACACCATGTCGATAGAAAGTATGAAGATCATATAATTACATGTGGTTATATAAAGGTGTAGCTACACAACCATCCAAGTTCCTCCCATTCGAGAATCGTGAATTTTCCATAGATTTTCTGTCACATGCATCACCCCCCATTCTTGTTTTATTAAATTATGACCTAAAAAGATCTCGAAGCATCTTTAAATTGTAAGTAGTAATATAAAACGTAGCTAAAATACCGAAAAATTACAAAATTTTAAAAAGAATCACATGAATCGTCGCTTTTATTGTACAAATTGTAAAAAGTTGAAATCCCCAATGGGGCCATCAGAAATCGTTAATCGAAGAAAGATTTATATATACTCCATATGCAGTTGCTGTTGGAATGTTACTACATATAAATGGATCTTTAACAATGGGAAAATTGAAATCATCTTCTTTTGTCAGACCTAGAGGTATCTGTGGTATTCTTTATTTCAAGCCCAATGGGATAGATCCGATAAACTCGCGTAATCCAAAAACGTAGAATTATTCACTGAAAGGACATAATCAATATAGCAGAATATGAAATAAAAGGATCTGGCTAGCTTCATTTTTAGAAATATATGCATGAAATATGTCTGATACGAATAAAGGAAGAAGTCGGCGAGAAAAGGAGCATAGTAGGTACCCATGGGAATGACGACTATCTGTTGACATACATGTCCACCAAGCAAAACAAATATGTTGTCAATCAAAACCGCGAGGAGTTTCAGTTTCTATGCTGTTATATCCACCATTGACGTACATTGTTTGTCTTTTTTCCCCATTTTCATATGGTCATTGTTTTGTCAGTCCCTCGAATTACGGCTTCTGATTAGCTATACCTTTGGTATATACAAACTTTTTAACCCGGGTGAAACGACCAGATTTGTGAGTGAGACATAAAAGACGGTACTGTGCTTTTACATGAAGGATAAATATTATTCTAGATACAGAAAAGTTTAGGAAATTATGAGGCTGTGTTATCCATATACAGTATAAATAAATTAAGTCCACAATGTCCATATTTAGTCAACGCATTGCTGTTTTTATTTCTTCATCATTATACTTAGAGCTATTGAGTTGTATACACTGTTTGGAAGCCTTGTGTGTAAGAATGTAAATTAAAACGATCAGGAACATTTCCATACGTGTGTTTTTGTGGTCATTTAGAAATGTGTAATATTAGATGAGCAGAATGTCCGTTTTCAGCTAGGTAGACATTATTAATTTTTGTAGTTGGTTCAGGTGAACATTTCTCATATGATTTCTAATACAGAAAGTCTATTTTAACTCTCTTGAAAGTATTTAAAGGCATTGCGTTTTGTTGTAGGCGTTACTAAAGCATTCCATCTAAACATATCATAATCTATAACTGAAATCTTGACATTTTGGAGGTTTTAATTAAAATGATTCTGGGATTCAACGATATTAGACCGGTATATGTCGTATACTGATTTTTTTACCCCCGGTTTTTAGTTGGGGTCGTGTTACTCGATCTTTAGTTTTATGTGTATGTTTTGTAGATCGTTGTTTGTCCATTTTTTTTTGCCATTGTGTTGTCTGTTCTTCTTCGATTTACGGATTCTGATTACCCCTTTGGTATCTTCAAACTCATCTTAAATATTTACACACAAAAATGGCCATCAACAGAGAGAAAAGATAGCCTCTGGTGAGTTTTTTTTCCTGTTTCGATGCGAATACAAATAAATTTTACATATCCCGATACTGTGTTTATGATTCTTCTATGTATAAACAATTGTTAAATGTACACTCAAAAAAGCAAAAACAGTGGACACTTTGGTTGAATTTAATATGGAGTGTCTACAGCGTGGTTCGTGTTCGACCAGTGTCTATTACTCTTCGCTCTACATAAACACATGCTGACTTGCACCTTTATATAGGCAGTAGATGTATCATTTATAAGCTTTCAGTAGCCAGTAAACTGTAAAGTACTGATAAACCAAGTACAAAATTAACAACACAAATGGCTTTCACACCTTCAGCAATAGCATGGACAATCGTTATTTATAAATAAACGTTGGCGAACTGTGTCAAAAAAAAGACAATCCAGAGAAACTGGCAACACATGATACACAAGACGAACAAAAACACAACACAACATGCTTTGGACACCACCATACGTAAAACAAACACACATAGCGTAAACAAGACATGCGCCCTCCTCCAAACAACTGGAGGCAAAGACGAACCTGACCATTATTTCCATGCGGAAATCGCAACTGACACCATAATATGGAACCCATAAAACAAAGACAACATAAAAAGGTCAAAAAGATGAGCACGGACCCCACCAAAAAACCGGGGGTGAACTTAGGTGCTCGCGAAGGATAAGCAGTTCCTGCTTCTATTAAGACACCCGTCATGTTACTCATATATACATTCAAGTCTGGTAAAACTCTTGGCAGTGATAGAGGAAAGAAACATCTACATAAAAAGTAATAGATCAATTGTCATTTGAGATATGAACGTATGTTTTGCTCAACAAATATCGTATAAATTCTGTTTATAGGTGGATATAATTTATAAAGTAATAATTCTATCAATAACTCGTAATCCGATTGGATATCGTCACTTATTCTACGTCATTCGAAAGGAATTTATAAATCAATATTTCCGTTTGCCGGACTACTTTTTTTGAAGCGTTAAGGCGTATGAATATGAAAAAATAATCCACCAAGAATTATTAGTATTTATCGTCGAAAACAAACACAATGTCCAAGAATAAGAATTATAATGATTAAACACTGTATTTTTAGGAAATTATGTATGCATAAACTCCGGCAGCTCACTCACAAACTTTACATAAAGTCCTTCGGACTTTATTCAGTTTGTGAGTGAGCTACCGGAGTTTTTACATAGATAATTTCCTTAAAAAAACAGTGTTTAATCCTATAATATTCATCTTATTGAGCTAAGCGCTGAACTAGCATTGTGCCAATAGGAAACCCAATCATAATGTAGTCTTATAAAAACGTAATTACTCCTTAAGAAAAAAGCAAACTACATTTTCTGGTTAAAAGAATCGCAGAAAGCTATTAATCAAAATCAAATATTATAAATTTCCTACCAGCAAGGCAGCTGTGAAATTGATGAAGGCAATGATGTCACTCTATCTGTTCCAGTTAATTCAATCATAAGTTATGATTGAAGATAGAGGATTGCTGCTAACAAGGAAACTACTGAACCAGGGTTGCTATTGGTTAAATTGAAGTCATCACTTCGAAAGTTTTACGGTCGTCACCATGACTTGGTTGACCGTTATTAAATATCTGTGTCACAAATGATCGCGATATGTTCCACGTGTCATAAACACTTTCCGGTTCTTTCCTCATTCATGACTTATCACCGGGTGTGTAACTAGATAAACGCGACGGGTGCAACTAGTGGAGGAGAAACTGCCTATCCTTCCGGAGCACCTGAGTTCACCCTCGGTTTTTAGTGGAGTTTGTGTTACTCGATCTTTACGGATTCTGATTACCTCTTTGGTATCTTCAAACTCTTCTTATGAACACAATTCACATTAACAACCGATCAAGAAAATGTACATTTACCGAGTTTTAATGAATAAGGAATCTGACAATTTGGGTTTAGTTCTTTATAATTTCGATCCAAAATATTCGGTGGAAGAAATTAACATGTAATCGCTGAAACAATAGCACAATCATCTTTTTCTCTCTGACTCCAGTTATTTTCAGAACGTTAAGAACCCATCTGAAATATTGTTTTAGTTTTCTTCCAAAAATGTATATGTGAAAAATGTTGTAGCATGCTTTTAAATTGAAATGTATTATTTTATATAAAACTAAATTGTCTTTGCTAATGTTTATAACGAGGCTGGAATAAGGCCCCGGTATTCGGTGTTTTTTGCAACTAACAAATGTACAGATTTCAATAAAATATTATGAATACAAACAAACAAAAATAATGATAATGTTGTGGTTCGAGATTTAGGAGATAACTGTATCGTATTTGCTATCGCGTCACCAGTCCAACTCAATTTGCGACCATCAAATATCCAATTGATGCCTTGAAGGTTTCAAATACAATACAGTTATCTCCATTCTAATGTAATCATGTGTATAGATATACTGTAAACCAATTTATTTTCGCGGCTATTATGTTTCGCGTTTTCCTGCTTCAAGACGGTTTCGCGGAGATTTAATTTCGCGATAACCAAAATGCTAAAAGTTCAGATTTTTCGCTGTATGACTTTGGTCTGCATCGCCACCGACATCAGTCGGTTTTTTTTTATAAAAAGAGTTGTCTTTCGTAATATATTATTGATCGTTCGATTGACATACCCCATTGATTTCGTGAACACATATGTACTAGAGTTTTCCTTTTTAAATATTTTCAACATTTCTACATGTTTTAATTGTCAGTCATCAATACAGAATTATTATAACCTACAACAATCCAGTACCTTTTAATTGATTGATTGTTATTTTACGCCAACTCCATAATTAAGTGTGTATATTTTTGTCCAGTTTTTGTCATCATATAATTATAATAAATTTGCCACCTGTGCTATTTTCTCAAAAAAAAGAAAGAAAGTTTATATTATAGAACATGATGGACCAAGATGTCATAATGTTGTAGTTGCTCTCGTTTGTTTTTCCAATGATTATCGGATTATCCTCGTTGATTAATAGTTTCAATTATCAACGTACAGGTGACAGCAATTATTGATTTTATAATCCCAGCTGATAATTACAATCAAACGCTTTTAATTACCTGTCAACATTATGCTCACGGCACTTTATACTACAATATACATGTATAATTATAAAACCTGTTTTGAACACATTTCGATAACTTTCTTCACTTATAATTATATTTGCCAACGCGTAACTTTATAAATTTTAATGCAGAAAAATTGTAATACTGTGGAACGAAATCCTGTATATACCATATATAATGAAGTCTAACACTTACTAGTACTCTGCATTAAATTAATTGTCAGTATCTTACAAATAAAGTTCTTTTGAAAATTAATTATGTTAATTTACATGACCCCCCAAATTTAACTACGTATACATGACTTTGTGTTGTCTAACGGATATCGATCTATACCAGAAATACATTACGCTATATATATAATATGGTGTTTGCTAGGCTATATATGTTCTTGTTTCTTACACACTTTAGACCGACTTGTTCGCGGATATAAACTTTCGCGATTTTGTACTCTACCGCGAAAGTTGCGAAGGTTTTTAGCACGCGAACAAAAGTTGATTTACAGTACATATATTGTTTGAAATAAAAACACACCTCATGTTGGGTTTCGTTCCCCTTTAATGTAAAACTAATCTGACTGAGTAATCGTTCAAATAATATATGGCGATTTAGATAATTATGTGAAAGACCTGATGAGAGCCGTCGTGGCCGTGATAGTATGGTAATGGGACTTACAACTACCTATGCAACCAGTAGTTATCACCACTGTTGTTGTGAGTTCGAATCTCGATCAGGGCTAGGTGTACAACATTATGTGATAAAGTCAGTGACTTGCGACAGGCCGGTGGCTTTCTCCGAGTCCTCCGGTTTCCTCCATCAATAAAACTGACCGCAACGATATAACTGAAATATTGCTGAAAGGGACGTTAAACACCATATAACCAACTAACCAAAACCAAAGACCTGCTTATATGACTGTTTAAAAACAGAAGAGAAGTAATTCATGCATGACATATCTTGCAATTACACTTTATTGAAAGATGCGATATTTAATTATTAAACCGTAAAAAAAGCTTATGTTTTTTGAAAATATGTATGATTCTTCTCGACCTAATGTTTATTCATTTTGCATTCGTTACAAGACCCTGCCATGTTTTTCCTATAATTACCAATGTCATATGTCGTGGTCTTTCTCTCGTGATATATTTTTAGAGGGCGCACAGTAGGTGGACATCTTTACCCTAGAGGGTGTTCTACAGCATCTTTACCCTAGAGATTGTTCTACAACATCTTTACCCTAGAGGATGTTCTACAACATCTTTACCCTAGAGGATGTTCTACAACATCTTTACCCAAGAGATTGTTCTACAACATCTTAACCCTAGAGGATGTTCTACAACATCTTTACCCTAGAGATTGTTCTACAACATCTTTACCCTAGAGGATGTTCTACAACATCTTTACCCAAGAGATTGTTCTACAACATCTTAACCCTAGAGATTGTTCTACAACATCTTTACCCTAGAGGATGATCTACAACATCTTAACCCTAGAGATTGTTCTACAACATCTTAACCATAGAGGATGTTCTACAACATCTTTACCCTAGAGATTGTTCTACAACATCTTAACCCTAGAGATTGTTCTACAACATCTTTACCCTAGAGGATGATCTACAACATCTTAACCCTAGAGATTGTTCTACAACATCTTATCCCTAGAGATTGTTCTACAACATCTTAACCCTAGAGGATGTTCTACAACATCTTTACCCTAGAGATTGTTCTACAACATCTTTATTTTGAGGATGATCTACAACATCTTAACCCTAGAGGATGTTCTACAACATCTTTACCCTAGAGATTGTTCTACAACATCTTTACCCTAGAGGATGTTCTACAACATCTTTACCCAAGAGATTGTTCTACAACATCTTAACCCTAGAGATTGTTCTACAACATCTTTACCCTAGAGGATGATCTACAACATCTTAACCCTAGAGATTGTTCTACAACATCTTAACCATAGAGGATGTTCTACAACATCTTTACCCTAGAGATTGTTCTACAACATCTTTACCCTAGAGATTGTTCTACAACATCTTAACCCTAGAGGATGTTCTACAACATCTTTACCCTAGAGATTGTTCTACAACATCTTTATTTTGAGGATGATCTACAACATCTTAACCCTAGAGATTGTTCTACAACATCTTAACCCTAGAGATTGTTCTACAACATCTTTACCCTAGAGGATGATCTACAACATCTTAACCCTAGAGATTGTTCTACAACATCTTATCCCTAGAGATTGTTCTACAACATCTTAACCCTAGAGGATGTTCTACAACATCTTTACCCTAGAGATTGTTCTACAACATCTTTATTTTGAGGATGATCTACAACATCTTAACCCTAGAGATTGTTCTACAACATCTTAACCCTAGAGATTGTTCTACAACATCTTTACCCTAGAGGATGTTCTACAACACCTTTACCCTAGAGGATGTTCTACAACATCTTAACCCTAGAGGATGTTCTACAACATCTTTACCCTAGAGATTGTTCTACAACATCTTTACCCTAGAGATTGTTCTACAACATCTTTACCCTAGAGATTGTTCTACAACATCTTTACCCTAGAGATTGTTCTACAACATCTTTACCCTAGAGGTTGTTCTACAACATCTTTACCCTAGAGATTGTTCTACAACATCTTAACCCTAGAGATTGTTCTACAACATCTTTACCCTAGAGGATGTTCTACAACATCTTTACCCTAGAGATTGTTCTACAACATCTTTACCCTAGAGGATGTTCTACAACATCTTTACCCTAGAGATTGTTCTACAACATCTTAACCCTAGAGATTGTTCTACAATATCTTAACCATAGAGGATGTTCTACAACATCTTAACCCTAGAGATTGTTCTACAACATCTTTACCCTAGAGGATGATCTACAACATCTTAACCCTAGAGATTGTTCTACAACATCTTAACCATAGAGGATGTTCTACAACATCTTTACCCTAGAGGTTGTTCTACAACATCTTAACCCTAGAGATTGTTCTACAACATCTTTACCCTTGAGATTGTTCTACAACATCTTTACCCTAGAGGTTGTTCTACAACATCTTAACCCTAGAGATTGTTCTACAACATCTTTACCCTAGAGATTGTTCTACAACATCTTTACCCTAGAGGTTGTTCTACAACATCTTAACCCTAGAGATTGTTCTACAACATCTTAACCCTAGAGATTGTTCTACAATATCTTAACCATAGAGGATGTTCTACAACATCTTTACCCTAGAGATTGTTCTACAACATCTTTACCCTAGAGATTGTTCTACAACATCTTTACCCTAGAGATTGTTCTACAACATCTTAACCCTAGAAATTGTTCTACAACATCTTAACCCTAGAGATTGTTCTACAACATCTTTACCCTAGAGATTGTTCTACAACATCTTTACCCTTGAGATTGTTCTACAACATCTTAACCCTAGAGATTGTTCTACAACTTCTTAACCCTAGAGGATGTTCTACAACATCTTTACCCTAGAGGTTGTTCTACAACATCTTTACCCTAGATGATGTTCTACAACATCTTTACCCTAGAGGATGATCTACAACATCTTAACCCTAGAGATTGTTCTACAACATCTTAACCATAGAGGATGTTCTACAACATCTTTACCCTAGAGGTTGTTCTACAACATCTTAACCCTAGAGGATGTTCTACAACATCTTTATCCTAGAAATTGTTCTACAACATCTTTACCCTAGAGATTGTTCTACAACATCTTTACCCTTGAGATTGTTCTACAACATCTTAACCCTAGAGATTGTTCTACAACTTCTTAACCCTAGAGGATGTTCTACAACATCTTTACCCTAGAGGTTGTTCTACAACATCTTTACCCTAGATGATGTTCTACAACATCTTTACCCTAGAGATTGTTCTACAACATCTTAACCCTAAAGATTGTTCTACAACATCTTTACCCTAGAGATTGTTCTACAACATCTTAACCCTAGAGATTGTTCTACAACATCTTTACCCTAGAGATTGTTCTACAACATCTTAACCCTAGAGGATGTTCTACAACATCTTTACCCTAGAGATTGTTCTACAACATCTTAACCCTAGAGATTGTTCTACAACATCTTAACCCTAGAGATTGTTCTACAACTTCTTTACCCTAGAGGATGTTCTACAACATCTTTACCCTAGAGATTGTTCTACAACATCTTAACCCTAGAGATTGTTCTACAACATCTTTACCCTAGAGATTGTTCTACAACATCTTAACCCTAGAGATTGTTCTACAACATCTTTACCCTAGAGGATGTTCTACAACATCTTTACCCTAGAGATTGTTCTACAACATCTTAACCCTAAAGAATGTTCTACAACATCTTAACCCTAGAGATTGTTCTACAACATCTTTACCCTAGAGATTGTTCTACAACATCTTATCCCTAGAGATTGTTCTACAACATCTTTACCCTAGAGATTGTTCTACAACATCTTAACCCTAGAGATTGTTCTACAACATCTTTACCCTAGAGGATGTTCTACAACATCTTTACCCTAGAGGATGTTCTACAACATCTTTACCCTAGAGATTGTTCTACAACATCTTTACCCTAGAGGATGTTCTACAACATCTTTACCCTAGAGATTGTTCTACAACGTCTTTACCCTAGAGATTGTTCTACAACATCTTTACCCTAGAGGATGTTCTACAACATCTTAACCCTAGAGATTGTTCTACAACATCTTAACCCTAGAGATTGTTCTACAACATCTTTACCCTAGAGATTGTTCTACAACATCTTTACCCTAGAGGATGTTCTACAACATCTTAACCCTAGAGATTGTTCTACACCATCTTAACCCTAGAGATTGTTCTACAACATATTTACCCTAGAGGATGTTCTAAAACATCTTTACCCTAGAGATTGTTCTACACCATCTTAACCCTAGAGATTGTTCTACAACATCTTTACCCTAGAGATTGTTCTACAACATCTCTACCTTAGAGGATGTTCTACAACATCTTTACCCTAGAGATTGTTCTACAACATCTTTACCCTAGAGGATGTTCTACAACATCTTAACCCTAGAGATTGTTCTACAACATCTTTACCCTAGAGATTGTTCTACAACATCTTAACCCTAGAGGATGTTCTACAACATCTCTACCGTAGAGGATGTTCTACAACATCTTTACCCTAGAGATTGTTCTACAACATCTTTACCCTAGAGGATGTTCTACAACATCTTTACCCTAGAGATTGTTCTACAACATCTTAACCCTAGAGATTGTTCTACAACATCTTTACCCTAGAGATTGTTCTACAACATCTTAACCCTAGAGGATGTTCTACAACATCTTTACCCTAGAGGTTGTTCTACAACATCTCTACCCTAGAGGATGTTCTACAACATCTTTACCCTAGAGATTGTTCTACAACATCTTAACCCTAGAGATTGTTCTACAACATCTTAACCCTAGAGGATGTTCTACAACGTCTTTACCCTAGAGGATGATCTACAACATCTTTACCCTAGAGATTGTTCTACAACATCTCTACCCTAGAGATTGTTCTACAACATCTTAACCCTAGAGGATGTTCTACAACATCTTTACCCTAGAGGTTGTTCTACAACATATTTACCCTAGAGATTGTTCTACAACATCTTAACCCTAGAGGATGTTCTACAACATCTTAACCCTAGAGATTGTTCTACAACATCTTTACCCTAGAGATTGTTCTACAACATCTTAACCCTAGAGGATGTTCTACAACATCTTTACCCTAGAGGTTGTTCTACAACATCTTTACCCTAGAGATTGTTCTACAACATCTCTACCCTAGAGATTGTTCTACAACATCTTAACCCTAGAGGATGTTCTACAACATCTTTACCCTAGAGGTTGTTCTACAACATCTTAACCCTAGAGGATGTTCTACAACATCTTAACCCTAGAGATTGTTCTACAACATCTTAACCCTAGAGGATGTTCTACAACATCTTTACCCTAGAGATTGTTCTGCAACATCTTAACCCTAGAGATTGTTCTACAACATCTTAACCCTAGAGGATGTTCTACAACATCTTTACCCTAGAGATTGTTCTACAACATCTTAACCCTAGAGATTGTTCTACAACATCTTTACCCTAGAGATTGTTCTACAACATCTTAACCCTAGAGATTGTTCTACAACATCTTAACCCTAGAGGATGTTCTACAACATCTTTACCCTAGAGATTGTTCTACAACTTCTTGTCTTTTTAGAAACTTCCACACAATCCAGATATCAAATAGCATGTAAATCAATAACATGTGTCTGTTTATTACATAGAGAATAATACATGGCAAAATCCGTATCATATGCCGTATCATCCCGAGAAACCAATATCATCCAGAGGGCTTTTAGGCACGAGGGATGATATTGGTCGAGGGTGATACGGCATATGATACGGATTTTGCCATGTTTTATACACTTTATCATATATTTAAACAGGAGAGTATACAGGGTAGGGGTACGATAAAGGGTAGGGGTATGATAAAGGGTAGGCATCTGGCACTTTATCAAATATTCAAAATTACTGTATTTACCACTAAATATATGATAAATATAGATATAGGATCACAAGTAATTTGACTGCAGAGTGTTTCAATGTTAACACGTATACCAATTTCTTAAAATAATTGTCCTGCATGAAAGTGTTCGTTACGTAACATTATTAGCTCTTCCTTAACAACGGTATTACTAGTGGTATTTTGTCTTGCATTTTTAGCCGAAATGTTTTGTCAGTCACGCAGTTCATGCTAAATTATCATCATAACAAAGTTGAATTTTAATATTGAAAAACTTTTATACAAGGCGTTAAGGACATACTAGAAGCTAGAATTCTTAAGAAATAAAATTATTCACCTGAAAATGACTTTTTCCATGTTAATAACGTTGAAACATACAACTAAGTTACTATACACATCACTTAAAATATTTAGGATATTTAAAATTGTTTCAAGTAAGTCAATCGAATTTGTTTACTTTCTGGTGTTTATCTATTGCCAATTTTGCAGAATTCCTATTCATCTTTTATTTATGCATTAAATAAACAATGTACCTTTAAATAAATAGTGAAATACTTGATAAGATGATATGCATTTTGAGAAAACGAGTGCTAATCGCATTTATAACATTGCAGCTATAAGTATATACCAAAGTATACAGTTTTGATTGTGTCCATATATATATACTGTATCGTCAGTAAATGACATTGCATACCTCATATCTATAATCTTAATCATAAAAAATGAAATGAAATTCTGTAATCTTTCAGACATTGTTATGAAATGATACATGATGTGCACCTTATTTGCTCAACCTTCTACATTTTTTAGTATCATGGACGTTTGTATTTAACTAATAAGGGTAATAACTAAATTACCGAACTCCGAACAATCTTACAAAGGGAAAGTCAAACCTCATAAGTATATAAACAGACAAAATCAGTCAACAACCGGAAAACTGTGAAAACTGTAATGACCCTGACTTGGTACAGGCATTTCTAAAGAAATGGTGGGTTGAATCAGATTTTAAAGCGCCAAACCTCCCCCTTTCATTACGGCTCAAAGTTTCTGGCTGTCACTATAACAGTATGTATAACAATACTTGAACAAAACAGGTAAAACAGTTGTCATAACAGCACCAAACTCAGTGAAGTGAATGTCAAAAACATTTTTACGTCACACATTGATAACAAAATATTTTTGACATTTTTGTTTTTGACCACTTATCTTGTGTGAAACATAAAAAAATATTGTTTATTGTATTCTTATTGTATTCTTCTAATGTTTTCTCGACCACCTGATACATTTCAGTTACATATATGTATGTGTCTATATAAGGTTCTAACGTTCATATATGTATGTGTCTATATAAGGTTCTAACGTACATATATGTATGTGTCAATATAAGGTTCTAACGTTCATATATGTATGTGTCAATATAAGGTTCTAACGTCCATATATGTATGTATCAATATAAGGTTCTAACGTTCATATATGTATGTGTCAATATAAGGTTCTAACGTTCATATATGTATGTGTCAATATAAGGTTCTAACGTTCATATATGTATGTGTCAATATAAGGTTCTAACGTTCATATATGTATGTGTCAATATAAGGTTCTAACGTTCATATATGTAAGTGTCAATTTAAGGTTCTAACGTTCATATATGTATGTGTCAATATAAGATTCTAACGTACATATATGTATGTGTCAATATAAGGTTCTAACGTACATATATGTATGTGTCAATATAAGGTTCTAACGTTCATATATGTATGTGTCAATATAAGGTTCTAACGTTCATATATGTATGTGTCAATATAAGGTACTAACGTTCATATATGTATGTCAATGTAAGGTTCTAACGTACATATATGTATGTGTCAATATAAGGTTATAGCGTTCATATATGTATGTGTCAATATAAGGTACTAACGTTCATATATGTATGTGTCTATATAAGGTTCTAACGTTCATATATGTATGTCAATGTAAGGTTCTAACGTACATATATGTATGTGTCAATATCAGGTTCTAACGTTCATATATGTATGTCAATGTAAGGTTCTAACGTACATATATGTATGTGTCAATATAAGGCTCTAACGTTCATATATGTATGTGTCAATATAAGGTTCTAACGTACATATATGTATGTGTCAATATAAGGTTCTAACGTTCATATATGTATGTGTCAATATAAGGTTCTAACGTACATATATGTATGTGTCAATATAAGGCTCTAACGTTCATATATGTATGTGTCAATATAAGGTTCTAACGTTCATATATGTATGTGTCAATATAAGGTTCTAACGTTCATATATGTATGTGTCAATATAAGGTTCTAACGTACATATATGTATGTGTCAATATAAGGTTATAGCGTTCATATATGTATGTGTCAATATAAGGTTCTAACGTACATATATGTATATATCAATATAAGGTTCTAACGTTCATATATGTATGTGTCAATATAAGATTCTAACGCACATATATGTATGTGTCAATATAAGGTTCTAACGTTCATATATGTATGTGTCAATATAAGGTTCTAACATTCATATATGTATGTGTCAATATAAGGTTCTAACGTTCATATATGTATGTGTTAATATAAGGTTCTAACGTTCATATATGTATTCTTTGTTATCACAACTTTTTCATTTTCAAGATATATTGACAATACAGACATACAAGGCAAAGTAAGAAATAAGGTTTCAATCCTCACACAAACTGACCTCTCTCCCAGTTCTTATTGAGTTCATGGTTATCTCTATTGGATTTCCCTGCCCTTAGTTTTTTTCCATTCTGATTACATTTGTTTGTAGTGTTGTTTTCATTCCGGATGTTATTCCACTCTGACTTGGGTACGCTGTGTTTGTTATCCGTAACTGAATGGAATTCAATGAGATTTTTGTCATATTTAGTATGTTATCAGTAACTCCGTAGTATGAAATGTTGTTTAACTTCTATTTATTGTCTAAGGGTAATTTTTCAATTTATGGAATTTATACATGTATCTAAGTCATATTCAACATTTATAAACTATTTATAATTCTTAAGTATGGAATTCTAACAATGCACTTCAGAGTAATAATATACAATTATAGTCTTTTGTTGAGGTCAATACGAGTTTGTATGGACCTTAAAAACGATATTCACCGAAGCCTTTAGGCTGAGGTGAATATTGATTTCTAAGGTCCATGAAAACTCGTATTCTAATATGACGTCTATAAAACGACACACACGATAATACTCAACAACTCTATATTTAGCGCAAGTGCAGTACACAACAAATCTGGCTGTTCCGATGTGACGACCGAGTGTAAACAAACAAAACACCGGCATATAGCGTATTTTTAAAGTCCTTAAAATAAAAATTCCCCCTCAGTTATAAATAAATATTCTGTAACTAAGTATTTTTTTATCATTTGTTTTGAAAATTTACATTTGGGGATCCCCAGTACGCACACATGCATTCCATTGATATGTGTCGGCCATGAATAACAAAAGGCACTAACTTTGTTTTCCTACGTATACTTAAGAATTGAATGCATTCTTTTGAAGTTTCATTGGGGTATGAAAGCGTTGATCGAACTACATTTTCAACATGAAGCGCGGTAAGCATTGACCGAAGTACATTTTCAATGAAGCGTGGTAGCGCTTCATGTTGAAAATGTAGTTCGATCAACGCTTTCATACCCCAATGAAACTTCAAAAGAATGCATTCATATTCTTATAATTATATTTAAATCACACCAAAATTTAATATAGTTGAATTTTTCGTTGTGAATTTTATTTGTGTTAGATTATTTGCTGTTGGAAATTACTACGCCATTGATTGTTTACATCTGACGTCGTCATGGAGGCACATGCAAGTTCGGATTTGAATTTCATTGGGATGTGAAACTTCTCTTTTATAATCATGTGACCACTTCATAACCAATCATATTGTAACATTTCAATGAAAAACGGAAGTAATGTAATTATATTGATAACTAGACGGTGATGTAATTAAGTTACTGATATTTTCCAATTTGATGGCATTTTGAATTTTGCTACTCAAACAAGTAAAATGCTCACAAAATCGTCAAATAAATCAGTAACCAGCTGGTGTCAATCAGCGTCCCTTGTAAACAACGTCACAGGATGACAATATATTATTACAAAAGTCAAAGTCGATAGATGGTTGTCTTAAGTATTTTTTCCGGATTTTTTTTTTATGTCAACAATACAAGCTTTTTTTTTCATTGGCATTTATTTTTATGTTTCATATCTAACAATAATTGTCGATTATTAACAACTAATCAAGTGTTCGATATTATGTTTGACAACTCCGCTCCGCCATCTTGTTAGCGCTCGAAATGATGAACGAATGAATTCCGACTTTTTTAAAAAAAAATTAACGCAGGAATTGTTCAATCGAATCTATGTTGGAAAATACACAATAAATATGTTTTTCGTGTTAACATCCATATCTTTGTTTTAAAATATCTCGTTCAAATACAAATAATTCGAAATCAATTCAAAATTTCCGAAGGAGGTAAATGGAACAGCCACCAAATGCCGTGTGTATACAGTTCACGAATGGTTAAAAATTACCGTATATGCCCTGTTAGAATCGAAATAATTATAATATGACGTCTATAAAACGGCACACACGATAATACTCAACAACTCTATATTTAGCGCAAGTGCAGTACACAACAAATCTGGCTGTTCCATGTGTCTCCCGCTGTGAAATTACCGTGACGACCGAGTGTAATAAATAAATAAATAAATAAATAAGCTTTATTTAGAGTCGGCATGGTTAAAACAACATACAACATAAGCTCTGTTGAGCTTTTAACCGACATACACAGACAAAGAATAAATAACAAATAACAAGCATGCAACATACAGCTAAAATACAAGACTAAGTAAGCACTACATGTAAAATACTAACAGTTACAAGATAAGCAAAAAAGCAGATTAAAAGCTGATGTTATAAGTTAAGCATACCAAGAGCTAATGTAGCAAACTATGAACAACTAAAAGCTGATATTATGAGCAAAGCATAAATATTTTATAAGCATAATAAATAAAAACTAGATGGTAGAAATTTAAACAAATTTAAAAGTCAGCACAAACTGAACATTTACATATATTTCCATTCCAAGATTTTAAAATATTCTTAAACTGATTAAAATTGGATTTTTTTCTAAAATCACCAGGTAGGTCATTCCATAAAACAGCTGCTGCATATTTAAAACTATTCTTACCGTAGGTAGATGTTCGCACCCTAGGTATATCTACAATATTGGAATATCTAAAATTATATTTACAATCTTTAAAAACAACTAAATCATGTAAACAAGATGGTGAAAGTTTGTTTAAAATCTTAAAACATTCAATAGCCATGGTACGCATTCTTCTAACTTTCAGAGATGGAACTTTAGCTTTTTCTAATAACTCATCATATGTGCTCTCATAGTCCTCGTATATAAATCGTAAAGCCCTCGCCTGGATTTTTTCTAATTTAGAGGTATTACTTTCATTGCAAAAATGCCACACCAAAGGACAAAAATTAAAATTAGACAAAATGAAAGTATGAAAAATTGTTAATTTATTTAATTTTGAAAGAAAACAACCAATGCGCTTTAAAAGATTCAACTGTTGAGAAGCTTTACGACATATATTTTTAATATGATAATTGAAATTAAGTTGGTAATCAATATCTATTCCTAGTAATTTTACCACTTCATCACAAGTAATTTCAGCTGACTCTATTTTAAATACTGGTGTCTTGGCATGTGTCTTATTGCCAACTGCAATGGCTTGAAACTTATCTGGATTAGCCTGCATACAATTGAATTTGAACCAGTATATCAATACTGAGCTTTCTTTTTCAAGTATATCAATTAATTTCTCATAATTATCATTTACATAAGACAAGGTGTTATCGTCAGCATAATTATACAATGTACCATATTCAATAAAATAAAAGATGTCGTTAATAAAAAATTTAAATAACAAGGAACCAAGTATAGAGCCTTGAGGTACCCCTTTTTGTATATCAGTCCAACTGCTGAGATCTCCCTGAAGTTTGATTTGTTGTTTGCGACCAGTTAAATAATTTCTAAGTAATTGCACAGATTTTGGAGATAGGCCGTATGCAGACAGCTTACAAAGGAGAATGTCATGTGGCAGACAGTCAAAAGCCTTCGAAAGATCCATAAGAATTGCTGCCACATAATGATTTTTTATCTAGAGATGTTTTCCAATCTTCAAGGAGTCTCAGCAAAGTTGTCTGACCCTTTCTAAAAGCGCATAAAAAAGTATGAAAAATATTTTCAAATAAATCAGTTAGTTGGTCAGATAAAACCATTTCATAAACTTTCGAAATTGTGGCCGGTAGTTCTTTTTGTCTAAAGGGTCATTTTTTTATGTAGTGGAACAACCTGAGCTTCTTTTAACCTGGTTGGAAAAACACTGGTTTTGATAGTGTTATTAACAAGTGTTGTTATATGCTTGTTAAGTACAGGTGCGCCAGCACGTAAAAGTTTAGATGAGATCTGATCTACACCAGTAGCTTTCTTGATGTTTATTTTGCCAACCAGTTTGTTTATAGTGTCAACATCTGTAGGTTTAAAATCAAACAGTGTATTATGTTGTGTATTGTTCTTAATTTTCAATATACTAGGGTGACTATTTCCATCAAAAATAACATCTTTGTCAATATCATTTGCAACATTTACAAAAAAGGTGTTAAAGGTATCAAATATATCTTTAGTGTTGTTCACAATCTTATAATTTTCTACTAGTACAATTTTCTGTTGACTACCTGTAGATTTTTTTGATAGAAATGGTTTGACTGTGGTGTAAAAATGTTTAGATTTTTGTCCACCAATACATCTTTCTTGAAAATATGTGTTGATAGATTTATGTGTAAACAAACAAACAAAACACCGGCATATAGCGTATTTTTAGTCCTTGAAAAAAAATGTTAAATTCTGGAAAAAAAATAAATATTCTAATTACAAGAATTAGAATATTTATTAGAAAAAAAAATTCTGAACGAACAAAAAACCATCTCTTTCAAATACATGGGCTGGGCCTTTATATTCTTAGATTTTATTACATGGCATAAAATTCGAATATAAAGACCCAGCCTATGTGTAAATTTGCACAACTCTATGCCTGCCATGAATTATTTCTTAATTGACCGATTCAAAAGACTGTAATCGTTTTATTACATTAAAATGAAAAGTGAAAGTGAAAGTGAAACCAAGTCAATACGAGTTTTAATCAAACAATATCAAATTTTACGGAATGTCAGGTGACAGCATGATAGCCAATAAAATTGTTTAAATAAAATCATTATGTAATAATAACAATAATATTGTGTTGTCCATGTTATATGCCGAAATATGTCCCAAGGTTAAAAGGCATAATGCGAAGGGAGTGCATTATGCCTTCTAACCTTGGGACATATTTCGGCATATAACATGGACAACACAATATTATTGTATAAATTTTGAGTTTTGAAATTTTTGAAATCTTATGAAATTTTTGAAAGTTTTAAAATTTTATGAATTTTTTTTTAAATTAAATAAAAAAATAGAAAATTTTGAAATTTTATGAAATTTTTGAAATTTTTGGAAATTTTTGTTGTTAATGGTATTTTGGTTTTCTATGATGAGTAATGCATCTATTGGCAATGTGACCATGCACATTTATGGTGACAATTTTAAAATCCATGATTGTGAAGTAAATTCCACAAGTTATAAAACATTGTTTTTGAGTTTGTTGAATTAAATTTTTGTTGTTAATGGTATATTTTGATTTTCTACAGGCTCCGATATGACAGTCTCAGGCTGATACCAGGGCCAATATGGAAAATAACATGCAATAATCTATAAGTATCGGAGCATGACCATTCGTGGGTTATTTGATATATATCTACGTTTTTATTACTGTATTCTGTATTCCAAGCTAAAGATTTAATTTTTAATTTTTGAGAAATTCAGTTCAGGGTTTCAGTAGAGGTAGAGATCACAGATTGTCTCACAATCCAGTTGTTTAAATACACGAAAAAAGGTTCATGAATGTAGGAAATATGAAAACATTCAGGTGATTTAAAAAAAATGAAATTTGTCTAAAATGTATTGATAGTATAAAGATTGGCAAATAATATTCATTTAAATTCAAGAAATATTTAATTTCAACAATTTCAATGAACTGTCAAATATTTAATTCCCAAACCTGGAACTGGCCATTGCTTTGACAGACGACAGCATCAACGTTAAAGGAAAACGTAGAATACATTGTAAATTGTACACTGTTAAAAGCGCTGAGGTGATCTCGTTTAGACCCCACCTATTGTTCTAAGCTCTGCCCATCAGCATAGTAATGACTCCAACAATAGTACTATGCGAGTGCATAGTACAACGACGCTATTTATTCTTTGTAAAATTATGTTTCGATAATATCATGTCAATTATAATGAAAGTTTCTTACACGAAGAGTAATAATTATTATACTTTACTATAGAAACCAAGCAAGAAATAATTAACATATTTTAAAGTTTTATTCCATGGAACAAGAAATAACTCATTATTCCCGAGGCAAACTGCACGTAGGTCAAATAACTGTGAGGGAATCTGCACGTAGCACAACATAAGTGTTTGAAATTGGCGCGCTTTTGCACGTCGAACCAATAACTAGTTATTTCCCTCAGCACGTCGAACCAATAACTAGTTATTTCCCTCATATTATTTCAGTATAATAATTCAGTTATGTCCTTCATGAGAAGTTAATATCCATAATTATTAAATCTTGAAAGGGTTATTTTCCCTCGGTCGGACCTCGGGGAAAATAACCCTTTCTCAATTTAATAATTATGGATATTAACTTCTCATGAAGGCCATAATTGTATATTATTATACCTTACATTATATATTATATATAAAATAAAAGTGATGTTTTTACAAATTGGTACCCCAGGGAATCATCACTGTTGTTCACCGGTCGACAAATGTTATGTTCCATGTCTGTTCGGAAATGTATCCGTTTTTGCATTCCGGAATTAAAATCTTGACCGGAAGTAAACAACACAAATATGAAGTTTATGAAAACACAAGATAAAAACACACAAACAAGTGTTTATTGCATCCAACATTATTGTAAATAGAGTTTCGGTATAATAAAACAATTATTGCCTGCACTTGCGGTGAACATCATAATTTGACAGTGTTGTTATATGCTTGTTAAGTACAGGTGCGCCAGCACGTAAAAGTTTAGATGAGATCTGATCTACACCAGTAGCTTTCTTGATGTTTATTTTGCCAACCAGTTTGTTTATAGTGTCAACATCTGTAGGTTTAAAATCAAACAGTGTATTATGTTGTGTATTGTTCTTAATTTTCAATATACTAGGGTGACTATTTTCATCAAAAATAACATCTTTGTCAATGTCATTTGCAACATTTACAAAAAAGGTGTTAAAGGTATCAAATATATCTTTAGTGTTGTTCACAATCTTATAATTTTCTACTAGTACAATTTTCTGTTGACTACCTGTAGATTTTTTTGATAGAAATGGTTTGACTGTGGTGTAAAAATGTTTAGATTTTTGTCCACCAGTACATCTTTCTTGAAAATATGTGTTGATAGATTTATGTGTAAACAAACAAACAAAACACCGGCATATAGCGTATTTTTAGTCCTTGAAAAAAAATGTTGAATTCTGGAAAAAAAATAAATATTCTAATTACAATATTATTGTATAAATTTTGAGTTTTGAAATTTTTGAAATCTTATGAAATTTTTGAAAGTTAAAATTTTATGAATTTTTTTTTAAATTAAATAAAAAAATTGAAAATTTTGAAATTTTATGAAATTTTTGAAATTTTTGGAAATTTTTGTTGTTAATGGTATTTTGATTTTCTATGATGAGTAATGCATCTATTGGCAATGTGACCATGCACATTTATGGTGACAATTTTAAAATCCATGATTGTGAAGTAAATTCCACAAGTTATAAAACATTGTTTTTGAGTTTGTTGAATTAAATTTTTGTTGTTAATGGTATATTTTGATTTTCTACAGGCTCCGATATGACAGTCTCAGGCTGATACCAGGGCCAATATGGAAAATAACATGCAATAATCTATAAGTATCGGAGCATGACCATTCGTGGGTTATTTGATATATATCTACGTTTTTATTACTGTATTCTGTATTCCAAGCTAAAGATTTAATTTTTAATTTTTGAGAAATTCAGTTCAGGGTTTCAGTAGAGGTAGAGATCACAGATTGTCTCACAATCCAGTTGTTTAAATACACGAAAAAAGGTTCATGAATGTAGGAAATATGAAAACATTCAGGTGATTTAAAAAAAATGAAATTTGTCTAAAATGTATTGATAGTATAAAGATTGGCAAATAATATTCATTTAAATTCAAGAAATATTTAATTTCAACAATTTCAATGAACTGTCAAATATTTAATTCCCAAACCTGGAACTGGCCATTGCTTTGACAGACGACAGCATCAACGTTAAAGGAAAACGTAGAATACATTGTAAATTGTACACTGTTAAAAGCGCTGAGGTGATCTCGTTTAGACCCCACCTATTGTTCTAAGCTCTGCCCATCAGCATAGTAATGACTCCAACAATAGTACTATGCGAGTGCATAGTACAACGACGCTATTTATTCTTTGTAAAATTATGTTTCGATAATATCATGTCAATTATAATGAAAGTTTCTTACACGAAGAGTAATAATTATTATACTTTACTATAGAAACCAAGCAAGAAATAATTAACATATTTTAAAGTTTTATTCCATGGAACAAGAAATAACTCATTATTCCCGAGGCAAACTGCACGTAGGTCAAATAACTGTGAGGGAATCTGCACGTAGCACAAAATAAGTGTTTGAAATTGGCGCGCTTTTGCACGTCGAACCAATAACTAGTTATTTCCCTCAGCACGTCGAACCAATAACTAGTTATTTCCCTCATATTATTTCAGTATAATAATTCAGTTATGTCCTTCATGAGAAGTTAATATCCATAATTATTAAATCTCGAAAGGGTTATTTTTCCTCGGTCGGACCTCGGGGAAAATAACCCTTTCTCAATTTAATAATTATGGATATTAACTTCTCATGAAGGCCATAATTGTATATTATTATACCTTACATTATATATTATATATAAAATAAAAGTGATGTTTTTACAAATTGGTACCCCAGGGAATCATCACTGTTGTTCACCGGTCGACAAATGTTATGTTCCATGTCTGTTCGGAAATGTATCCGTTTTTGCATTCCGGAATTAAAATCTTGACCGGAAGTAAACAACACAAATATGAAGTTTATGAAAACACAAGATAAAAACACACAAACAAGTGTTTATTGCATCCAACATTATTGTAAATAGAGTTTCGGTATAATAAAACAATTATTGCCTGCACTTGCGGTTAACATCATAATTGTTCACCTTAAGTACAGGCAATAATTGCATACTATATAATAAAAGGGTTGTGATACGGGTTTTACATTGAAAATTCATATCGGACCTCATATCAGCCCCCGTATCAGCCGGGGCTTGAGAACTGACACTCAGAGTTGGCGGTATCAACCATACAAATTACACCATATCATCATAAAATATATGATAATATCCATTAATCACCCGTTGCTAAGTCAAATGAAAACCGTATTTTCTAGTCTGCTCTGTAAATGATCTGTATTTAGTAGTTTCCATTACATCAACTTTTCTGTTAAGACGGATTGAATTCCCCGATTGTATTTCCAAGATTTATGGATAGTTAATCTTAACCCCCAAAAGCCCTGAACTGAATTCTATTTTAGAATACAGATAATGCATCATTTATTTCTATATTTACCGATATTACATCTGTATATTAATTCCAGGAGATCGAGGTTAGTTATATTCTTATTACTAGTATATGTTTAGGCATAAAGGGAGAAGGGAAGGTCACTATTTTGTGGCAAAAATCTAAAATCTGGTTGCGATTCTTATCTCTGTTCGAAAAACGATTTAACTTTCAAATGACCTATTTAATTAATGGATAGAGTTTGTTTTCTAATCAATCAAATGAGTGAATACGGTTGTTTCGAATCATTTCCATTCCGTCAAAATTTAGTTATTTTCGTTCGCCAGATCACGTGATTTCGATGGACTAATCGGCATTGAACTTCCGGTGTCAATGTACACAACAAAAACTCCAATCGATTTGTGCCGTTTTAACGTTCGATCCTCAACTTAAAAAAATCTTAACATTTTCTGTAAAAGACAGATATCAATTAAATTATTTTATTTGTATCAAAGACTTCAATGCAGGAGGGAGGGTTATGTTATGTTTTTTTTTCTAAAAAAATATTCTGATTCCCAATATTGCTGAAAAAAATATTCTGATTTTGGTGGAGGAAAAAAAATAATCTGATTCAGAGTTTTTGTCATATAACTAATGTTGAATGGTGAATGGTGGAAACAAATTTCGCGCTTTGCGCGACAAAAAAAAAAAATATTCTAACTCTCGTGTTGTCCGAATTTTTTTTTCTGAACTTCAGATATACAATAGTAAGGATTGCCTGATTCATACATGTCACCTATTAATTTAAATAATGTACTTTTGTGTTTATTGAACACCATTGCGTCAAGCTTATACAATGTCTGTCATTGACGTCCCGAGAATTTGCTGACAAATAGGCCAACTACTTCCGTTTTTCTGCTGACTCTTCATTTTCGTGATTTTTTAAATATTTCACAGAAAGGTATTCATTTCGACATACTTGGCATTTATGTTTGCCCCATATTTGCTACGCCTAGAAATAACAGGTATGTATTATACTAGAAACACGTGTTGGCTGGATGATTTGACAATTGACTCTGTCACCAAGTAACCACCAGACCAGTTCACAAACTACTGGATTCTAGGACATTAGTACACAAAATTAATCCAAATATGTTTAATTCGTCTTAATATTCGAAAAAACGTTAAGTAATGTAAAAAAATGTTTGAAGATGGCAGATTGGTAATCAGAGGCCGTAAGAACGACAGGCAATACAATGGTCAAATGAAAAAACAACAAATGGAGAGAAACAATGATCTACATAACACTACACAGAAAGCTTGAGCAACACGAACACCATTAAGAACTGAGTGCGCAGGTGCTCCGGAAGGAGGTTAAAGTTTATAATATGGTGATGGCAATGTGTATATCATGATATGCGATAAAATATATTTAGACTTTTGACATCTATAAACAGAGAACGCAATATACTTTGAAAATATACTATGTATATCTTATTTGGTTTTTGTATTAACAGCATCAGCCGTGGTCAAAAGAAAAGTTTGAAGATACCAAAGGGGTAATCAGAAGCCGTAAATCGAAGAAGGACAGACAAAATAATGGGCAAAATAAAAAGACCAAAATGATACACAATAATTTACAAAACACAACACAGATTACTTAAGGTGTCAAACCACCAATTAATTTCTTTAAGGTTTTCTACTAAATTTGTGTTTTTTCGAGCCTACCTGGTCATTTTATCTTAAGTTTAACCTTTCGAAGACCATATATTTTCTGAAACGTACATGATTCCTCTACGTTCTGTCAAAATATCAGGGCATGTTTAAAATCTTGCAGTGAAATGCCATGCTACGGAAAGCACCTACTCTAAAAATAGCTCGGTCATCCCCAAGAAATTCACTATTTATAGGTCATGCATCAAATCCTCCATAGAGGTATTAAAATACAACTGAATCCATCAAATTTGGGCTCAAAATAATCCCTATTTATTTAACTTCAATTATCAATTTTAATTAGTCCATTCCATTCAGTAGTTTTCACAATACTACAAAGTGAAAGGAACTTTTTTCTTGAAAAGGGACTACTTTCGTATATGTTCCAAGCTCTGATTGGTGAATTAGTGGTTTGACACCTAAAGATCGAGCAACACGAACCGTCGTACGAATTTCATGTATGTGACTTAAGCTAAGAAAACTTACATTGCAAGTTATATAAAAATCTGCCAACAAAACATCTTTTTTAAATTGATGGGAATAATAAAAAAAAAATCAGACGAATAATCTGTGTAACACTGCAACAGATACTATTATGCAATATATTTGGCAGTGTCCAGTGATTCAACCATTCTATACTCCGTGTCACCCATTTTCAAGTTAGTTGAAACGTTTTGAATGTACGTATTTATTCGTGTATCATAGAAGATACAGTATGGACTTTTAGACCATTGTTTATACCGGAAGTGAAACATGGATTTTTTTCTTGATGTCAACTGTTATGTAAAAGGAAGACCTCTCATAGAACCATAGAGTGTCCCTTTTGGAATGGGTTGTACCCTACAGTGGAGACTGTATGACGTTTTGCTATACCACATAGTTCCATAGGACAGTGA
This sequence comes from Bathymodiolus septemdierum, assembly GCA_963383655.1. Taxonomy (NCBI): domain Eukaryota; kingdom Metazoa; phylum Mollusca; class Bivalvia; order Mytilida; family Modiolidae; genus Bathymodiolus; species Bathymodiolus septemdierum. The sequence goes on from OY726518.1 coordinate 129,289,977, forward strand.
ACTCAAATATAGAGAATGATTCTGATGTTTACGAGTAAAATGATTTTACAATAATCGAAATTAGTGGTTAATCAGAATGACGTTCAGACAAGGAAACATCAATCAATTTTTATCCCAAATACTTCCAATATTACCACGCAGAAGAACAAATATGTTAAGAATGAAAATATATCATAGTGCTATCTAAATTATGAGAATTTAAGCTTGACAAATATATGTTTACATAAAGTAAAAACAACACGAATTTAAATTAATGTTTTATTTGATTTGAGATAATTCGCTGATATCAATTGTTGACAGTTTTATCAAAAGTTTTGTAATAGACACAACATACATAAAACAACTAAGTTAAAACGAGTATACTAGTTACTTATGTTAGTAAGAAGGATCTGTCAAATAACCCTCTGTCAAATAGCTCTAATTGTCAAATTATTCTTTGATATAATGTTTTAAAAAGTATACCAAATTTTGGTTAATCTGAAATTATGTTTGTCCAAAAGAATGGACTTTGATCTGTAAATACGACTGAACGAGTGAATAAATTTAATGCTGATACACTGAATTCCTTATGTTTTAAAAAGAGAATGCTAAAATGCATGATTAAATAAACATCAATGTTTTTGTTGTTGATATTTTTATGAACATTGCTATAAAATAGAATTAATAATGTCAAAGAACTAATGGACATTACATTGTATTTGTACAATCGTGTGTAGCGTTATATTTGATATAACTTCTTTGAAATGAATATATTTTAAATTTCGAGAATCGATTCATAAAACTTTTTCTCATATAGCTGGAAGCGAATTTATTTGTGTTTTATTTTTTCAAAAGAGACATGTCTGTTGTCTGAAACTTGCCCATTTTCTGTTTACTTTCAGCAATGACCGGATAGTCAAGCACAACAATACAAACCACTCCTCTGTCAGACTTCAAACAATAATGGTAGACAAAATAACCTCACACAACAATACAAACCACTTCTCTATCGCATCTCAATCAGTAATGGTCAGCAATATATAAATCCACAAACAATAAAAAAAACACTCCTCTGTCAGACCTAAGTAATGGTAGACAATATAACCAACCGCATCAATACAAATCACTCCTCTGTCAGACCTCAAAAAGCAATTGCAGACAACATAACCAGCCACAACAATACAAACCACTTTTCTGTCAAACCTCAAAAAGCTATTGCAGACAAAATAACAAATCATCACAATGCAAACCACTCCTTTATCAAACCTCAAACAGTAATGGTCAACAATAATGTTTACCACAACAATACAGAACATTCCTCATCAATACAAATCACTCCTGCCAAACATAAGAAAATAATAATCAACAATATACCAGTCACAACAATACAAACAACTTCTCGGTCCGACTTCAAACAGTAATGGTCAACAATATAACCAACCACAACAATACAAATAACTCCTTCTGTCCGACCTCAAACAACAATGGTCAACAATATAACTAACCACGACAATACAAATAACTCCTTCTGTCCGACCTCAAACAACAATGGTCAACAATATAACTAACCACGACAATACAAATAACTCCTTCTGTCCGACCTCAAACAACAATGGTCAACAATATAACCAACCAAAACAATACAAATAACTCCTTCTGTCCGACCTCAAACAACAATGGTCAACAATATAACCAACCACGACAATACAAATAACTCCTTCTGTCCGACCTCAAACAACAATGGTCAACAATATAACCAACCACGACAATACAAATAACTCCTTCTGTCCGACCTCAAGCAACAATGGTCAACAATATAACTAACCACGACAATACAAATAACTCCTTCTGTCCGACCTCAAACAACAATGGTCAACAATATAACTAACCACGACAATACAAATAACTCCTTCTGTCCGACCTCAAACAACAATGGTCAACAATATAACTAACCACGACAATACAAATAACTCCTTCTGTCCGACCTCAAACAACAATGGTCAACAATATAACTAACCACGACAATACAAATAACTCCTTCTGTCCGACCTCAAACAACAATGGTTAACAATATAACTAACCACGACAATACAAATAACTCCTTCTGTCCGACCTCAAACAACAATGGTCAACAATATAACTAACCAAAACAATACAAATAACTCCTTCTGGCCGACCTCAAACAACAATGGTCAACAATATAACTAACCACGACAATACAAATAACTCCTTCTGTCCGACCTCAAACAACAATGATCAACAATATAACCAACCAAAACAATACAAATAACTCCTTCTGTCCGACCTCAAACAACAATGGTCAACAATATAACTAACCACGACAATACAAATAACTCCTTCTGTCCGACCTCAAACAACAATGGTTAACAATATAACTAACCACGACAATACAAATAACTCCTTCTGTCCGACCTCAAACAACAATGGTCAACAATATAACTAACCAAAACAATACAAATAACTCCTTCTGACCGACCTCAAGCAACAATGGTCAACAATATAACTAACCACGACAATACAAATAACTCCTTCTGTCCGACCTCAAACAACAATGATCAACAATATAACTAACCACGACAATACAAATAACTCCTTCTGTCCGACCTCAAACAACAATGGTCAACAATATAAGCAACCAAAACAATACAAATAACTCCTTCTGACCGACCTCAAGCAACAATTGTCAACAATATAACTAACCAAAACAATACAAATAACTCCTTCTGTCCGACCTCAAACAACAATGGTCAACAATATAACTAACCACGACAATACAAATAACTCCTTCTGTCCGACCTCAAACAACAATGGTCAACAATATAACCAACCAAAACAATACAAATAACTCCTTCTGTCCGACCTCAAACAACAATGGTCAACAATATAACTAACCACGACAATACAAATAACTCCTTCTGTCCGACCTCAAACAACAATGGTCAACAATATAACCAACCAAAACAATACAAATAACTCCTTCTGTCCGACCTCAAACAACAATGGTCAACAATATAACTAACCACGACAATACAAATAACTCCTTCTGTCCGACCTCAAACAACAATGGTCAACAATATAACCAACCAAAACAATACAAATAACTCCTTCTGTCCGACCTCAAACAACAATGGTCAACAATATAACCAACCAAAAAAATACAAATAACTCCTTCTGTCCGACCTCAAGCAACAATGGTCAACAATATAACCAACCAAAACAATACAAATAACTCCTTCTGTCCGACCTCAAACAACAATGGTCAACAATATAACTAACCACGACAATACAAATAACTCCTTCTGTCCGACCTCAAACAACAATGGTTAACAATATAACTAACCACGACAATACAAATAACTCCTTCTGTCCGACCTCAAACAACAATGGTCAACAATATAACTAACCAAAACAATACAAATAACTCCTTCTGGCCGACCTCAAACAACAATGGTCAACAATATAACTAACCACGACAATACAAATAACTCCTTCTGTCCGACCTCAAACAACAATGATCAACAATATAACCAACCAAAACAATACAAATAACTCCTTCTGTCCGACCTCAAACAACAATGGTCAACAATATAACTAACCACGACAATACAAATAACTCCTTCTGTCCGACCTCAAACAACAATGGTTAACAATATAACTAACCACGACAATACAAATAACTCCTTCTGTCCGACCTCAAACAACAATGGTCAACAATATAACTAACCAAAACAATACAAATAACTCCTTCTGACCGACCTCAAACAACAATGGTCAACAATATAACTAACCACGACAATACAAATAACTCCTTCTGTCCGACCTCAAACAACAATGGTCAACAATATAAGCAACCAAAACAATACAAATAACTCCTTCTGACCGACCTCAAGCAACAATTGTCAACAATATAACTAACCAAAACAATACAAATAACTCCTTCTGTCCGACCTCAAACAACAATGGTCAACAATATAACTAACCACGACAATACAAATAACTCCTTCTGTCCGACCTCAAACAACAATGGTCAACAATATAACCAACCAAAACAATACAAATAACTCCTTCTGTCCGACCTCAAACAACAATGGTCAACAATATAACTAACCACGACAATACAAATAACTCCTTCTGTCCGACCTCAAACAACAATGGTCAACAATATAACCAACCAAAACAATACAAATAACTCCTTCTGTCCGACCTCAAACAACAATGGTCAACAATATAACTAACCACGACAATACAAATAACTCCTTCTGTCCGACCTCAAACAACAATGGTCAACAATATAACCAACCAAAACAATACAAATAACTCCTTCTGTCCGACCTCAAACAACAATGGTCAACAATATAACCAACCAAAAAAATACAAATAACACCTTCTGTCCGACCTCAAGCAACAATGGTCAACAATATAACCAACCAAAACAATACAAATAACTCCTTCTGTCCGACCTCAAACAACAATGGTCAACAATATAACTAACCAAAACAATACAAATAACTCCTTCTGTCCGACCTCAAACAACAATGGTCAACAATATAACTAACCACGACAATACAAATAACTCCTTCTGTCCGACCTCAAAAAACAATGGTCAACAATATAACTAACCACGACAATACAAATAACTCCTTCTGTCCGACCTCAAAAAACAATGGTCAACAATATAACTAACCACGACAATACAAATAACTCCTTCTGACCGACCTCAAACAACAATGGTCAACAATATAACTAACCACGACAATACAAATAACTCCTTCTGACCGACCTCAAACAACAATGGTCAACAATATAACCAACCACGACAATACAAATAACTCCTTCTCTCCGACCTCAAAAAACAATGGTCAACAATATAACTAACCACGACAATACAAATAACTCCTTCTGACCGACCTCAAACAACAATGGTCAACAATATAACTAACCACGACAATACAAATAACTCCTTCTGGCCGACCTCAAACAACAATGGTCAACAATATAACTAACCACAACAATACAAATAACTCCTTCTGACCGACCTCAAACAACAATGGTCAACAATATAACTAACCAAAACAATACAAATAACTCCTTCTGTCCGACCTCAAACAACAATGGTCAACAATATAACTAACCACAACAATACAAATAACTCCTTCTGGCCGACCTCAAACAACAATGGTATAACTAACCACGACAATACAAATAACTCCTTCTGTCCGACCTCAAGCAACAATGGTCAACAATATAACCAACCACGACAATACAAATAACTCCTTCTGTCCGACCTCAAACAACAATGGTTAACAATATAACTAAACACAACAATACAAATAACTCCTTCTGTCCGACCTCAAACAACAATGGTCAACAATATAACTAACCACGACAATACAAATAACTCCTTCTGTCCGACCTCAAACAACAATGGTCAACAATATAACTAACCACGACAATACAAATAACTCCTTCTGGCCGACCTCAAACAACAATGGTATAACTAACCACGACAATACAAATAACTCCTTCTGTCCGACCTCAAACAACAATGGTTAACAATATAACTAACCACGACAATACAAATAACTCCTTCTGTCCGACCTCAAACAACAATGGTCAACAATATAACCAACCAAAACAAAAATAACTCCTTCTGTCCGACCTCAAACAACAATGGTCAACAATATAACCAACCAAAACAATACAAATAACTCCTTCTGTCCGACCTCAAACAACAATGGTCAACAATATAACCAACCACAACAATACAAATAACTCCTTCTGTCCGACCTCAAGCAACAATGGTCAACAATATAACCAACCACGACAATACAAATAACTCCTTCTGTCCGACCTCAAGCAACAATGGTCAACAATATAACTAACCACGACAATACAAATAACTCCTTCTGTCCGACCTCAAACAACAATGGTCAACAATATAACTAACCAAGACAATACAAATATCTCCTTCTGTCCGACCTCAAACAACAATGGTCCACAATATAACTAACCAAAACAATACAAATAACTCCTTCTGTTCGACCTCAAACAACAATGGTCAACAATATAACTAACCACGACAATACAAATAACTCCTTCTGTCCGACCTCAAAAAACAATGGTCAACAATATAACTAACCAAGACAATACAAATATCTCCTTCTGTCCGACCTCAAACAACAATGGTCAACAATATAACTAACCACGACAATACAAATAACTCCTTCTGTCCGACCTCAAACAACAATGGTCAACAATATAACTAACCACGACAATACAAACCACCCTCTATCCGACCTCAACCAACAAGGTTGACAATAGCCTGCCAAAACAATACAACTTCTCTGTCAGACCTCAACCAACAAGGTTGACAATAGCCTGCCAAAACAATACAACTTCTCTGTCAGACCTCAACCAACAAGGTTGACAATAGCCTGCCAAAACAATACAACTTCTCTGTCAGACCTCAACCAAAAAGGTTGACAATAGCCTGCCAAAACAATACAACTTCTCTGTCAGACCTCAACCAACAAGGTTGACAATAGCCTGCCAAAACAATACAACTTCTCTGTCAGACCTCAACCAACAAGGTTGACAATAGCCTGCCAAAACAATACAACTTCTCTGTCAGACCTCAACCAACAAGGTTGACAATAGCCTGCCAAAACAATACAACTTCTCTCTCCGACCTCAACCAACAAGGTTGACAATAGCCTGCCAAAACAATACAACTTCTCTGTCAGACCTCAACCAACAAGGTTGACAATAGCCTGCCAAAACAATACAACTTCTCTGTCAGACCTCAACCAACAAGGTTGACAATAGCCTGCCAAAACAATACAACTTTTCTGTCAGACCTCAACCAACAAGGTTGACAATAGCCTGCCAAAACAATACAACTTCTCTGTCAGACCTCAACCAACAAGGTTGACAATAGCCTGCCAAACCAATACAACTTCTCTGTCAGAGCTCAACCAACAAGGTTGACAATAGCCTGCCAAAACAATACAACTTCTCTGTCAGACCTCAACCAACAATGGTCAACAATATAACTAACCACGACAATACAAACCACCCTCTATCCGACCTCAACCAACAAGGTTGACAATAGCCTGCCAAAACAATACAACTTCTCTATCCGACCTCAACCAACAAGGTTGACAATAGCCTGCCAAAACAATACAACTTCTCTTTCAGACCTCAACCAACAAGGTTGACAATAGCCTGCCAAAACAATACAACTTCTCTGTCAAACCTCAACCAACAAGGTTGACAATAGCCTGCCAAAACAATACAACTTCTCTGTCAGACCTCAACCAACAAGGTTGACAATAGCCTGCCAAAACAATACAACTTCTCTGTCAGACCTCACACTTCTAGACACACAAATGTCAACGACATAAAAAACGTGCACTATTTTGCTAAATTTGTTTCAAAGAGAATGTTTTATAAATATGATACTTTGAAGTACCCTGAGCTAATCTGAAGACAATTGTAGACCATGTAATAGATTACAGGCTCCTGTTAGTCTTTGGTTTGTGGCCATATGTCAAATGATTAAACAGACTTAAAAGATGCACGATGTACCTTAAAGATGTTATGGCTCTATCTCCAAGACGGAGTCAAAATCAACATTGTTGAGGTTTTCAGGTTCAGAGCTGCGACGTTAATTTTGTTTGTTTGTTTGTTTATTTATTTATTTATTTATTTATTTATTTATTTTATTTTATTTTTTATTAATTTTTTTTACCATTGTTTACCTCTTTGGTCTAAGGTGCTCGGTGTTCGTCTTAATAATGATAAATTATATTCTTCTTCTCATCCGACTAAAGTATACAATGTCAAACTTATAGACTTTGTACGCTAATTATTTGAACGTCTTTGACATCAAATCTTTTGTCGTTATGAGTACAGATGAGATATTAGTTGAGAAAATGCGCAAATAATATTTTTCAGAGTTTTGGTATCGGACCTGACCAAAGTCGTAAAGTTGCGTAATTTCAAATTTCTCTGAAATCACTTGGCCTATTAATGAAATTAGAAATTGCTTCCAATAACGAAAATTGCCAAATAACCTGTGGATACATGAATCACAGGTGTTATGAGCGTTAATAGCTCAATTGGTTAAAAGAAGCTTCATAGAATTTATTGTTCTACCTAGTCATAATGAAATCAGGAATCTTTGTAGATTTCTAAATTACAAAACATTTAGAATTTTAGTTTGAGAGGAGAAACTTAAACCACTTTTTTGCTATTCAAAAACAAGAAATACTCACGACGACAGTGTTTTTGTGCATTTAAACCCAAAGTAGAACTATTTGTAAAAGGATTCACGTAACACGACGGATGTGGAACAGGAATTGCTACCCTTCCGGCGCGCCCGAGTTTACCTTCGATTGTTAGATGGGTTCGTGTTTCTCGATCTTTTGATTTCTGTGTAATGTTTTGTAGATCGTTGTTTGTCCCTTTGTTCTTTTTCGTTTGGTCATTCCATTGTCTGACCTTCTTCGATTTACGTCTGATTACCCCTTTGGTATCTTCATACTTTTCTTGTCAATCATTACGATCGACTTGTGGTTTTAATCTATTAAAGCCAAATATTGTCCATTGCAGCCATGGTCTTCATGGAGGACCTCACAAACGTAAATAATTTGAATTTGTAGCTTAGTCGGCAAAGATTTTCTAAGTTTCAGCAAAAGCAAGAATTGTGGTTATGCTTTGTTGCCAAATCCATATGAAATTGTGATTTCAGTTGATGACATAACATACATTATTTTAGACAAAAGAAAAGTTTGGAGATACCAAAGGTGTAATCAGAATCCATAAATCGAAGGACAGACAACACAATGGCCAAAAGAAAAAGGACAAAAGGACAAACAGCGATCTACAAAACATATACATAAATCTAAAGATCGAGTACCACGAACCCCACTAAAAACCGGGGTGAACTCAGGTGCTCCGGAAGGATAAGCAGTTCCTGCTCCACTAGTGTCACCGGTCGTGTTAATCTAGTTACAAAGTACCGGGAAGTGCTTACGACAAGTGGAAGAGGAATTTCAAAGTTTTAACCAATCAGAAACAGGCATTGCCTTTGGTGTCTTCAAACTTTCCTTTCAAAAGAAATTATCGAAAGATGAAGCGTTTACGCATAGACAGACAGGCAGACGATAGCAAAATCTCACATGACCCTTCAGGTAAGATTAAAAAGAATTGCATATACAAATGTATTCTTGATTTATCAATACGCTTGATCAATCTGGATTATAGCTATTATATTTTTCCCTTAGAATGGCACTCAGTTTTGGTTTATATTTAATTACATGTCTTCTAATCATTTTGTTGTTCTGTATATTCTGGTTAGGGTTGAGTTTTTTTTAAATGAAATGGTTCACTTCTGAATAAACTTATTTATATAGAACATGACCCCTCACGCAGGTACGGTAATAAATATTCAAAGAAATCTGCAAGACTTCGAAAGCAAAGAAAATAAATTACTTACTATGACACAATTTCATTTTGATTTGATTAATTGACTGTTGTTTAACGACAAGTGAGCAGTAGTTCAACTATATTCATGATGAAATCATTTTGGTTCTAATACTGTCCTACTTATCAGATTATATTGTAATTTGTAGAAACTGGTTAAATGATTCTTGACGTGACCAAGAAAATAAGTTCTTAAATGTATGTATCATTTAGTTCTTTTGTGCTCGTAGTACTGTATCTATGTTACAACTATTATTTAAGAAGTATCCGATCAAATATAACGTCCATGCCTCTTCGACTTCAATCTCTCTAACATTCATACAAATATGTGTTCCCTGAAAGTGTTGTTAACAGCTATGGTGGTGTAATGGTTAGCGTGCTTGCCTTAAACGCGATAGATCATGGGTTCGAGGCCCGATCGGGTCAATACAAAGCCTTATGAAATTAGTATTTACTGCTTCTCCGCTAACCACGCAGCATTAAGGAGTAAGAGCAAAGATTGTTTGGCACGGATAAGGATATGTCTGATGGAGCGAACACTATAAAATCATCATCATCATCATATCAACATCATCATCATCATCTCATTGAAATTTAACTTGTACTCGCCATGATATTGCTGAAATTATGTTAATTTAGCGTTAAACAACAATCAATCACTTACGGTGTTAACCATTAATCTAATCAGTATCGGCTCAATACGAATGCATATACAGCCTTAGAGGTTTGTTTTAAGCATATTCTATTCACAAATATATGAATGGAATTGAACAACAAGGTGTCCTTTTAATTTCACGTTCGCTATATAGATGATGTCCTTTCACTAAACAATTCTAGGGTTGGTGATTTCGTTAATCGCATCTATCCCATTGAGCTTGTTTTTAAGGATACCATAGATACAGATAGGTCTGCTTCATACCATGACCCACACCTCGCAATTGACTTTGATGAACAGTTAAGAACGAAACTATATGACAAAAGAGATGATTTCAATTTTCCCATTATGAACCTTCCATTTATATGTAGCAACATTCCTGCAGTATCTGCATATGGAGTAAATATATCTGTCACAGTTGATACGATATTCCAGAGCTTGTGGTTCCTATCAGGATTTCCAAGGTAGACGGTTGCTGCTAACAAGAAAGCCTCTGAACCAAGGGTTCCTATTGGTTAAGTTGAAGTCATCACTTCGATAGTTTTACGGTCGTCACCGTGACTTGATTGGCCGTTATGGAACATCTGTGTGATAAATGACCACGGATATGTTCCACTTGTCCTCATTCATGACTTATCACCGGGTTTATTGCTAGATTAACACGAAAGGTACCACCAGTGGAGCAGGAACTGTCTACTCTTCCGGAGCACTTGAGTTCACCTCGGTTTATAGTGGAGTTCGTGTTACTCGAACTTTAGTTTTATGTGTATGTTTTGTAGATTGTTAATTCTCCTTTTCTCCTTTTTCTTTTGGCCATTATGTGTTGTCTCTCCTTCGATTTACGGATTCTGATTACCCCTTTGGTATTTTCAAACTCTTCTAGCTCTCTCCTGTTTACATTCACAAAAAATACTTTCAGCAATAAATATTTGAATTTGTAAAAAAAATTATCGATAATAATAAATAATTGAGGTGCCATTTTAGACCAATAAAAAGTGATTCAACTTCTTGGTCCTGAAATGTTTAAATATCTGGTAACTACATGACAAGAAGACCGATACACACATTTCGAATTGATAGAATACTTGGGATGTTGGAGAGGTAGTACAAGACTGAACTATTATTGAATGTCATACCTCAGCGTTGTATATAGGAAGAAGATAGCATTTATTTTTCTGTCATATCAAAATAAAGCGGAACAACCTTTTAATATTATTACTTTAATTTGCCAGTGGATTCAGTGATGTTGAAAAACTCAATCCAAATTCAACACGGCATCTAAATGCCATTCGCTGTATATATATTTCTTATAATAATTGTTGTTGTGTTTCCAAAGCAGGTTTATCATTTTCTCCAATTAAAATGTATATGCCTCTTTTACAATTTATTAGTGAGAATTTTCAGATATATTTTTCAGTTTGAATAAGGCATATTCGTGTAGAGTAGAAAACCACAAGCTTTGATATGCGAAAGACTAAGTGGTTGAGATTTTTGATATATCAAACTCTGAAATAAATCTTTGTTTTAAAAGAATCCACATGTTTCAGATAATTGCCAGGACTTGATTTGTTACAATATTTAGGAGACCATCTTTTCACTGTTGACAGCAATGAAGTAAGAACACATGGACGGGAGATGAAAGTTTAAGTATTTATTAACTGTGCTATTGTGATGTCCATGTTTATGCTGCATTCATTTTTGTGATGATATGTGGTCTTTTCGATTGAAGTAAATATGTGCATGTTTTTATCGTATATCTATATATCTATTGGAGATCTAGTTATCAAGAAGGCAGAGTTGAGATACCGTTAACCGGTTTAACCCCTCACACATTTGGTGCCTGTCCAAGCCAGGACTTGGATTTCAAACCTCATATATCATGGTCTTTTTATGTTCAGTGAGTTGAAGTGTTCGTTTTGTTGATATTGGTGCATTTGTTGACCATCACTGGTTAAACTTTCTTTATATAATTATATTGTTGTGTGTTCTGCGTCTGCGATTGCGTCTACACATATGAAAACATGTTTTTTATTGCAGCTCTTCATTTTTCAAACTTTCAAGCAGCATTTATATCTCTTCATATGTTCTCAAAAAATGTACTACAGTTTCTGTCAGTGTGCTGCAAATGGCGACATGTCGGTGGTTTTCTCTGGGTACTCCGGTTTCCTCCATCAATAAAACTGACTGCCACGATATAACTGAAATATTGTTTAAAGTGGTGTTAAGCACCATCAAACAAACAAGCAAATGGTACATAAAGATTATATATGTTAAAAGAAGTAGTGTGCAGTCACTCTCTGTTTGTATATATCATACAGAAACCACCACCATCAAAGAGCAAAATAACTGTTTAAATATACACGTACTTTATTTTATCTACTCACATCACAATTCTCCTGTAAGCTCTTTATTTTATCTACTCACATCACAATTCTCCTGTAAGCTCTTTATTTTATCTACACACATCACAATTCTCCTGTAAGCTCTTTATTTTATCTACACACATCACAATTCTCCTGTAAGCTCTTTATTTTATCTACTCACATCACAATTCTCCTGTAAGCTCTTTATTTTATCTACTCACATCACAATTCTCCTGTAAGCTCTTTATTTTATCTACTCACATCACAATTCTCCTGTAAGCTCTTTATTTTATCTACACACATCACAATTCTCCTGTAAGCTCTTTATTTTATCTACTCACATCACAATTCTCCTGTAAGCTCTTTATTTTATCTACTCACATCACAATTCTCCTGTAAACTCTTTATTTTATCTACTCACATCACAATTCTCCTGTAAGCTCTTTATTTTATCTACACACATCACAATTCTCCTGTAAGCTCTTTATTTTATCTACTCACATCACAATTCTCCTGTAAGCTCTTTATTTTATCTACTCACATCACAATTCTCCTGTAAGCTCTTTATTTTTTTCATGATATCATTTGTCAATGCTCAGTATATGTCATTTGACCTTTTTTTGTTTAGAAATAAAAATTAAGCATTCAGGAGGATGTATGAGTATTTGATTTTCAAGGACGTTTTTCAAGTCTGAAGAAATCATCTTTCGAAGTATTTTTTTCTTGTCCACAATAAGTTATATTATGACATTTCAGAATAATAAATCATATACCAAATCCTCCATTTACAACTTGAACCCCTTTTCAAATCAATCTTTGTAGAAAATGGTTTCTTTATTGATCTTTCATCGCTGCTGTACCGGTGCGATTATATATATTTATATATATTTGTAATTGATCAATCCATTCATTTAGCTCATCTTTCCAGCAACTATTATCAGATTTTACACAGATTTTGAACATGATAAAATGAAAAACAAAATATACCACAATGTCGGAACAGTTAGGAAAATCCAATAGAAAGTGACAAAATCGATACCTCTAACACATAAATACATTACCTCTAACACATAAATACATTACCTCTAACACATAAATACATTACCTCTAACACATAAATACATTACCTCTAACACATAAATACATTACCTCTAACACATAAATACATTACCTCTAACACATAAATACATTACCTCTAACACATAAATAAATTACCTCTAACACATAAATACATTACCTCTAACACATAAATACATTACCTCTAACACATAAATACATTACTTCTAACACATAAATACATTACCTCTAACACATAAATACATTACCTCTAACACATAAATACATTACCTCTAACACATAAATACATTACCTCTAACACATAAATACATTACCTCTAACACATAAATACATTACCTCTAACACATAAATACATTACCTCTAACACATAAATACATTACCTCTAACACATAAATGCATTACCTCTAACACATACATAAATACATTACCTCTAACACATAAATACATTACCTCTAACACATAAATACGTGACCTCTAACACATAAATACATTACCTCTATCACATAAATACATTACCCCTAACATATAAATACATTACCTCTAACACATAAATACATTACCTCTAACACATAAATACATTACCCCTAACACATAAATACGTGACCTCTAACACATAAATACATTACCCCTAACACATAAATACATTACCGCTAACACATAAATACATTACCTCTAACACATACATACATTACCTCTAACACATAAATACATTTCCTCTAACACATACATACATTACCTCTAACACATAAATACATTTCCTCTAACACATAAATACATTACCTCTAACACATAAATACATTACCTCTAACACATAAATACATTACCTCTAACACATAAATACATTACCTCTAACACATAAATACATTACCCCTAACACATAAATACATTACTCCTAACACATAAATACATTACCTCTAACACATACATACATTACCTCTAACACATAAATACATTACCTCTAACACATACATACATTACCTCTAACACATAAATACATTACCTCTAGCACATACATACATTACCTCTAACACATAAATACATTACCCCTAACACATAAATACATTACCTCTAACACATACATACATTACCTCTAACACATAAATACATTACCTCTAACACATAAATACATTACCTCTAACACATACATACATTACCTCTAACACATAAATACATTACCTCTAACACATAAATACATTACCCTAACACATAAATACATTACCTCTAACACATGAATACATTACCTCTAACACATAAATACATTACCTCTAACACATAAATAAATTACCTCTAACACATAAATACATTACCTCTAACACATAAATACATTACCTCTAACACATAAATACATTACCTCTAACACATAAATACATTACCCCTAACACATAAATACATTACCTCTAACACATAAATACATGACCTCTAACACATAAATATATTACCTCTAACACATAAATACATGACCTCTAACACATAAATACATTACCCCTAACACATAAATACATTACCTCTAACACATAAATACATTACCTCTAACACATAAATACATTACCTCTAACACATACATACATTACCTCTAACACATAAATACATTACCTCTAACACATAAATTCATTACCTCTAACACATAAATACATTACCTCTAACACATAAATACATTACCCCTAACACATAAATACATTACCCCTAACACATAAATACGTGACCTCTAACACATAAATACATTACCTCTAACGCATAAATACATTACCTCTAACACATAAATACATTACCCCTAACATATAAATACATTACCTCTAACACATAAATACATTACCTCTAACACATAAATACATTACCTCTAACACATAAATACATTACCTCTAACATATAAATACATTACTTCTAACACATAAATACATTACCTCTAACACATAAATACATTACCTCTAACACATACATACATTACCTCTAACACATAAATACATTACCCCTAACACATAAATACATTACCTCTAACACATAAATACATTACCTCTAACACATAAATACATGACATCTAACACATAAATACATTACCTCTAACACATAAATACATTACCCCTAGCACATAAATACATTACCTCTAACACATAAATACATTACCCCTAACACATAAATACATTACCTCTAACACATAAATACATTATCTCTAACACATAAATACGTGACCTCTAACACATAAATACATTACCTCTAACACATAAATACATTACCTCTAACACATGAATACATTACCTCTAACTTTCCTGACTGGTACAGGCTTTTCAATATAAAATAGCGGAGTTTTGTGTGCTCAAACATTTTGTGTGCCATTTTGATTATGATTATGATTATCGGTTTTTAGGTGTGATCCGTGTGGCTCGTCTTTTTAGTTTTCTGTGTTGTGTTTTTGTGTTTTGTTTGTCTTTGTCCTGTGTCTTGTCTGCCTAATGTTGTCAGTGTCTCTGGGTTGTCTATTCTTGGTTGTTTTCTGTGTTGTATTGTGTTTTTGTGTTTTGTTTGTCTTCGTCCTGTGTCTTGTCTGCCTAATGTTGTCAGTGTCTCTGGGTTGTCCATTCTTGATTGTTTTCTGTGTTGTATTGTGTTTTTGTGTTTTGTTTTTCTTTGTCCTGTGTCTTGTCTGCCTAATGTTGTCAGTGTCTCTGGGTTGTCCATTCTTGATTGTTTTCTGTGTTGTATTGTGTTTTTGTGTTTTGTTTGTCTTTGTCCTGTGTCTTGTCTGCCTAATGTTGTCAGTGTTTCTGGGTTGTCCATTCTTGATTGTTTTCTGTGTTGTATTGTGTTTTTGTGTTTTGTTTGTCTTCGTCCTGTGTCTTGTCTGCCTAATGTTGTCAGTGTCTCTGGGTTGTCTATTCTTGGTTGTTTTCTGTGTTGTGTTGTGTTTTTGTGTTTTGTTTGTCTTTGTCCTGTGTCTTTTCTGCCTAATGTTGTCAGTGTCTCTGGGTTGTCCATTCTTGATTGTTTTCTGTGTTGTATTGTGTTTTTGTGTTTTGTTTGTCTTTGTCCTGTGTCTTGTCTGCCTAATGTTGTCAGGGTCTCTGGGTTGTCTATTCTTGATTGTTTTCTGTGTTGTGTTGTGTTTTTGTGTTTTGTTTGTCTTCGTCCTGTGTCTTGTGTGCCTAATGTGTCAGTGTCTCTGTGTTGTCCATTCTTGATTGTTTTCTGTGTTGTATTGTGTTTTTGTGTTTTGTTTGTCTTCGTTCTGTGTCTTGTCTGCCTAATGTTGTCAGTGTCTCTGTGTTGTCCATTCTTGATTGTTTTCTGTGTTGTGTTGTGTTTTTGTGTTTTGTTTGTCTTCGTCCTGTGTCTTTTCTGCCTAATGTTGTCAGGGTCTCTGGGTTGTCCATTCTTGATTGTTTTCTGTGTTGTATTGTCTTTTTGTGTTTTGTTTTTCTTTGTCCTGTGTCTTGTCTGCCTAATGTTGTCAGTGTCTCTGGGTTGTCTATTCTTGATTGTTTTCTGTGTTGTATTGTGTTTTTGTGTTTTGTTTGTCTTCGTTCTGTGTCTTGTCTGCCTAATGTTGTCAGTGTCTCTGGATTGTCCATTCTTGATTGTTTTCTGTGTTGTATTGTGTTTTTGTGTTTTGTTTTTCTTTGTCCTGTGTCTTGTCTGCCTAATGTTGTCAGTGTTTCTGGGTTGTCCATTCATGATTGTTTTCTGTGTTGTATTGTGTTTTTGTCTTTTGTTTGTCTTCGTTCTGTGTCTTGTCTGCCTAATGTTGTCAGTGTCTCTGGATTGTCCATTCTTGATTGTTTTCTGTGTTGTATTGTGTTTTTGTGTTTTATTTGTCTTCGTCCTGTGTCTTGTCTGCCTAATGTTGTCAGTGTCTCTGGGTTGTCCATTCTTGATTGTTTTCTGTGTTGTATTGTGTTTTTGTGTTTTGTTTGTCTTCGTCCTATGTCTTGTCTGCCTAATGTTGTCAGTGTCTCTGGGTTGTCCATTCTTGATTGTTTTCTGTGTTGTGTTGTGTTTTTTTGTTTTGTTTTTCTTCGTCCTGTGTCTTGTCTGCCTAATGTTGTCAGTGTCTCTGGGTTGTCTATTCTTGGGGTTGTTTTCTGTGTTGTATTGTGTTTTTGTGTTTTGTTTGTCTTTGTCCTGTGTCTTGTCTGCCTAATGTTGTCAGTGTCTCTGGGTTGTCCATTCTTGATTGGTTTCTGTGTTGTGTTGTGTTTTTGTGTTTTGTTTTTCTTCGTCCTGTGTCTTGTCTGCCTAATGTTGTCAGTGTCTCTGGGTTGTCTATTCTTGGTTGTTTTCTGTGTTGTATTGTGTTTTTGTGTTTTGTTTTTTCTTTGTCCCGTGTCTTGTCTGCCTAATGTTGTCAGTGTCTCTGGGTTGTCTATTCTTGATTGTTTTCTGTGTCGTGTTGTGTTTTTGTGTTTTGTTTGTCTTCGTCCTGTGTCTTGTCTGCCTAATGTTGTCAGGGTCTCTGGGTTGTCTATTCTTGATTGTTTTCTGTGTTGTATTGTGTTTTTGTGTTTTGTTTTTCTTTGTCCTGTGTCTTGTCTGCCTAATGTTGTCAGTGTCTCAGGGTTGTCTATTCTTGATTGTTTTCTGTGTTGTGTTTTTGTGTTTTGTTTGTCTTTGTCCTCTTTCTTGTCTGCCTAATGTTGTCAGTGTCTCTGGGTTGTCCATTCTTGATTGTTTTCTGTGTTGTGTTGTGTTTTTGCGTTTTGTTTGTCTTCGTCCTGTGTCTTGTCTACCTAATGTTGTCATTATCTCTGGGTTGTCTATTCTTGGTTGTTTTCTGTGTTGTATTGTGTTTTTGTGTTTTGTTTGTCTTTGTCCTGTGTCTTGTCTGCCTAATGTTGTCAGTGTCTCTGGGTTGTCTATTCTTGGTTGTTTTCTGTGTTGTATTGTGTTTTTGTGTTTTGTTTTTTCTTTGTCCTGTGTCTTGTCTGCCTAATGTTTTCAGTGTCTCTGGGTTTTCCATTCTTAATTGTTTTCTGTGTTGTATTGTGTTTTTGTGTTTTGTTTGTATTTGTCCTGTGTCTTGTCTGCCTAATGTTGTCAGTGTCTCTGGGTTGTCCATTCTTGATTGTTTTCTGTGTTGTGTTTTTGTATTTTGTTTTTCTTTGTTCTGTGTCTTGTCTGCCTAATGTTGTCAGTGTATCTGGGTTGTCTATTCTTGATTGTTTTCTGTGTTGTGTTGTGTTTTTGTGTTTTGTTTGTCTTTGTCCTGTGTCTTGTCTGCCTAATGTTGTCAGTATCTCTGGGGTGTCTATTCTTGGTTGTTTTCTGTGTTGTATTGTGTTTTTGTGTTTTGTTTGTCTTTGTCCTGTGTCTTGTCTGCCTAATGTTGTCAGTGTCTCTGGGTTGTCCATTCTTGATTGTTTTCTGTGTTGTGTTTTTGTGTTTTATTTGTCTTCGTCCTGTGTCTTGTCTGCCTAATGTTGTCAGTGTCTCTGGGTTGTCCATTCTTGATTGTTTTCTGTGTTGTATTGTGTTTTTGTGTTTTGTTTGTCTTCGTCCTATGTCTTGTCTGCCTAATGTTGTCAGTGTCTCTGGGTTGTCCATTCTTGATTGTTTTCTGTGTTGTGTTGTGTTTTTTTGTTTTGTTTTTCTTCGTCCTGTGTCTTGTCTGCCTAATGTTGTCAGTGTCTCTGGGTTGTCTATTCTTGGGGTTGTTTTCTGTGTTGTATTGTGTTTTTGTGTTTTGTTTGTCTTTGTCCTGTGTCTTGTCTGCCTAATGTTGTCAGTGTCTCTGGGTTGTCCATTCTTGATTGGTTTCTGTGTTGTGTTGTGTTTTTGTGTTTTGTTTTTCTTCGTCCTGTGTCTTGTCTGCCTAATGTTGTCAGTGTCTCTGGGTTGTCTATTCTTGGTTGTTTTCTGTGTTGTATTGTGTTTTTGTGTTTTGTTTTTTCTTTGTCCCGTGTCTTGTCTGCCTAATGTTGTCAGTGTCTCTGGGTTGTCTATTCTTGATTGTTTTCTGTGTTGTATTGTGTTTTTGTGTTTTGTTTTTCTTTGTCCTGTGTCTTGTCTGCCTAATGTTGTCAGTGTCTCAGGGTTGTCTATTCTTGATTGTTTTCTGTGTTGTGTTTTTGTGTTTTGTTTGTCTTTGTCCTCTTTCTTGTCTGCCTAATGTTGTCAGTGTCTCTGGGTTGTCCATTCTTGATTGTTTTCTGTGTTGTGTTGTGTTTTTGCGTTTTGTTTGTCTTCGTCCTATGTCTTGTCTACCTAATGTTGTCATTATCTCTGGGTTGTCTATTCTTGGTTGTTTTCTGTGTTGTATTGTGTTTTTGTGTTTTGTTTGTCTTTGTCCTGTGTCTTGTCTGCCTAATGTTGTCAGTGTCTCTGGGTTATCTATTCTTGGTTGTTTTCTGTGTTGTATTGTGTTTTTGTGTTTTGTTTTTTCTTTGTCCTGTGTCTTGTCTGCCTAATGTTTTCAGTGTCTCTGGGTTTTCCATTCTTAATTGTTTTCTGTGTTGTATTGTGTTTTTGTGTTTTGTTTGTATTTGTCCTGTGTCTTTTCTGCCTAATGTTGTCAGTGTCTCTGGGTTGTCCATTCTTGATTGTTTTCTGTGTTGTGTTTTTGTATTTTGTTTTTCTTTGTTCTGTGTCTTGTCTGCCTAATGTTGTCAGTGTATCTGGGTTGTCTATTCTTGATTGTTTTCTGTGTTGTGTTGTGTTTTTGTGTTTTGTTTGTCTTCGTCCTGTGTCTTGTCTGCCTAATGTTGTCAGTATCTCTGGGGTGTCTATTCTTGGTTGTTTTCTGTGTTGTATTGTGTTTTTGTGTTTTGTTTGTCTTTGTCCTGTGTCTTGTCTGCCTAATGTTGTCAGTGTCTCTGGGTTGTCCATTCTTGATTGTTTTCTGTGTTGTGTTGTGTTTTTGTGTTTGGTTTGTCTTTGTCCTGTGTCTTGTCTGCCTAATGTTGTCAGTGTCTCTGGGTTGTCTATTCTTGATTGTTTTCTGTGTTGTGTTGTGTTTTTGTGTTTTGTTTGTCTTCGTTCTGTGTCTTGTGTGCCTAATGTTGTCAGTGTCTCTGGGTTGTCCATTCTTGATTGTTTTCTGTGTTGTATTGTGTTTTTGTGTTTTGTTTGTCTTTGTCCTGTGTCTTGACTGCCTAATGTTGTCAGTGTCTCTGGGTTGTTCATTCTTGATTGTTTTCTGTGTTGTATTGTGTTTTTGTGTTGTTTTTTTTGTCCTGTGTCTTGTCTGCCTAATGTTGTCAGTGTCTCTGTGTTGTCCATTCTTGATTGTTTTCTGTGTTGTATTGTGTTTTTGTGTTTTGTTTGTCTTCGTCCTGTGTCTTGTCTGCCCAATGTTGTCAGTGTCTCTGGATTGTCCATTCTTGATTGTTTTCTGTGTTGTGTTGTGTTTTTGTGTTTTGTTTGTCTTCGTCCTGTTTCTTGTCTGCCTAATGTTGTCAGTGTCTCTGGGTTGTCCATTCTTGATTGTTTTCTGTGTTGTATTGTGTTTTTGTGTTTTGTTTGTCTTTGTTTTGTGTCTTGTCTGTCTAATGTTGTCAGAGTCTCTGGGTTGTCTATTCTTGATTGTTTTCTGTGTTGTATTGTGTTTTTGTGTTTTGTTTTTCTTTGTCCTGTGTCTTGTCTGCCTAATGTTGTCAGTGTCTCTGGGTTGTCCATTCTTGATTGTTTTCTGTGTTGTGTTGTGTTTTTGTGGTTTGTTTGTCTTTGTCCTGTGTCTTGTCTGCCTAATGTTGTCAGTGTCTCTGGGTTGTCTATTCTTGATTGTTTTCTGTGTTGTATTGTGTTTTTGTGTTTTGTTTTTCTTTGTCCTGTGTCTTGTCTGCCTAATGTTGTCAGTGTCTCTGGGTTGTCTATTCTTGATTGTTTTCTGTGTTGTGTTGTGTTTTTGTGTTTTGTTTGTCTTTGTTCTGTGTCTTGTCTGTCTAATGTTGTCAGTGTCTCTGGGTTGTCTATTCTTGATTGTTTTCTGTGTTGTATTGTGTTTTTGTGTTTTGTTTATCTTCGTCCTGTGACTTGTGTGCCTAATGTTGTCAGTTTCTCTCGGTTGTCCATTCTTGATTGTTTTCTGTGTTGTATTGTGTTTTTGTGTTTTGTTTGTCTTCGTCCTGTGACTTGTGTG
Source organism: Bathymodiolus septemdierum (assembly GCA_963383655.1). NCBI lineage: Eukaryota > Metazoa > Mollusca > Bivalvia > Mytilida > Modiolidae > Bathymodiolus > Bathymodiolus septemdierum. The sequence goes on from OY726518.1 coordinate 129,311,623, forward strand.
CCTAATGTTGTCAGTGTCTCTGGGTTGTCCATTCTTGATTGTTTTCTGTGTTGTGTTGTGTTTTTGTGTTTTGTTTGTCTTCGTCCTGTGTCTTGTCTGCCTAATGTTGTCAGTATCTCTGGGTTGTCTATTCTTGGTTGTTTTCTGTGTTGTATTGTGTTTTTGTGTTTTGTTTGTCTTTGTCCTGTGTCTTGTCTGCCTAATGTTGTCAGTGTCTCTGGGTTGTCCATTCTTGATTGTTTTCTGTGTTGTGTTGTGTTTTTGTGTTTTGTTTTTCTTCGTCCTGTGTCTTGTCTGCCTAATGTTGTTAGTGTCTCTGGGTTGTCTATTCTTGATTGTTTTCTGTGTTGTGTTGTGTTTTTGTGTTTTGTTTGTCTTTGTCCTGTGTCTTTTCTGCCTAATGTTGTCAGTGTCTCTGGGTTGTCTATTCTTGATTGTTTTCTGTGTTGTGTTGTGTTTTTGTGTTTTGTTTGTCTTCGTTCTGTGTCTTGTCTGCCTAATGTTGTCAGTGTCTCTGGGTTGTCTATTCTTGATTGTTTTCTGTGTTGTATTGTGTTTTTGTGTTTTGTTTGTCTTTGTCCTGTGTCTTGTCTGCCTAATGTTGTCAGTGTCTCTGGGTTGTTCATTCTTGATTGTTTTCTGTGTTGTATTGTGTTTTTGTGTTGTTTTTTTTGTCCTGTGTCTTGTCTGCCTAATGTTGTCAGTGTCTCTGTGTTGTCCATTCTTGATTGTTTTCTGTGTTGTATTGTGTTTTTGTGTTTTGTTTGCCTTCGTCCTGTTTCTTGTCTGCCTAATGGTGTCAGTGTCTCTGGGTTGTCCATTCTTGATTGTTTTCTGTGTTGTATTGTGGTTTTGTGTTTTGTTTGTCTTTGTTTTGTGTCTTGTCTGCCTAATGTTGTCAGTGTCTCTGGGTTGTCTATTCTTGATTGTTTTCTGTGTTGTATTGTGTTTTTGTGTTTTGTTTTTCTTTGTCCTGTGTCTTGTCTGCCTAATGTTGTCAGTGTCTCTGGGTTGTCCATTCTTGATTGTTTTCTGTGTTGTGTTGTGTTTTTGTGTTTTGTTTGTCTTTGTCCTGTGTCTTGTCTGCCTAATGTTGTCAGTGTCTCTGGGTTGTCTATTCTTGATTGTTTTCTGTGTTGTGTTGTGTTTTTGTGTTTTGTTTGTCTTCGTTCTGTGTCTTGTCTGCCTAATGTTGTCAGTGTCTCTGGGTTGTCCATTCTTGATTGTTTTCTGTGTTGTATTGTGTTTTTGTGTTTTGTTTGTCTTTGTCCTGTGTCTTTTCTGCCTAATGGTGTCAGTGTCTCTGGGTTGTCCATTCTTGATTGTTTTCTGTGTTGTATTGTGTTTTTGTGTTTTGTTTGTCTTCGTCCTGTGACTTGTGTGCCTAATGATGTCAGTGTCTCTGGGTTGTCCATTCTTGGGGTTGTTTTCTGTGTTGTATTGTGTTTTTGTGTTTTGTTTGTCTTTGTCCTGTGTCTTGTCTGCCTAATGTTGTCAGTGTCTCTGGGTTGTCCATTCTTGATTGGTTTCTGTGTTGTGTTGTGTTTTTGTGTTTTGTTTTTCTTCGTCCTGTGTCTTGTCTGCCTAATGTTGTCAGTGTCTCTGGGTTGTCTATTCTTGGTTGTTTTCTGTGTTGTATTGTGTTTTTGTGTTTTGTTTTTTCTTTGTCCCGTGTCTTGTCTGCCTAATGTTGTCAGTGTCTCTGGGTTGTCTATTCTTGATTGTTTTCTGTGTTGTATTGTGTTTTTGTGTTTTGTTTTTCTTTGTCCTGTGTCTTGTCTGCCTAATGTTGTCAGTGTCTCAGGGTTGTCTATTCTTGATTGTTTTCTGTGTTGTGTTTTTGTGTTTTGTTTGTCTTTGTCCTCTTTCTTGTCTGCCTAATGTTGTCAGTGTCTCTGGGTTGTCCATTCTTGATTGTTTTCTGTGTTGTGTTGTGTTTTTGCGTTTTGTTTGTCTTCGTCCTGTGTCTTGTCTACCTAATGTTGTCATTATCTCTGGGTTGTCTATTCTTGGTTGTTTTCTGTGTTGTATTGTGTTTTTGTGTTTTGTTTGTCTTTGTCCTGTGTCTTGTCTGCCTAATGTTGTCAGTGTCTCTGGGTTGTCTATTCTTGGTTGTTTTCTGTGTTGTATTGTGTTTTTGTGTTTTGTTTTTTCTTTGTCCTGTGTCTTGTCTGCCTAATGTTGTCAGTGTCTCTGGGTTGTCTATTCTTGATTGTTTTCTGTGTTGTATTGTGTTTTTGTGTTTTGTTTTTCTTTGTCCTGTGTCTTGTCTGCCTAATGTTGTCAGTGTCTCTGGGTTGTCTATTCTTGATTGTTTTCTGTGTTGTGTTGTGTTTTTGTGTTTTGTTTGTCTTTGTTCTGTGTCTTGTCTGTCTAATGTTGTCAGTGTCTCTGGGTTGTCTATTCTTGATTGTTTTCTGTGTTGTATTGTGTTTTTGTGTTTTGTTTATCTTCGTCCTGTGACTTGTGTGCCTAATGTTGTCAGTTTCTCTCGGTTGTCCATTCTTGATTGTTTTCTGTGTTGTATTGTGTTTTTGTGTTTTGTTTGTCTTCGTCCTGTGACTTGTGTGCCTAATGTTGTCAGTGTCTCTGGGTTGTCCATTCTTGATTGTTTTCTGTGTTGTGTTGTGTTTTTGTGTTTTGTTTGTCTTCGTCCTGTGTCTTGTCTGCCTAATGTTGTCAGTATCTCTGGGTTGTCTATTCTTGGTTGTTTTCTGTGTTGTATTGTGTTTTTGTGTTTTGTTTGTCTTTGTCCTGTGTCTTGTCTGCCTAATGTTGTCAGTGTCTCTGGGTTGTCCATTCTTGATTGTTTTCTGTGTTGTGTTGTGTTTTTGTGTTTTGTTTTTCTTCGTCCTGTGTCTTGTCTGCCTAATGTTGTTAGTGTCTCTGGGTTGTCTATTCTTGATTGTTTTCTGTGTTGTGTTGTGTTTTTGTGTTTTGTTTGTCTTTGTCCTGTGTCTTTTCTGCCTAATGTTGTCAGTGTCTCTGGGTTGTCTATTCTTGATTGTTTTCTGTGTTGTGTTGTGTTTTTGTGTTTTGTTTGTCTTCGTTCTGTGTCTTGTCTGCCTAATGTTGTCAGTGTCTCTGGGTTGTCTATTCTTGATTGTTTTCTGTGTTGTATTGTGTTTTTGTGTTTTGTTTGTCTTTGTCCTGTGTCTTGTCTGCCTAATGTTGTCAGTGTCTCTGGGTTGTTCATTCTTGATTGTTTTCTGTGTTGTATTGTGTTTTTGTGTTGTTTTTTTTGTCCTGTGTCTTGTCTGCCTAATGTTGTCAGTGTCTCTGTGTTGTCCATTCTTGATTGTTTTCTGTGTTGTATTGTGTTTTTGTGTTTTGTTTGCCTTCGTCCTGTTTCTTGTCTGCCTAATGGTGTCAGTGTCTCTGGGTTGTCCATTCTTGATTGTTTTCTGTGTTGTATTGTGGTTTTGTGTTTTGTTTGTCTTTGTTTTGTGTCTTGTCTGCCTAATGTTGTCAGTGTCTCTGGGTTGTCTATTCTTGATTGTTTTCTGTGTTGTATTGTGTTTTTGTGTTTTGTTTTTCTTTGTCCTGTGTCTTGTCTGCCTAATGTTGTCAGTGTCTCTGGGTTGTCCATTCTTGATTGTTTTCTGTGTTGTGTTGTGTTTTTGTGTTTTGTTTGTCTTTGTCCTGTGTCTTGTCTGCCTAATGTTGTCAGTGTCTCTGGGTTGTCTATTCTTGATTGTTTTCTGTGTTGTGTTGTGTTTTTGTGTTTTGTTTGTCTTCGTTCTGTGTCTTGTCTGCCTAATGTTGTCAGTGTCTCTGGGTTGTCCATTCTTGATTGTTTTCTGTGTTGTATTGTGTTTTTGTGTTTTGTTTGTCTTTGTCCTGTGTCTTTTCTGCCTAATGGTGTCAGTGTCTCTGGGTTGTCCATTCTTGATTGTTTTCTGTGTTGTATTGTGTTTTTGTGTTTTGTTTGTCTTCGTCCTGTGACTTGTGTGCCTAATGATGTCAGTGTCTCTGGGTTGTCCATTCTTGGGGTTGTTTTCTGTGTTGTATTGTGTTTTTGTGTTTTGTTTGTCTTTGTCCTGTGTCTTGTCTGCCTAATGTTGTCAGTGTCTCTGGGTTGTCCATTCTTGATTGGTTTCTGTGTTGTGTTGTGTTTTTGTGTTTTGTTTTTCTTCGTCCTGTGTCTTGTCTGCCTAATGTTGTCAGTGTCTCTGGGTTGTCTATTCTTGGTTGTTTTCTGTGTTGTATTGTGTTTTTGTGTTTTGTTTTTTCTTTGTCCCGTGTCTTGTCTGCCTAATGTTGTCAGTGTCTCTGGGTTGTCTATTCTTGATTGTTTTCTGTGTTGTATTGTGTTTTTGTGTTTTGTTTTTCTTTGTCCTGTGTCTTGTCTGCCTAATGTTGTCAGTGTCTCAGGGTTGTCTATTCTTGATTGTTTTCTGTGTTGTGTTTTTGTGTTTTGTTTGTCTTTGTCCTCTTTCTTGTCTGCCTAATGTTGTCAGTGTCTCTGGGTTGTCCATTCTTGATTGTTTTCTGTGTTGTGTTGTGTTTTTGCGTTTTGTTTGTCTTCGTCCTGTGTCTTGTCTACCTAATGTTGTCATTATCTCTGGGTTGTCTATTCTTGGTTGTTTTCTGTGTTGTATTGTGTTTTTGTGTTTTGTTTGTCTTTGTCCTGTGTCTTGTCTGCCTAATGTTGTCAGTGTCTCTGGGTTGTCTATTCTTGGTTGTTTTCTGTGTTGTATTGTGTTTTTGTGTTTTGTTTTTTCTTTGTCCTGTGTCTTGTCTGCCTAATGTTTTCAGTGTCTCTGGGTTTTCCATTCTTAATTGTTTTCTGTGTTGTATTGTGTTTTTGTGTTTTGTTTGTATTTGTCCTGTGTCTTGTCTGCCTAATGTTGTCAGTGTCTCTGGGTTGTCCATTCTTGATTGTTTTCTGTGTTGTGTTTTTGTATTTTGTTTTTCTTTGTTCTGTGTCTTGTCTGCCTAATGTTGTCAGTGTATCTGGGTTGTCTATTCTTGATTGTTTTCTGTGTTGTGTTGTGTTTTTGTGTTTTGTTTGTCTTCGTCCTGTGTCTTGTCTGCCTAATGTTGTCAGTATCTCTGGGGTGTCTATTCTTGGTTGTTTTCTGTGTTGTATTGTGTTTTTGTGTTTTGTTTGTCTTTGTCCTGTGTCTTGTCTGCCTAATGTTGTCAGTGTCTCTGGGTTGTCCATTCTTGATTGTTTTCTGTGTTGTGTTTTTGTGTTTTATTTGTCTTCGTCCTGTGTCTTGTCTGCCTAATGTTGTCAGTGTCTCTGGGTTGTCCATTCTTGATTGTTTTCTGTGTTGTATTGTGTTTTTGTGTTTTGTTTGTCTTCGTCCTATGTCTTGTCTGCCTAATGTTGTCAGTGTCTCTGGGTTGTCCATTCTTGATTGTTTTCTGTGTTGTGTTGTGTTTTTTTGTTTTGTTTTTCTTCGTCCTGTGTCTTGTCTGCCTAATGTTGTCAGTGTCTCTGGGTTGTCTATTCTTGGGGTTGTTTTCTGTGTTGTATTGTGTTTTTGTGTTTTGTTTGTCTTTGTCCTGTGTCTTGTCTGCCTAATGTTGTCAGTGTCTCTGGGTTGTCCATTCTTGATTGGTTTCTGTGTTGTGTTGTGTTTTTGTGTTTTGTTTTTCTTCGTCCTGTGTCTTGTCTGCCTAATGTTGTCAGTGTCTCTGGGTTGTCTATTCTTGGTTGTTTTCTGTGTTGTATTGTGTTTTTGTGTTTTGTTTTTCTTCGTCCTGTGTCTTGTCTGCCTAATGTTGTCAGTGTCTCTGGGTTGTCTATTCTTGATTGTTTTCTGTGTTGTATTGTGTTTTTGTGTTTTGTTTGTCTTTGTCCTGTGTCTTGTCTGCCTAATGTTGTCAGTGTCTCTGGGTTGTCCATTCTTGATTGTTTTCTGTGTTGTGTTGTGTTTTTTTGTTTTGTTTGTCTTCGTCCTGTGTCTTGTCTGCCTAATGTTATCAGTGTCTCTGGGTTGTCCATTCTTGATTGTTTTCTGTGTTGTGTTGTGTTTTTGTGTTTTGTTTGTCTTTGTCCTGTGTCTTGTCTGCCTAATGTTGTCAGTGTCTCTGGGTTGTCTATTCTTGATTGTTTTCTGTGTTGTATTGTGTTTTTGTGTTTTGTTTTTCTTTGTCCTGTGTCTTGTCTGCCTAATGTTGTCAGTGTCTCAGGGTTGTCTATTCTTGATTGTTTTCTGTGTTGTGTTTTTGTGTTTTGTTTGTCTTTGTCCTCTTTCTTGTCTGCCTAATGTTGTCAGTGTCTCTGGGTTGTCCATTCTTGATTGTTTTCTGTGTTGTGTTGTGTTTTTGCGTTTTGTTTGTCTTCGTCCTATGTCTTGTCTACCTAATGTTGTCATTATCTCTGGGTTGTCTATTCTTGGTTGTTTTCTGTGTTGTATTGTGTTTTTGTGTTTTGTTTGTCTTTGTCCTGTGTCTTGTCTGCCTAATGTTGTCAGTGTCTCTGGGTTATCTATTCTTGGTTGTTTTCTGTGTTGTATTGTGTTTTTGTGTTTTGTTTTTTCTTTGTCCTGTGTCTTGTCTGCCTAATGTTTTCAGTGTCTCTGGGTTTTCCATTCTTAATTGTTTTCTGTGTTGTATTGTGTTTTTGTGTTTTGTTTGTATTTGTCCTGTGTCTTTTCTGCCTAATGTTGTCAGTGTCTCTGGGTTGTCCATTCTTGATTGTTTTCTGTGTTGTGTTTTTGTATTTTGTTTTTCTTTGTTCTGTGTCTTGTCTGCCTAATGTTGTCAGTGTATCTGGGTTGTCTATTCTTGATTGTTTTCTGTGTTGTGTTGTGTTTTTGTGTTTTGTTTGTCTTCGTCCTGTGTCTTGTCTGCCTAATGTTGTCAGTATCTCTGGGGTGTCTATTCTTGGTTGTTTTCTGTGTTGTATTGTGTTTTTGTGTTTTGTTTGTCTTTGTCCTGTGTCTTGTCTGCCTAATGTTGTCAGTGTCTCTGGGTTGTCCATTCTTGATTGTTTTCTGTGTTGTGTTGTGTTTTTGTGTTTGGTTTGTCTTTGTCCTGTGTCTTGTCTGCCTAATGTTGTCAGTGTCTCTGGGTTGTCTATTCTTGATTGTTTTCTGTGTTGTGTTGTGTTTTTGTGTTTTGTTTGTCTTCGTTCTGTGTCTTGTGTGCCTAATGTTGTCAGTGTCTCTGGGTTGTCCATTCTTGATTGTTTTCTGTGTTGTATTGTGTTTTTGTGTTTTGTTTGTCTTTGTCTGTGTCTTGACTGCCTAATGTTGTCAGTGTCTCTGGGTTGTTCATTCTTGATTGTTTTCTGTGTTGTATTGTGTTTTTGTGTTGTTTTTTTTGTCCTGTGTCTTGTCTGCCTAATGTTGTCAGTGTCTCTGTGTTGTCCATTCTTGATTGTTTTCTGTGTTGTATTGTGTTTTTGTGTTTTGTTTGTCTTCGTCCTGTGTCTTGTCTGCCCAATGTTGTCAGTGTCTCTGGATTGTCCATTCTTGATTGTTTTCTGTGTTGTGTTGTGTTTTTGTGTTTTGTTTGTCTTCGTCCTGTTTCTTGTCTGCCTAATGTTGTCAGTGTCTCTGGGTTGTCCATTCTTGATTGTTTTCTGTGTTGTATTGTGTTTTTGTGTTTTGTTTGTCTTTGTTTTGTGTCTTGTCTGCCTAATGTTGTCAGAGTCTCTGGGTTGTCTATTCTTGATTGTTTTCTGTGTTGTATTGTGTTTTTGTGTTTTGTTTTTCTTTGTCCTGTGTCTTGTCTGCCTAATGTTGTCAGTGTCTCTGGGTTGTCCATTCTTGATTGTTTTCTGTGTTGTGTTGTGTTTTTGTGTTTTGTTTTTCTTTGTCCTGTGTCTTGTCTGCCTAATGTTGTCAGTGTCTCTGGGTTGTCTATTCTTGATTGTTTTCTGTGTTGTGTTGTGTTTTTGTGTTTTGTTTGTCTTTGTTCTGTGTCTTGTCTGTCTAATGTTGTCAGTGTCTCTGGGTTGTCTATTCTTGATTGTTTTCTGTGTTGTATTGTGTTTTTGTGTTTTGTTTATCTTCGTCCTGTGACTTGTGTGCCTAATGTTGTCAGTTTCTCTCGGTTGTCCATTCTTGATTGTTTTCTGTGTTGTATTGTGTTTTTGTGTTTTGTTTGTCTTCGTCCTGTGACTTGTGTGCCTAATGTTGTCAGTGTCTCTGGATTGTCCATTCTTGATTGTTTTCTGTGTTGTGTTGTGTTTTTGTGTTTTGTTTGTCTTCGTCCTGTGTCTTGTCTGCCTAATGTTGTCAGTATCTCTGGGTTGTCTATTCTTGGTTGTTTTCTGTGTTGTATTGTGTTTTTGTGTTTTGTTTGTCTTTGTCCTGTGTCTTGTCTGCCTAATGTTGTCAGTGTCTCTGGGTTGTCCATTCTTGATTGTTTTCTGTGTTGTGTTGTGTTTTTGTGTTTTGTTTTTCTTCGTCCTGTGTCTTGTCTGCCTAATGTTGTTAGTGTCTCTGGGTTGTCTATTCTTGATTGTTTTCTGTGTTGTGTTGTGTTTTTGTGTTTTGTTTGTCTTTGTCCTGTGTCTTTTCTGCCTAATGTTGTCAGTGTCTCTGGGTTGTCTATTCTTGATTGTTTTCTGTGTTGTGTTGTGTTTTTGTGTTTTGTTTGTCTTCGTTCTGTGTCTTGTCTGCCTAATGTTGTCAGTGTCTCTGGGTTGTCTATTCTTGATTGTTTTCTGTGTTGTATTGTGTTTTTGTGTTTTGTTTGTCTTTGTCCTGTGTCTTGTCTGCCTAATGTTGTCAGTGTCTCTGGGTTGTTCATTCTTGATTGTTTTCTGTGTTGTATTGTGTTTTTGTGTTGTTTTTTTTGTCCTGTTTCTTGTCTGCCTAATGTTGTCAGTGTCTCTGTGTTGTCCATTCTTGATTGTTTTCTGTGTTGTATTGTGTTTTTGTGTTTTGTTTGCCTTCGTCCTGTTTCTTGTCTGCCTAATGGTGTCAGTGTCTCTGGGTTGTCCATTCTTGATTGTTTTCTGTGTTGTATTGTGGTTTTGTGTTTTGTTTGTCTTTGTTTTGTGTCTTGTCTGCCTAATGTTGTCAGTGTCTCTGGGTTGTCTATTCTTGATTGTTTTCTGTGTTGTATTGTGTTTTTGTGTTTTGTTTTTCTTTGTCCTGTGTCTTGTCTGCCTAATGTTGTCAGTGTCTCTGGGTTGTCCATTCTTGATTGTTTTCTGTGTTGTGTTGTGTTTTTGTGTTTTGTTTGTCTTTGTCCTGTGTCTTGTCTGCCTAATGTTGTCAGTGTCTCTGGGTTGTCTATTCTTGATTGTTTTCTGTGTTGTGTTGTGTTTTTGTGTTTTGTTTGTCTTCGTTCTGTGTCTTGTCTGCCTAATGTTGTCAGTGTCTCTGGGTTGTCCATTCTTGATTGTTTTCTGTGTTGTATTGTGTTTTTGTGTTTTGTTTGTCTTTGTCCTGTGTCTTTTCTGCCTAATGGTGTCAGTGTCTCTGGGTTGTCCATTCTTGATTGTTTTCTGTGTTGTATTGTGTTTTTGTGTTTTGTTTGTCTTCGTCCTGTGACTTGTGTGCCTAATGATGTCAGTGTCTCTGGGTTGTCCATTCTTGATTGTTTTCTGTGTTGTGTTGTGTTTTTGTGTTTTGTTTGTCTTTGTCCTGTGTCTTGTCTGCCTAATGTTGTCAGTGTCTCTGGGTTGTCTATTCTTGATTGTTTTCTGTGTTGTATTGTGTTTTTGTGTTTTGTTTTTCTTTGTCCTGTTTCTTGTCTGCCTAATGTTGTCAGTGTCTCTGGGTTGTCTATTCTTGATTGTTTTCTGTGTTGTGTTGTGTTTTTGTGTTTTGTTTGTCTTTGTTCTGTGTCTTGTCTGCCTAATGTTGTCAGTGTCTCTGGGTTGTCTATTCTTGATTGTTTTCTGTGTTGTATTGTGTTTTTGTGCTTTGTTTGTCTTCGTCCTGTGACTTGTGTGCCTAATGTTGTCAGTGTCTCTGGGTTGTCCATTCTTGATTGTTTTCTGTGTTGTGTTGTGTTTTTGTGTTTTGTTTTTCTTTGTCCTGTGTCTTGTCTGCCTAATGTTGTCAGTGTCTCTGGGTTGTCTATTCTTGATTGTTTTCTGTGTTGTGTTGTGTTTTTGTGTTTTGTTTTTCTTTGTCCTGTTTCTTTTCTGCCTAATGTTGTCAGTGTCTCTGGGTTGTCTATTCTTGATTGTTTTCTGTGTTGTATTGTGTTTTTGTGTTTTGTTTTTCTTTGTCCTGTGTCTTGTCTGCCTAATGTTGTCAGTGTCTCTGGGTTGTCTATTCTTGATTGTTTTCTGTGTTGTGTTGTGTTTTTGTGTTTTGTTTGTCTTTGTTCTGTGTCTTGTCTGCCTAATGTTGTCAGTGTCTCTGGGTTGTCTATTCTTGATTGTTTTCTGTGTTGTATTGTGTTTTTGTGTTTTGTTTATCTTCGTCCTGTGACTTGTGTGCCTAATGTTGTCAGTGTCTCTGGGTTGTCCATTCTTGATTGTTTTCTGTGTTGTATTGTGTTTTTGTGTTTTGTTTGTTTTCGTCCTGTGACTTGTGTGCCTAATGTTGTCAGTGTCTCTGGGTTGTCCATTCTTGATTGTTTTCTGTGTTGTGTTGTGTTTTTGTGTTTTGTTTGTCTTCGTCCTGTGTCTTGTCTGCCTAATGTTGTCAGTATCTCTGGGTTGTCTATTCTTGGTTGTTTTCTGTGTTGTATTGTGTTTTTGTGTTTTGTTTGTCTTCGTCCTGTGTCTTGTCTGCCTAATGTTGTCAGTGTCTCTGGGTTGTCCATTCTTGATTGTTTTCTGTGTTGTGTTGTGTTTTTGTGTTTTGTTTGTCTTCGTCCTGTTTCTTGTCTGCCTAATGTTGTCAGTGTCTCTGGGTTTTCCATTCTTGATTGTTTTCTGTGTTGTGTTGTGTTTTTGTGTTTTGTTTTTCTTTGTCCTATTTCTTGTCTGCCTAATGTTGTCAGTGTCTCTGGGTTGTCCATTCTTGATTGTTTTCTGTGTTGTATTGTGTTTTTGTGTTTTATTTTTCTTTGTCCTATTTCTTGTCTGCCTAATGTTGTCAGTGTCTCTGGGTTGTCCATTCTTGATTGTTTTCTGTGTTGTGTTTTTGTGTTTTGTTTTTCTTTGTCCTGTGTCTTGTCTGCCTAATGTTGTCAGTGTCTCTGGGTTGTCCATTCTTGATTGTTTTCTGTGTTGTGTTGTGTTTTTGTGTTTTGTTTGTCTTCGTCCTGTGTCTTGTCTGCCTAATGTTGTCAGTGTCTCTGGGTTGTCTATTCTTGATTGTTTTCTGTGTTGTATTGTGTTTTTGTGTTTTGTTTGTCTTTGTCCCTGTGTCTTGTCTGCCTAATGTTGTCAGTGTCTCTGGGTTGTCTATTCTTGATTGTTTTCTGTGTTGTGTTGTGTTTTTGTGTTTTGTTTGTCTTCGTTCTGTGTCTTGTCTGCCTAATGTTGTCAGTGTCTCTGGGTTGTCCATTCTTGATTGTTTTCTGTGTTGTATTGTGTTTTTGTGTTTTGTTTGTCTTTGTCCTGTGTCTTGTCTGCCTAATGTTGTCAGTGTCTCTGGGTTGTTCATTCTTGATTGTTTTCTGTGTTGTATTGTGTTTTTGTGTTGTTTTTTTTTTGTCCTGTGTCTTGTCTGCCTAATGTTGTCAGTGTCTCTGTGTTGTCCATTCTTGATTGTTTTCTGTGTTGTATTGTGTTTTTGTGTTTTGTTTGTCTTCGTCCTGTGTCTTGTCTGCCCAATGTTGTCAGTGTCTCTGGATTGTCCATTCTTGATTGTTTTCTGTGTTGTGTTGTGTTTTTGTGTTTTGTTTGTCTTCGTCCTGTGTCTTGTCTGCCTAATGTTGTCAGTGTCTCTGGGTTGTCTATTCTTGATTGTTTTCTGTGTTGTATTGTGTTTTTGTGTTTTGTTTTTCTTTGTCCTGTGTCTTGTCTGCCTAATGTTGTCAGTGTCTCTGGGTTGTCTATTCTTGATTGTTTTCTGTGTTGTGTTGTGTTTTTGTGTTTTGTTTGTCTTTGTTCTGTGTCTTGTCTGTCTAATGTTGTCAGTGTCTCTGGGTTGTCTATTCTTGATTGTTTTCTGTGTTGTATTGTGTTTTTGTGTTTTGTTTATCTTCGTCCTGTGACTTGTGTGCCTAATGTTGTCAGTTTCTCTCGGTTGTCCATTCTTGATTGTTTTCTGTGTTGTATTGTGTTTTTGTGTTTTGTTTGTCTTCGTCCTGTGACTTGTGTGCCTAATGTTGTCAGTGTCTCTGGGTTGTCCATTCTTGATTGTTTTCTGTGTTGTGTTGTGTTTTTGTGTTTTGTTTGTCTTCGTCCTGTGTCTTTTCTGCCTAATGTTGTCAGTATCTCTGGGTTGTCTATTCTTGGTTGTTTTCTGTGTTGTATTGTGTTTTTGTGTTTTGTTTGTCTTTGTCCTGTGTCTTGTCTGCCTAATGTTGTCAGTGTCTCTGGGTTGTCCATTCTTGATTGTTTTCTGTGTTGTGTTGTGTTTTTGTGTTTTGTTTTTCTTCGTCCTGTGTCTTGTCTGCCTAATGTTGTCAGTGTCTCTGGGTTGTCTATTCTTGATTGTTTTCTGTGTTGTGTTGTGTTTTTGTGTTTTGTTTGTCTTTGTCCTGTGTCTTTTCTGCCTAATGTTGTCAGTGTCTCTGGGTTGTCTATTCTTGATTGTTTTCTGTGTTGTGTTGTGTTTTTGTGTTTTGTTTGTCTTCGTTCTGTGTCTTGTCTGCCTAATGTTGTCAGTGTCTCTGGGTTGTCCATTCTTGATTGTTTTCTGTGTTGTATTGTGTTTTTGTGTTTTGTTTTTCTTTGTCCTGTGTCTTGTCTGCCTAATGTTGTCAGTGTCTCTGGGTTGTTCATTCTTGATTGTTTTCTGTGTTGTATTGTGTTTTTGTGTTGTTTTTTTTGTCCTGTGTCTTGTCTGCCTAATGTTGTCAGTGTCTCTGTGTTGTCCATTCTTGATTGTTTTCTGTGTTGTATTGTGTTTTTGTGTTTTGTTTGCCTTCGTCCTGTTTCTTGTCTGCCTAATGGTGTCAGTGTCTCTGGGTTGTCCATTCTTGATTGTTTTCTGTGTTGTATTGTGGTTTTGTGTTTTGTTTGTCTTTGTTTTGTGTCTTGTCTGCCTAATGTTGTCAGTGTCTCTGGGTTGTCTATTCTTGATTGTTTTCTGTGTTGTGTTGTGTTTTTGTGTTTTGTTTTTCTTTGTCCTGTGTCTTGTCTGCCTAATGTTGTCAGTGTCTCTGGGTTGTCCATTCTTGATTGTTTTCTGTGTTGTGTTGTGTTTTTGTGTTTTGTTTGTCTTTGTCCTGTGTCTTGTCTGCCTAATGTTGTCAGTGTCTCTGGGTTGTCTATTCTTGATTGTTTTCTGTGTTGTGTTGTGTTTTTGTGTTTTGTTTGTCTTCGTTCTGTGTCTTGTCTGCCTAATGTTGTCAGTGTCTCTGGGTTGTCCATTCTTGATTGTTTTCTGTGTTGTATTGTGTTTTTGTGTTTTGTTTGTCTTTGTCCTGTGTCTTTTCTGCCTAATGGTGTCAGTGTCTCTGGGTTGTCCATTCTTGATTGTTTTCTGTGTTGTATTGTGTTTTTGTGTTTTGTTTGTCTTCGTCCTGTGACTTGTGTGCCTAATGATGTCAGTGTCTCTGGGTTGTCCATTCTTGATTGTTTTCTGTGTTGTGTTGTGTTTTTGTGTTTTGTTTGTCTTTGTCCTGTGTCTTTTCTGCCTAATGTTGTCAGTGTCTCTGGGTTGTCTATTCTTGATTGTTTTCTGTGTTGTATTGTGTTTTTGTGTTTTGTTTTTCTTTGTCCTGTTTCTTGTCTGCCTAATGTTGTCAGTGTCTCTGGGTTGTCTATTCTTGATTGTTTTCTGTGTTGTGTTGTGTTTTTGTGTTTTCTTTGTCTTTGTTCTGTGTCTTGTCTGCCTAATGTTGTCAGTGTCTCTGGGTTGTCTATTCTTGATTGTTTTCTGTGTTGTATTGTGTTTTTGTGCTTTGTTTGTCTTCGTCCTGTGACTTGTGTGCCTAATGTTGTCAGTGTCTCTGGGTTGTCCATTCTTGATTGTTTTCTGTGTTGTGTTGTGTTTTTGTGTTTTGTTTTTCTTTGTCCTGTGTCTTGTCTGCCTAATGTTGTCAGTGTCTCTGGGTTGTCTATTCTTGATTGTTTTCTGTGTTGTGTTGTGTTTTTGTGTTTTGTTTTTCTTTGTCCTGTTTCTTTTCTGCCTAATGTTGTCAGTGTCTCTGGGTTGTCTATTCTTGATTGTTTTCTGTGTTGTATTGTGTTTTTGTGTTTTGTTTATCTTTGTTTTGTGTCTTGTCTGCCTAATGTTGTCAGTGTCTCTGGGTTGTCTATTCTTGATTGTTTTCTGTGTTGTATTGTGTTTTTGTGTTTTGTTTGTCTTTGTTCTGTGTCTTGTCTGCCTAATGTTGTCAGTGTCTCTGGGTTTTCCATTCTTGATTGTTTTCTGTGTTGTATTGTGTTTTTGTGTTTTGTTTGTCTTCGTCCTGTGACTTGTGTGCCTAATGTTGTCAGTGTCTCTGGGTTTTCCATTCTTGATTGTTTTCTGTGTTGTGTTGTGTTTTTGTGTTTTGTTTGTCTTCGTCCTGTTTCTTGTCTGCCTAATGTTGTCAGTATCTCTGGGTTGTCTATTCTTGGTTGTTTTCTGTGTTGTATTGTGTTTTTGTGTTTTGTTTGTCTTTGTCCTGTGTCTTGTCTGCCTAATGTTGTCAGTGTCTCTGGGTTGTCCATTCTTGATTGTTTTCTGTGTTGTGTTGTGTTTTTGTGTTTTGTTTTTCTTTGTCCTGTGTCTTGTCTGCCTAATGTTGTCAGTGTCTCTGGGTTGTCTATTCTTGATTGTTTTCTGTGTTGTGTTGTGTTTTTGTGTTTTGTTTTTCTTTGTCCTGTTTCTTTTCTGCCTAATGTTGTCAGTGTCTCTGGGTTGTCTATTCTTGATTGTTTTCTGTGTTGTATTGTGTTTTTGTGTTTTGTTTTTCTTTGTCCTGTGTCTTGTCTGCCTAATGTTGTCAGTGTCTCTGGGTTGTCTATTCTTGATTGTTTTCTGTGTTGTGTTGTGTTTTTGTGTTTTGTTTGTCTTTGTTCTGTGTCTTGTCTGCCTAATGTTGTCAGTGTCTCTGGGTTGTCTATTCTTGATTGTTTTCTGTGTTGTATTGTGTTTTTGTGTTTTGTTTGTCTTTGTTCTGTGTCTTGTCTGCCTAATGTTGTCAGTGTCTCTGGGTTTTCCATTCTTGATTGTTTTCTGTGTTGTATTGTGTTTTTGTGTTTTGTTTGTCTTCGTCCTGTGACTTGTGTGCCTAATGTTGTCAGTGTCTCTGGGTTTTCCATTCTTGATTGTTTTCTGTGTTGTGTTGTGTTTTTGTGTTTTGTTTGTCTTCGTCCTGTTTCTTGTCTGCCTAATGTTGTCAGTATCTCTGGGTTGTCTATTCTTGGTTGTTTTCTGTGTTGTATTGTGTTTTTGTGTTTTGTTTGTCTTTGTCCTGTGTCTTGTCTGCCTAATGTTGTCAGTGTCTCTGGGTTGTCCATTCTTGATTGTTTTCTGTGTTGTGTTGTGTTTTTGTGTTTTGTTTGTCTTCGTCCCGTGTCTTGTCTGCCCAATGTTGTCAGTGTCTCTGGGTTGTCCATTCTTGATTGTTTTCTGTGTTGTGTTGTGTTTTTGTGTTTTGTTTGTCTTCGTCCTGTTTCTTGTCTGCCTAATGGTGTCAGTATCTCTGGGTTGTCCATTCTTGATTGTTTTCTGTGTTGTATTGTGTTTTTGTGTTTTGTTTGTCTTTGTTTTGTGTTTTGTCTGCCTAATGTTGTCAGTGTCTCTGGGTTGTCTATTCTTGATTGTTTTCTGTGTTGTATTGTGTTTTTGTGTTTTGTTTGTCTTTGTCCTGTGTCTTGTCTGCCTAATGTTGTCAGTGTCTCTGGGTTGTCTATTCTTTATTGTTTTCTGTGTTGTGTTGTGTTTTTGTGCTTTGTTTGTCTTTGTCCTGTGTCTTGTCTGCCTAATGTTGTCAGTGTCTCTGGGTTGTCCATTCTTGATTGTTTTCTGTGTTGTGTTGTGTTTTAGTGTTTTGTTTGTCTTCGTTCTGTGTCTTGTCTGCCTAATGTTGTCAGTGTCTCTGGGTTGTCCATTCTTGATTGTTTTCTGTGTTGTATTGTGTTTTTGTGTTTTGTTTGTCTTTGTCCTGTGTCTTTTCTGCCTAATGTTGTCAGTGTCTCTGGGTTGTTCATTCTTGATTGTTTTCTGTGTTGTATTGTGTTTTTGTGTTGTTTTTTTTTGTCCTGTGTCTTTTCTGCCTAATGTTGTCAGTGTCTCTGTGTTGTCCATTCTTGATTGTTTTCTGTGTTGTATTGTGTTTTTGTGTTTTGTTTGTCTTCGTCCTGTGTCTTGTCTGCCCAATGTTGTCAGTGTCTCTGGGTTGTCCATTCTTGATTGTTTTCTGTGTTGTGTTGTGTTTTTGTGGTTTGTTTTTCTTCGTCCTGTTTCTTGTCTGCCTAATGTTGTCAGTTTCTCTGGGTTGTCCATTCTTGATTGTTTTCTGTGTTGTATTGTGTTTTTGTGTTTTGTTTGTCTTTGTTTTGTGTCTTGTCTGCCTAATGTTGTCAGTGTCTCTGGGTTGTCTATTCTTGATTGTTTTCTGTGTTGTATTGTGTTTTTGTGTTTTGTTTTTCTTTGTCCTGTGTCTTGTCTGTCTAATGTTGTCAGTGTCTCTGGGTTGTCCATTCTTGATTGTTTTCTGTGTTGTGTTGTGTTTTTGTGTTTTGTTAGTCTTTGTCCTGTGTCTTGTCTGCCTAATGTTGTCAGTGTCTCTGGGTTGTCTATTCTTGATTGTTTTCTGTGTTGTATTGTGTTTTTGTGTTTTGTTTTTCTTTGTCCTGTGTCTTGTCTGCCTAATGTTGTCAGTGTCTCTGGGTTGTCTATTCTTGATTGTTTTCTGTGTTGTGTTGTGTTTTTGTGTTTTGTTTGTCTTTGTTCTGTGTCTTGTCTGCCTAATGTTGTCAGTGTCTCTGGGTTGTCTATTCTTGATTGTTTTCTGTGTTGTATTGTGTTTTTGTGTTTTGTTTGTCTTCGTCCTGTGACTTGTGTGCCTAATGATATCAGTGTCTCTGGGTTTTCCATTCTTGATTGTTTTCTGTGTTGTATTGTGTTTTTGTGTTTTGTTTGTCTTCGTCCTGTGACTTGTGTGCCTAATGTTGTCAGTGTCTCTGGGTTGTCCATTCTTGATTGTTTTCTGTGTTGTGTTGTGTTTTTGTGTTTTGTTTTTCTTCGTCCAGTGACTTGTGTGCCTAATGTTGTCAGTGTCTGGGTTGTCCATTCTTGATTGTTTTCTGTGTTGTGTTGTGTTTTTGTGTTTTGTTTGTCTTCGTCCTGTGTCTTGTCTGCCTAATGTTGTCAGTGTCTCTGGGTTGTTCATTCTTGATTGTTTTCTGTGTTGTATTGTGTTTTTGTGTTGTTGTTTTTTGTCCTGTGTCTTGTTTGCCTAATGTTGTCAGTGTCTCTGTGTTGTCCATTCTTGATTGTTTTCTGTGTTGTATTGTGTTTTTGTGTTTTGTTTTTCTTTGTCCTGTGTCTTGTCTGCCCAATGTTGTCAGTGTCTCTGGGTTGTCTATTCTTGATTGTTTTCTGTGTTGTGTTGTGTTTTTGTGTGTCTTTGTCCTGTGTCTTGTCTGCCTAATGTTGTCAGTGTCTCTGGGTTGTCCATTCTTGATTGTTTTCTGTGTGGTATTGTGTTTTTGTGTTTTGTTTTTCTTTGTCCTGTGTCTTGTCTGCCTAATGTTGTCAGTGTCTCTGGGTTGTCTATTCTTGATTGTTTTCTGTGTTGTGTTGTGTTTTTGTGTTTTGTTTGTCTTTGTTTTGTGTCTTGTCTGCCTAATGTTGTCAGTGTCTCTGGGTTGTCTATTCTTGATTGTTTTCTGTGTTGTGTTGTGTTTTTGTGTTTTGTTTGTCTTTGTTCTGTGTCTTTTCTGCCTAATGTTGTCAGTGTCTCTGGGTTGTCTATTCTTGATTGTTTTCTGTGTTGTATTGTGTTTTTGTGTTTTGTTTTTCTTTGTCCTGTGTCTTGTCTGCCTAATGTTGTCAGTGTCTCTGGGTTGTCCATTCTTGATTGTTTTCTGTGTTGTGTTGTGTTTTTGTGTTTTGTTTGTCTTTGTCCTGTGTCTTGTCTGCCTAATGTTGTCAGTGTCTCTGGGTTGTCTATTCTTGATTGTTTTCTGTGTTGTGTTGTGTTTTTGTGTTTTGTTTTTCTTTGTTCTGTGTCTTGTCTGCCTAATGTTGTCAGTGTCTCTGGGTTGTCTATTATTGATTGTTTTCTGTGTTGTGTTGTGTTTTTGTGTTTTGTTTGTCTTTGTTCTGTGTCTTGTCTGCCTAATGTTGTCAGTGTCTCTGGGTTGTCTATTCTTGATTGTTTTCTGTGTTGTATTGTGTTTTTGTGTTTTGTTTTTCTTCG
Source organism: Bathymodiolus septemdierum (assembly GCA_963383655.1). NCBI lineage: Eukaryota > Metazoa > Mollusca > Bivalvia > Mytilida > Modiolidae > Bathymodiolus > Bathymodiolus septemdierum. The sequence goes on from OY726518.1 coordinate 129,329,968, forward strand.
TCCTGTGTCTTGTCTGCCTAATGTTGTCAGTGTCTCTGGGTTGTCTATTGTTGATTGTTTTCTGTGTTGTATTGTGTTTTTGTGTTTTGTTTTTCTTCGTTCTGTGTCTTGTCTGCCTAATGTTGCCAGTGTCTCTGTGTTGTCCATTCTTGGTTGTTTTTTGTGTTGTATTGTGTTTTTGTGTTTTGTTTGTCTTTGTCCTGTGTCTTGTCTGCCTAATGTTGTCAGTGTCTCTGGGTTTTCCATTCTTGATTGTTTTCTGTGTTGTATTGTGTTTTTGTGTTTTGTTTGTCTTTGTTTTGTGTCTTGTCTGCCTAATGTTGTCAGTGTCTCTGGTTTTCCATTCTTGATTGTTTTCTGTGTTGTATTGTGTTTTTGTGTTTTGTTTGTCTTTGTTCTGTGTCTTGTCTGCCTAATGTTGTCAGTGTCTCTGGGTTGTCCATTCTTGATTGTTTTCTGTGTTGTATTGTGTTTTTATGTTTTGTTTGTCTTCGTCCTGTGTCTTTTCTGCCTAATGTTGTCAGTGTCTCTGGGTTGTCTATTCTTGATTGTTTTCTGTGTTGTGTTGTGTTTTTGTGTTTTGTTTGTCTTTGTCCTGTGTCTTGTCTGCCTAATGTTGTCAGTGTCTCTGGGTTGTCCATTCTTGATTGTTTTCTGTGTTGTATTGTGTTTTTGTGTTTTGTTTGTCTTTGTCCTGTGTCTTGTCTGCCTAATGTTGTCAGTGTCTCTGGGTTGTCTATTCTTGATTGTTTTCTGTGTTGTATTGTGTTTTTGTGTTTTGTTTTTCTTTGTCCTGTGTCTTTTCTGCCTAATGTTGTCAGTGTCTCTGGGTTGTCCATTCTTGATTGTTTTCTGTGTTGTGTTGTGTTTTTGTGTTTTGTTTTTCTTTGTCCTGTGTCTTGTCTGCCTAATGTTGTCAGTGTCTCTGGGTTGTCTATTCTTGATTGTTTTCTGTGTTGTATTGTGTTTTTGTGTTTTGTTTTTCTTTGTCCTGTTTCTTGTCTGCCTAATGTTGTCAGTGTCTCTGGGTTGTCCATTCTTGATTGTTTTCTGTGTTGTATTGTGTTTTTGTGTTTTGTTTGTCTTTGTCCTGTGTCTTGTCTGCCTAATGTTGTCAGTGTCTCTGGGTTGTCTATTCTTGATTGTTTTCTGTGTTGTATTGTGTTTTTGTGTTTTGTTTATCTTCGTCCTGTGACTTGTGTGCCTAATGTTGTCAGTGTCTCTGGGTTGTCCATTCTTGATTGTTTTCTGTGTTGTATTGTGTTTTTGTGTTTTGTTTGTCTTCGTTCTGTGTCTTGTGTGCCAAATGTTGTCAGTGTCTCTGGATTATCCATTATTGACAGCTCCTTCTGTTTTCTGTAACGTTTATTTACACATATTTCCCTTTTTTAATATTCTAATAGGGTCTTGCAATATAAATTGATAATAGGTTATTATACAGTGCTATGTACAATATGGAAAGATATTGTACGTGTCTGTATTGTATTGAAAACCCGTATGCGGCGTCTCGTCCAATGCAGGTTTTCAATACAATACAGACTCGTACAATATATTTCCATATTGTACATACCACTGTATAATAACCTATCAATATTTGACTACTAAATCATTCAACTGTGCTGCTGACAATAGTGAAAAGAGATGAAATAATTTTAGCATTGCCGAAGTATTATCAACTGTTATATAATCTCAATAAGTGCGTGCTACTCTATAGGTTAAAGAAAAATGATTTCAAGGGTCTCCTAGTCATTGCTTGTTTGACAAATCTTTCTCACCTTTGTTGAATATTTTAATTATTTTTTTTGTTTATCATATATAGTGTTACTTTTTTAACAGCAAATAGCAAAACTAACAACTATATCGATTTCTTACTGCGTCAGAAGATCAAAACACTCAATATTGAAAATTATTACATAAGGCTATATTTTACTGTTTTTCTATTGGCCAGAAGCAATACACGTGACATTCCATTTTCTAACATATTTATTAGCAAAAAGCAATTTCTGTGCAATAAATAATCATATTGCACTCTCGTGCAAAATCAATGAATGAAATTACGTGGCACGAGAGTGCAATATGGTTTTTTATTGCACAGTAATTGCTTTTTGCTAATCAATATGTTAGAAAATTTCATAAAATTTGAAAATTTTCAAAAAATTTGAAAATCATAAAATTAAAAAAAAGAAAAATTTAAAGTTCAGAATTTTTTTTTTTATCAAATTTGAAAATTTCATTTTTTTTTTAAATTCAAAATTTTCTTAAAATTTCAAAACTTTCAAAAATTCCATACTATTTAAAAAAAAAAAATCAAAATGATAAAATTTTCAAAAAGTTTCAAAAATTTCATAGTTTTCATAAAATTTCAAAATTAAGAGTAAAATAGAGCCGTATGTAATAAAACAATTACTACACTTGAACTTGATCAATATGAGGTTTTATGGAACAGAGTACAACAATATTGAACTCGGCATTCGCCTCGTTCAATATTGTTGTACTCTGCTCCATAAAACCTCATATTGATCTCGTTCAAGTGCAGTAATGGTATATTATGATAACTAGTATCTGAACAATAGTGTTAATATCGTAATAATAAAATTTTATTTGTCTTTTACAATTATTGCATGCAATAAAAGAACAGCAGATTCACAAATTTCTTGACCCCATTAACCAGTTTAACCCCGCCATATACTGTGCCTGTCCCAAGCCAGGATCTGCATTTCCAACGTCACAAGTCGTTGTCATTTTGAGTTCAGTGAAGCATGACAATCTGTAGTTTATGTAGTTAATTAATTTGTATTTTTGTAATGTTTAAGTTGTTCATTTTGTAAGTTATTGAGTTTATGTTGTTCCTTCTGTATTTATTAATTCATTTGTCAGACCGTTTGGTCTGTTTAACCTTTTGCTCCTATGATTTCAGTGTGTGTTCTATTATTTACCCGATTTAAGTTGTGTTATATATTTCTAGAGGATTGTCCCCCTTTGTATTCTGCCATATGTACGTTTTATTTTTTATTGGTATATAGCTGTATCATCTGATTTTTGACAGATTATAAAACATATACAGGAAGAGTCTTATCCTATATTTAGCTAGTATTATATAACTATATCTATTAATTAAGAAGGTTATTAGGTGCTAAGGTGTGATATGTTTAAACCTTTAAATTCTTCATTTAAATTACAGTTTAAAATACACCTTTTGAATCTAGAAATAAATCACGTTCACTTTACATAAAATGAATTTCGATATGCTTGAATATTTCAAACCTTTTTACATTTGAATGCCTTTGGTTATGTATGAATAGTCTTTTGACGAGAATTTTATTAATATAATTTTTCTTTGATTATCTATGGAAACGTATAGGTCGATATGACTTTCTCTTTGGTAAATAAATCACGATGACTACAGCTAAGACGTTCATCTTCATCTCGACACTTCATATAAAGGTATCGTCAACATGGGCGTATTGTTCATCTTATTAAACTAACGTCTGCTTCTATTTGTGAGATCAAACAATTTTGTTTATTTATTTTCAGATAAACACTCGATGCGATTATTTTTGAAGATACTTTATTAAGCGTGTAATATTTTTTCAGTGAAATATGTACATGTGTACCTGTATACCTTATGTCCGTTATATCTTGTTTAATGGGTTTTAAATTCACATCTAATGACAACACCTGTGTGTGTTTGTAGATATATGATGTATCATATTAAACACGAATCGTCGTTTATGACTTCATTTTGAGTGGTATCATCTTTTTTATTTATTTTCACATTTAGTTCTATTGGGAGGAAATCCGTGCAAAATGAACAAATTATTATTGAGATTGTTCTGTCTTAAATATTCTAATACTTATCAGCTATAAAGATGGTTTGGTGAATAGTTCGTCAGAATTCCTAATAAATTGTATATATTTGCCCATGTGCTATTTGGCGTGCTTTGAATTCCTCACTTTACTTATATATTTATTACATCTCGACAACGAAGAATTTATGAATGACTTTATACGTCACATTATTGTCAACCAACCAAAAGCAATCTTGTAACACGCTCCATTGGAGGAATGTTACATAAACACAAGCACGTGTATATTGAATTAAATTTCGTTCCGATGGGCGTGACTAGACTGCCTACATGTAGGAATGACACCGTATCAGCGAACTTGTCAACTCCCATAACAGAAGGCTACTATAGTTAAGTCCATGATGTTGAGAGAACAGCAGATAGCACTACCTTTGTTCTAATTATATATTACGATGAACAGTCTATATAAACTCTTGATGAAAATCGTGCCACAAAGACAAAGTGACGACGCCACACCAATTGGCGACTCTGTGACGCGCTATGAGCCTTGTTGATTGTACCTTAGCTCTCATCGTCAGCGTTCTCCTCTGCAGCAGTTTCATCTTAGCCAAGCCAACTCACAGTGTGTCTAACAAGAAAGTGGAAGTTTTAAAAAATAAAATATTGAGTTCGCTTGGATATAAGGAACCTCCAGTTATACGGAACATAACTAATAGTATACGGCAACAACGAGCAATGATAAGGAAATACAAAGAACATATCAGTGGAATGGTGACTGTTGAGGAAGAACGGTATCCGGAAACTGTCAGTATTTATAAACCAAAAGGTAATGTCCAAATTTTCAAACATTATTTTATTTTCTAATTAATAATACATAACAAGGAGCAACGTTGTAAATTAAACTAAACTTTTAAGAGTAATATTTGATTAATAATCGTACAAGTATGTAATCATGATTAGTTAGTAGTATCGTGCAAGTATGTTATCATGATTAGTTAGTAGTATCGTGCAAGTATGTTATCATGATTAGTTAGTAGTATCGTGCAAGTATGTTATCATGATTAGTTAGTAGTATCGTACAAGTATGTTATCATGATTAGTTAGTAGTATCGTGCAAGTATGTTATCATGATTAGTTAGTAGTATCGTGCAAGTATGTTATCATGATTAGTTAGTAGCATCGTGCAAGTATGTTATCATGATTAGTTAGTAGTATCGTGCAAGTATGTTATCATGATTAGTTAGTAGAATCGTGCAAGTATGTTATCATGATTAGTTAATAGTATCGTGCAAGTATGTTATCATGATTAGTTAGTAGTATCGTGCAAGTATGTTATCATGATTAGTTAGTAGAATCGTGCAAGTATGTTATCATGATTAGTTAGTAGTATCGTGCAAGTATGTTATCATGATTAGTTAGTAGTATCGTGCAAGTATGTTATCATGATTAGTTAGTAGTATCGTGCAAGTATGTTATCATGATTAGTTAGTAGTATCGTGCAAGTATGTTATCATGATTGGTCAGTAGAATCGTGCAAGTATGTTATCATGATTAGTTAGTAGTATCGTGCAAGTATGTTATCATGATTAGTTAGTAGTATCGTGCAAGTATGTTATCATGATTAGTTAGTAGTATCGTGCAAGTATGTTATCATGATTAGTTAGTAGTATCGTGCAAGTATGTTATCATGATTAGTTAGTAGTATTGTGCAAGTATGTTATCATGATTAGTTAGTAGTCTCTCTGCCTGATATACGTAGGTACGGTGAATCGAGGAAATAACCAACACATATTTTCAAGACCAAGACGGTTGGCATTAACATACGAACCTCTATACACCGTATCAACTTTTGACGAGCGTGGTATATGTCTTAAGAATTATTTTACATCCAACTACCAGGACGATTTCTTGACATTCGTCATTATCTCGTTATCTGTAATTCTAAAACATAACCCTGTTGCTTGATGTGTTATGTTTTCAACTATTTGTCAGCTTACCATAAATCTGTGAAATGCTTAAGTATGTTGAATAAGTCAAATATGCAAATTAAAAACGTGTTGGGATATTAAATATCCGTTTCTCCTGCTTTATTGCAATGCAAATCTTGACGAAACACCTTTCATAATAGTTTTATACAACAGCGAGCGCTGCAGAATAGATAGATTTAATCGTCTTTTACACTAGGTCTGCCGTGGATTCAAATTAAATGTCACCGCTTATGCCATATTACCATAACGGAAACCGAACACGAGAACGTATTTCAAATGTTAATAAGAAATTCTTTAACATGAAAATATGAAATTAAAACTTTAATTCTTTTATATTTTACGGTCAAATAGTTCCCAATAAACACGAATAGATTGGTATATTTTACATGTAATGGGTGAAGAACACGAGTGTAATGAACAGAAGATGTACGCATGATTGTATTTACAATACTATGGTCCAAATCCTGTCAACGATGAATTCAAAGAAACCATATGCAAGCTGATTATTTTCTTACTAAAACGTAAATGGTAGTCAATTGAAATGATTTTACTTATTTGACAATGATCACCATCATACTGTATCGTCATTGAACATTTCAGATTAGCCCGTGATGTTTCTTTTGTTAGGTCGCACTCGATTGTTCGTTTACTGTACCTCGATGTTATGTTATAATACAATGTACACTTTTGTCGCCTATTTGGACTCATTACAATTTCAAAGATTGGAAAATTAAAAACGTAAATATTGAAATTTAAATTGTATGAATGAATAGGTACGCAAGTGGCTTTATAAACAAAATCTTATAAGATAGACTGAAAAAGGCAAACGTTGACAATGAATGGCATTACATTCAAATCATGACTTTCAAATCATTTAACATTAAGTGAACCGAAACTAGCATATTTTCTACTCAAACATAGTTATTATATATAATTGTACATAGATTTTTTTTCAAAACAGGGTTTAGGTTAACTTGTAAATTGGTCACGTAATAATAGGTCAATTGAAATCTTTACAAAGCATAAATTAGGACACATTCAAAATCTCTGAATTTAGAATATAATTCGATATTTGATTAAAAAAGAACACATATTGATAGTTTATAATGGTTAGAAGGCAATACATACACAAATAAAACTGATGCTTCAAACTCAAGTGGATTTTAAATCAAAGCACCTTTCTTTTCAAACGGGTTAACTACTTTTATAATTAAGTAGATAGACTGTCTGACGTAAACAAATATACTCCGATTTAATAGCAAGTCCAATATTACAACTGAAAACTTTCACAGTTTCACAGCTTTGTAGAATCACATATGATTTTTTCTTTCTTTGTATGTATACAATTCAAAAGGAAACAATTTGAAGTCTATCAAAAATTGCATGAATCTCAATTATAGCTTTTTTTCTTCTTTTTTTCACAGATGCATTTGAAATCCCAACTAAAGAAGACGAATCAGCATCTAAGATTTCTCTCAACTTTAACATTGGAGAAAAACATCCAGACGACCCTCATATGGAGACGATCATTTCACGTGCACACGTGAAGATTCATTTAAAAGAATCGAACAGTTCAATGTCAGAAATTAAAATACATTCAGAAACAAATAATGATATTTCTAATTTGTTAAATAATGCGTTTGTGTTCTCAAATATTCAACAGAATAGTGATACAGTATATTTAGACATTACCAGTTTACTTCGAACGTGGCTTGAAAATCCGACAGAAAGCTTTGGAATCACTGTCTCTTTTTCTACAAACATGTCTGACGTTTTGAAAATAAGTTCAAAGTCATCTTCGGATAAAACAGGAAAACTTGCTTTTCAAGATGAAATGGAACCAGTCTTGGAGGTGTTTAGCTACCAGAAACTGATTCTTGGGCGTGAAAAACGACAAACTGATACGACCAGTAGACGAGATTGTGTTAAAGGTGACGGCGAAAACAGATGTTGTCGCTTCAGGACTTATATATCGTTTGCTGACATCGGTTGGGATAATTGGATAATTAAACCAAGTGGCTATGAAGCGTATTACTGTGACGGCGAATGTCCACACCGATTTAAAATGGCTAATACCTTTGCAGGAATAAAATCATTACTGCATATAAAAAACCCGTCAACGTTTTCACCTCCCTGTTGTGTTCCAAGTAAGCTTAGCCCTTTTACAATACTTCATAGAGAGGAAAGTGGACAATACGCTTTTATGGATTTAGATGACATGATAGTTGAAGATTGCAAATGTGCGTGACTCAGGAACAGCTTTTTAAAACTTCTGTGATAGATGGACCATTTATGTTTCTATTTATTTTATCTTGTAATGATGTCGGGGGTAGCATATTGTTTCTATAATGTCTTCATTTTCCATCATTATGCTTCTATTTTTCTACATTTATGCATTATTGCTGTGTCCATTCCACATGTGTTACCCCTGATATCAAAGTGGAGCACATGTCTCTTTAAAAGAGAGGTAAATGTCATATTCAAACGTGCCAAAGCTCTTTTTATGTCTTTCTTGTCTTTTTGTATAGGAATTTCACGCTAGTCGTATTCAAAGTGCTACTTCGTACGGAATTAGTTTAAACTGGCTAAGTTTCATTCCAAAATTATTTTCCCTCCTAAAGACTAGTGCATCATAATTCTTTTTTCTGTACATATACATGCTATTTTTACACAATATTTAGTTTTCTCTGTCGATATTTGTTTACAACCTTGTCTCTAAAATCTATTTTATGAACATATATAAAACGTTTTTAATGTGCAAGCGATTAAATACGAAAGTCATATTCAATATGACGCTAATTTATTTTGGGTTTCATATCAAATATGACACAGAATTATTTTTGGGGTTTTCTTTTCGTTGTCGCTTAAATCTATTTGCTATTTCCAAATATTATTTAACATGTTTCATTCTATTTATTAAGTTTATCATATCACATTTCATAAAGAATAGTTGTATTGGTAAAATAAAAAGAAACTTTTTCATAATCATATAATATAAAACGAGAAGGCGTTGTATGGTAGTTAAGTGAGATTATTTATCATATTTATGTATGAATGGTATTAGTGAATTCTGTAAAGCAAAAATCCATATGACGTGCCATGCTGTACAGTGTGGCAAGCCCAAAGAAATCCTGGTGCTTTTCTTTTCCATGTCATAATTTTGTGTTCTCTTGTAAAACAAGTCATTTTTAATGGAATCACAGTCATGTTATGTTGTTATATATTATTTATTCACCACAATTTTTAGCTGCCAGGTTTGGTACAAAATGTTGACTTATAAAATATGAAAAATTGTGACTTTGAGTTTGTTTTATTTTATTTACAAAATTACTTAAACTGTTCTGTACTCTTACAGTACTAGTTCAATGTAGCACACGGTGAGCATGTTATTCCGCCAGATTAATGTGACTGTCAACCTATCAGTATATGTTCCCCAAGAGGATATTATGCTGAACAGGGCAGTATATTAATATAGTCTTTGGTTTGACCCTATCATACATGTCCAGGTTGAACAAGCATGACATCTCTCTTGGGTCATATTCTGACTATTTATCTATCAATGTCGTACAATTCGAGATAAAACACACAAACCAAAACAAAACGAACAAAAACAAAAACAAAACGAACAAAAACAAAAACAAAACGGACAAAACAGACAAAAACAAAAACAAAACGGACAAAACAGACAAAAACAAAAACAAAACGGACAAAACAGACAAAAACAAAAACAAAACGGACAAAACAGACAAAAACAAAAACAAAAAAACAAAAATAAACCAAACAAATACAAAAACTAAACAAATAAACAAAAGGCATGCAAAAACTGAAAACGAGGTGTCAATCAACATATCATGATTATATAATTGCCTATTTGGTAATCGGTTGATTTATGAATTTCTGTTCAAAAGATCATAAAAATTATGTTGTTCAAAATAGCTACATTTATGTAATATACAAAATTGCTTTTTTCCCCCAAAAAAAGTTTTTAAAAAATGACTGAATATGTTCAAATGTTTTTTTTTATATTGCAGTAGTATGTCTATAGCTTTAAATATTGTCACATAAAAATGATGAGACTATATAGATGACACCCACGAGACTAAAGTTTACACAAGGACATTTGTGTAGCCTTGCCAATTAATAATAATCGGCAGACAAAATCCATTCATACTCCATCTTACAAGAACCATCAATTTGCTGCTAATGTGAACTTTTAACCATACCAAGTGAATGCGTAGGTACACACGGATTTATTCTTTTATGTGGTGTTCTTTTTTCACAAAGTCCACTTGAAATAATTAATCGGAACCTTCATTGGTATTTCCAGTACATAACGACATGTATTGTGAAACAATTCATTGCTGCTGTTGGTTTTTATTTTTGACCCTGGAAGTTTAATACCACTAGACTATATAATATTTTACTGGTCCCTGAGACAATGTTGTTCAATGTCAAAACATCAACTCTGTGTTAATAAAAAGATAGATATCTAATTTGGTGCAAACATGGAAATAATCGTTCGTGGTATACAATTCTTGTGTTATCTTAAAACGAATTTCAACAAATGCCTAAATATTTTGTTAAAGAATTTAAATCGGAAAACAGGAGGAGGAAGAGTCGCGGCAAATGAACGAACACACTTTTAATCCCGATTCCGAGCCATGAAGTGTGTGCTCTTCTTACCCATTAATACGTCCCCTGGCCTTTGAGAATGATACAGCACATATAATGCGTCCCCTGGCTTTGAGAATGACACAGCACATATAATACATCTAATATATAAGTACATCAATGATTTGACCGAAGCGGACATGTCTCTTCATCTAAAAATAAAACTCCGACATTAGGGGATTCACATAAATTATCACTTATTTGACTCTTACACCATATTCCCGGATATTTTTTGACAAATATGATTATTTCTATTTATAAGATTATTTAAAAAAAAAATAAGTACAGGAAAATAACTCGATAACTCATAGCCAATTTAACACAGAAATGCTTAAAATGTAGACGAATTGATTAAATTTCCAGGAAACAAACAAAAAACAATACGACAGATGTCTTATTTGATCTTATAAGGCATAGATAACCGTAGCCATTTTGACTACCATGTTTAGGTCGTTTAGATTTCTGGCGCTGCCAAAGATTGTTATTCGGGAACGCATTGTGCGAATTAAATTAGATACATGTTTCAACGTTGATATTACTATTACTGTATCGATACCTCTGCTATTAGTCTCCGATGGTGTCATCCGCCTAGTGGTCAGTGTTTCGGCACTGGCATGGTTTAAAACATATATCTATTATTGCAATTTATAGTTCATGGCGATCAGTTAGAGGAAATCTTAACATAATGGCCAAAAGAACAAGTACAAAAAGTCAAACAACGATCTACAAAACATACACATAAAACTAAAGATCTACAAAACATACACATAAAACTAAAGATCTACAAAACATACACATAAAACTAAAGATCTACAAAACATACACATACAACTATAGATCTACAAAACATACACATAAAACTAAAGATCTACAAAACATACACATAAAACTATAGATCTACAAAACATACACATAAAACTAAAGATCTACAAAACATACACATAAAACTAAAGATCTACAAAACATACACATAAAACTAAAGATCTACAAAACATACACATAAAACTATAGATCTACAAAACATACACATAAAACTAAAGATCTACAAAACATACACATAAAACTAAAGATCTACAAAACATACACATAAAACTATAGATCTAAAAAACATACACATAAAACTAAAGATCTACAAAATATACACATAAAACTAAAGATCTACAAAACATACACATAAAACTAAAGATCTACAAAACATACACATAAAACTATAGATCTACAAAACATACACATAAAACTAAAGATCTACAAAACATACACATAAAACTAAAGATCTACAAAACATACACATAAAACTAAAGATCTACAAAATATACACATAAAACTAAAGATCTACAAAACATACACATAAAACTATAGATCTACAAAACATACACATAAAACTATAGATCTACAAAACATACACATAAAACTAAAGATCTACAAAACATACACATAAAACTAAAGATCTACAAAACATACACATAAAACTAAAGATCTACAAAACATACACATAAAACTAAAGATCTACAAAACATACACATAAAACTCAAGATCTACAAAACATACACATAAAACTATAGATCTACAAAATATACACATAAAACTAAAGATCTACAAAACATACACATAAAACTAAAGATCTACAAAATATACACATAAAACTATAGATCTACAAAATATACACATAAAACTAAAGATCTACAAAACATACACATAAAACTAAAGATCTACAAAACATACACATAAAACTAAAGATCTACAAAACATACACATAAAACTAAAGATCTACAAAACATACACATAAAACTAAAGATCTACAAAACATACACATAAAACTAAAGATCTACAAAACATACACATAAAACTAAAGATCTACAAAACATACACGTAAAACTAAAGATCTACAAAACATACACGTAAAACTAAAGATCTACAAAACATACACATAAAACTAAAGATCTACAAAACATACACATAAAACTATAGATCTACAAAACATACACATAAAACTAAAGATCTACAAAATATACACATAAAACTAAAGATCTACAAAACATACACATAAAACTAAAGATCTACAAAACATACACATAAAACTAAAGATCTACAAAATATACACATAAAACTAAAGATCTACAAAACATACACATAAAACTAAAGATCTACAAAACATACACATAAAACTAAAGATCTACAAAATATACACATAAAACTAAAGATCTACAAAACATACACATAAAACTATAGATCTACAAAACATACACATAAAACTATAGATCTACAAAACATACACATAAAACTAAAGATCTACAAAACATAAAACTAAAGATCTACAAAACATACACATAAAACTAAAGATCTACAAAACATAAAACTAAAGATCTACAAAACATACACATAAAACTAAAGATCTACAAAACATACACATAAAACTAAAGATCTACAAAACATACACGTAAAACTAAAGATCTACAAAACATACACGTAAAACTAAAGATCTACAAAACATACACATAAAACTAAAGATCTACAAAATATACACATAAAACTAAAGATCTACAAAACATACACATAAAACTAAAGATCTACAAAACATACACATAAAACTAAAGATCTACAAAACATACACATACAACTATAGATCTACAAAATATACACATAAAACTATAGATCTACAAAACATACACATAAAACTAAAGATCTACAAAACATACACATAAAACTAAAGATCTACAAAACATAAAACTAAAGATCTACAAAACATACACATAAAACTAAAGATCTACAAAACATACACATAAAACTAAAGATCTACAAAACATACACATAAAACTAAAGATCGAGTAACACGAACCCCACTAAAAATTGGGGGTGAACTCAGGTGCTCGGAAGGGTAAGCTGTAAATATAATCAAAAAAAACATATTACCGGTATACAATATATGTTCTGTATTCTTGTAGACAAGATTGAAATGATATCGAGAGTAATCAATGAACACATTCAAAGGGGAAACAGGCATCTTGTCTTCAAAATTCAAACGTTATTCTTGACACATTACAAGAAGATCAGCTACTATTCAAGTAGACGAACACACCGTTAACTATTATATATCTGTCCTATTTTTTACGATGGTATATATTCTACCAGTATGTTGTAAATTAACGTGCTGGGAATGTATATAGATGTTCACTCGTATAGTTGTTGTTGTTGTATCTTGAAATTCTGATTTTAACGAATATGACATTGTATTGGTAGCCACCTTTAAGCACAGTCGTGTTTTTATATTATAGTCTGATATATATGATGACATGCTCGGGAATATGCACAGTAAATAAACTACAATATCTGCCTACATAGGATCTTTAATATTTTCAAGGTATGCGAATATCGTGCTCTTCTGTGAAGTTTTAAACAAATCTGATAGAAGAATTAATTATTTAAGAGACCCATTCAATAAAAATAAAACGTTTACCTTAAGAAAATCTATTAACTACATTATATGGCAACTTCTGTACAAAGAAAGTTCAATATTAACCTTTGAACAAAATGTATATGGTGTAAAAAATCTATTTTGAGCAGAGATTGAATTCTAACGAGAATTCATTAATCAGGGATTATTCTGAAATTTTCGAAATCATTTCTAAATATAGAATAAAGTGTTACACCGGACACATCATGATCCGACCACAGCAAGTCGACAAGTGTACGAGTTTTATTGAAAATAAATATTGTTCTGGAAAAGCCATCCCAAGGTAGAATCTGTTTGAATTTAGAGAAAAGAACCAATTTTAAATCTGATACTGCATATCTGGTCGAACTCGTTCAGACAGGAATTATTTATATATACAAATCAGACTTATTTTTTTTTTAAAAGTTATCTTTAGAAATATACACGCCATATACAAAAACAGGAAAGCATCTTTTTGGAACATCTTGTTTGGTAACGGATAGGACTAGAGTCCTCCAAAATCAACTGCAACCTTTATTCCGCGTTCAATTTCAAGGATTGATAAGCTTTAGCAGGGGAACCATTGTGTCTACAGACAGGACGACAACAACAGCAGACCACAAAAGTCGCTTAGAAACGGATAGCTTACAATTGGAATTTCTTGAAAAAGTCCATTACCCGGGTCGATATCGGTCTCTCGGGATGATAACAGTCACGATATGGAAATGGGTATACATTAATCTATAATTATTTTTTTTATTTGGAGAATTAAATTGTTATTGGTAAATTTTCCTTTTATTGGTTTTCTTTATGAAAATTTTCTAGAGCCTAAAATAACGAATATACTTCAGGGTGTTATTTCTGTAGCGGTTAATATTAATCTTGAATATACAATTTTAATTCATACATTTATAAAGGGTAATATTTTCGGGCTCTTCTCTTGGACAAGATCATCTCATTTCGTTTTTTTTCTAATAACGGAAGAGAAAAAATTATTACATTGTCCAGATATAAATATTCTTGGACTCAGCGTTGTGAGAAATTGATTGTTTCGTTTGTTTGTCGAAAACAATCTATAAAAATAATATTTGCTTTCAGACCTATTTAGACTGTGTCATATATTGTTTATAGTATTACAATGATTATTGAGTATTATAACTATGTTTTTATCATATACATGTAGATAATAAAGCTAAAATTTTACCCTGTGATAAAACTTTGAGTTTTGTTTAGAATAATAAGAGGGATCGTGTTTATTTCACCCAGTTTCACAAGAATGGCCCAAGCGGGCTGATCAAGCAAGTTTATTAACTGCTTCCGGAATGTTATTACATGCCTTTCCATCAATGTTCGTAAGTTCACTTCGTTAATTTCCGGAAAACTGTTTCAATTGTTTTATTGAATATTTGCACAGAAAATTATTAACTGCCAATTTTTTGTCTTATGACATTGAAAGTGCTAAAAACGTTCATTTATTGGATCAAGCAATAAATTTCTTGTTCTCTAACTATGTATTTAATTCTAACCAAAAATAACTAAATATTTTGGTAAAAATCAGTTATTTCCTCTGTTGAAGTATATGATAAGCATATCATAACATGTCATTTTTCATATCATATCCTTTATCAGCCCTCGTTCATATATCATCCCTTGAGCCTATTGGTTCTCGGGCTGATAACATGACCTAGGGCTGATAAAGGGTATGATATGAAAAATGCCATGTAATAATCTATATTTATTTAGTATTATTACCATATTAAACTGCACGTAGGTCAAATAACTGTGAGGGAATCTGCACGTAGCACAAAATAACTGTTTGAAATTGGCGCGCTTTTGCACGTCGAACCAATAACTAGTTATTTCCCTCAGCACCTCGAACCAATAACTAGTTATTTCCCTCATATTAGTTCAGTATAATAATACAGTTATGTCCTTCATGAGAAGTTAATATCCATAATTATTATTATGTTTATTAGGTAGTATTACCATGTTTATTGAGTATTATTACCATTTTATTGAGTATTATTACCAAGTTTATTGAGTATTATTACCATGTTTATTGAGTATTATTACCATGTTTATTGAGTATTATTACACTGTCTATTTAGAGGGTTTATTGAGTATTATTACCATGTTTATTGAGTATTATTACCATGTTTATTGAGTATTATTACCATGTTTATTGAGTATTAATATCATGTTTATTGAGTGTTATCATGTTTATTGAGTATTATTAACATGTTTATTGAGTATTATTACCATGTTTATTGAGTGTTATCATGTATTGAGTATCATTATACTTTACTATAGAAACCAAGCAAGAAATAATTAAGATATTTTAAAGTTTTATTCCATGGAACAAGAAATAGCTCATTATTCTCGCGGCAAACTGCACGTAGGTCAAATAACTGTGAGGGAATCTGCACGTAGCACAACATAACTGTTTGAAATTGACGCGCTTTTGCACGTCGAACCAATAACTAGTTATTTCCCTCAGCACGTCGAACCAATAACGTGTTATTTCCCTCATATTAGTTCAGTATAATAATACAGTTATGTCCTTCATGAGAAGTTAATATTCATAATTATTAAATATCGAAATCCTTTCTCAATTTAATAATTATGGATATTAACTTCTCATGAAGGCCATGATTGTATATTATTACCATCTTCATTATACAGTTATTTAATGGGTGTGGATGCAATAGACCAAACTATTTGTCCTGAGGTGCTGGGAATGACCAAGTGTTCTATTGCCAACGGCCGAATGCAATATAACACTTGGTCATTCCCAGTACCGAAGGACAAATAGTTTGGTCTATTGTATCCACACCCATTAAATAACTGTTTTATTTCCTAATTAAACAGAAGCAAGGTAGCGGACATGACTTAAATATATTCATGCATATATTGTAGAAAAACTCATGAAAATGATTTATTTGTTGAATTAGATAACAATAAACAAGTGGAATACAGAGTAAAAAGTCCTTAATTTTTGTATTACATGTTTTTCAATATTATTATTTTGTTGTTTTGTTTTGTTTGTTTGTTTGTATTTGTTTTTTGTTTTGTTTTTTTGGGATGTGTGCTTTTTGTCATTTTGGTTCTTTTTGTTTGTTTGTTTGTTTGTTTTGTTTTTTATGTGGGGGTGGGTGTGTGGGGGTGTTGTCTTGCAACATATATCATTTGCTACGTTTGCGTAAATGGAATTATATATTACATTTGGTTTTTATGTTTTAACGCTAAAGTCCATAACGGAGTCAATAAAAACTTATTTATACCATGCAATAGCGTTTGTTCGACTTGTGGTTTCACTTTGCACCAAGGTAACATACTGGCACTACCTGCTACCATCAAACATCATTACAGAGTATAATCCGTGTGAATTTATCATGTTTATAGGATGTATTTATTATATAATGCTACATTTTAGGTTTTCCATAGCCAATTGACCAGATGAGTTATACTTAGATAACGTGCCCTTTAAGAACAGGCACGGAAGTATTTAGTATGCATATCTTCGCCGTGAGCTACACTTTGCACTCTATATCCTTAGTGGTTGTCCTCTTTATAGACATTTTAATGTCATGTTTTACTTGGCAGCAGTCAACTGTTACTGGTCGCTTACCTACGAATCGCCAAGTAGTATATTTTTATTAGAGAATAGTTAGTTCATATCAAAGTGTCTCGTCTTTATTATATTGTGTCTCATGACTTAAGAATTGAGCACATGTCTGAAGTTGAACGTTCACATAAAACAATTGTGTTTATTGTATAAGGATGAACTACAGAAGCTACATTTGTACAAATATCCTTTGTATTCTTTTGTGCTTTGCTCTGTTTTTGTTGTTTTTATTTGTTTGGTTTTTTTTTGTGTTTTTTTGTTTGTTTGTTTGTTTGTTGCTTGGTTGTTTTGCTTTTGTTTTTGTCGAAATTTGTGATTGTTCTACACATCATCTAGAAGCTAAAACGATCGAAGCATTTGGGGTTTTTTTTCATAAAAAAATATTTACATCATTTAATTTCCTAAATGAAACAATTTAAACGAGTAAGTTTATTTTACATCGATTTCATTCTAGAAGATATGATAAACGCAATGATTTTCGTTTTTCTTACATTATTGTATACTTCTTTATATGAGAATAGTCAGTAGCAAAAGCAGCATGAATAATCACTAGCTTGGCAGTACCTAAATCAGAATATATTACATGTAGAACAATAACACGATTACCTATCATCAAAGGTAAAGAAGAAGCCGTCGTGGTCGTGATCGTATGGTAGTTGGAATAACAACTACCTATGCAATCAGTGTCTATCACCACTAAAGTTGTGAGTCGAATCCCGTTCATGGCGAGGTGTGAGATAGTTTGTCAGTGATTTGGGGCAGGGCGGTGGATTTCTCCTGGCACTCTGGTTTCCTCCACTAATAAAACTGACCGCCACGATATAACTGATATTTTGTTGAAAGTGGCGTTAAACACCATAACTCCGCCTCCCTCAGCAGTAAAGAAAGCACGAGTAAGCCGCGTAAAGGTGGAAAGTAGACAAGATGCACAGGAAGGGGCAGTTTCGCGAAGTATAGAAACGACACAGACATCGTTTCTATGTGAAAATCAGGGTGTATATAGTATATAGCAAAACCTAATAATCACATGAACCTAAAATTTAAAAAGGCATTCCTTTGAACAAGAAAAAATAAACACAAAACAAATGTTTTCATAATAATGGGTGATAATGTTATGTAAACAAAGTGTATACACAGTATAATCCTTATTCATCCGGCCATAGGTGTTGCGTAAATACATAGGTATCAACAAGTTTATATTAATTCACAGATCCACAATTACTATGCGAAGACAGGGACATCATCTCATCCTGCCATAATCAGGTCTCACTTCCGGTTTCTGTGGGTATTTTTGCACTCGTCGCAACTTCGGCTGATTCCGTACCTTCATCATACCTCGTCCGTATTACGATAGTTCCCATTGGAACTACTTTCGTAAATCTTCAATGAAGGAGGTATTAAAATAATTTCACTTTCGAATATTCGTCCAATAATAATATATTTCCATTCGTCGCAATGTCGGCTGATTCCGTACCTTCATCAAAGACCAATATTTTTCAAAACAAACTCATCTATTGTCGCCATTTTAGAACTTATTCGCGGTGCGCAATGTTTGATTGAAGTGATACGGTCTTCCGGCGAAGAAATGTGACGCGTAGACGCATATCAAATACCGTATTACAGCCGAGGTATTGAGGGAGAGAAGCGGACTCACCCGAGGTTTGCCGATTGGGGATTTTTGTCCATTTTGTAAAAAATAATTTTGTGAGTTTGTGTTTTGTTTAATCATACTGATATTTTGCATTTATTTTATAGAACTATATTGTGGGTTTGTTTGATCTGTATTACATGACAAAACAGTAAACTCTCAAGCATAAACAATATCTGAATTGTATTTGAACATGCATATACGGTCTATGGTGATATTCTCATTTAGTCTTTTTGCAAGAAGAAAAAAAAGTAAAAAAGCTGTGAGTTCGAACCCCGTTCATGGTGAGGTGTACTCGATGCAACATTATGTGATAAAATTTGTCAGTTACTTGCGACAGGTCGGTGGTTTTTTCCCGGATATTCCGGTTTACTCCATCATTAAAACTGACCGCCATGATATAACTGAAATATTGTTGAAAGTTTCGTCAAACACCATAAACATAAATCCGTAATATCGGGGTAGTAAGGATTGCCTTTTTCAATTTAGATAATGTTTAAAGATTACACACTGGAAGATTAAGGCTATTCCATTCCCTTACTGTAGCTGGGACAAAAGAATCTCTGGTTAAAGAAAGTCTACAGAATGGAACAATAATATCGTTGCCATTTCGAAGAGGATAAATAGTACTACTGTTTATGGTAATACGTGTATTATCTATTGGTCTGTTTGCAAGAAAAAAATGCGCAATAGTAAACTATCCTTCTTTGTGGATTCAATACACTGTATTTAACATTCCTAAAACTTAGATTAAATGATGTAAATGCTCAGACTTGATAGGATTTATTGGTAAGGCAATAAATGACATAAAAATTATATTTGATTTAAAATTTTGTGCACGGGTCGCAAATGCTTATATAAATGATAAGATATTATCGCGAACACACAACCCTTCCCTAAACATTAAAATTGATACAAAGCTCTCAATCGTTTCAATCTCCTTTTAATAAAAGTTTAATTTTAAGCTTATATCTGATGTACATTTAATATTTTATTCCAAAAGAATTTCACTGGAGCACGTCGTAACAACAACGTACATCAGATAGAAAGTAAAAGGTTGGTTAAGCTGATGTTTGAAGCGTGTGCACTGCACGCCTTTCAAGTATAATCACAATCCCTCTTCTTACACCACCAAGTACATTTTTCTTCATTAGGATAAGTATTATGTTATCGGAAATGTTATCTTACAACGGAACGTTTGATCTTTCAATTTTTTAAGCTTCGTGGATTTAAATTGATTTTAAAATTTTTCGCTTATATAATTCTCTATTGAACAGCATGTTAAGCCACACGCAAAAACTTTTTGCATTCCATTTTATTTACCACAACAAAACCTGATTTTCAACCATTTGATTGGTTGTGCTGGTTGCTGCTGTCAATAACTGTCCCGTATGCATATCACAATGTATGCATTCAATAATTGTTCAAGTTATGAAAGGGTAAAAAAACAAAAGTTTGTTCATACTAGATATTCCGGAGGTGTTAGCAATCTCTGTTTCATTCGTGTCACCTGTATGTATATAAGTTGGCATTAAACACTAACGAAGCAATCAATCAAACTAGAAATATTCCCTGTATTTAGAAATAACTATATTCTATTTTATCCTGCTATTGCAAATTGGAAACCAAAACATGCAATGCATTTCTCTATTAAGATTTTAAATATGGTTTTCGAATATCTTCATTGATTAGTTTTTAATCCTGTTCAGAAGTTCTGCATCTGCACAAAATCTAATTGGGCGACAACAAACGTCCTAACTAGAATAGACATATGTCAGTGATAATGTAATTATATTTTTGGAATATGTCCATTGTTTCCGTCATCCATGATAAATGGGTTTGGTTTGGTTTTATGGTGTTTAACGCCACTTTCAACAATATTTCAGTTATATCGTGGCGGTCAGTTTTATTGGTGGAGGAAACCGGGTGGGCTGCTAACTCACAACATCAGTGGTAATAGGCACCGATTGCTTAGGTAGTTGTAAAGCCAACTATCATACGATTGCGGCCACGACGACCTTTATGATAGGTGTGATCATGCGATCAAATGAAAAAACAAAAACAAAAATACCACACTTTCGCAACAGTTCCAAATTCTGCTTTCAATATTTCTGTAAGAAAAAAATTTAAAATCATGACTATGAACATTACAAAACCAATATTACAAACATTGCATACAACAAAACAAACATTTAATGAATGTTCATAAGCTGGTGCAAAAAATGGTAGATTTTTATGTTCAGTATTATGGCACAGGTAGAATCTGTCAACAAACTTGATATATAATGACTAAAATATGCTATAATGCGAATTTAAAAGATTTGTTAAAGAATTCTTTCGGAAGACTAATTTTGCACTTAAATTTTAAAGTTATTAGATATACATGCTGTGGTAATAGACGCGTGTCTTACAAATAATTGCAGTCGTCTAATGTTTAGAAATCCTTTAAAAATTTGATTTATAGGTTGATAAATTTGATATTTAATCTAAATGATAATTGATTGTAATTGGTTTGAGTGTTACCACTGATAGAAATCTGCATGAGAATACTAATTACAGGTAAATACAAAGACAAATGTACAAGAAACATGCACACTTTTAATGGGAGTGGCATTTTGTATAGAAGAGTCTAATTTAAAGATCAAATACACAATGTTTTTAAATCTAATTTTAATATAGTTTAAAGTATTATAATGGTCTATTTCTTTTATTCACCAGTCACTCATTGTGTGCCAAATTTATTACACTGCTATTATTGGTATTATATTTTAGAAGGCACATCACAACTTTAGATAATGTTAATAGATTTGCTCACAGAACTGATAACAGACAGACAGACATGCCACTCGATTAGTGCTAACTTAATTAAGTTTCGAACCCAATATCTACTACATTATCTGTGTCTAGTTACACCGAAGAATTGCTGTGCTGAAATTTAAATCATGGTAGGTTTATTAGTCTCCGCCCAGTGGTAAATGCTTCGGCACTGACATGATTTATTAGATATATTTCTATCTAAATCTACAGTTCCTAAACCATATAATTATTATTACAACTAAAGTTCTTCTCTGGCCTTAGTCGATTTTTGGCTATCCTGTTTAGATCCTTTGGTTTTCTGGCCCCTAAAGACTTTTCAAGTTATTTGACTTTGAGCGTGCCTTATTAAGTTATTTGGCTTTGAGCGTGCCTTATTAAGGTATATCCAAAAGAGCGTCGTGCCCACTAAATTAGATATCTACATTTTATTATGAATTTTAAACTGAAAGGTTTAGACAGATGACAATCCTGATAGAGAGGCAATCGTGGCCGTGATCGTATGGTAGTTGGATTTACAACTACATATGCAATCAGTACCTATCACCACTGATGTTGTGAGTTTGAATCTCGATCAGGGCGAGGTGTGCAACATTATGTGATAAAGTTTGTCAGTGACTTGCGACAGGTCGGTGGTTTTCTCCGGGTCCTCCGGTTTCCTCCACCAATAAAACCGACTACCACGATATAACTGAAATATTGTTGAAAATGACGTTAAACACCATCAAACAAACAAACAAACAAACTGATAGACAAAGATTTACAAGATAATTGTTTCTCTGTATCGTCGAATTCCAGTTAGAAAAAATAAGTGAACACTGCTGATATGTATTATACTACACTTTCTTGAATTTGATACAATGGAGTTGTGGATTGTAGTTTGGTTTTATCTTTAGATTAAGGAAGACGTGACAAAGGAAAAGTTATTTTCATATTTTACTGTTGCATGTCAACGACATCTGTTTTCATTTTGATGAAATATTATATCATTTTCAAATTCTTTACATTATTTGAAAATGTTACAAAAGAATAAATTTGAATATATTTTTATGTACCTCCTCTAATATTTATATTATTTATCGCTTGTGAAATTTAAATCTTATTTTAAATCATTCACTTGTTATGTCATGTAATCTTTGTAAAAACCCCCATTATGAATGATGCCAGAAACCTTAACATCGTTAATGTTACCAAAAGGAAATATAGAAATTGAAAATAATGTAGCAGGTGCGCGTTTATGTTGATATTTAAATATACCGTTTGACTTTCGTTAACTGATGACGTGTTATGTAGCTTGTAACCACAGACGTGATCGACGTTTGTGATCTTTCATTAGCCATAATGCGTTAATTAATACTATTGTGTAATGACCTTTAAAGATTTACTTTGATAATGTATGTATACATATTCAAATTTTAGGTAAAATACATGATCAAATATTCATTAATATCCTAGTGGGCTTACTTGTGAAATATTTCCGACAATTTAAAGCTCAATTACAATAGTTTGTGGTAATCACAATCCGGCCCTTTCCTCATTTATGACTTGTCACCGGGTTTGTAACAAGAGAAACTTGACAGGTGCCACATGTGGAACAGGAACTACCCACCTTTTCGGAGTACCTGACTTAACCCCCAGTTTTTAGTGGTTTTCGTGTTATACTTAAAGATTTTTAATTTAAAGATCTTTAATTGTATGTGTGTAGTATTTTGTAGATCGTTGTTTGTCTTTTTGTACTTTTTCATTTGACAATTGTATTGTCTGTCCTTCTTCGATTACGGCTTCTGATTACCCCTTTAGTATTTTCAAACTATTCTTATATTACAATCATCACTGTGTATACCGTTTGTAAGCAGTCTTCGACATGGGAGGATACACATATGAATTACTGTGATGTATTTGATTAACCAACGTTGTTGACCTAAGTAATACCGCAAATACCCGTCTTGTCTGTATAAGGCAAAATTAAATGAACATGTTATTCCTCACCACTGTTTAACTCATTCAGACCTCAAAGCTATAAATAAACCACCGTATGGAACGAACACAATCATTGTCCTCATTGGGAATGCAAAACTCTAAAATTACCATGCACATTTAACATCATAATTACGAAATATTTTCCCTGCCATTTACTTGGATGAATTCAATTATGTCAGGAAACCACAAAATTCAATTAGTACTGATATCAGCTTTAGTTTTTGGACCCTGTAGTTATCAAACAAGTGGACACACATGAAGGAAAATATGCTTGCTCCAAATTACGAAGTATCTTATAACATGATAAGACACATTACAATGACCCATTGACAAAGGGAGAAGATATTCTCCGAGCACTCGGGTTTCCTGTGACAATAAAATTGACCACCACTATATATTAGAAAATATTGTCGAAAGCGGCGTTAAGCATTCATACCTGACATTGAAAGCGGCGTTAAGCATTCATACCCGACATTGAAAGCGGCGTTAAGCATTCCTACCCGACATTTTTACAAATCTTAACGTAGTATATAAATAATAATATGATGGATAAACAAAGATTGAAGATACCAAAGAGGTAATCAGTAGCTGTAAATCGCTAAAAGACAATGCAATGGCCACAAACATTGACATAGAAAACACAACGAAGAAAGCTAAAGATAGAGGAATACAAACCCCACTAAAGAGTAAGTAATCCTGCTCCACTAGTGACACTCGTTGTATTATTTCTACTATAAGTCGTAAATATTACATTAGGCTGTTTCAGTTAACATCTCCTCTAAACAATATCGATAGTTTTCCCCATTAATAGTAAGCTTTGTTTCAATTTTACCTAATATCTACCATATATATACATGGTGTATAAGATAAGATAAGATAAGTTTTATGTATAGTCGGCATATTTAAATAACAATACAACACAAGCCCTAGTGGGCCTTTTGACCGACATGTATTTGTGCTATACATAGCTAAACAAGCTTAAAGATATCAAAATGGTAATCAGAAGCCGTGAATGGAAGTTTATACAATATAATGACCAAGGGAAAAAAAGATTAAAAGACAAACAATGATCTACAAAACACAACATAGAAAACTAAAGATTGAACAACATTAACCCAACAAAGAACCGGGGATGAACTCAGGTGTTACGGAAGGGTGAGCCGTTCCTGCTTCACTAAGTTATGATTGAAAGCCTAATGTTTGTAAGGCATCGCCTAATTGTTTACATAAATAAGACTATAAACAATAATATACCATGTAATACCAACATTGTGTAGGATGATGTAACTGACGATCAAAATTCTGTTTTGTATTATCATAAATCCCTAATTAAGGCAAAATAAACATTGTTAACAATTTCTGAAGTATACAAATACTAATTGTATCTTATTTCACCAAGGCCAATTTTTAGACAAATATAACTAGTGGACTACCGTAATTATTTGGAAAGTGTTCCATATTCATAGAAAATGTAATGAAAAATACAAAATATAATTAGACGTCATTTATAGTTTAAACCAATATCGAAAAAAAATACACGCCACGAAATAGCTGAAGTACTACTAAAGTTGGCTTTAAGCACTTATCAATCCAAAATTGTACATTTTATCGTGTGCAAGAGTGATGTGCTACTCACGTCGTATTTTTCTCCGGATACTCCGGTTTCCTCCATCAATAAAACTGACCCCACCTGATAGTTTTATGCGATTCTACAGATTAGCAGAAATGTAGTGGGTCCGTATACAAAAGTCTTGTATGATTAGACGTCATGCCAATCGTACATTTTTCTTAGTTCTACTAAAAACTGCCCAAAATAGTATAAAATACCATGTACAAAATGTAGTATGAATTTTATTTATGTAGAAGTCCAGGGCATCTTTATTAAAATTAAAAAGTCATGGGTACAGCACCTTACTAGAACAAATACTAATAATATTAATCTGCTTGTTGTCGAATAAATAATGGTTGGTTAATAAAACTTTGCAGGAAGAAGGAATATATTTTGGTATATTTTTTGCATTAAGCATTTTTGATGAGTTTGATTATTAACAATTTGTTAAATATATTTATCATATACTTAGTACTAAATAAAAGAAATTTGCATATGTAATACTGAAAGAACATTACGACTGTATTTGTCTGCCGTGACTGATATCGATATCATCACCCCTTTATCATACCCCTTAAAATGATATTGATCACGTGACTAAAGGTTCATAATACAGAACAAGACTTTCTCATGTTTAAGTATATGATAAACATAATAAGATATGGTTCTTTCCGTATCACATCCCGTATCAACCCTCGACCAACATCATCCCTCGAGTTAAAGCTTTCGGGATGATATTGGTGTCTCGGGTTGATACGGGATGTGATACGGAAAGAACCATATAATATTCTCTATTTATTATACCTCATATATTAATTACCATATATAAATTAATTTGATTGGACAATGGGTAAAAATCAGAACACGTGATCACACAGAACAAAAATCATATACCGTGAAATAAAAATCATATTCCACCACTTCGGAAGCCTCGCGGATTTTCCCGCCAGAGTTATCGTTCTTTAACATGAAAACGTCAGAGACACTCGGAACGCATCATTTGAAGGCGACCGTTACAATGTGGTTTTAAATATCTGAGACAACGTTCCAATGGACTTAAAATATGCTTGCCAGCAGTATTTTAAATACCGGTATGTGTTTTCTTGGTTTCATTCGGTATAATAAAACATTTATAGCATGCGGGTACAGGAAATATGAAAATTTATATTTCCCTCACCAGCATGCGATAAATGTATAATAGCTATTTTGACAATTTTAAAGTAAATTACAGGATATTCTATTATTTGAAATTATTTATCCATGCAGGAAAACTTGAAACGTATGAAAGCAAAATTAAAGAAAAACCTTTTATATTTTACTAATGCAAATTGATCTCAATTTTCTGAAATAACCCAAATTAAAATTTGTTTATAATAGATCAATGACGTAGAAGGAACTAATGAGAAAATAGTCCTGTTATATATTAATATAACAGAAGAATGTACACGCGTCATCATCGAAGTTGTATAGAAATTTATCAAATACACAGTGAAATTATATCGTGACATCTGCTCGGTCATGCAATAAAGTCGATCACTTGTTTTAATTTACAATTCTGGCGCAGCACGAGACCAATGACGTCATTCTGTATATTCATAGCCGTAGAGTCACCTGTTCTCGATAGTTACCAGTTCTCGATAATTATGCGCGTGAGAGTTTTGACATAAATCGGGAAAACGCACGTGTCTTCTGTTCGCCTGGCGACCGTTTCACTAAAGTGATCGTAAATCGTAAGTCTAAGATCACTCTTAAGATTTCCTTACGTGCACGTATACGTGCGTTTCACTAAACTAGTCCTAAGCTTAAGAGTTACGACTTACGACTTGCGACAATTAACATCTCCTATAATGGAGGTAAAAAGATATTATATTGTATCATATATTTTATATATAATAAACCTAACAGCTCAAAAGCTGATTAGGGGCCCGGGTGGCTCAATGAGTTAGGTCGTTGGATCTAACAACTCATACAAGCCTATCCCCAATACGGAGTGGGTTCGCGCCCGGCTTTGTAAATTACAAAAAGGGTGCACTCGACTCGCAGCCGATATAGCTGAAATACTGCTGAAAGTGGCGTTAAGACACCAAAAAATCAAATCACATTAATAATCACATTTTAAATGTGCTTAAATACATTTTTAGAATTCAACTAATTATAAAACTCCAAAGTAATTTTTTAAATGAATAAACCAAAGCTATCAGGAAAAAAATGTTAAGTATAAAAATTTACCGAAATTTGAGAAGAAATTTTTGTTATGGAATATATTTTAACAAATTTCATGCTATATGTAAGGGGAAATTTCAAAAATATGACCATATATATTTGGCAATACATTCACATTCTGCACTGATATTCCGTTTGCGGTGCATTTCAATTGCGCGGAAAAAAATCCTACATTTACGTGAAGAACTTCAACACATGACAATTGTGCGGATTTTTTTTTTACCTTTCTTTAAAGTACAATTCGTATTTTCATAATATTTTATGGTTTTTATAAACACTGATGCAGCAACTTCTTTTTTAACTCTTTATTGACTTCTTTCGCCAGCCAGAAATTACTTAATCTGTAATCCCTACCCACCACGGGGGGTAGGATTTGGGTAGTTTTATTGCATCACTATATTCACGCATATAAAATAATATGTTTCATCAACACATAAAACAACAAAAATACACATCTTACAATATTAAACCTTAACATGTACATGTACTGTTGATTTAAATTCATAGTGAGTGTTTAACGCTTTATATAATCAATAAAAACTACCAATGAATTTTAACATTTGGACTGCTAAAATATTTTTTATGCATGTATGTTCCACTATTTTTTTTTTTAGTTTATATTTCATATATTTGTATAGATGTTATTCTTATATTTTTCGTTTTCATTTTAAAGGCTGACCAAAGAGGCGAATAATCCATATTGCATCGTCAGTCGTGCTGCAAAATGCAGAAAATGTTATGAGTAAATCAAATATATTCTAAATAACAGGTAATCCGCGCAAATGTAAAAAAAAAAGTCTCGGGTATATTTTACGGGCAATTGTAATGCTCTTTCTCCGTGCTAAAGTGATGCCTGTTAATCCCCAAATCCACGGATATGTAATGTGCCCTCTGTTTGTGCTTAACTTTATTTTTGAACCATTGTGTGTACATGCACACGATATCATTGTTTTCTTGAAATTTCATCTAGGTACATACACTCGTTAATAAAATATGTTGATATTGTAAATGCAGAACTGATGGAAAGTACACTGAAACAAACAATAATGTGTAGCTGATTTAATGTTTTTTTATGACTCTCGAAATATAAAAAATGTTCCGTGCATCTAATATTTATTGATTGTTTCATTTGATTAATGCTCATATTAAAAAAAATATAGATAGCAATTCTTCTCTTCAAAAATAGGTTTACGATTTACGACTTACGAGTACCTTCCACCACTCTTAACTTTGCGATCACTAACTATTAGTGAAACTCTTAAGAGTACACTTACGTCTACGTTTACGACTTACGACCTTTAGTGAAACGGTCGCCAGGATTTTACCTACGGAACACCACTTCGCTTCGCAAGAAGGAAAAAAATGTCTATGCTACGTATCAAGGTATGTATGAACATAATCTTTATAGTTTCAGATATTTATGCACATTTTCTTATTCCAAAAATAACTCTAAATTCACCGGGTCAATGCTTAAAATATACGTTTGTGATGTAAGCAAAACTTTGCTGTCAATGAAGGTCAAGTACGTATACGGCATACAAAACCGAAAATATACAGGTGGCGCTGTTCAGGAAAAAAAAGCATGGAACACCGTTCGGGTCATATCTTATCAGTTTTATCTTTATATCAACGTTATTTCTGTATTGTGTAACCCCAATGGAACACTTTCAAACATGCTTAATTTTACATGTATGGTTGAAATCAATAATCTTGGTGTTTGCAAATATCTTAAATACATTTTTTTCTTTTTTTCCTATAGTTTTTATTAGTAAACATGCCCTCCATAATTGATTTTACACACTTATCGAGAACTGGTGTCGTAATACACAAAGTGTCAAAAATAAG
Organism: Bathymodiolus septemdierum; assembly: GCA_963383655.1. NCBI lineage: Eukaryota > Metazoa > Mollusca > Bivalvia > Mytilida > Modiolidae > Bathymodiolus > Bathymodiolus septemdierum. Next base: position 129,359,607 of record OY726518.1, read on the forward strand.
GTAATACACAAAAAATATGTTTTCTTGGTAACTTCTAGGAGTAGAACTTTTAGGTTTGGTAGAAATAAAGAACTAGTTTTGACAAACAAGCAAAAACACTTTTGTAAAAATTTATTGTTTCTAAAGGACACACGAGAGAAATGTTTCTTACGCTATCGAGAACCGGCAACACCATGATACATAAACACAGAGGGAATTCTTTTCAACGTCAAAATTACAAGATGAGATTAAAACAAAGAAGTTTGAATTGAATACATTCAATGCAAGTAAAAAAGATCCTTTTTACTAATGTCTTTTTTTCCTGATCAGTATGCTTGTTAAATATGTTTCCATCGATGGTATTCCCCAAGCATTTTTACCTTTCCGGGTTGTTGACATAATCGTCATCACAATTCATGACCGTTTCTGGAATGTAGGCCAAGCAAATTGTATTTTAAAATACTTTGAAAATATGATGATTGATCATTCAGATTCAACCATTTTCTAGAAAATGGCCGATTTTACCGGGAAAATACATACAAGTGCTCTCCATTAGTCACAAAATGGCAGATTATTTTGCATTTCCACTGCTGCTTTAATAACAAATATACCCCTTACTTCTTGGGGTAATGAAATGAAATTCACAAAGAAGATAGAAAAAGAATTAATTTACAGCAATAATCAAAATTTATAGCATAAATTGAATAGAGAATTAAATTAAACCAGACAGAAAAATGAGATTATCTGAGTAAAAAAAACCTGTCATTATTACAAATAGAATCAACACAACTGTATTGTTACCACTCTGTGATAATAAATGTGATTAAAATAAATTGAAATCAGTCATTAATTGTTTTACAAAAATATGGCAGAATGTAGTCAGTCTAAAAGATTGTATTGACAAAAGCAAAAACACAAAATTCACTGGATTAAATACTTTATTATATGGGTAAGTAAGTTTAATATTTGCATCAAATAATGAATGTTTAATACTTCAATTTCAAACTATTTAAAAAAAAAACATCCTTTGAAATTTTTCAGACAAAACAATTACACTGCAAAAGCTAAAATACTGTACTTTCTTAATCTGGTTTACTTTTTAAGTTTGGTTGGCCTATGACAAAATCATGTGCTTTATTGACCTTTGACCGGCTTTATGTGACGTAATAGGACGCCATTTGGAAAAAAGGTAGTAAACTAATATGGGTCAGTGTGTTATTATTATCGATCTTTTTTCCATGGAACTTTACACATGTGAGCAAGAATAGATGAGGAACATAATTAAAAACAAAAAAATGTTTACTTTTCAAACATGAAAAAAATAATCAAACATTATCCAATGACTGACCGACTTATTGTCAGACGAGGATATTACAAATATAAAAGCAATATCGGAATAGTATTATTGTATCCAGAAAATTCAAATCCTAGCAGCTATTCTTTGTATGCGGAGCCAATGTCTATCAGAAAATCCCATATTCGTGTTTTCATGTAAAAATAATAATAATGGAAGAGAAGAAGAAATGTCCTGATGTTTGAAAGTAGTCTTTTCGAATGTCGACCGTTCCCAATTTTGGAATCTAAGATTAAAAGAATTATCGTGATTTTGTTGGTCATATGGTATTTAGAATGATACGGTCACAGAAAATGCGCTAACGGAGAATTGCTCTCTCATTGTCAAACAGAAGCACGGAGACAGCGGCCATCTGTTTATTTTTTTAAATTACGATAAAAGATCAGAGAAATATTTCTCTTAAGTTCAAAATTTTACACTTACGAGAGGGTAGTAATACACGTAAAGTTACGACAATATTTGACACTTACGATTATCTTAAGTATTTTTGTGAAACTCTTCATGATCTTAATTTTACACTCGTGACAATTGTTTATCGTCCGAATTTTTGTGAAAAGGGCTGCAGACGCGTCATTTTGATATTTCCTTGTAATTTGACTACGTGTCTAGAAAAGCGTATTCATCTTTATGCGGTAAGATTTATATGTCTAATGTTATGACTGACAAGAGCACTATTTATGTAATAAAAGTTAAAATTACAATGTACCATCAAAATATGATATTGTGTGATTAAGGAATCACTTATTGTGTTCCGGTAATTGTTGCAGGGTCATATCTGATCTAAGATATATTTATGCCAGTAATTTTCATTTCATATTTCATGTATCCTTGTATATATTGGAATGATAAGTGCGGGTGTGGCGGGTATGTTTAACCGATTTCCTAATTTAGAAAGTTGACAGACATTAATTTTGTCATTTCACAACAGTAGGCTTCGCCTGTCCACAGCTATTTATTACAGTATATAAAGACACTCGTTCGTTATTTAAATGGATTTATATATAATTATAAATATTGACCTATGTATTATATCGGGTACAATATAAAACAATGTTTTATTTATGTAAGTACATAACCAGGTGTATCTATTTACTACATGTCAATAAAAATAATCTACAAATAGAAATTTAATCTAAAAATATTCGTGTCTGAGTAAACAAAGATTTAGCTTGATCTTAATTAAAAATGACAATTTTAGCAGCAAGTCAATTATTCATGAAAAAAGGAAGTCATCATTTTTATTTCTATACTGTTATCTTAGCTTTGATACACCATTTATGGGAACATGGACAATGGATGACTTGCATATTAAAGTTCTTTATTATTTTTCAATAAAAACGTACGCCAGCCAGAGCCTTTAATTTCACATACAGGTATATTGATGACGTTTTATCTATCAATAATTCTAGATTTGCAGAATTTCTTCCATTGATATATCCTCCAGAGCTGGAAGTTAAAGAGACCACAGATACAGCTTCGTCCGCATCATTTTTGGACTTATACCTCGAATTTGACGACAGTGGTCAACTCAGTACTAAAATTTATGATAAACGGGACGACTTCAATTTTAAAATCATAAATTTTCCAAACATGTGCAGCAATATACCAGCTTCTCCTGCATATGGTGTTTACATCTCGCAATTGATTCGCTATGCAAGGGCCAGTAGCAATTATTCTGATTTCCTGAAACGTCATCTTCATCTGAGAAACAGGCTACTGGACCAGGGCTATGAAAAGATTCGCCTTATTCGATCTCTTAAAAAGTTTATATTCCGATACCAATATCTTGTCAAAATATATTCCGTCTCTGCAGAAACGATTATAAGCGATGCATGTTCATATAGTGAAAATGTATAAAGATAAAGAAGTCAAGAAAAATGTCAAAATATTTTTTTATCAATGTGTGACGTAAAAATGTTTTTGACATTTACTTCACTGAATATGGTACTGTTTTGACAACTATTTTACCTATTTTGTTCCTGTATTTAAATATTGTTATAGTGACAGCCGGAACCTTTGAACCGTAATGAGAGCGAGAGATTTGGCGCTTTAAAATCTGATTCAATCCACCATTTCTTTAGAAATGCCTGTACCAAGTCAGGGTCATTACGGTTTTCACAGTTTTCCGGTTGTTGACTGATTTTGTCTGTTTATATAATTATGAGTTTTGACTTTCCCTTTGTAAGATTGTTCGGAGTTCGATAATTTTGTTATTACCCTTATTCATATCGTTATTATTAGCATTATAAGTGTTAAGCATATGTTAATTTACTTAGAGAAAGAAACAATGACCTATGACTTGACATGTTGAAATGGTAATCATATTACTTTTCTACAAGTATACTTGAGTACCTTTAAATACGACGACCGTCATATGCGATCGTATACAGTCAGTACCTATCACCACTAAATGCTGTGTTTTCGATTTACGCACGTGATGATAAGTGCTCTATACAGGTTTCTATGACAAGTTTATCAGTGTCTTGAAGATTAGTGGAACAGGAACTGGTTACTCTTCTGGAGTATCCTGGTTTCACCAAGGTTTTTAGTGGGGTTGATGTTGCCTAACGTTGTTTTCTGTGAAATGTTTTGTAGATCATTGTTTCTCTTTTTGTTCTCTTGCTTTTGCCCATTGCATTGTCTGGTCTTTGTTGAATGGCTTCTGATTACCCCTTTGGTATCTTTTGCCCATTGTATTGTCTGGTTCTCGTGTTATGGCTTCTGATTACTCCTTTGGTATCTTTTGCCCATTGCATTGTCTGGTCTTTGTTTTATGGCTTCTGATTACCCCTTTGGTATCTTTTGCTCATTGCATTGTCTGGTCTTTGTTTTATTGCTTCTGATTACCCCTTTGGTATCGTTTGCCCATTGCATTGTCTGGTCCTTGTTTTATGGCTTCTGATTACCCCTTTGGTATCTTTTTGCCCATTGCCCATTGCATTGTCTGATCTTCGTTTCATAGCTTCTGATTACCTCTTTGGTATCGTTTGCCCATTACATTGCCTGGTCTTCGTTTTATGGCTTCTGATTACCCCTTTGGTATCTTTTGCCCATTGCATTGTCTTTTCTTTGTTTTATGGCTTCTTATTACCCCTTTGGTATCTTTTGCCCATTGCATTGTCTGGTCTTTGTTTTATGGCTTCTGATTACCCCTTTGGTATCTTTTGCCCATTGCATTGTCTGGTCTTTGTTTTATGGCTTCTGATTACCCCTTTGGTATCTTTTGCCCATTGCATTGTCTGGTCTTTGTTTTATGGCTTCTGATTACCGCTTTGGTATCTTTTGCCCATTGCATTGTTTGGTCTTCGTTTTATGGCTTCTGATCACCTCTTTGGTATCTTTTGCCCATAGCATTGTCTGGTCTTTGTTTTATGACTTCTGATTACCCCTTTAGTATCTTTTGCCCATTGCATTGTCTGGTCTTTGTTTTATGGCTTCTGATTACCCCTTTGGTATCTTTTGCCCATTGCATTGTCTGGTCTTTGTTTTATGGCTTCTGATTACCCTTTGGTATCTTTTGCCCATTGCATTGTCTGGTCTTCGTTTTATGGCTTCTGATTACCCCTTTGGTATCTTTTGCTCATTGTATTGTCTAGTCTTCGTTTTATGGTTTCTGATTACCCATTGGGTATCTTTTGCCCAATGCATTGTCTGGTCTTTGTTTTATGGCTTCTGATTACCCCTTTGGTATCTTTTGCCCATTGCATTGTTTGGTCTTTGTTTTATGGCTTCTGATTACCCCTTTGGTATCTTTTGCCCATTGCATTGTCTGGTCTTTGTTTTATGGCTTCTGATTACCTCTTTGATATCTTTTGCTCATTGCATTGTCTGGTCTTTGTTTTATGGCTTCTGATTACCCCTTTGGTATCTTTTGCCCATTGCATTGTCTGGTCTTTGCTTTATGGCGTCTGATTACCCTTTGGTATCTTTTGCCCATTGCATTGTCTGGTCTTCGTCTTATGGCTTCTGATTACCCCTTTGGTATCTTTTGCCCATTGCATTGCATTTTCTTTGTTTTATGGCTTCTTATTACCCCTTTGGTATCTTTTGCCCATTGCATTGTCTGGTCTTTGTTTTATGGCTTCTGATTACCCCTTTGGTATCTTTTGCCCATTGCATTGTCTGGTCTTTGTTTTATGGCTTCTGATTACCCCTTTGATATCTTTTGCCCATTGCATTGTCTGGTCTTTGTTTTATGGCTTCTGGTTACCCCTTTGGTATCTTTTGCCCATTGCATTGTCTGGTCTTTGCTTTATGGCTTCTGATTACCCTTTGGTATCTTTTGCCCATTGCATTGTCTGGTCTTCGTTTTATGGCTTCTGATTACCCCTTTGGTATCTTTTGCTCATTGCATTGTCTGGTCTTTGTTTTATGGCTTCTGATTACCCCTTTGGTATCTTTTGCCCATTGCATTGTCTGGTCTTTGTTTTATGGCTTCTGATTACCCCTTTGGTATCTTTTGCCCATTGCATTGTCTGGTCTTTGTTTTATGGCTTCTGATTACCCTTTGGTATCTTTTGCCCATTGCATTGTCTGGTCTTCGTTTTATGGCTTCTGATTACCCCTTTGGTATCTTTTGCTCATTGCATTGTCTGGTCTTTGTTTTATGGCTTCTGATTACCCCTTTGATATCTTTTGCCCATTGCATTGTCTGGTCTTCGTTTTATGGCTTCTGATTACCGCTTTGGTATCTTTTGCCCATTGCATTGTCTTGTCTTTGTTTTATGGCTTCTTATTACCCCTTTGGTATCTTTTGCCCATTGCATTGTCTGGTCTTTGCTTTATGGCTTCTGATTACCCTTTGGTATCTTTTGCCCATTGCATTGTCTGGTCTTCGTTTTATGGCTTCTGATTACCCCTTTGGTATCTTTTGCCCATTGCATTGTCTTTTCTTTGTTTTATGGCTTCTTATTACCCCTTTGGTATCTTTTGCCCATTGCATTGTCTGGTCTTTGTTTTATGGCTTCTGATTACCCCTTTGGTATCTTTTGCCCATTGCATTGTCTGGTCTTTGTTTTATGGCTTCTGATTACCCCTTTGGTATCTTTTGCCCATTGCATTGTCTGGTCTTTGCTTTATGGCTTCTGATTACCCTTTGGTATCGTTTGCCCATTGCATTGTCTGGTCTTCGTTTTATGGCTTCTGATTACCCCTTTGGTATCTTTTGCTCATTGCATTGTCTGGTCTTTGTTTTATGGCTTCTGATTACCCCTTTGGTATCTTTTGCCCATTGCATTGTCTGGTCTTTGTTTTATGGCTTCTGATTACCCCTTTGGTATCTTTTGCTCATTGCATTGTCTGGTCTTTGTTTTATGGCTTCTGATTACCCTTTGGTATCTTTTGCCCATTGCATTGTCTGGTCTTCGTTTTATGGCTTCTGATTACCCCTTTGGTATCTTTTGCTCATTGCATTGTCTGGTCTTTGTTTTATGGCTTCTGATTACCTCTTTGATATCTTTTGCCCATTGCATTGTCTGGTCTTCGTTTTATGGCTTCTGATTACCGCTTTGGTATCTTTTGCCCATTGCATTGTCTTGTCTTTGTTTTATGGCTTCTTATTACCCCTTTGGTATCTTTTGCCCATTGCATTGTCTGGTCTTTGTTTTATGGCTTCTGATTACCCCTTTGGTATCTTTTGCCCATTGCATTGTCTGGTCTTCGTTTTATGGCTTCTGATTACCCCTTTGGTATCCTCAAATTGTTCTTCCTTGCAGCTTCAGTAATGTTTTTCGGTAATACTCCAATTTTCTTCACCAATAAAATTGACCACAACGATATATACATGCATAGTGGAATACTGTTGAACGTGGCGTAAAATACCCATAACTCGACCCAATCTTTTCATACGTTGTACGATATATGGGGAAATGATAAAAATATGGCTCTTGCATGATATTTAGATTTAGGTTTGGCACCATTTTAAACATGTTCACATCATGTACACTATTCGCCCTTATGACAGGACGAAAACATCTCATGTATGGAGAATGTTACGCTCTTTGCTCGTGAAAAACAACTTGCAACAGCCTATAATGAGCAAACGCTTGTGACGAATAGTTGTCATTGGTCCGTTGCAATGTAACATTTTCCAACCCTCTCCGTTATATTCTCTTTTCCATGTACCAATCTGAATTTCCGCTTATACGCCTATCACAGTATAAACAGTGCTACCGTTTTAGCTACATGATTTATTGTTTGTCTTGAATATACTGTTGGAAAACTGCTCACTTGACGTTATTCAACAATAATCAACCAATCTATATATTCACGAGAATGTTCCTTGCTACTTGGAAAACTGCTCAGTTGACGTTAAACAACAATAATCAACCAATCTATATATTCACGAGAAAATAGCTTGCTACCTTGTGTGTGATTGATGACATGTTATGCGGTTTATGGAACAGTCGAGGACGTTGTATTATCACTTAACCTTTAATGGCACGTACTAAATACTGCTGTCATGAGATATAATGTGGTAATAATTACAACAGTTGAAGAAAAACCAAAAGAAACATTTATTTGGGCTACATATTTTATGCCCTTGTGTTTCCTTGCACCCAAAGACTTTTAAATTATTTGGCTTTCCAATTTTTTGACTGTGAGCGTATCTGATGAACGTCATTACAGAACAGCGTTATTCCTCGTACTCGTCATCACACTAATTTCAATATGGGGCCGTTGCTATAATCCGACAGTCCGATAGTCCGACAAATGCTTTATTTCTTTGAAAGTTAACACTATAACATGTGTAATATGGGGCCAGAAACCGAACCGTTTACTTGCTTATTTGCATGGCGGACGGACGGACATATTTATGGAGTTTTTATTGTTGTTCATATATGTGTTTTTTTTAGTTCTTGTGTGGCCCTGCCAATTGTTTGTCCGTCTATGATATCGTGTTTCCGATGTTCTGGACCTTTCTTTGGTGAGTAAACGGTTCGGTTTCTGGCCCCATATTACACATGTTATAGTGTTAACTTTCAAAGAAATAAAGCATTTGTCGGACTATCGGACTGTCGGACTATCGGACTGTCGGATTATAGGTCGGACGCCTTTCAATATAATGATACGTAAATTGTGTCTTTGTTGTTCTTTATAAAACGTTGTGTATTGTGCGTGGTTTATCTATATGTGTATTGTGCGTGGTTTATCTATATGTGTATTGTGCGTGGTTTATCTATATGTGTATTGTGCGTGGTTTATCTATATATGTATTGTAACACCTTTAACCAATGTTGCTTATTATTATTATTATTATTATTATTGTAGTTACATGAAAACATTTACATAGAAACATAATGGCCCATTTAAAATAATTTGTTTCAATTAAAAAAAGCAAACTAGCACATGATATATCTTAAATCTAATTTGCCTGCTACGACAAAAAATCTAATTTATGATAAATCATTCTTTAACTTCCTGAAAAATGAAACTACCCAATTGTCTGTTCCCAAAGCGATCCATCAATTCGTGGTGAAGACAATAATTTATTAGAGTGGAGACTGAACTTTAGACTTTAGTATCCTTGAGTTAATATTTTATATGACAGGTAGATTTTACATAAAACAATTTTCTTTCGCCACTCTTTTTCCATCCCTCACAAACAAATTTTATTCTTTCCTTTAATATTAATTAAATTTACAAAATTATCTATTCAATTGAAAATTAAATTTTTGACTTGATATATTGATGTATAAATATAGCATTTTTATTGTACTTGAAAAATATTTTCTATTTTCATGTTGACCGAAAATCTAGAAAATTCATACAATTAATATTAGGTTATAATTATCCAATAAAATACGAATTATATATTATAAAGTATACATATAGCGTCATTTCCTTATGTCTTGTTTATTTTTTGATGACCCTTAAGCCATTTTTAATTAATGACAGGCGTGTTTTGTCTTTTTTTCTTTTCCTGTGGATAAGTTATGCTTCCGTGTTTCCAATGGGGATTTACCATCACTTTAATTCAACGACAAAATGTTTTTCTTTTCCAATACACTTTATAGTAAATAGGAAAAACGATAATTAATGCATTTTGTCATTATTCCTTTTTGTTTTCACTATTTAACATATATACGTTTAAAGAGAGGCCAATCGATGGGATATCCCATAGTTTACATCTTTCTGACTGACGTTGAAAATTATAGGTTGGTATGGTTTGATGGTTTGTGGTGTTTAACACCACTTTCAATAATAATTCAGTTATATTAATATCGTGGCTGTCAGTTGTATTGGTGGAGGAAACCGAAGTACCCAGAAAAAACTACCGACCTGTCGCAAGTCACGGACAAGCTTGAAAAGTATAGAACGAAAGAAAGTGGAAATATAGACTTAATATCATAAGTGAACATGTATTAATATATAAATTTCACACCCTTGTCATATATACCGTAGATCTCAGGAAGCGGTTTAAATGTCAATCTTATATGTTTAATGTTCAGCCATATTAGATTGCCATATCAAATTCTTTTAAGTTCTCGGTTAGATTTAGATATTTTAAGGTCCAAATGTTCACATGTGGTCTGTCTGATCTGACAGTTTTATTTATTAAAACTAAAGTTCATCTCCCTCAGACACCGGACGCCTCGATATCATGCTTAGACACCGGAAGCCTTTGTCGATATCATGTTTAGACAAAGGAAACCTTTGTTGATATCATGTTTAGACACCGGAAGCCTTTGTCGATATCATGTTTAGACACCGGAAGCCTTTGTCGATATCATGTTTAGGCACCGGAAGCCTTTGTCGATATCATGTTTAGACACCGGAAGCCTTTGTCGATATCATGTTTAGGCACCGGAAGCCTTTGTTGATATCATGTTTAGGCACCGGAAGCCTTTGTCGATATCATGTTTAGGTCCTTTGGTTTACTTGAACCTAACAACTTTTGAACATTCTGGCGTTCAAATCTTTTGACTATGAGCGTACATGAAGGTTATTAAAGAAACCCGCTGTGCACACCAAATAATATTTCTACGTTTGATTTAAATAAGGTTCTTGATCATTTGTAATTGGAGATGATATTTCTATTTATCTTTTCAGAATAAATAAAACGCATGTACCAAACAGCATTTTAAACATTTTGTTTTGTCATGTTCCAATTTTTGTTTGTTTGTGAAAATCATAATTAATTCTTTATTTTCTTCAAATCTACAGACTACATCAATACCCCCCCTTGTCCCATTTATTGAATTCTTTAGTGAATAGGCAAAGGTACTTTTATTGTATTCTAATTTTTGGTGATTGCATACAATGTATAAGAAAAAAAACCACTCCTGTTATAAGTTTTATATATAACCCCTTAGAAGATTGTATTTTTACTGATCTTCAAAATGATTCCAACTGTAATAAAAATCATTTGTAATGAAGGAATTATTTTTAACACTAATATAAATAATTTTATTCTGTAAATAAATATGTGACCTTCTCATGATTGATGGGGAATTAATGATGTATTAACACATAAAATACACACATTAAATGTATCCAACTTTTTAAAATCTTAAAATGAATATAAAATTTGGTTTATTAACCGACGCTTTATTTAAACATAAACCGTAATAAAAGTTATATATACTTTATATATTATATATATTATAAGTTATTCAGCTATCAGACAGGGTATATAATGTGACTGAAATATATACCCCGTCTGTTTTCCGAATATATGCTGACATTCAGGGTTGAAGAACCAATGAAAATATGTGTAACAAACTAAATTCGTAATATTAAGAGATTATTACATGACATTTTCCATATCGGCCCTGGTATTAGCCCGAGACTCCCATATCAAGCCCGACAGCGAAGCTGGAGGGCTGATATGGGTCGAGGGTTGATACCAGGGACCATATGGAAAATTTCATGTCATAATCTTTTTATCACATATTTTACATTGACCTTTCCAAGCATTGACTTTTAAATTGCAAAAAAAATCTATGAACAGACAAATTGCGAAAATAAATCCTTAATAGAGTTGCCTTTGTTCAACTTGCAAATATGTTTGTTTCGAATCTGGTTTCAAAAATATACCAAACAATGTCGATCTGTACAATGACGTTAGAAACTGTTTGTAAAATCTACCCAAGACGTTGACATTTGAATGGAAATTCCTATTCAGCACGACGTATATATTTGAGCTAATTATTCCATTTCAAGTTATTTAAAATTTATTCCAATATGTTGAAATGTGTTAACTTGATTGAAATACGATTTTATGCATATCGTTATGCATCATCTTTTCTTGTACTTTGACATATAATCTTTGAGACCACTGCGCAGATACCGGAAGTTGAATACGGGGGCAAATACGGATATATGAGGGCAAATACGGATATTTTCCCCGTATTTGCCCCGAGAGCAAATAACCAACACTGACTGTTAGCTATTATTGGACATGTAAAAATCAACATATTGCAACAAAATATGTGATAATATCTGTTATTCAGCTATCAGACAGGGTATATAATGTGACATTCCCGGCTTAGGATCTATATTCTCTGAGGCGCAGCCGAAGGGAATATCCTAAGCCGGGAATGTCACATCATATACCCTGTCTGATAGCTGAATAACAGATATATTACGGATTTAACCATTGGCTTTTTTTTAATACACCATCCAACTGTATTAAATAAATTTGCGTCTTTTATTTTCATTTTTCGTATCTCTAGATGTCCGTTTCCGTATCTTTGACGTCATTCTTCAATGACGTCAACATATGTGTCGCGTCATATTTCATGTATGGGGGTGTCTCATGAAGGAAAATAATGTACTAAATTTCTAAATCAATACAGTTTCATATGTAGTAAATTTTATAGATTTAATATATCACATAACAAAGCAATGGGTTTGCGAAACAGTTTCAATAATTTAAATGTTAACAACATGTAAATAAAACCTTGGTGTGGCCCCATGACGTCGAAAGTTTTCAAGGCTCAACGTTTTGTTTATTTGTATGGTACAGCCGTGGAACATATGAATTTGCTGAATCGATCAGGTATTTGTGACGGAATTAACGTTGTAATATTTTTTTTGTTCATGCAGCCGTTTTGAGTATAAAAACAGCATTTAAATTGGTAAAAATACATTTATTATTCCGTATTATACCATTGATTCGGTGAAGCGTAATGCTTTGTCGTCCATGTTTTAATCGTTTTGGGGGACTGAAATATATACCCCGTTTGTTTTCCGAATATATGCTGACATTCAGGGTTGAAGAACCAATAAACATATGTGTAACAAACTAAATCCGTAATATTATATGTTATTCAGCTATCAGACAGGGTATATAATGTGACATTCCCGGCTTATGCTCTATATTCCCTTCGGCTGCGCCTCAGGGAATGTCACATTATATACCCTGTCTGATAGCCGAATAACAAATATATTACGGATTTAACCATTTTTTTGGTAAATACAGAACCAAACTGTCGTATTAAAATTTTTTAAATATTTTTTTATTTATTGTTTTTGTTTGTTTCCTTTTTGTTTGTTTATTTTTATTTTCCTTTTGTTTTTTTTTACCACGTACATAGTCCCAATTCATATTTAAAACCTTATTAAATATTTTGCGTCTTTTATTTTCATTTTCCGTATTTCTAGATGTCCCTTTTCGTACCTCTGACATTCTTTGTTCAATGACGTCAAATATTTGTCACGTGATATTTTATGTACTGAGGTGTCTCATAAAGGAAAATCCTGTTCAATATTTCTAAATCAACACAATTTCATATGCAGTAAATTTAATAAACTTTATAGTTATAACATTAATATATTACATAACAAAACAACGGGTTTGTGAAACAATTTCAATAATTAAAATGTTAACAATAAGCAAAAACTTGGTGTGGCCCCGTGACCTCGAAAGTTTTAAAGGCGGAAACTTTAACACACTTTCACTTGTTGATTGCTATGTTAAAATTTGTAATGGTACAGGCGTGGAACATGGGAGTTTGCTGAATTGTTCTGGTGTTTGTGACGGAATTAACTGTTGTAAGAGTGTTATAATCACAAAATAAATCATCATAATTTACATCCAAAATGTCCACGACGTCCGTAACCGACGATGAAACATGTGTATTGACTCTCATTTGAACAAGTGATGTTGAACTTGAACTGTTTTGTGTCGGCGGCATGAGTTGCAACCGGGAAGTACTGTGCGGTGGCATTATTGAGGATAGTTGAGATGGTTGCTCTCCACGAACAGAACTTGTGATAATGTTTCTCATAACTTGTTTTTCCTTTGATGAAACACGTTGATATACTGCAACTGACGAGGCAGATTTGTGTCCGGTAACTGCCATAATTTGTGCAATTGAACAGTTTCTTCCGAGGATAGTTGCACCCGTTGCACGAATTGAGTGGTTGGTGTAGATTTGTGAAAGGCCTGTTTTTCTACTTAATGTGGACATAAATGATGCCAATGTGTCTTTTCCCATCGGTCTTTTTTGGAACCAACATTCATCGGAAATAAATACATTTATTATTCCGTATTATGATATTGATTCAGTGAAGCGTAAATATTTCTGTTTTTGTCAACCACGTTGTTATTGTTTTTGGGGCCCAAATGAGGGAGACCGAAAACGTACATATATACCCCGTCTGTTTTCCGAATATATGCTGACATTCAGGGTTGAAGAACCAATGAAAATATGTGTAACAAACTAAATTCGTAATATTATATGATATTCAGCTATCAGACAGGGTATATAATGTGACATTCCCGGCTTAGGATCTATATTCCCTGAGGCGATCACGTCATATTTCATATATAGGGTGTCTCGTGAAGGAAAATACTGTACTAAATTTCTAAATCAATATAGTTTCGTATGTAATAAATTTTATAAACTTTATAAATATAACATTAGTATATCACATAACAAAACAACGGGTTTGCGAAACAGCTTCAATAATTTAAATGTTAACAACATGTAAATAAAACCTTGGTGTGGCCTCATGACGTCGAAAGTTTTCAAGGCTCAACATTTTGTTTATTTGTTATGTACAGCCGTGGAACATAGGAGTTTGCTGAATCGATCAGGTATTTGAGACGGAATTAACTGTTGTAATATTTTTTTGTTCATGCAGCCGTTTTGAGTATAAAAACAACATTTAATTTGGTAAAAATACATTTATTATTCCGTATTATATCATTGATTCAGTGAAGCGTAATGTTTTGTCGTCCATGTTTTAATCGTTTTTGGGAACTGAAATATATACCCTGTCTGTTTTCCGAATATATGCTGACATTCAGGGTTGAAGAACCAGTGAAAATATGTGTAACAAACTAAATTCGTAATATAATGTTATGATGCTGATTGTCACGTTAATTTCTGATGGTATCTCTGGATCTGGTCACCTTGACGGTTTTAAATTCTAATCAAAACAAAGCTAAATGTTAAGGTCGGCCCGATAATCTTATCATGGAAGGTCATAGCCGAAATACCAGGTCTTTTGTTAATCAGAGGTCGATTTTACGTATGTTTCTATGATAATTTGCAGCTCCCTTTTTACATGCTACGCTATGAAGTAACAAGGAGTATAATGTTTGACCCGTCCGTCAGTCCTAAATTCATTGTCGCCCAAATTGAGTATTCATTTCTTTTCTGACTTTTTTGTGGAGCTTTCTAATACCCGTACCAGAATTCTAATCAAGTTCGAAAAACAACTATTTTCAAGAAGTATTTTAGAAGAACCACTTGGTATGTTATCTGAAAAAAGAATCTGAAGAAATGTCTTTTTTTCTTCTTTTTTTTTTTTGTCTTCGTCCTCTTGTTTTGTGTCCATTCCTGATTGGCTCTTCGGTTTTCTCTAGCGTTTTCATACAATGTACCACCCATTAATACAGAACAGTTAAATCTATCGATGTCTACGTTCTGGTTGATGTATGTTGCAGGCATAAACACAATTTGAATCTTTCATATTACTGAGTGTTTATTTAATGTAAATATGTTTTAATTGCTCATGTTTTATTTACTTGTGTATATATATTTAATTGCATTAAAAAAACACTTATGTAAACTTTTAATATAAATGTTCATTGAATGAATATTTGATGACTGTGGTTACTCGAACATTTGGCACACTCAACATTTCATTAAAAAAAAAATACGGTTAATTGAAAGCAATAAACTGAAATTAAAGGAAAATTTGCGGTAGTGCCTACCGACCAAATATGTGGGCGGAGATTATAATCAAAAACCCCGTTGATGTGAACACCATATTTATGAAACTGTATATAACATGACCAACATGACCTAAAGGTCACATACAGAAATTAGAATTTTCAGTGATTTTTGTAGTTTTAGACTGCAGAAGAATATTATTTTTAATAAGACTAAAAATTTCGTAGGGAGGAACACTAGTGACCCTGCCTGTCAAATATTTTGCTCCAAAATTAACTGTGAAAATATCTATCATTGATTTTTGCTCCTCGAGATAACCGTGCTCAAAATAATGAATAATCTGAATGTTTGCTTCGCCCACAGCTATTTATACCCACGGTCCCGGTTTCCGACCGGTTCAAATAAAACTGGAATTCTCCTTTCAAATTATTTACCAAAAGCATTGAGCTATAGATTATTCAAGTCGGATTTAAAATTTGTAAATTATTTAGAGGTTTTAAATGACAAAAAAATTAGAATTTTTTTTTGTAGATTTAAAGTTATAGAAGACTGAAGGGGCAATCAGGAATGGAAACAAAACAAGAGGACGAAAACAAAAAAAAAAGAAGAAAAAAAGAAATTTCTTCAGATTATGGTATTTAACGCCACTTTTCAACAATATTTCAGTTGTATCATGACGGTCAGTTTTATTGATGGGGGAAACCGGAGTAACCGGAGAAAATCACCGACCTGTCGCAAGTCACTGACAAACTTTATCACATAATGCTGTATCGAGTACACCTCACCATGAACGGGGTTCGAACTCACAACTTTAGTGCTGGTATTTTTGTAGATTTAGAATATTTAATCATAGAGATGTGTCTGCTATGTGAAACTCGAGATTGATGACAAGCATCATTACTTTTTAAAGTGTCCAGCATATGCAAAGAAAAAAATATAATTTCAAAATATTAATTCAAAAGACCAAACCTATTAATACAAAGAAACACGGAATTATGTGTAAATTGTGTAGTAAACTTATTGATGTAATCGGTACAAAAAATAGAGGGGTGCTGCTAACAAGGAAACTACTGGACGAGTGGTTCCTAGTGGCTAAGTTGAAGTCATTACTTCGAACGTTGTACGGTCGCCAACATGACTTGGTTAACCGTTACGGAATATCTGTGTCACAAATAATCACGAATATGTTCCGTTTGTTGTAATCACAATCCGGTCCTTTCCTCATTTATGACATATCACTGAGTTGGTAGCAAGAGTAACACGACAGGTGGCACTAGAGGAGCAGGAACTGCCTACCCTTCCGGTGTACTTGAGTTCATCCCCTTTCCAATTTAGTGGGGCTCGTGTTTCTCAATATTTAGTTTTCTATGTGTGTTTTGTAGATCATTGTTTGTCCTTTTGTACTTTTTCTATTGATCATTGTATTGTCTGTTCATTGACTTACGGCTTACGATTAACCCTTTTGTTATCTTCACACTTTTCTTATTACATTAGAGGTTAACCTCCTCATTGTAACTGTCATTACATCAAGGCACTTTTCTTATTAAATTAGAGGTTAACCTCCCTCATTGTAACTGTCATTACATCAAGGCACTTTTCTTATTACATTAGAGGTTAACCTCCCTCATTGTAACTGTCATTACATCAAGGCACTTTTCTTATTACATTAGAGGTTAACCTCCCTCATTGTAACTGTCATTACATCAAGGCACTTTTCTTATTACATTAGAGGTTAACCTCCCTCATTGTAACTGTCTTTACATCAAGGCACTTTTCTTATTACATTAGAGGTTAACCTCCCTCATTGTAACTGTCATTACATCAAGGCACTTTTCTTATTACATTAGAGGTTAACCTCCCTCATTGTAACTGTCATTACATCAAGGCACTTTTCTTATTACATTAGAGGTTAACCCCCCTCATTGTAACTCATTACATCAAGGCACTTTTCTTATTACATTAGAGGTTAACCTCCCTCATTGTAACTGTCATTACATCAAGGCACTTTTCTTATTACATTAAAGGTTAACCTCCCTCATTGTAACTGTCATTACATCAAGGCACTTTTCTTATTACATTAGAGGTTAACCTCCCTCATTGTAACTGTCGTTACATCAAGGCACTTTTCATATTACATTAGAGGTTAACCTCCCTCATTGTAACTGTCATTACATCAAGGCACTTTTCTTATTACATTAGAGGTTAACCTCCCTCATTGTAACTGTCATTACATCAAGGCACTTTTCTTATTACATTAGAGGTTAACCTCCCTCATTGTAACTGACATTACATCAAGGCACTTTTCTTATTACATTAGAGGTTAACCTCTTCATTGTAACTGTCATTACATCAAGGCACTTTTCTTATTACATTAGAGGTTAACCTCCCTCATTGTAACTGTCATTACATCAAGGCACTTTTCTTATTACATTAGAGGTTAACCTCCCTCATTGTAACTGTCATTACATCAAGGCACTTTTCTTATTACATTAGAGGTTAACCTCCCTCATTGTAACTGTCATTACATCAAGGCACTTTTCTTATTACATTAGAGGTTAACCTCCTTCATTGTAACTGTCATTACATCAAGGCACTTTTCTTATTACATTAGAGGTTAACCTCCCTCATTGTAACTGTCATTACATCAAGGCACTTTTCTTATTACATTAGAGGTTAACCTCCCTCATTGTAACTGTCATTACATCAAGGCACTTTTCTTATTACATTAGAGGTTAACCTCCCTCATTATAACTGTCATTACATCAAGGCACTTTTCTTATTACATTAGAGGTTAACCTCCCTTATTGTAACTGTCATTACATCAATGCACTTTTCTTATTACATTAGAGGTTAACCTCCCTCATTGTAACTGTCATTACATCAAGGCACTTTTCTTATTACATTGGAGGTTAACCTCCCTCATTGTAACTGTCATTACATCAAGGCACTTTTCTTATTACATTAGAGGTTAACCTCCCTCATTGTAACTGTCATTACATCAAGGCACTTTTCTTATTACATTAGAGGTTAACCTCCCTCATTGTAACTGTCATTACATCAAGGCACTTTTCTTATTACATTAAAGGTTAACCTCCCTCATTGTAACTGTCATTACATCAAGGCACTTTTCTTATTACATTAGAGGTTAACCTCCCTCATTGTAACTGTCGTTACATCAAGGCACTTTTCATATTACATTAGAGGTTAACCTCCCTCATTGTAACTGTCATTACATCAAGGCACTTTTCTTATTACATTAGAGGTTAACCTCCCTCATTGTAACTGTCATTACATCAAGGCACTTTTCTTATTACATTAGAGGTTAACCTCCCTCATTGTAACTGACATTACATCAAGGCACTTTTCTTATTACATTAGAGGTTAACCTCTTCATTGTAACTGTCATTACATCAAGGCACTTTTCTTATTACATTAGAGGTTAACCTCCCTCATTGTAACTGTCATTACATCAAGGCACTTTTCTTATTACATTAGAGGTTAACCTCCCTCATTGTAACTGCCATTACATCAAGGCACTTTTCTTATTACATTAGAGGTTAACCTCCCTCATTGTAACTGTCATTACATCAAGGCACTTTTCTTATTACATTAGAGGTTAACCTCCCTCATTGTAACTGTCATTACATCAAGGCACTTTTCTTATTACATTAGAGGTTAACCTCCCTCATTGTAACTGTCATTACATCAAGGCACTTTTCTTATTACATTAGAGGTTAACCTCCCTCATTGTAACTGTCATTACATCAAGGCACTTTTCTTATTACATTAGAGGTTAACCGCCCTCATTGTAACTGTCATTACATCAAGGCACTTTTCTTATTACATTAGAGGTTAACCTCCCTCATTGTAACTGTCATTACATCAAGGCACTTTTCTTATTACATTAGAGGTTAACCTCCCTCATTGTAACTGTCATTACATCAAGGCACCTTTCTTATTACATTAGAGGTTAACCTCCTCATTGTAACTGTCATTACATCAAGGCACTTTTCTTATTACATTAGAGGTTAACCTCCCTCATTGTAACTGTCATTACATCGAGGCACATGCATCTCTATGTAATTCCATTTAAGATGTCAAAGTCAAACAAGTTAATTTCTATGCGTTTTATGCTGTCAAGGTCGTGTTTCTACTAGCCCTATTTTATTTGCGAGATTTTCGATTTCTAACTTTGGTAAATATCATGGAAATTCACAGAATTGTTATTATTTAGAAAAGTAATTGTCAACTGTACATTTTTGGAACCAGAAGAACAATAATTTAACATAACATGGAACACTTGGATTTCAAAACATTTGAATTCCAGATTTAGTAAGTATCATGGAAGATTATACTGTAATATTCATTACTCAGTGCACTCCTTGAGATTGGTCAAACCCTCATGTGTTATACCTTTTTAACAATCATTTATTTGGATTTCTGGGACCTAATGAAAAGATTAAGTAATGTCTTTAATTGTATAAACATTCATTTAAGAAATTTCGTATAAATAGCTCAAATATTAAGCAGCTTTGACTTATTGAGTGAAATAAATCTAGTTCGTTTTTTGATTTAAACACACTCTAGAACCTCATACATTCTATGTCTTTTGATTGTTTCTTCCAGTTAGTAACTATTGCTGAATCAACACGTGTAGGATACGAACACAGATGAATCAACACGTGTAGGATACGAACACAGATGAATCAAAGATGTTGTTATGAAGCGACAATCCGGATACAAAACACCAAAGACAAAAACACGGGGAAAATATCACGAAACGTGAAACCCTCCATATATAGACATGAGTGAATATCACGAAACGTGAAACCCTCCATATATACCCATGAGTGAATATCAGGAAACGTGAAACCCCCCATATATAGCCATGAGTGAATATCAGGAAACGTGAACCCCTCCATATATAGCCATGAGTGAATATCGGGAAACGTGAAACCCTCCATATATAGCCATGAGTGATTGTCGATGCTCCTAATATTATCTCCTGCATTATGAGGTCTACGTAAGGAAAACATACAATTATATATTTCAAACGAGTCTGCCATGATAATAATAATAGGTTTATGGCTTATGGTGTTCAACGCCACTTCGAACAATATTTAAGTTATATCATGGCGGTCACTTTTATTGGTGGAGGAAACCGGAGTACCCGGAGAAAACCACCGATCTGTCGCAAGTCACTGACAAATTTTATCATATAATATTGTATGGAGTACACCTCACCTGAGCGGCATTCGAATTCACAACGTGTGTGCATTGATTGCATAGATAGTCATAAATCCAACAACCATACGATCACGACCA
Organism: Bathymodiolus septemdierum; assembly: GCA_963383655.1. Lineage (NCBI taxonomy): Eukaryota > Metazoa > Mollusca > Bivalvia > Mytilida > Modiolidae > Bathymodiolus > Bathymodiolus septemdierum. Next base: position 129,380,394 of record OY726518.1, read on the forward strand.
CGACGCCCCCCCCCCCCCAAAAATAGTGATAATCTAAATGATTAAATTGTTCTCTCTTTAGGATGAGTATTTGCTGAATAATAATATTATCAAAAAAATCATTGCATTCGTTCAAATGTTTCGGACAAGGATTTTCTTGTAATTTTTTATTCTATACTAATGATAAGTTCATAAATAAACGTTAGAGAAAACAGAAGGGGCAACCAATAATGGACAATCCAGAGACACACGCAATTGTCATGGTTACTATATTCAAATAATTTGAAAATGAAACAAAAACAAAAAGAACAATGAAATAACTTGTCTTGTTAACATTATATGTCTTATACTACTTATTATTATGGAACACGGAACAGGGAAACCTCCAAAAATACAAATAAACAAAGCAAATACATATCATATAAAATAAACAAATATATGAAGTAAATAATTCAATTGTCAAGCAAAACTAGATATATTCAAAATGACATAAACTTGTGTGTGGAAATAGTTGGTATCATATTTGTGAATAGATTGCTTTATTTTCCAACAGTTTGTTTGGGAACAGTTTGTTTCATTTTAGCTAATTAATCACCAAGCCAGGAAAGTGCGATGTCATGAAAATATGTTTGTTAGAGGTGTCGATTTTGTATCTTTCTACGAATTATCGATTAGATATTGGAACTGATCTGGCAATGTGGTATTTTATCTTTTTACATTTTAGCAGCAATATTTGCAGCCATTCAGCGTCCAATTCTACATAAGAGCGAGTAAATAGTATGAAATCTTTTATCGTCACTGTGATGTTGTAATGTGCCCTTTCTGTTCATGTTATGAAATATGTTCCTACCATATGGCATTTTATTAACAGAAAATAGCTTGTCTCTTATATGTATTTATATAATAAATTAACGCATGGCGATGATCATCGAAGGATCTGTTTCTCATGAACAATCGGAATATGCTGACTACGGTATACAAAATGTACCTGATTTCTAGATTTTATTTTTCTATTTCTTTTTGGTGTCAATTCTCCCCTGGACCATTTAATGCGTGTTCTCTATACAACATTTATTGTTAAAGTGATAAGAATATCAAGTTTACTGCTTGGACGTGTTAAAGCAACAATTCTAAAGTACATTTACGACGTCAACATGATAAAACTTAACGATTCTATCGGATTATAACGTCTAGGCAGAATGACAGATTTCCCCGATGATCCAATTCTTGGGCAGCTAATCCACACGTATTGTTATGCATTTCCTTGAACTTTTATTAATTTGGATCACTGGATCAAAAGACATCTAGGCATTCAAATTCGTATTAGTATTTTATGAACATTTTATTTTGACGAAATCATAGTGACATTATTTTATACCTTTAGAGCCATAACATTTATATTTTGATGGCTAATTTCCAGTAATTGCCACCTGCCAAGGTGAATAAATTATTTCAATTATTTCAAGCAGTTTTTTTCAGGATAGGTTACAGCATCTATACAAAAATAACAAATTGAATCATCGTTCAAAAACAAATAAAGGAGTTTTTGTAAGGTTATTGATGGGATATCGCTGTTAAGTTTGAGGACCTCGAATTTTCAATACTTGAAATTCAAATTTCTGCATATAACTGGCATGCTGCCGTTTTAATATGTATCCGATAAAAAAGCGATTATCTGGTAATAAAATTTAAATTTTAAAACTTATATTAAGTTTACCAAGCGTGCGAGATGACTTGTATGTTTAAGAAGAATGAATACAAGAAACATCAAAGACGGCAGGTAATTATTGTTTACCAATAACGTAGACATATATGGTTTTGTTCTCTTTTTTCTGAGGTACCTCCCAAAGACCCAATTAACGTGCTGTGAAATTTCGCGCAGCGAAGCGAATGAAACATTCCTATCTATAACTCCCCACGTATCACAGGTACACTAAGATAACTCTTACTTCACCTGCATGTGGGGGCGTTGAATTTAAATGTCGTTTTGATCACGCATAAATCGACTCCCTGTCGATACAAGTCTCCTATAAAAATTGCTTTTTCAAACACCACCCATTTCTTTGTTTATTTGATATATGTTGTCAAATTAGTAAACTGTCAACAATCTCCACTGTAATCGGATCCCATCAATCGTCATAGGTATGGTTCATTTCTTGTCCTCTCTAGCTAATACAGGTATAATAACCCCTCCTAGTTGCGACATATCAATAAATTTGATTCACTTTCTGTAAATGTAAAAAATAAAAGTATTAAAAAGCAAAGAATTTTAATGCGGCTTAAATCTTTTATAGAATTGAAGTTTACCAGGTACATTTCATTGTATATTACATCCACTGTCTTATAAAAACATTGATGTAAATACAATAGATTAACAAAAATTAAGGTGCAAACCAGTATCCTTTTCTTTAATACTCTTCTTCAATTTTCCCCAATTTATAATAGCTTTGTCTCATTTTTACGCTCCTAAAGCGATGGTCATTACTTTATCATATTTTATTTTTTTTGGTATGCATTAAAATATTCACCATGAACTGGTTACATGAAGGGTACATTATCATCTGTTTGTAGATGTCCTTAAACTTATTATCATCTACATATATGTATTACAATATTCTGTTAACATATGGTTAATAATGGAAAATAAAATCTGTCGGTAACTCCATCCACCACAATATATAAAAATATATATATATACGAGGGTTGTCCGTAAAGTTCGTGGACTATCTCAATAAAATCTGACTGACATGTCCGAAATAATTGAAACTAGGATATAATTAATTACACGATTTCGGACATGTCAGTCAGATTTTATTGAGATAGTCAACGAACTTTACGGACAACCCTCGTATATACGTACAATGACTAGAAAAAAAAATGTTCTGGTAGTGGGACGATCGTGTGCAAAGCCAACAGTGCATCGAGAGAGACATATTATAGAAAAACATTATAGAGCTGGTATTAAACAAGTGGTTATCAATACCTGAGTTAAGTAATCATCAGCTACTCTACAACGACTAAGGCTACATTCAATCATGATGTCTTATGTTTCAATGTTTTGTATGTTGTATACTATGTTCCTATAGTTTTCTCTGTAATGTTGTGTATGTTGTATACTATGTTCCTATAGTTTTCTCTGTAATGTTTTGTATGTTGTATACTATGTTCCTATAGTTTTCTCTGTAATGTTTTGTATGTTGTATACTATGTTCCTATAGTTTTCTCTGTAATGTTGTGTATGTTGTATACTATGTTCCTATAGTTTTCTCTGTAATGTATTGTATGTTGTATACTACGTTCCTATAGTTTTCTCTGTAATGTTTTGTATGTTGTATACTATGTTCCTATAGTTTTTTCTGTAATATGTTGTAGATCATGGTTTGTCCTTTTCTCCTTTTTCTTTTGGCCTTCGCATAGTCTGTCCTGGGATTTACGGTTTTCCATTTTCCTTAGTTATCTTCAAACTTGTCATTACCTATAAAATGTATATGTCTTTTGTTAATTTTGATGTCGTATAATTATCAGTATTTTCTATGTTGTATCCAATGTTCCGATAGTGATCATATTATGACCAATACAATCACTATGTCGGGTTGTTCGAACACCTTTGATTTCGAGTACAGAACATGAAAAGCACTGATATCTAATTTAGTGCACACGACACGTTTCTGGAATAATATTCATCATGTACGCTCAAAGTCGAAAGACTGGAAAGACAAATAATTTTAAAATCTTGGGGAGTAAGAAAATGGAAGGGCTTAAACAGGATAGTCAAAATCAGCTAAGGTCACATATGCCGGAAGAGAATCTTAGCTTTCATGATAATTAGCAATATTTAGAAAATATTTAGATCTATCTTTAGTCATAAATATATCTAATAAACCATGGCAGTGCCGAAAACACTGACTACTGAGCGGATGATACCATTGGGGACTAAAAGTCAATCAGCAACTTTGTTTTGTTGATTTCCCAACATTTCCGTCTGTTGTTATAATTTTCCGTTCTTAATAAAGCTACAAAACTGTGCCACTTTTGACAGATGCGATATTTAGATATAATGGACATAGTAGATTTAAACATACATGTATACTATTTTCTACTAATTTAGAATTATTTTCTGTTAGATATGTATAAGATTGGGGTTTTGATATTATCAGAAGGATTGCTTATAGGTTCAACTTACCTAATAAGGACTTTTTACCCAATAAGGTCTTTTTACCCAATAAGGTCTTTTATCCAATAAGGAATTTTACCCAATAAGGTCGTTCACCCAATATGGTTTTTACCCAATAAGGCCGGTTCTTGTGAAAGTAGGCACATGTTTTTTTCAATAAAATGTCAACTGAATTTATGCAAACGTATTAGAAATGTATTGTCACCAGAACGTTTAGGGAATCTTTGGATTCATTCTTTATATTGTTGCCAATTACAGGGCGTTGTTCTTCTCTTATATACATTTTCAACATAGTAATCGAATCTCAAAGATAACATGGCAATTCTTATATCTCGTATTTACACGTTTATTAAGCTATAGTACGACAATTTTAAATGATTTGTAAAATCTTAACAGTAAATTTATGGTATCTAGTGTGGGTGGGCTATTACGTATTTTCTATTCAATAGGTTCAATAAACTAGGGTCCCACCATCCACATTGTAAGGTATTATTAAATAATTGATAAACAGATGAATTCATCTACTTCAGGGTTGGTATATAACCTTAACACCGATAAGTTGCTTTTCTTAATTGGTTTTAAATATATTTATTTCCGAAATTCATAAAATAATTCTCTGTATACAGAGTGTCAAGAACAGAAGAAAGAAATTTGCGAGCAAAGGACGATCTAGGTACAAAGAAAACAATACAAAGCACAAACATAACAAAACGTGCCACGAACAGAAGAAATTTGCGATGTACGAACAGAGGACGATTTGGGGACGAAGATAACAAAGCGTGCCAAGAAAAGAAGAAATTTGCGAGTAGAGGACGATCTGGGTAGAAAGAAAACAATATAAAGCAAAACCACAACAATTCAAAGCACAAATACAACAATACAAAACGCAAAGACAACAATACAAAACACAAAGACAACAATACAAAACACAAAGACAACAATACAAAACACAAACACAACAATTCAAAGCACAAATACAACAATACAAAACACAAACACAACAATACAAAACACAAACACAGCAATACAAAACACAAACACAACAATACAAAACACAAACACAACAATACAAAACACAAACACAACAATACAAAACACAAACACAACAATACAAAACACAAACACAACAATACAAAACACAAACACAACAATTCAAAGCACAAAGACAACAATACAAAACACAACAATACAAAACACAAACACAACAATACAAAATACAAACACAACACTACAAAACACCAACACAAAACACAAACACAACAATACAAAGCACAAACACAACAATACAAAGCACAAACACAACAATACAAAACACAAACACAACAATACAAAACACAAACACAACAATACAAAGCACAAACACAACAATACAAAGCACAAACACAACAATACAAAACACAAACACAACAATTCAAAGCACAAACACAGCAATTCAAACACAAAGACAACAATACAAAACACAAACACAACAATTCAAAGCACAAACACAACAATACAAAGCACAATGACAACAATACAAAACACAAACACAACAATACAAAGCACAAACACAACAATACAAAGCACAAACACAACAATACAAAACACAAACACAACAATACAAAACACAAACACAACAATACAAAACACAAACACAACAATTCAAAGCACAAACACAGCAATTCAAACACAAAGACAACAATACAAAACACAAACACAACAATTCAAAGCACAAACACAACAATACAAAGCACAATGACAACAATACAAAACACAAACACAACAATACAAAGCACAAACACAACAATACAAAACACAAACACAACAATACAAAACACAAACACAACAATTCAAAGCACAAACACAGCAATTCAAACACAAAGACAACAATACAAAACACAAACACAACAATTCAAAGCACAAACACAACAATGCAAAGCACAAACACAACAATTCAAAGCACAAAGACAACAATGCAAAACACAAACACAACAATACAAAACACAACAATATAAAACACAAACAACAATACAAAACACAAACACAACAATGCAAAGCACAAAGACAACAATACAAAGTCAACAATGCAAAACACACACACAAAGACAACAATACAAAACACAAACACAACAATTCAAAGCACAATCACAACAATTCAAAGCACAAACACAACAATACAAAACACAAACACAACAATTCAAAGCATAAACACAGCAATTCAAACACAAAGACAACAATGCAAAACACAAACACAACAATTCAAACCAAAAGACAACAATCCAAAACACAAACACAACAATTCAAAGCACAAAGACAACAATACAAAACACAAAGACAACAATACAAAACACAAACACAACAATACAAAACACAGACAACAATACAAAACACAAACACAACAATTCAAAGCACAAACACAGCAATTCAAACACAAACACAACAATACAAAACACAAACACAACAATTCAAAGCACAATGACAACAATACAAAACACAAAGACAACAATACAAAACACAAAGACAACAATACAAAACACAAACACAACAATACAAAACACAATGACAACAATACAAAACACAAAGACAACAATACAAAACACAAACACAACAATACAAAACACAAACACAACAATACAAAACACAAACACAAAAAATGCAAAACACCATGACAATACAAAACAACAAATAATTAATATTTTATCAATTGTTTTATTTTTGTGATGTGTATGATATGAAATATGTTGCGACAATATTGAGAAAACCTATCAAATCCGTGTTCCTTTATGAAACTTGCATATTCGTTCATATCCATATTTTTTCTTGTCGCAATCAAAGTATTAGATATTCGTCTATAATGTTATCACATCGCGACCTTTTTACAGACACGATTTGTTTTTTTTTTTTTTTTATTGTTCTCGTCATGAATCTAAATTATTTGTCACATGACATTAAGGATTAGTGATATGGTGTTTAACGCTACTTTCGTGGCGGTTAGTTTTATTGGTGGAGGAAAACGGTGTACCCACAGAAAACCACCGACCTGTGGCGGTTAGTTTTATTGGTGGAGGAAAACGGTGTACCCACAGAAAACCACCGGCCTGTCGCAAGTCACTGGCATTTTATCACATAATGTTGTATCGAGTACACCCCCTATGAGCGGGATTCGAACTCACAACATTAGTGATGCTAGGCACTGATTGTATAGGCAATTGTTAATCCAACTACTATACGATCACGGCCACGACGGCCCCCGTGACATTAAACACTAATCAATCATTCAACGTAATTTGCTATAAATCATATTGTATCTGAATGAACAAGACAAAAATGTATATATATGACGATTAACTACAACTGTAAGCACTGAGTGTTTCTATAAGTATCTAGCAAATAATTTGATAATTAAAATGATTTTTATCTTAATAATACTTGTTTTACTTAAATCCACATTAAATTGTTATTCATAATCATAAATAACATGTATTTGATTAATCACATATATTAGATACGTTTTTTCTGTAATAAACGTGATTTTAGAGAAATATATTCCAAAAGCATAATAAACAATGTTTTATTTCAAAATAACAAGTGTGAAATGGGAATAATTGATGCTCTTTAAGTGCAATTTAAATGATTTATATATCTAAAGTAATTATAAACTCAACAAGTATGTGATATCAGTTGATCAAGAATTATACTGACAAGACTAAAACTTATACTTCAAAAACAGATTAAAGACAGTTTTTTAAATTTCTAATCAATGGAAAGAAATTGGATAAAGTCAGGAACCAAATGCATGAATTATCTTGTTCGGAAAAAAATTGGATCATTGACTACATTTTGAAGTTAAAATAATAAACAATTTCTTTCAAACATTATATATATTGAAAATCATAACGGTCAAGCAAAGCCAAAGCAATTTCTGTTCTAAAAATGTAAATTAAATTTTGTAAACGGCTTTATATAATGCATAAATTGAAGAGCAAAAAATCCCGCAGAAAATACCACACTGTCGGAACAGTTTCAAACTCCAATCGAAAAATGGCAAAATCGATATCCCTATAACACGTGTACATGACTGCTCTAACTTTCCTGGCTGGGTACATGAATTCACGAATTATATACGTGAATGCACGGTGACCTATTATCAAAACGTTAAGACAAAAACGAAAGGTAAAACTGAACTTTTGCCGTTATTGATTTATGTTCTGTAAACCAGAAGTAAAACTATTTCTGTAAACCAGAAGTAAAACTTGATACAATATCTCTGTTATTTCAGAACTAAAACTACTGTTACAATATTGGAAAAGAACGGTAAGACATATGGATTAACTGATGTAGTAAGGGTAGCCATATTATAGATGAAACATTGTTTACTTGGCGTTAAACAACAACAACTCATATATAGGGGGGATTATATCAGGCGGTTCTTAGCCATATTTCTTTCATGCTGCCAACTGCCATAATATATCGGGCGCTTCTAAGCCATGCTTCTTGCATGTTGCCAACTGCCATAATATATCAGGCGATTCTAATGCATACTTCTTACATGTTGCCAACTGCCATAATATATCAGGCGATTCTAATGCATACTTCTTACATGTTGCCAACTGCCATAATATATCAGGCGATTCTAATGCATACTTCTTACATGTTGCCAACTGCCATAATATATCAGGCGCTTCTAATGCATACTTCTTACATGTTGCCAACTGCCATAATATATCAGGCGCTTCTAATGCATACTTCTTACATGTTGCCAACTGCCATAATATATCAGGCGCTTCTAATGCATACTTCTTACATGTTGCCAACTGCCATAATATATCAGGCGCTTCTAATGCATACTTCTTACATGTTGCCAACTGCCATAATATATCAGGCGATTCTAATGCATACTTCTTACATGTTGCCAACTGCCATAATATATCAGGCGCTTCTAATGCATTCTTCTTATATGTTGCCAACTGCCATAATATATCAGGCGCTTCTAATGCATACTTCTTATATGTTGCCAACTGCCATAATATATCAGGCGATTCTAATGCATACTTCTTACATGTTGCCAACTGTCATAATATATCAGGCGCTTCTAATGCATACTTCTTACATGTTGCCAACTGCCATAATATATCAGGCGATTCTAATGCATACTTCTTACATGTTGCCAACTGCCATAATATATAAGGCGCTTCTAATGCATACTTCTTACATGTTGCCAACTGCCATAATATATCAGGCGATTCTAATGCATACTTCTTACATGTTGCCAACTGCCATAATATATCAGGCGATTCTAATGCATACTTCTTACATGTTGCCAACTGTCATAATATATCAGGCGCTTCTAATGCATACTTCTTACATGTTGCCAACTGCCATAATATATCAGGCGCTTCTAATGCATACTTCTTACATGTTGCCAACTGCCATAATATATCAGGCGCTTCTAATGCATACTTCTTACATGTTGCCAACTGCCATAATATATCAGGCGATTCTAATGCATACTTCTTACATGTTGCCAACTGCCATAATATATCGGGAGATTCTAATGCATACTTCTTACATGTTGCCAACTGCCATAATATATCGGGCGATTCTAATGCATATACTTCTTACATGTTGCCAACTGCCATAATATATCGGGCGATTCTAATGCATATACTTCTTACATGTTGCCAACTGCCATAATATATCGGGAGATTCTAATGCATACTTCTTACATGTTGCCAACTGCCATAATATATCGGGCGATTCTAATGCATATACTTCTTACATGTTGCCAACTGCCATAATATATCGGGCGATTCTAATGTATACTTCTTACATGTTGCCAACTGTCATAATATATCAGGCGATTCTAATGCATACTTCTTACATGTTGCCAACTGCCATAATATATCAGGCGATTCTAATGCATACTTCTTACATGTTGCCAACTGCCATAATATATCAGGCGATTCTAATGCATACTTCTTACATGTTGCCAACTGCCATAATATATCAGGCGCTTCTAATGCATACTTCTTACATGTTGCCAACTGCCATAATATATCAGGCGCTTCTAATGCATACTTCTTACATGTTGCCAACTGCCATAATATATCAGGCGCTTCTAATGCATACTTCTTACATGTTGCCAACTGCCATAATATATCAGGCGCTTCTAATGCATACTTCTTACATGTTGCCAACTGCCATAATATATCAGGCGATTCTAATGCATACTTCTTACATGTTGCCAACTGCCATAATATATCAGGCGCTTCTAATGCATTCTTCTTATATGTTGCCAACTGCCATAATATATCAGGCGCTTCTAATGCATACTTCTTATATGTTGCCAACTGCCATAATATATCAGGCGATTCTAATGCATACTTCTTACATGTTGCCAACTGTCATAATATATCAGGCGCTTCTAATGCATACTTCTTACATGTTGCCAACTGCCATAATATATCAGGCGATTCTAATGCATACTTCTTACATGTTGCCAACTGCCATAATATATAAGGCGCTTCTAATGCATACTTCTTACATGTTGCCAACTGCCATAATATATCAGGCGATTCTAATGCATACTTCTTACATGTTGCCAACTGCCATAATATATCAGGCGATTCTAATGCATACTTCTTACATGTTGCCAACTGTCATAATATATCAGGCGCTTCTAATGCATACTTCTTACATGTTGCCAACTGCCATAATATATCAGGCGCTTCTAATGCATACTTCTTACATGTTGCCAACTGCCATAATATATCAGGCGCTTCTAATGCATACTTCTTACATGTTGCCAACTGCCATAATATATCAGGCGATTCTAATGCATACTTCTTACATGTTGCCAACTGCCATAATATATCGGGAGATTCTAATGCATACTTCTTACATGTTGCCAACTGCCATAATATATCGGGCGATTCTAATGCATATACTTCTTACATGTTGCCAACTGCCATAATATATCGGGCGATTCTAATGCATATACTTCTTACATGTTGCCAACTGCCATAATATATCGGGAGATTCTAATGCATACTTCTTACATGTTGCCAACTGCCATAATATATCGGGCGATTCTAATGCATATACTTCTTACATGTTGCCAACTGCCATAATATATCGGGCGATTCTAATGTATACTTCTTACATGTTGCCAACTGTCATAATATATCAGGCGATTCTAATGCATACTTCTTACATGTTGCCAACTGCCATAATATATCAGGCGATTCTAATGCATACTTCTTACATGTTGCCAACTGCCATAATATATCAGGCGCTTCTAATGCATACTTCTTACATGTTGCCAACTGCCATAATATATCAGGCGCTTCTAATGCATACTTCTTACATGTTGCCAACTGCCATAATATATCAGGCGCTTCTAATGCATACTTCTTACATGTTGCCAACTGCCATAATATATCAGGCGCTTCCAATGCATACTTCTTACATGTTGCCAACTGTCATAATATATCAGGCGCTTCCAATGCATACTTCTTACATGTTGCCAACTGCCATAATATATCGGGCGATTCTAATGGATACTTCTTACATGTTGCCAACTGCCATAATATATCGGGCGATTCTAATGCATATACTTCTTACATGTTGCCAACTGCCATAATATATCAGGCGCTTCTAATGCATTCTTCTTATATGTTGCCAACTGCCATAATATATCAGGCGCTTCTAATGCATACTTCTTATATGTTGCCAACTGCCATAATATATCAGGCGATTCTAATGCATACTTCTTACATGTTGCCAACTGTCATAATATATCAGGCGCTTCTAATGCATACTTCTTACATGTTGCCAACTGCCATAATATATCAGGCGATTCTAATGCATACTTCTTACATGTTGCCAACTGCCATAATATATAAGGCGCTTCTAATGCATACTTCTTACATGTTGCCAACTGCCATAATATATCAGGCGATTCTAATGCATACTTCTTACATGTTGCCAACTGCCATAATATATCAGGCGATTCTAATGCATACTTCTTACATGTTGCCAACTGTCATAATATATCAGGCGCTTCTAATGCATACTTCTTACATGTTGCCAACTGCCATAATATATCAGGCGCTTCTAATGCATACTTCTTACATGTTGCCAACTGCCATAATATATCAGGCGCTTCTAATGCATACTTCTTACATGTTGCCAACTGCCATAATATATCAGGCGATTCTAATGTATACTTCTTACATGCTGCCAACTGCCGTAATAAGGGGGAAATATATCGGGTGGTTTTAAATGATAATTTTTACATGCTACCAACTGCCATAATGTATCAGGTGGTTCTAAACTGTCATAATAATGAAGTAGGTTTCAAACGATACTTTTAACGTGCTCTGTGTGTGACATTCGTACTGAATTTCATATTTACAAAAACGTAATATCGAAAATATCTTTTCAAAGGATTGATTAATTAATTTATTGATGCTTAACATCACACGAAAAGTGTGATCACTTTATTCATATCTTGAACGTGTTTACAAATGTATAAAAATGTATGGCTCATTCCGGGCCCCTTTTATTATCGCACAGAGTGGCCTTAGCTGATATTGGCTATCCTATTTAGGTCCTTTATTTTTCTTCCTCCTAAAGACCTTTAATTATTTTGCTTTTCAACCTTTTTACTTTGAGTGTACCTGCAGACATTTATTTCAGAAACGCGTCGAATTAGATATCTACGTTTTTATTAAATGTAACATATGGGCTATTCTTCACCATAAGGTATTCCACGAAAATTAGCTTACGTAACTGGATCGTGGAATTCTCCATGCACGGAATCCTTATGGTGGGTTATGTATTTACTTAATGTCACACAACCAGCAGATGTTGCTGTATAGCAGGAGGTTTTGTTCACCCATTCCAATTATTAAAAGCTGACTAGTTCACCAACTGTTACAGGTATGAATTGTGGTTTAGAAGTACTGCCTTGGTTATTAATGTTTATTGGGGTCGTCATGGTCGTGTGGTCGTATGGTAGTTGGATTAAAAACTACCGGTGCAATCAGTGCCTATCACTACTGAAGTTGTGGGTTCGAATCCCGTACATGGCTAGGTGTACTCGATACAGCATTATGTAATAAAGTTTGTCAGTGACTTACGACAGATCGGTGATATACTCCGGGTACTCCGGTTTCCTCCACCAATAAAACGGACCGATACGATACAACTGAAATATTGTTGAAAGTGGCGTTAAATACCATAACCCCCCCCTAATTGATGTTTATTAATTTTTGTATTTATTGGTATTGTAAAGTATAATTTCCCTCGTATCCTTGTAGTATATAATATTATATACTATAAAAATCACATGTAATACATTAAATCCGAGATGGAAACATGCAATTGGAGTCATTACATTCAGTATAATAAGACTATATTTTTCTTTACAAATTTATTTACAAATTCTGCCATGTCATTATACAGCCTTCACACTGTTAACTAATCTTAAGAACGATCAATCAGTCGACTTTTTTCCCTTGTTTTGGTGACTTCCTTGCACGCGTGGTCAACACGCGCTAATATATATATTGTGATTAAGTATGATATTCTGCAAATTATTTACATTTTTTTTTCATAATGAGTGTGGAAGCAGTACTTGTATATTAGTAATAGGGTGAAGCAAAGGGGTGGTATATGTGTCAATTGAGTCATCTCCCAACACAACGTTGATAATGAGATGACAGTCTCCTGTCATTAAACACCGTCAAATATCTGTCAAGTTGTGAATAATAATATTTTGTCCTGCCAATCATCCAATGGTATAAGATATTACACTGTATGACTAAATACAATAACTTCGTAATAAAATTCTAAATGTAAAAGGTTACGAAATTTATTTTTTCCTTCAGTTTACTTCTATTTATCACTTTCCATCTATTATTTTTTTATTTATAGCCGGTGATTCAAATATTATTTTAGCCTATCAAAATGCTGGTGTGAAAAGTTGAACAGATAATAAAAACCAAGCTGTAGTGTTGTTCTTGTCAAATAACACGTTGGTAAATTATTTATCACAAAAATAGAAATATAATATTAAAAATATGTTTATGAAAATATCTGACGTAAACAGGATCAAAAGGGAACATATACATATAAAGTGAGTGTATGATGTTAAAATAAACTGAAAGCACTACATTTATATTCTTGTGGTTCACTAAATGTTGTCTGGGGGTTTATACATTCCCAGTAGTGTCAAATCTCTGTGATCTAAAATCCAAGAATATAAGTTATAATTGAAAGCACTTATCCTGTAATGATGAAAACAAATATAGTATTCGTGTTGATCGATCTTTAGTTTTCTTGGTGGTGTTTTGTAGTTTCGTTGTCTGTCCTTTTTTCCCTTTGGCCATTGTGTTGTCTGTCTTTCTGTGATTTACCGATTCTGATTAGTATTACCCTTTGGTATCTTGAAACATATATAGACAATCAAGTACAATACTATAAAGGAGTCAAAAAATGTAGAAATACCTCACTGTCGAAACAGTTCCAAAATGTAATCAAACAAAATCGTAAAAGCGGAGTCAAAATCGATACCCCTAACATATACATTAACATATCCTCTAACATATACATTAACATATCCTCTAACATATACATTAACATATCCTCTAACATATACATTAACATATCCTCTAACATATCCTCTAACATATACATTAACATATCCCCTAACATATACATTAACATATCCTCTAACATATACATTAACATATCCTCTAACATATACATTAACATATCCTCTAACAAATACATTAACATACCCTCTAACATATCCCCTAACATATACATTAACATATCCTCTAGCATATACATTAACATATCCTCTAACATATACATTAACATATCCTTTAACATATACATTAACATATCCTCTAACATATACATTAACATATCCTCTAACATATACATTAGCATATCCTCTAATAAATACATTAACATACCCTCTAACATATCCCCTAACATATACATTAACATATCCTCTAACATATACATTGACATATCTTCTAACATATGCATTAACATATCCTCTAACATATACATTAACATATACATTAACATATCCCCTAATATATACATTAACATATCTTCTAACATATACATTAACATACCCTCTAATATATCCCCTAACATATACATTAACATATCCTCTAACATATACATTAACATATCCTCTAACATATGCATTAACATATCCTCTAACATATCCTCTAACATATACATTAACATATCCTCTAACATATACATTAACATATCCTCTAACATATACATTAACATATTCTCTAACATATACATTAACATACCCTCTAACATATCCCCTAACATATACATTAACATATCCTCTAACATATACATTAACATATCCTCTAACATATACATTAACATATCCTCTAACATATACATTAACATATACATTAACATATCCCCTAACATATACATTAACATATCTTCTAACATATACATTAACATACCCTCTAACATATCCCCTAACATATACATTAACATATCCTCTAACATATACATTAACATATTCTCTAACATATACATTAACATATCCTCTAACATATACATTAACATATCTTCTAACATATCCTCTAACATATACATTAGCATATCCCCTAACATATACATTAACATATCCTCTAACATATACATTAACATATATATTAACATATCCTCTAACATATACATTTACATATCCTCTAACATATCCTCTAACATATACATTAACATATCCTCTAACATATACATTAACATATCCTCTAACATATACATTAACATATACATTAACATATCCTCTAAAATATACATTAACATATCCTCTAACATATACATTAATATATCCTCTAACATATACATTAACATATCCTCTAACATATACATTAACATATCCCCTAACATATACATTAACATATCCTCTAACATATACATTAATATATCCTCTAACATATACATTAACATATCCCCTAACATATACATTAACATATTCTCTAACATATACATTAACATATCTTCTAACATATACATTAACATATCCTCTAACATATACATTAACATATCCTCTAACATATACATTAACATATCCTCTAACATATACATTAACATATCCTGTAACATATACATTGACATATCCTCTAACATATACATTAACATATACATTAACATATCCTCTAACATATACATTAACATATCCTCTAACATATGCATTAACATATACATTAACATATCCCCTAACATATACATTAGCATATCCCCTAACATATACATTAACATATCCCCTAACATATACATTAACATATCCTCTAACATATACATTAACATATCCTCTAACACATAGATTAACATACCCTCTAACATATACATTAATATATCCTCTAACATATACATTAACATATACATTAACATATCCCCTAACATATACATTAACATATCCTTTAACATATACATTAACATATCCTCTAACATATACATTAACATATCCTCTAACACATAGATTAACATACCCTCTAACATATACATTAATATATCCTCTAACATATACATTAACATATCCTCTAACATATACATTAACATATCCTCTAACATATACATTAGCATACCCTCTAACATATACATTGACATATCCTCTAACATATACATTAACATATCCTCTAACATATACATTGACATATCCTCTAACATATACATTAACATATACATTAACATATACATTAACATATCTTCTAACATATACATTAACATATCCTCTAACATATACATTAACATATACATTAACATATCCCCTAACATATACATTAACATATCCCCTGACATATACATTAACATATCCTCTAACATATACATTAACATATCCTCTAACACATAGATTAACATACCCTCTAACATATACATTAACATACCCTCTAACATATACATTAAAATATTCTCTAACATATGCATTAACATATCCTCTAACATATACATTAACATACCCTCTAACATATACATTAACATATCCCCTAACATATACATTAACATACTCTCTAACATATACATTAACATATACATTAACATATCCTCTAACATATACATTAACATATCCTCTAACATATACATTAACATATACATTAACATATCCCCTAACATATACATTAACATATCCCCTGACATATACATTAACATATCCTCTAACATATACATTAACATATCCTCTAACACATAGATTAACATATCCTCTAACATATACATTAACATATCCTCTAACATATACATTAACATATACATTAACATACCCTCTAACATATACATTAACATACCCTCTAACATATACATTAACATATCCTCTAACATATACATTAAAATATCCTCTAACATATACATTAACATATCCTCTAACATATACATTAACATATCCTCTAACATATACATTAACATATCCTCTAACATATACATTAACATATCCTCTAACATATACATTAACATATACATTAACATATCCCCTAACATATACATTAACATATCTTCTAACATATACATTAACATACCCTCTAACATATCCCCTAACATATACATTAACATATCCTCTAACATATACATTAACATATTCTCTAACATATACATTAACATATCCTCTAACATATACATTAACATATCTTCTAACATATCCTCTAACATATACATTAGCATATCCCCTAACATATACATTAACATATCCTCTAACATATACATTAACATATATATTAACATATCCTCTAACATATACATTTACATATCCTCTAACATATCCTCTAACATATACATTAACATATCCTCTAACATATACATTAACATATCCTCTAACATATACATTAACATATACATTAACATATCCTCTAAAATATACATTAACATATCCTCTAACATATACATTAATATATCCTCTAACATATACATTAACATATCCTCTAACATATACATTAACATATCCCCTAACATATACATTAACATATCCTCTAACATATACATTAATATATCCTCTAACATATACATTAACATATCCCCTAACATATACATTAACATATTCTCTAACATATACATTAACATATCTTCTAACATATACATTAACATATCCTCTAACATATACATTAACATATCCTCTAACATATACATTAACATATCCTCTAACATATACATTAACATATCCTGTAACATATACATTGACATATCCTCTAACATATACATTAACATATACATTAACATATCCTCTAACATATACATTAACATATCCTCTAACATATGCATTAACATATACATTAACATATCCCCTAACATATACATTAACATATCCCCTAACATATACATTAACATATCCCCTAACATATACATTAACATATCCTCTAACATATACATTAACATATCCTCTAACACATAGATTAACATACCCTCTAACATATACATTAATATATCCTCTAACATATACATTAACATATACATTAACATATCCCCTAACATATACATTAACATATCCTTTAACATATACATTAACATATCCTCTAACATATACATTAACATATCCTCTAACACATAGATTAACATACCCTCTAACATATACATTAATATATCCTCTAACATATACATTAACATATCCTCTAACATATACATTAACATATCCTCTAACATATACATTAGCATACCCTCTAACATATACATTGACATATCCTCTAACATATACATTAACATATCCTCTAACATATACATTGACATATCCTCTAACATATACATTAACAAATACATTAACATATACATTAACATATCTTCTAACATATACATTAACATATCCTCTAACATATACATTAACATATACATTAACATATCCCCTAACATATACATTAACATATCCCCTGACATATACATTAACATATCCTCTAACATATACATTAACATATCCTCTAACACATAGATTAACATACCCTCTAACATATACATTAACATACCCTCTAACATATACATTAAAATATTCTCTAACATATGCATTAACATATCCTCTAACATATACATTAACATACCCTCTAACATATACATTAACATATCCCCTAACATATACATTAACATACTCTCTAACATATACATTAACATATACATTAACATATCCTCTAACATATACATTAACATATCCTCTAACATATACATTAACATATACATTAACATATCCCCTAACATATACATTAACATATCCCCTGACATATACATTAACATATCCTCTAACATATACATTAACATATCCTCTAACACATAGATTAACATATCCTCTAACATATACATTAACATATCCTCTAACATATACATTAACATATACATTAACATACCCTCTAACATATACATTAACATACCCTCTAACATATACATTAACATATCCTCTAACATATACATTAAAATATCCTCTAACATATACATTAACATATCCTCTAACATATACATTAACATATCCTCTAACATATACATTAACATACCCTCTAACATATACATTAACATATCCTCTAACATATACATTAACATATCCTCTAACATATACATTAAAATATCCTCTAACATATACATTAACATATCCTCTAACATATACATTAACATATCCTCTCACTTTCCTTGCTTGATATAGGCACTTCAATCAAAAAAAAGTGGTGGGGTAAAGCTTGTTTTATTGGGCCATACCTTAGTGAAATGATGCGGTCATGCATGTGTTTTCGACATTTGAGTAAAATGCCAACCATCGCATATAACTGAGTAAACAGCGTTGTTGTAAATGATCTTGAACATTATACATAATATATTCAATTTTTATATTTCACAGCTCATACACTACGTTCGAGCTTGCAGTTTGTATTCGGTTTTTTTGCAACATCTTTGTATTCTGATAACTAAACTATTAAATCAAGGCTTTTTAAAGAATCTTCTCATCTTATCTTTCAAAACGTTTTTCGGAAGATATCAGCACCTTGTTGGAAAGTATTCTGTCAGTTACGTACATATGACGAAAGATGGTATTGGAAATTCTAATATGACGGCCTATATATCGTCAACAAGTATATGTCGGTATATATCTACCTTTAGCACCTGCACACTCAAATTATCGATTGGAAACAAAAAAACATAATTTAAAAAGTTTCTTTAATGAATAAAAGCCTACAAGGCCGTTTCCGTGAGGTCATACACAACAACTACACATTATATTATTTTGTTCACATGTATACACAAATATGCGATGAAAACGCACTCATCTGGGTTTTTCCCCGACGGATGTTCCGGCCACCTCCCACGTGAAAGTTTGACGTCGTAAACAACCAATATTCGTATTCATATGTGAAGGGGGCTAAACGGAACAGCCGTTGTGTGGCGGATTCTAAGGTCGCCTAGGGTCATAAAAAGTACCGTATTTGTCATATTAGAAAAGAAATAATTCATGATAGCCGTAGATTTGTGTACATTTAACCATGGGTTGGGCATTTATATTCGTATTTTATCCCTCGCTGGCGCTCGGGAAAATATAATCGAATATATATGCCCAACCCATG
The DNA here is from genome assembly GCA_963383655.1 of Bathymodiolus septemdierum. Taxonomy (NCBI): domain Eukaryota; kingdom Metazoa; phylum Mollusca; class Bivalvia; order Mytilida; family Modiolidae; genus Bathymodiolus; species Bathymodiolus septemdierum. Next base: position 129,401,094 of record OY726518.1, read on the forward strand.
GTTAAATGAGCACAAATCTACGGCTGTCATGATTTATTTCTTAATTAAATTTTGGTTCAAAATTGATAATTGTTTCACTATTCTGGTGATGGCCTTGTATACATATTTAGCTAATGGTTGATGTCATCGGTTCTCTTTAATAGAACTAATATTACTGATTAGGCAACTTCTGTGTCAGGAAATTTAAGCATATTATGTATAATGTTCAAGATTATAAGTATAGGATACAGTACTATTGAAACAAAAGAAGCGGCCCATATTGGATATAACGGGTTTCTTTTTCCGCATGAGTACTCAGGTGAAGGCCGAGTTGCGTAACCCGAGTACGAATGCGGAAAATGAAACCCGTTATATCCAATACGGGCAAATTCTTTTGATTCAATAATAATGTATCTAACTTGTACAATAATAGTGTTGTTGAACAAATATATGGTATGGCATATGTTTTTACACTTTTAATGTTTAGAAAGCCAAATAAGACAACAATTAACAAAAATAAAACGACAAATTTTTATCGGTCAACGTCCTTTCGATTCTCGTTTATATTTAGATATTTCAAGGTCTTTCAAGTGAAAAGAATCGTTTATATTCAGATATTTCAAGGCCTTTCAAGTGTCCCAAAACTTCACCTGTGGTCTGTCTGATTTGTTATTACTTGCGGTCGGTTCGTTAGTTGTCTTTGTATTCCGAGAATACATTTTAAAAGTTCACATACTCGTCAGTTCTGAACATAAATTATGTTAGTCCGAGATTCTTCTGCCGTCTGACGGCTTTTATGGATTTGCTTTAGCCGTGGGACGTCAGAGCGCTATACATACGGAAAACAGCGGATTTGCTTCTCCAACTCTGGGTCAGCACATTTCCACGTTTCGTGGCTATCGGATTTTATTTTCTATCAGAAACCCTTATATAAATCGCTTCACCAATCATTTTTCTATTCATTCATAACCATCTTACCCTCAGAAAGTGGTGCTACACTCCATTACAGCACGATTTTGCCTTAGATCCTATGATTCCGCCATTTGTCTTCCATTTTTCAAACATTTGTCACGTGACTACGAGAAAACCACGATTACCGCAATGTATCATGGGAGAGGTTTGCATATAAACAAACAAACAAATATTTGTATTGCCAATCATACACGCCTGTTAAGGCAGAACAATTAACATAAAATTTAATACAATTGATTATATTGCTTGGTAATGATTTTAACAGCAATAGTGAATTACAGATAACCATAAGAAAAAAAAATGATGTAGTACTTTGTCCAAAAAGGGGGGACGTAACACATGCTCTTTCCGAAGCCCGTTGGTAACACTCTGCCATTGAATCTTTTCTTTCCAACACATTCTGTATTATTTCCTTCTGTTCTGCTTTGATCTGTAGATGGACTGTGTCCTGCAGAATACACTTAAATGTATCGTCTTCCATGTGATTTGAATGTTGTTTACGTATGCAAATAATGCTCAAATAATTTGGCATGCTGAATTAAGTAGCTCCCATCATGCAATGCGTTACTGTTATCATTCAGTTAGTATCGCGAGATCACGTTTGTAGATTCGAAAATTGAAGTCAAATGGCGGAATAATAGGATCTAAGGCAAAATCGTGCTGTAATGCAGTGTAACACCACTTTCTGAGGGTAAGATGGTTATGAATGAATAGAAAAATGATTGGTGAAGCGATTTATATAAGGGTTTCTGAAAGAAAATAAAATCCGATAGCCACGAAACGTGGAAATGTGCCGACCCAGAGCTAGAGAGGCAAATCAGCTGTTTTCTGTATGCATAGCGCTCTGACGTCCCACGGCTACAGCAAATCCATAAAAGCCGTTAGACGGCAGAGGAATCTCGAACTAAAATTATGTCAGATCTGAAATACTTGTATCGTGTCTTGTACATGTATATTGCTTTTCTAAACAAATTGTTGATATTTTTTTTCACAAAGCTTACTATCAAGAGTCAAATATACTAATTATAGCGTGTAGTAGTGTGGTCAACGTAGCCGAGTAGTTAGATGGAAGTTTTGAAAGTCAAAATAGACTTTGAAAAGCCCGGCAGTAGTTCGAGACACGAAAGCCCAATAATAAGTAAAACGCGTTTTTAAGCCTAAAACCGTAAAAGGTTAAAGTTCATATATTCAAGAACAAAAGAATAAACTGTAGATTCTTAAAAATAATCCACTGTTCGAACAATAGTGTGACGTCTGAGAAATGCATTACGTAAACGATATCAACCTTGTCCCAAAAATGGGTCAAATTATTAAAGTACAGCGGCCTGTATCATCGGCCTCTATTAGCGGCCTGTATGGGATATTAGAGGCCGCATTTACAATAGCTTTGCTGGGGTTATTATTGTACAACATTCTTTATAATAACACTGTTCGCCTGTTTATATGAGAGGGTTGACAATTTACCTGTATGTCAGGCTTTGTGTGAGGGTTGACATTTTACCTGTATGTCAGGCTTTGTGTGAGGGTTGACAATTTACCTGTATGGCAGGCTTTGTGTGAGGGTTGACAATTTACTCACATGTGGAAAGCACATGCATGACGGCATCATTTCACTAAGAGGGGATGTTTGTGCCCATAAAACTAGCTTAACCCTGCCACTTTTTATTGAAGTGTCTGTACCAAGCCAGGAAAGTGAGCGGTCATGTACTAGTATTTGTGTTAGGAGTGTCGATTTTGCCTCTTTCTAAGACTTTGATATTTGAATTTAGAATTGTTCCGACAGTGTGGTGTATTTTTGTTTTTCATTTGATTTGATCTTATGATATTAGTTATATTATATTATACCATACTATTGTAACAATATAAACTTAACTTTTATTATTTTTGTCCCAAAATTTTATTAGTAGTCCGAAATATTTCCAGCAAGTCAGTTTTCTGTACAGATTTCACTAATTCTTTTTACAATGACAAAACAATATTTTGAAAATTGGGATCTGTTTTGTTTACTATCCTATTTGATAACGATACATATTAGCTATGAATTTGTATATACTTCTAATCTTGAATGATCTTCAATATTTGTTTAATTAGTCTTTGTCGGATTTAGAGCATAGGATAGGGTTTTTATTTTACGACAATAACCGGGATCTCTAGTAGGTCAACAACCTTTTAGGTTACTGTTACAATGCATAGGATCCTGTTATTGTAGAATTGTGACAATCTTGAACAAGGATTGATTCATCACAGTTGATAGATCTGTCAATTGTTATAACAATAATTAATACTAAGCTTTACTTAGGATATCACAGTTGATAGATCTGTCAATTGTTATAACAATAATTAATACTAAGCTTTACTTAGGATATCACAGTTGATAGATCTGTCAATTGTTATAACAATAATTAATACTAAGTTTTACTTAGGAAATCACAGTTGATAGATCTGTCAATTGTCATAACAATAATTAATACTAAGTTTTACTTAGGATATCACAGTTGATAGATCTGTCAATTGCTATAACAATAATTAATACTAAGTTTTACTTAGGATATCACAGTTGATAGATCTGTCAATTGTTATAACAATAATTAATACTAAGTTTTACTTAGGATATCACAGTTGATAGATCTGTCAATTGTTATAACAATAATTAATACTAAGTTTTACTTAGGATATCACAGTTGATAGATCTGTCAATTGTTATAACAATAATTAATACTAAGCTTTACTTAGGATATCACAGTTGATAGATCTGTCAATTGTTATAACAATAATTAATACTAAGTTTTACTTAGGATATCACAGTTGATAGATCTGTCAATTGTTATAACAATAATTAATACTAAGTTTTACTTAGGATATCACAGTTGATAGATCTTTCAATTGTTATAACAATAATTAATACTAAGCTTTACTTAGGATATCACAGTTGATAGATCTGTCAATTGTTATAACAATAATTAATACTAAGTTTTACTTAGGATATCACAGTTGATAGATCTGTCAATTGCTATAACAATAATTAATACTAAGTTTTACTTAGGATATCACAGTTGATAGATCTGTCAATTGTTATAACAATAATTAATACTAAGCTTTACTTAGGATATCACAGTTGATAGATCTGTCAATTGTTATAGCAATAATTAATACTAAGTTTTACTTAGGATATCACAGTTGATAGATCTGTCAATTGCTATAACAATAATTAATACTAAGTTTTACTTAGGATATCACAGTTGATAGATCTGTCAATTGTTATAGCAATAATTAATACTAAGTTTTACTTAGGATATCACAGTTGATAGATCTGTCAATTGTTATAGCAATAATTAATACTAAGTTTTACTTAGGATATCACAGTTGATAGATCTGTCAATTGTTATAACAATAATTAATACTAAGTTTTACTTAGGATATCACAGTTGATAGATCTGTCAATTGTTATAACAATAATTAAACACTGATTAAGGGCCGGGGAAATGTTTCCGGAGAACTATAAGAAGAGTTTGAAGATACTAAAAGGGTAATCAGAATCCGTATATCGAAGAAGAACAGACAACACAATGGTCGAAAGAAAAAGTACAAAAGGACAAACAACGATCTACAAAACATACACATAAAACTAAAGATCGAGTAACACGAACCCCACTAACATTTGTCTCGTGAAAATATATTCCATTTTAACTATTTTAATGGTTTTGTCAACCTTGTTCGTCCAGATTTGCTGACCATTACCATAAACTCAGAATGTAAAACTTATACTACATGTATATGCAGATGACAGTACAATTATGCTTTCCCATAAATATCGGTAAAGAACTGGATCATGTAGTGAGTGGCTTATCGGAAACAACACGTTTGCTGTACTCCTTGGTAAAACTGGATGCATTCTTTTTGGGCCAAGACGAAAATTAAAAACCATAACTGATTTTCAAATTAATTGTAATTGTCATCTTATAAAATCGCAAAGTAGTATTAAATATTTAGGCATTGATATAGACCAAACTTTATCTGAACAATCAACACCATTATTATTAAAAAAGGTTAATTCTCGTTTGAGACTTATGTATATAAAAGCAAATTGTCTATCTGCTGAAACGAGAAGAACTTTAAGTATGGCACTCATACGATGTCATTTTGATTATTCCGGTTCCTCCTGGTATGCTAGGATATCTCAAGGTTTGAAAAACAAATTACAAGTGAAACAAAACAAATATTTTATCAAGTTCTATGGGATGGCTGCGATCAACATAATCACCAAACTTGCAACTATTTAGTGACAGGACATCATCTATATAATCGAACGTGAAATAAAAGGATCGGGTTAGTTTCGTTTCGCTTTACTTGAGAAGCCCATGTGTAAATTCTGGCTAATACTAATAAATGAACAAGTCGATAAGAAAAGGAGCACAGTTGGTGCCCATAGGAATGCTGACTGTCTGTTGAAAAACACGTCCACCAAACATAGCAAATATATTGTCAATCGAAAACTAGAGCATTTTGTTTACATCAGTTTCAGAAAACTTTTTTGTTAGAATCGGAGTGGTTTTCGTTATACAAAATAAGATGTGTATCTTCCTAAAATTATATCTAACATTTATTACCATGAATGTTGGCACAGTTACGACAGTGTTCAGAATTGTTTGTCTATGTCTGACATTAATTAACTTAAATGTTGGTACAGTTACGACAGTGTTCAGAATTGTTTGTCTATGTCTGACATTAATTAACTTAAATGTTGGCACAGTTACGACAGTGTTCAGAATTGTTTGTCTATGTCTGACATTAATTAACTTAAATGTTGGTACAGTTACGACAGTGTTCAGAATTGTTTGTCTATGTCTGACATTAATTAACTTAAATGTTGGTACAGTTACGACAGTGTTCAGAATTGTTTGTCTATGTCTGACATTAATTAACTTAAATGTTGGTACAGTTACGACAGTGTTCAGAATTGTTTGTCTATGTCTGACATTAATTAACTTAAATGTTGGTACAGTTACGACAGTGTTCAGAATTGTTTGTCTATGTCTGACATTAATTAACTTAAATGTTGGTACAGTTACGACAGTGTTCAGAATTGTTTGTCTATGTCTGACATTAATTAACTTAAATGTTGGTACAGTTACGACAGTGTTCAGAATTGTTTGTCTATGTCTGACATTAATTAACTTAAATGTTGGTACAGTTACGACAGTGTTCAGAATTGTTTGTCTATGTCTGACATTAATTAACTTAAATGTTGGCACAGTTACGACAGTGTTCAGAATTGTTTGTCTATGTCTGACATTAATTAACTTAAATGTTGGTACAGTTACGACAGTGTTCAGAATTGTTTGTCTATGTCTGACATTAATTAACTTAAATGTTGGTACAGTTACGACAGTGTTCAGAATTGTTTGTCTATGTCTGACATTAATTAACTTAAATGTTGGTACAGTTATGACAGTGTTCAGAATTGTTTGTCTATGTCTGACATTAATTAACTTAAATGTTGGTACAGTTACGACAGTGTTCAGAATTGTTTGTCTATGTCTGACATTAATTAACTTAAATGTTGGTACAGTTACGACAGTGTTCAGAATTGTTTGTCTATGTCTGACATTAATTAACTTAAATGTTGGCACAGTTACGACAGGATTCAGAATTGTTTATCTATGTCTGACATTAATTAACTTAAATGTTGGCACAGTTACGACAGGATTCAGAATTGTTTGTCTATGTCTGACATTAATTAACTTAAATGTTGGTACAGTTACGACAGTGTTCAGAATTGTTTGTCTATGTCTGACATTAATTAACTTAAATGTTGGTACAGTTACGACAGTGTTCAGAATTGTTTGTCTATGTCTGACATTAATTAACTTAAATGTTGGCACAGTTACGACAGGATTCAGAATTGTTTGTCTATGTCTGACATTAATTAACTTAAATGTTGGTACAGTTACGACAGTGTTCAGAATTGTTTGTCTATGTCTGACATTAATTAACTTAAATGTTGGTACAGTTACGACAGTGTTCAGAATTGTTTGTCTATGTCTGACATTAATTAACTTAAATGTTGGTACAGTTACGACAGGATTCAGAATTGTTTGTCTATGTCTGACATTAATTAACTTAAATGTTGGTACAGTTACGACAGTGTTCAGAATTGTTTGTCTATGTCTGACATTAATTAACTTAAATGTTGGTACAGTTACGACAGTGTTCAGAATTGTTTGTCTATGTCTGACATTAATTAACTTAAATGTTGGCACAGTTACGACAGTGTTCAGAATTGTTTGTCTATGTCTGACATTAATTAACTTAAATGTTGGTACAGTTACGACAGTGTTCAGAATTGTTTGTCTATGTCTGACATTAATTAACTTAAATGTTGGTACAGTTACGACAGTGTTCAGAATTGTTTGTCTATGTCTGACATTAATTAACTTAAATGTTGGTACAGTTACGACAGTGTTCAGAATTGTTTGTCTATGTCTGACATTAATTAACTTAAATGTTGGTACAGTTACGACAGTGTTCAGAATTGTTTGTATATGTCTGACATTAATTAACTTAAATGTTGGCACAGTTACGACAGTGTTCAGAATTGTTTGTCTATGTCTGACATTAATTAACTTAAATGTTGGTACAGTTACGACAGTGTTCAGAATTGTTTGTCTATGTCTGACATTAATTAACTTAAATGTTGGCACAGTTACGACAGTGTTCAGAATTGTTTGTCTATGTCTGACATTAATTAACTTAAATGTTGGTACAGTTACGACAGTGTTCAGAATTGTTTGTCTATGTCTGACATTAATTAACTTAAATGTTGGTACAGTTACGACAGTGTTCAGAATTGTTTGTCTATGTCTGACATTAATTAACTTAAATGTTGGTACAGTTACGACAGTGTTCAGAATTGTTTGTCTATGTCTGACATTAATTAACTTAAATGTTGGCACAGTTACGACAGTGTTCAGAATTGTTTGTCTATGTCTGACATTAATTAACTTAAATGTTGGTACAGTTACGACAGTGTTCAGAATTGTTTGTCTATGTCTGACATTAATTAACTTAAATGTTGGCACAGTTACGACAGTGTTCAGAATTGTTTGTCTATGTCTGACATTAATTAACTTAAATGTTGGTACAGTTACGACAGTGTTCAGAATTGTTTGTCTATGTCTGACATTAATTAACTTAAATGTTGGCACAGTTACGACAGTGTTCAGAATTGTTTGTCTATGTCTGACATTAATTAACTTAAATGTTGGTACAGTTACGACAGTGTTCAGAATTGTTTGTCTATGTCTGACATTAATTAACTTAAATGTTGGCACAGTTACGACAGTGTTCAGAATTGTTTGTCTATGTCTGACATTAATTAACTTAAATGTTGGTACAGTTACGACAGTGTTCAGAATTGTTTGTCTATGTCTGACATTAATTAACTTAAATGTTGGCACAGTTACGACAGTGTTCAGAATTGTTTGTCTATGTCTGACATTAATTAACTTAAATGTTGGTACAGTTACGACAGTGTTCAGAATTGTTTGTCTATGTCTGACATTAATTAACTTAAATGTTGGCACAGTTACGACAGTGTTCAGAATTGTTTGTCTATGTCTGACATTAATTAACTTAAATGTTGGTACAGTTACGACAGTGTTCAGAATTGTTTGTCTATGTCTGACATTAATTAACTTAAATGTTGGCACAGTTACGACAGTGTTCAGAATTGTTTGTCTATGTCTGACATTAATTAACTTAAATGTTGGTACAGTTACGACAGTGTTCAGAATTGTTTGTCTATGTCTGACATTAATTAACTTAAATGTTGGTACAGTTACGACAGTGTTCAGAATTGTTTGTCTATGTCTGACATTAATTAACTTAAATGTTGGTACAGTTACGACAGTGTTCAGAATTGTTTGTCTATGTCTGACATTAATTAACTTAAATGTTGGCACAGTTACGACAGTGTTCAGAATTGTTTGTCTATGTCTGACATTAATTAACTTAAATGTTGGTACAGTTACGACAGTGTTCAGAATTGTTTGTCTATGTCTGACATTAATTAACTTAAATGTTGGTACAGTTACGACAGTGTTCAGAATTGTTTGTCTATGTCTGACATTAATTAACTTAAATGTTGGCACAGTTACGACAGTGTTCAGAATTGTTTGTCTATGTCTGACATTAATTAACTTAAATGTTGGTACAGTTACGACAGTGTTCAGAATTGTTTGTCTATGTCTGACATTAATTAACTTAAATGTTGGTACAGTTACGACAGTGTTCAGAATTGTTTGTCTATGTCTGACATTAATTAACTTAAATGTTGGTACAGTTACGACAGTGTTCAGAATTGTTTGTCTATGTCTGACATTAATTAACTTAAATGTTGGTACAGTTACGACAGTGTTCAGAATTGTTTGTCTATGTCTGACATTAATTAACTTAAATGTTGGTACAGTTACGACAGTGTTCAGAATTGTTTGTCTATGTCTGACATTAATTAACTTAAATGTTGGTACAGTTACGACAGTGTTCAGAATTGTTTGTCTATGTCTGACATTAATTAACTTAAATGTTGGCACAGTTACGACAGTGTTCAGAATTGTTTGTCTATGTCTGACATTAATTAACTTAAATGTTGGTACAGTTACGACAGGATTCAAAACTGGTTTTTTTTATTTCTGACATTAACTAATTTAATCATTACTAGAAGCTACAACAGGATCCGGGATTATCAGCAATAGTCTTTAATTTTCTCTACAGTGGAAAGTTGATTTGTTTTTCCTTCTCAACTTCAAACAAATGTTTTTTTCTTGAAGGAATTGACATGTACGTCTTACCATTGGAAGGATTCAAATATACAAAATGTACATAATTTTGAACTAAGGTTAGTTCGTGTATCATCTCTTTTTTAAACGGTGTCACAGTGCACATTCGTCCTCCTTCTGAGATCAGATTTGTTAAATATCTAAAAGATATATACAATGTATGCCCTATTAATACAACATATGACTGTCAGTATATTTCCATTAGAAACCACTGAATCAATTTGCAGTTAGTTGTTAAACAGTTAATTTGCTATAGGCCACGAAAGTCATAAATCTGTTCACACAATGATGTCAAACGTTTGATTTGTTATGTAGTAACATTCATTTGTTAAGTATTTAAAGAGGGAAACAAATAAAATGTTAAGCCAGTTACTATTTTAAGCATTTTTCTCAAGAATACACTTGATCATTTCGGTATGTTAAGAATTTCAAATGTTACATTTAGATAAACAATACCGTCCAACGTTAAATAAACATTCAATGATTCCCAAAATAGTTTTTATGAAGTTTTAATGTCTATTTAATTTTTATCTATAAATACTGTAACTTTTTTTTTCTCATTGAACATCGTGAAAAACAATTATAACAATTAGTTAATTATACTAACACCCAATAGATTGTATATACTTTTGAATGTAAACCATAACTAAACAAAACTAATAAACAGTCAATTAAACATTTTGTTATTTTATCCGTTTGAATGGAATGAATTAGGTTAAATTAATTTCTCCTGGGTGTTTTAGTACATGTAGTATAGGTGGCGTAGTGTTTTTTCCCGCTCAAAAATTGTTTTTCGCGATCTGGCATGTTCGATTCCTCATTCAGCACGACAACGTCCATCTGACCGGGAGTGTATTTTTGGCAAAATTTTATTTGAAGCTTTATGCTTTTACATTTTGAACATTATGTGGATTTAATTAATTATTGACACTATTTTCATATGTAGTTATATGAATTATATATATGTTATATTTGCTATATTAAACTAGCACCGGCGTTGTCGTGTGACTATGCACTTTATTATTTGTTTATTATTACTGTTTTTTTGCCAGTATATTTACAGTTTTACCAGTACATATGGTCTCTTAGCATACTATGCTTATATTAGTTACTAGCAAGGTTTTCAGCTATATAGTACAGTACGTTACATGTACGAGTTTTTAGACCAGGAGAATTGAATATATTCACTTTTGGAGTGTATACATCACAATTATACACAAGATTCGATGTTCGATGCAGAAATCAGATTAATTAAAACAATATATATATTAAAACAGCAAACACAAGACCAAGCAATATTGATATAATATGAAAGAACCCATAAGAGAAAAACGGAACCGATGTATGTTATTTAAGAGGTTTGCAAACACAAATGAGGGCAATAGTATGTTTGGAGACCCCACTAATACGCTAAAAATGCTAATTTTGAAATATTTTGCATACGATCATCAAATAATTTAAAAAAAATAATGCATTCTTAAAACGAAAAGTGTGATCTTGATCGAGTCTCTCAATAATACAAGATGGACAGAAAATAGATACACATCTAATATATTATATATATATTTTATTATTTTTTTTAGATTAGGAAAAAATATGTAGTATGCGAGATCATTTTAGAAACCGATACAAAAATATATAGTTGTACAACGCGGGGGAGATCAAATAAATATACAAAATTCCTATAATTCTTCACTAATGCATCTGATTGTGAATCCATCCCATAAATATTTTGCTGTTCTTGGCATTATTTAATGAATACAATTAAAAGAGGTAACTTAGTACATATAAGCTTAAAAATATATCCACAGGTTAATCTGCCCATTTTATAATACATGTATATAAGCTTGCAGTTTTTCTATTTGTTCAATTTTTTGTTTGTTTTCTTTTAAATTTTGTGTATCGTTTTGCATTTCAATATAAATTATTTACCTATTGTAGGAACGGTAAATTCATAATAATTAATACTTTCTACAAAAATATGATAATACGGTCTGGTATTTGCCACAATCCGCCTACACATTGATAAGTCAGAGACCCAAGTAACTGAATAACATTGGTTTATGTAAATGGTAAAGTACCCACTTATTTGACACATAACAATATGTCTCTTTAGTTCTCCCAACACATGACGCTATCGTGTCTTTAGTACCTCCATACTTGATACATAACAACTTATGTCTTTAGTACCCCCATACTTGACAAATAATAACTTATGTCTTTAGTACCTGATTACTTGACACATTTCCCCCAATTTATCCGGTGTAACATGTACTTTTCAACCCTACATAAAATATTTATACGAATCCATTTATTCATCAGTGTTGAGAATTTAAGTTTGGATGTAATGTTTTTATCATGAAGAAGCCTTGTTTATTTGTCGTTTATGAAAATCCATACAGATGTGATGAAGCTATTCATGTTTTTTAGAATATGCTGCTGCCGACAGGGAAAGTGCTAATGTTGTGTCTTTTCTTTGCACCTTTCTCCCAGACTAGACAACGAAAATTAGAAACTGCGCTTGTGTACCGGTAAATGAAAAATTGATATTGTGTCAAGAAGATAAGACAAAGGTATGAAATAAAAACAGTAATAATAAAATTAGAGGTTCATCAGAACCTGTATTTCTCAACTGATTATTCATGCAATTTTATGTTCAATCATGTGTATTATTTTTTTAGAAGATATTAACTTATTTTCACATATTGTCCTATGTTAAACTGTAACTAATCAAACAACAAAATAAAATTTAAAAATTTTAGGCGTTAAATACCCCCTATTAGTACCCTAACTCACTGTTACAACAAAGATGTTCAATACTTCAGACAGGCAAATTTGAAAACAAGTGAAATTAAAATGTACAAATAAATTGCAAACCAAAATGACCACAAAACCCGTTAGTCCTCCACAAAATTGAAACAAGGATGATATACCGCTTGGAGATTAGAAAGGAGGAATCAAAACGAAAACATGAAGAAAGAGATAAAATCATTAATGCCCAGACCCATAACAAGAAAGTATTCTATCAGATGATAAGGAAACAAAGAAACAACAGAAATGTTATAATAGATGATCTATACGTTGACAATAACAATTATGATGGCGATAATATACTTAAAGGTTGGCACGAACACTTCCAAAATTTAGCACAACCTGCTGATGACCCAAGTTACAACAATCAATATAAACAACAATGCCAAACTGACTATAGCAACATTAAGGACATTTATAAGAACATTCCTCCGAAAATCATAACGATGGAAGAACTGGAAAATGCAATAAAAGCAATCAATACTGGTAAATCTGAGGACCTATATGGATTATCAATCGAAAATATTATATATGCAGGCGAAGACTTCCAACTATATCTGCTAGATTTAATTAACAACATAATTTCACAATATTCCATCCCTGAGCTTATCAAAGTCGAACTTCTCTCACCCATATATAAAAACAAGGGAGACAAAAATGACTCCAAAAACTATAGAGGAATAGTGGTTCTCCCTATACTATGTAAAATACTAGAACATATAGCAAGAAACAACTTCAGGACAATATTGACAAAGCAACAATCTCCATTGCAGCGAGGTTTTACAACAAATACATCCCCACTTAATGCTGCCATCGTCATAGAAGAGGTATATAGAGAGTACTCTGACAGAAAAGCTCCATTTTACTCAGTTTTACTAGACGCTAAGTCCGCCTTTGATGTGGTCGACATAGATATCTTGATGAGAAAGTTATTTCTATTAGGCGTACAACCATCTACATGGAAAATAATTGATGAACTCCATCAAAACACAAAGACATGTGTCAAATGGAAACAACAAACTTCTGAAACCTTCTCCAGTCATCAAGGAGTAAAACAAGGAGGCTTACTAAGTGCCGAATTATATAAATTATACATAGAAGATCTGCTCAAAACCTACGAGAACTCTAAACTTGGATGCCACATTGGAACATTAACTATTAATGCTATAGCATGTGCGGATGACATAACCTTGGTGTGCGACAACCCTTATGACTTACAAGTTCATGTTAATCAAGCCGTAAATTACAGTGATACTCATCGATATAAACTCCAACCACAGAAAAGTGTGATTATTGAAATAAATAATACAAAAAGAAACCACAGAGATAGACAACCACCTATAACAATCAACCAAAACAACATGCCTGTGGTTGAAAAATCAGCTCATTTAGGGATATTAAGATCTAAGTCAAAGGAAAAAACTGAAGCCACCCATATTGAGCGAAATATCACAAAAGCAAGACGAACTGCATACAGCCTACTATCTGCTGGATTTCATGGTGTAAATGGACTTGATCCGATGACATCTTTATCTTTATACAAAACTTATATTCAACCTGTTCTCACATATGGCCTAGAAATTGTTCAACCAAAACAAAGCAATCTGGTAAAACTTGAGCTATTCCAAAAAACTATACTTAAACAGATCCTGTCACTTCCAATTAATACACCAGATCCTACGGCTTATATCATATCTGGACTACTACCAGTAGAAGTAATTATAGACATTAAATGCATGTCTCTATTCAATAATATATGTAGACAACCTGATAATGCAATAGAAAAACAACTTGCAATGAGACAACTACTCAATAAGTCAATAGACAACAGAAGTTGGTTCATCAATATTAAGAAAATCTTACTCAAATATGAATTTTCTAATATCAACGAGTTATTGACAAATCCTATTCGAAAGTCACTGATATGGAAGTCGTCCGTTCAAAGAGCAGTAGAAAACTTTTGGACAGAAAAGATACGAGAAACAGCTACATGGTATCCATCACTAGAACATCTGAACAGCAAACTATATGCACCCAAACTACCTCATCCAATAATTGACATCTCAAAAGATCTTAACACATCAAGAGCATCAATAAGCATTGGAGTTAAATTAAAAATAGTAACTGGAACATATCCATTTCAAGGATCCCGTGCTAAGTATTCAAATATATCTCCAATCTGTGAGCTATGTGGTGAAAATGATGAGACCCTAGAACATTTTCTACTAGAATGTAAACTACTCTATGCTCCTCGCTCAGAACATCTTTCCATAATCAGTGACATTCTCGCAAGTTTTGATAACTTAGACTCCGAAATTAAAGTTCAGATGCTTACGGACTGTACGAAGCTTAGATCAACATCTATCCGACTCAGTAGAATTGCTGAACAGCAGTTAGAATTGAATTCTAGAAAAATGTGCTACGCCTTACATTGTATACGTACAATGTCAATTATCCCTCGTAGGAAAAAAGTGAAAAGGAAAAGGTAAATATGAACTGTTTCATTTCTATTCAATATAATTGAATAGTGGAGGTATGATGAACTAGAACATTTTCTCTGAAAGGAGTAACCTGCAAAAATTCAATATTTGGTGGTTTTGAATGGAAGGTGCTCAGTCTTTTTTGTGGAGATTTTCTTTGATGAGAATCAGTCTATAGTTATTTCGTTTATCTTCACCATTTGCTTCATTTGTCAAAAATTGTAAGGAGGTCAACTCAAAAATACTGTTATATATTCCACAAACTCTTTCGCGAATTCAAATTGAAGAAATACAGCCAGTGTTTCCAGTGTCGTGTGGTAAACCAAATTTTGTACTGAAATATTTATATCAATCTTGTGTGGTTCGTTAAACAATAATATTTTTGGTTTTGAGTTGCATCTTTTAGAGTTACGTTCCCCTTTTTAGTTCTTTAATTTGGAGGTTAGAAAAGTGTAAACAAAAATATTCAAGTTCTGTCACGAAAGTTAATGTTGATATCTGAGGTTTTCTAGATAAAATACGTGTATAAAGCGCTCCAAGCAGTCAATTCATTCAAGTTTGTGTAACAGGGTATATTTTTTTTGATAATTTGATTTGAGTAAATGAATGTATGCTTGTATTTTCTCCTGTTGCCAAGAACGCTAATGCTTTTCATTACTTCTAGTTCTAGTAGTTCTACTTCATGTGCTCATTAAAAACATTCGTGAGATTTTACTGGCTTCTGTGGACTATGAGGCTGGTCTTGAATGCCTCATAGTCATCAATTCCTAGAATGCCCGGTGGAAGATCATTCCAGTCTTTGATGGTCTTACAAAGAAGCTGTGTTTCCGCTGATCGCCAGTTGATCCTATCATTACGAATCTTCTTGGATGGTATTGTCGAGTCGTTCTAGTAGGTTTTTGTAAATATGGTGGTAATGGTATGGCTACCTTCTGGTGGATCATTTTGTGGAAGACTAGCGAATCCGGGTCGTTTCGCCCCTATTCGCGTTTGCCCCTGGTCGTTTCGACCTCATTTATTGATAGTGCTTTAAAAAATGAAATATGGAAAATACCATTGCAAATATTCGTATTTTGGATGTTGTGAGGCTTGTTCATGAGTACTTTATTTTAATTAATTAGTAATCGACAGATCAAAGAATAAAAATAATTACAATTTTCAATTTTTTATTAATTTCTCTTTATTATTTTTTTGCAGTTTAATTAGTAATAACAAGGATTTACATAGTATATAAATCCTTGGTAATAATTGACCAATAATTATTAAATATTATAATATAACATCATGATGATGTTAACTGCGTTGTTTATCATATATTTTTATTATTTTGATTTTGTTATTATTATTTTTTGTATACAACTAATGAATAAATAATTACCAAAAAATTTTCGAAAAAGACTTCATCTACTATTATATAATAGCGATTAAGTGGGGCGAATCGACTCACTTTCGGGGGCGAAACGACCCGAGGCGAACAGGTAATCGGATCAAAACGACCCGGTACCAGACTAGCAGGCGTGATGTTTTGCGCCTTTCTTGGAGTGCTTGAAGTTCCAGTTCTTGCAGGATTGATGTTACTATCCAAGGATCTCTTTAATATTCGTGCTTGATAAACCGCGCTGCCCTTCTTTGTACCATTTCTATTTGGAATATGTGTTTTTGTAGGTGCGGATCCCATACACTACTGGCGTACTCAAGGTGCGGTGTTGCAAGGCTGAGGTAGGCTTGTCGCTTGATATTTGTGGGACATCTGCCTAAATTTCGCCGTATAAATCCCAAAGATCTGTCGACATTTGTGAGGATATTACCAATGTGAGTATCCCATGATAGAGTGCTAGACAGTTCAACACCAAGATAAGGGTTGTTGTTTACTGATTCAAGCACTTGTCCTTCCATGTGGTACGGGTATATGACTGAGTGCTTCCCTTTAGTTATTCTTAAGGTGTAACATTTCGATGGATTGAAGATCATCTGCCATTTCTTTCTCCAGTTGATTGTATTGTAGGGCATAAATATATAGCAAGGATCTGATCACAGAAATCTGAAAATAAAAATAAATGTATTCTTATATTTTCTCCTGTTGTAAAGAATGCCAAAACTTTTTATTCAGACATAGGGAATACATCACGTGTACCAACACTGGCAATAGCAAGGATCTAATCACAGGGATCTGAATTGTTATCAGTATTGTGTATTGACAGTACAAGACCTTGGTTGCTGTAATTTTTTTATCCACATATCTACTTTCAATGCAAGTTGTGTCGGTATTGTTCAACGTTATTAGTCATTAAGTTAAACTTGAACAAACTTACGAATTCAAGTAATATCGCCCCAACATTTATCAAAATCGCCCCCACATTAATCAAAATTGCCCCCATTAATAAATGAAAAGAAGAAATTAAAATGATTTTGCCACCTATGTTTCATATATGTTTTCATTAAAAAAGCATGAGAGATCCAACTGAACGTAATTGCATCATTTTATTTGTTTGTCTCTCTGTGTACCAGTGTCTTACAGTCTATGACGGTGAAGGTAAGGACATCCTCTGCTGGTTGAATATTGTGTATACTGTCATCAGCAATAGAACTAGTAAGATAACAACTCTGTTCATATTATGATTAATATTTTATTAATTCAACTCAGACACCAAGTGCAACATGAGCAATCAAATATACATTGTACCTACAGAAATTCAAGAAATTTATATTCAATACATGTACTGGTGTTTAAGTGTACACTAATATTACAGAAAATATTTTTAGAGGTGAAACATGTGCATTGTTATCAGGAACAACGTTTTATTTTTACATGACATTTAAGATGTTGTAGTAGTTGAGCTGAGGAATTTCTATTATGTTTGGTGTAGACGTTGTATGAAGGTACGAATGCATCATTATAGATATACTGGTTTGTTTCTTTGAATCCTGCTGAGAGTCTTTAATGCCGTGTCAAGAATTTTTATCATCCATTGAAACTGCTACTACCACAGCCTATTCCACTGCATCATAGTCTAAATCCAGAATTGCATGTTTATGTTTACATGAAAATGTACAGTAAACAATATATATGCGCCTCTCGCGTATGACATCATATTCGCTTTCGACCTCTACCTTATTAATTGTCTACAGTTTCGGGTGATTAACAGAAAATGCACAAATGTGTGTATGCCTTCATACACTACAGGCAGTGGAAAATGAATAGAATTATGCTGTTGTTATTTATTGTTTAATTATGATATTTTAAATCAAATAACTCAAACTTATACTTAAGTGTCCGGTGTCCTGTAAGATATTCTCCTATGAAACCATTGATCCAAATGAAATCAAATTGGAGTGGGATGGTCTTTGAATGGTCCACTTTCAGAACTGTCAGAATTATGTCTGATAGCCCTGTCCATTACTGCTTTATTTTAAGTCAAAATGAGCTTGAATTTATACTGAAGCTGCAGTAGTTTCAAAATTGTTTCTAACAACATTGACTTCTATCCAAAATGACTGCAGTAACTAATTTTTAGCTTTATTTTTAGTCAAAATTAACTAATAAAATTTCAAAGTTTTTCTATGCTTGGTTTATGTAAGTTTCATTATAGTAAACAAATCAGCGAACACCAATACATGATGATTGACTAGTAAAATAAAGACAAATGAGAAAGGTGTTACTTATGTTGTAACAAATACAGCCATGTGTATTAGTGCTAGACAATTATAAAACTGGTCAACTTTTAACCTTGAATAAAGGTGTTATATTACGAATTTAGTTTGTTACACATATTTTCATTGGTTCTTCAACCCTGAATGTCAGCATATATTCGGAAAACAGACAGGGTATATATTTCAGTCCCCAAAAACGATTAAAACATGGACGACAAAACATTACGCTTCACCGAATCAATGGTATAATACGGAATAATAAATGTATTTTTACCAAATTAAATGCTGTTTTTATACTCAAAACGGCTGCATGAACAAAAAAATATTACAACAGTTAATTCCGTCACAAATACCTGATCGATTCAGCAAACTCCTATGTTCCACCGCTGTACCATAACAAATAAACAAAACGTTGAGCCTTGAAAACTTTCGACGTCATGAGGCCACACCAAGGTTTTAGTTACATGTTGTTAACATTTAAATTATTGAAGCTATTTCGCAAACCCGTTGTTTTTGTTATGTGATATATTAATGTTATATTTATAAAGTTTATAAAATTTCTTACATATGAAACTGTATTGATTTAGAAATTTAGTACAATATTTTCCTTCATGAGACACCCGATACATGAAATATGACGTGACACATATTTTGACGTCATTGAAGAATGACGTCAAAGGTACGGAAACGGACATCTAGAGATACGAAAAATGAGAATAAAAGAGGCAAATTTATTTAATACAGTTGGAAGTTGTATTTAAAAAAAAATGGTTAAATCCGTAATATATCTGTTATTCAGCTATCAGACAGGGTATATAATGTGACATTCCCGGCTTATGATATACAGTATATTCCCTTTGGCTGCGCCTCAGGGAATATAGATCCTAAGCCGGGAATGTCACATTGTATACCCTGTCTGATAGCTGAATAATATATAATATTTACCTTCTATTTCAATATGAAATGTGTGATTTATTTACAGTATCCTACATATTGTTACATGTACACATATTTGTAGGGTGAAAACACAAATTAAGTACTGGTTACCCCTGAAGTAAAAATGTTCATACAATAGATAAAGATTTGAGAAATTTTTTGTAGATTGAAAAATGGACAAGAAAAAGAAGAAAGATAGATTATTAGTACCCGGTGATGAAGATGAGAATGGTATTAGCAATCCAATGATGGTATTTATTGTTTTAATTCATCAACTTTTTCAAAATGAATCCAGTTGATTCATCATATCCATAGTTATATTTTACTATTACAGCGATAATTAATCAAATATACCAATACTAATTCTGTCAGTTTAATATAATTGTCAGAATTGTTTTACTAGAAAAACTCACATCTGATTCGTCTATTAATATATGAAATCCAGTTTTGTTCCTTAAAAAAATCCATTTATTATTTTCAAATATGGTTGGATTACTGGTGTTTAGCACAACCATATTCCAATTATTTGTGTGATGGTCATTTTTATTACTGGATGAAAACAGAGTATACAGAGAAAACACAGACCTGTCACAAGTTAGACAAATATTTAAAATAAAGTTGATTTGAAGACTGATTGCCACAGGTGGGAATAAAAATGACAACTCTAGTGGTGATATACACTTATTGGTTTGGTAGATTTAAATCTTACTACCATACAGTTGTTGCCAGAACAAACATTACCTTGTTGATTAGAAAGAAATACTGAAAGAAAAAGAATTATATAAAAAGAAAGGTCAGCAATTCCACCAACAAAACAAACAACCACCTCTCACCTCAAATTAGGGGCTGTTGTGATCGTGATTGTGTGATAGTTGGATTTATAACTACGGTACCTTTGCAATCAGTGCTTATCACCACTAACGCTGTAAGTTTCAATCCTGCTCATGGCGAGGTGTACTCAATACAACATTATGTGATAATGTTTGTCAATGACTTGTGGCAGATCTGTGGTTTTCTCTGGGTACTCCGGTTTGCTCCACCAATAAAACTGACCGCCATGATATAACTGAAATATTGTTGAAAGTGGCATTAATCACCATAACCCTAATCCCTAACCCCTCACTTCAAATTATTGGACAAAAGAGGACCATGACATATGGTGTTGGAAATCCAGTTCTTGTCTTGGGAATTTTGATTATAATGTATATGGTAGCAAAAGAATTTGGTTTGTTTTATAGCAAGAATTCTTAGTTTTTCATTTATTTTATTTCCAATATTACATTTTTTTAATGTTCAAATAAATCTTTCTATGGCAATTGATAGACAGACAGATATAGACAAGCAAACTTCACTTTTTCGATTTCATGATTTGAAATTGGTATTTGAAGTTGCTAAAAAAGAATTGATTCACACAATCTTAAAAGTAATTGTTCAAATAATCTTTTTGTAACATTTTTATGAAAAATAATTTTTTTAGATTTAATTATACATGCATTATAAAAGGGCTTTTAGAAGAGAGTGATACATGTACTTGTATATTTTTATGTAGAGTACTCCAACATTTTTATACTAATATTCTTTATTCCTTTCTTTTCTTTTATTCTCTGAAAGAAAGTGCAAAATATTGCATTGGATTATACATATAGTTATTTAATGGTTAATATGATGCACACTTTCTGTGTAATTTTTAGGATGAGGAGGCTGGTGAAGGTATGGGGCCCAGCGGAGGAGAATCTTCTGCAGAGGTAATGTTATCTCATTTGTCCCCTCATAAAGAATTGTTCTAGCTAAAAAATAAACTGTTTTAAATCTACTATTTATGTTTTAAATTGACCCTTTATGACAATAGATACTGTATCGAATTCTTAAACTAATTTACGGGCAACAATATAACTAAAAACAAACAAAATGCTGTTTATTAAATGACTCTTACCTACATGGAACTATAGAAATCTTCCCTACAAAGGACTACTCTATTTGAAGTCACTACATTGTGAACAAATTCATTCATTCGGAACTAGACTTGACTAGCGAATACATCTCAGCAGTGAACAGAACTCAACTAATAACTCAACAATGGACTTACCTGTTAAATTGGTCGAACTTCTGAAACATGCAGATGTAGATGGAAAGAAGTTAACTTGGGATTTACAGGTTAATGCCAGTGCAGTAACAGTCAATCTGATTTGGATCAAGGCTGAGAAACCCATTGTAACAATTGGAGAAGTTACCAGCCAGACCCCTAAAAAGAAATACCTGTCTCCTTCCACGAGGAAACGAAACACACAACGTCTTAACCAGTGGAAGGCGAAAAGGAATGAAGCTGTTGTTCACACTAAAGTAAGTGCTGAAGCACAGACAGAAAATCATAACACCCAGACAGACGAAACAACACAAACTGACCAGCAAAACAGTCAGGACCAAGTCCACCACAAACCACCCAGAGTAATACAAAGAAGGTAGTGATCTACGCAGAGTAGAAGTACAATCACAGGAAGGAGAAAATGCACATCTGTGCAGTCCGTACATGCCAGGTCCAACTATGCTACAAGACGGAATTTGAAGACGGATCGGTGTCTTACTCAGAGGCATTCGATCCAGACAACCCATCACTAATAGACCGCCATCCAGAATACGATACAGACAAACACTTTGGTGACAGACCACCGACACCTACACAACGGGAAGAAAGATATAAACTAAAGGCAAGCAGAAAGAAAAGTCATCTGTCCGCAATACCTGATTAGGTCAGTCGGACGTTAAACACTCATAACCGAACAAATTCATTGCTATGTACTTGCCATATTAAATTGAAATTACCAATGACAGTTTTGAAAAGAATGTTTAATCAGTGATAATCAACAATTCTTCTAATATCAACAAAACAAACAACTACCTCTCACCTTAAATCATTTAACACAAAAATAGTACAACATATACCAATAGAAATACAGGCACAAAAATAGTACAACATATACCAATAGAAATACAGGCACAAAAATAGTACAACATATACCAATAGAAATACAGGCACAAAAATAGTACAACATATACCAATAGAAATACAGGCACAAAAATAGTACAACATATACCAATAGAAATACAGGCACAAAAATAGTACAACATATACCAATAGAAATACAGGCACAAAAATAGTACAACATATACCAATAGAAATACAGGCACAAAAATAGTACAACATATACCAATAGAAATACAGGCACAAAAATAGTACAACATATACCAATAGAAATACAGGCACAAAAATAGTACAACATATACCAATAGAAATACAGGCACAAAAATAGTAAAACATATACCAATAGAAATACAGGCACAAAAATAGTGTCTCTGCATTTGTAAGTAAGAATTATATTGAATTTGATTACAAAAACAGAAAGTTATTTTTAACCTGAGTTCTATTAAGGTCCAGTGTTTAATTGATATTTATTATTTTTCTTATGTAGACAATAGATGAAACTGTTGAAGCTGAGGCCTTAGTTAAAGACTTGAAAACAAAGCACAGGAGAAAACAAAAGGAGGTACAATCAGTGGTTTTATTGTATATTACATGTATGATTGTGAATAAAGAGTTCAACAGACATGGTCACCAACCTCATAAACCTCCTCTTATCTGACAAACCTCAACCTCTAAAACATGAAATGACTAAAGCCAATTGAAATCCAGCGTTTGACTTGGGACAAGAACAAAAATTGTTGTTGGATTAAACCTGTTAATGGGAATAAAGACATCCTATCTTTGTCATTTTATTAAATTGCAGATTTAGAATAATTGAAGCTTTTAAGGCAAGCAAGCCATACTATCTGATTCTGTGTTTTATATACAGTGCACTGCAGTATTAAAGTATAAATTTCCACACATGTTCTTACTCATGTGTTTGATAGAGAGAGAGACTAAAGTTAGAAAGAAGTCATTTAGAATTTCATTCAAAACTAGTACGTAGTAACTGGATTTGAAGAAGAACATAATCTAGTATTTACAATCTTATTTGGTGTTTATGTTACATTTGACAATTTTTGTTTACCTGGCAATCAGAAAACTCATAGCATTGTTCATGTTTTTGGGAAATTTACTATAATGTATTTCAATAAGAGAATTTTACTATGGAAAGTAAACATACTGTCAAACCTGCCTTAAAGGGTGCCTCTATATATAGCAAATCACTGTCAATAACTATATATAACAAATCACTGTCAATAACTATATATAGCAAATCACTGTCAATAACTATATATAACAAATCACTGTCAATAACTATATATAACAAATCACTGTCAATAACTATATATAACAAATCACTGTCAATAACTATATATAACAAATCACTGTCAATAACTATATATAACAAATCACTGTCAATAACTATATATAGCAAATCACTGTCAATAACTATATATAGCAAATCACTGTCAATAACTATATATAACAAATCACTGTCAATAACTATATATAGCAAATCACTGTCAATAACTATATATAACAAATCACTGTCAATAACTATATATAACAAATCACTGTCAATAACTATATATAACAAATCACTGTCAATAACTATATATAACAAATCACTGTCAATAAATCTCAGTTTTTCCATTAATGAATAATGCATAATTTTAACCTGTATATAAAGGGCAAGTTTATAGGGTTCCCTTGAGTTCCTTTATAAACAGGTTTGACTGTAGATATAAATGGGAAAACTCAAACAATTAGTAAAAACAATTAAATAAACCAGAATGAGTTTAAATCAAATTTACCAAGGATATAAAATGTTAAATAATACTGTTATGAAGATGTTGAATGATAAATACTCAGAAGGTAACTGTGATAATAGTTTCTCCCTTTTTCCTGTCACTCGGTATTGAATCCATTGTCAGTCATTATGAGTTGTTTATAAGTTATTAGATTATTTCATAAAGTAATTGTCATTTAAAATCTCAACAATTGCCATCGGTGTTTTTTATTACAGTATAATTTTTTTTTTTAATTAACTTTTTTAATAACAAGTAATTATGATATTTCATCAGAGTGTAAGATTAATATTTATCATAAAACAGTGATGTCTTGACCATCTCATATATTGCATTGTGTGATTTTTTTTTAGCTCTCAAAAGTAAAATCTCCAAAAGATGATCTTGCTCAAGAAATGAGGACAATAAAGAAAAAAAGTAGAGAAAAAGTGGAGGAGGCAGAAAGACAAGAAGAAGAGGAGACTACTATGGAGGTAGCTGATGATGGAACTGTGGCTATGCCTCCAGATACATTAGATGGGGCTCATGAAGGAGAAACTGTTGTTACATTTAGGGAGGAACCAGAAGAAGAGGCCAAACCAGAGGAAGAAGTGTCAGAAGAAGCTGTGAAAAAACTGAAAAAGAAAAAAATAGAAGAAGAAGGTATTTAATAGATGTGTATTTGCTTTGATATATAAGAACATGAAGTTTAAATAAAAATATGCATGTATACCAATAATATGTAAATTATCACATGATATCAATTTTATTTTTATATGAGGCTTGAGTAATTTTTGTTTAGTTTTCAGTGAAAAATGGCCTTTTTGTGATAGATTGATTCAAAGCCAATACATGATGTTAATATCAAGGCTATCAAAGGTCATAATACCATGTGATGTTATTATACAATTAATTACTAGTTGCTGATTAAATAACTCAGACAAAGGCTGTTTTGTCCAATGAAATGCAGTATTTTGCAAATTAAAATCAAATTATTATATTTACTTAATATCAGTTTCTGTTGCAAATGTAAATCAACATCATCATTAAAATTAAAAAAAAAAAATGTCAGAGTGTCTTTTTAAATGACTTGTTACTTGTTTTCAGTTCAACCATTCCCTGCAGATGAGATACCAGATACAGCTCGAACTGAAGCCCCAACAGAAACAAAACCTGAACCAGAACCTCAAACTCCCAAAGAGGAGTCAAAATCAGCAAGGGGGAGATCACTCCGAGATAAAATGAAAAGTAGATTAGCTAAAGCAAAGGTTAGAAATACAATGAAAAATAGATTACTTAAGTCAGAGGTTAGAAATACAATGAAAAATAGATTACTTAAGTCTGAGGTTAGAAATACAATGAAAAATAGATTACTTAAGTCTGAGGTTAGAAATACAATGAAAAATAGATTACTTAAGTTAGAGATTAGAAATACATTGAAAAATAGATTACTTAAGTCAGAGGTTAGAAATACAATGAAAAATAGATTACTTAAGTTAGAGATTAGAAATACAATGAAAAATAGATTACTTAAGTTAGAGGTTAGAAATACATTGAAAAATAGATTACTTAAGTCAGAGGTTAGAAATACAATGAAAAATAGATTACTTAAGTCAGAGGTTAGAAATACAATGAAAAATAGATTACTTAAGTCAGAGGTTAGAAATACAATGAAAAATAGATTACTTAAGTCAGAGGTTAGAAATACAATGAAAAATAGATTACTTAAGTTAGAGATTAGAAATACATTGAAAAATAGATTACTTAAGTTAGAGGTTAGAAATACAATGAAAAATAGATTACTTAAGTCAGAGGTTAGAAATACAATGAAAAATAGATTACTTAAGTCAGAGGTTAGAAATACAATGAAAAATAGATTACTTAAGTTAGAGATTAGAAATACATTGAAAAATAGATTACTTAAGTTAGAGGTTAGAAATACAATGAAAAATAGATTACTTAAGTTAGAGATTAGAAATACAATGAAAAATAGATTACTTAAGTCAGAGGTTAGAAATACAATGAAAAATAGATTACTTAAGTTAGAGATTAGAAATACATTGAAAAATAGATTACTTAAGTTAGAGGTTAGAAATACAATGAAAAATAGATTACTTAAGTCAGAGGTTAGAAATACAATGAAAAATAGATTACTTAAGTTAGAGATTAGAAATACATTGAAAAATAGATTACTTAAGTTAGAGATTAGAAATACAATGAAAAATAGATTACTTAAGTTAGAGATTAGAAATACAATGAAAAATAGATTACTTAAGTTAGAGGTTAGAAATACAATGAAAAATAGATTACTTAAGTTAGAGATTAGAAATACAATGAAAAATAGATTACTTAAGTTAGAGGTTAGAAATACAATGAAAAATAGATTACTTAAGTCAGAGGTTAGAAATACAATGAAAAATAGATTACTTAAGTTAGAGATTAGAAATACATTGAAAAATAGATTACTTAAGTTAGAGATTAGAAATACAATGAAAAATAGATTACTTAAGTCTGAGGTTAGAAATACAATGAAAAATAGATTACTTAAGTTAGAGATTAGAAATACATTGAAAAATAGATTACTTAAGTTAGAGGTTAGAAATACAATGAAAAATAGATTACTTAAGTCAGAGGTTAGAAATACAATGAAAAATAGATTACTTAAGTTAGAGATTAGAAATACATTGAAAAATAGATTACTTAAGTTAGAGGTTAGAAATACAATGAAAAATAGATTACTTAAGTTAGAGATTAGAAATACAATGAAAAATAGATTACTTAAGTTAGAGGTTAGAAATACACTGAAAAATAGATTACTTAAGTCAGAGGTTAGAAATACAATGAAAAATAGATTACTTAAGTTAGAGATTAGAAATACATTGAAAAATAGATTACTTAAGTTAGAGGTTAGAAATACAATGAAAAATAGATTACTTAAGTTAGAGATTAGAAATACAATGAAAAATAGATTACTTAAGTTAGAGGTTAGAAATACATTGAAAAATAGATTACTTAAGTCAGAGGTTAGAAATACAATGAAAAATAGATTACTTAAGTTAGAGATTAGAAATACAATGAAAAATAGATTACTTAAGTTAGAGGTTAGAAATACAATGAAAAATAGATTACTTAAGTTAGAGGTTAGAAATACAATGAAAAATAGATTACTTAAGTCAGAGGTTAGAAATACATTGAAAAATAGATTACTTAAGTCAAAAGTAGGTTATATAAGGCAAAGGTTACAAATACAATGAAAATTAGGTTATATAAGGCAAAGGGTAGAAATACAATGGAAAGTAGGTTATCTAAGGCAAAGGTTAGAAGTGCAATGAAAAGTAGGTTATTTAGGTCAAAGGTTAGATGTACAATGAAAAGTAGGCTATTTATGTCAAAGGTTAGAGTTCAATGAAAAGTAGGCTATTAAAGTCAAAGGTTAGAAACACAATGGAAAGAAGGTTATCCAAGGCAAAGATTAGAAAGTCAGTGAAAAGTATGTTATCTAAGTCATAGGCTAGAAATACAATGAAAAGTAGATCTGCTGTTTTTAAAACATGCTTTAGAGTCAGAAATGATGTTCTAACCTATGGCTTGTTTAAAAAACATTATGGGTGGTGGGAAGACCCTTTAAGTAGCAGCTATAAAGAAATTAATATTCATTCTTCATCTTTTTTGTGGACAAATATTTATAAATATTGATATTTTATTTTTGTTCTGCATCAAGCTAATTTGTTATCCCCCCTTTTTCCCTCTTTGTAATAGGAAGAGGCAGCTACAGAAATACAAGAACAAGAGAGGTCACAGAGAAGATTGAAGAGGGAACAAGTACCAACATCAAGATTTCATGTTTGTATTTTAATTAACATTTAATTGATTCTTATGACACTGCTGAAATCGTAAAAGTTTTAAAACAAATTGATTTATACCCAAGTATATTCTTATCTTGTAAGGCAGTACTGTTCTGTTTTTATGACATGATCAAAGGCAAGTAGAACCTTTGGCCTTGTTTGAAATCTGTTATCTTTTAACATTTCACATTTAAATCCTCTACTTAAAGACCACAAAGCTACTTGTACCTTAATGTTGTAGTTCAATGGATGATCAGAATAATTCCCTCCAAGTGTCATAATCCACTATTCACTATGTCACTGCTGTAGAAGATGATCATTTCTGCTAAGCTGTATTTTGGGATAAAAAATGTGCCAGCTTAGTATCATTATATATCTGTCTAATAAGAGGCATGATAGCTCATACTGGGCTGTAATGTGAAAAAAACCTTATGGTGGGCAATTATAGTGATTTTATAAAAATTAAATGACCAATAGGTGTGGTATGATAACTTCTGATGAACCAAATTGATGGCAAAAACAGATGTTTGAAAATCAGTGAATTAGACTTTCAAATGGTCAAAAACGACTTTCAATTGATCAAAAACGACTTTCCATTGGTAAAAAATAACTTTCAATTAGTGGTAAACGACTTTCAATTGGTCAAAAACTTCTTTTTACATTCTTACACTGTTAAATTTGGAACTATGTCTATATTACTGCTTGTTGTCATGGAAACCATTTATGATCTTTTAGACAGACTTTTAATTACAGACTTTTTTTGCCAGAAATACATCCTTAAGGAAATTTATCAATTATATCTTACAAAAAGCATTATTAAATGTCTTATAACAGTGGCTGATGATAAATATAGCTTTGACCATACACTCTTTAGGTACACCTCAATATGGTTGTAATAGTCTTTGATATTTAGCTGTTAGCACTGAAAGACAACATACATGTACCTGTACCAATACACAAAATGTGTTGTTTTGTTGCTACACAGGTTGTGTATGTGTCCTTAAAATGAACTTTTTGTTGTCCTTTAAACTTTAAGACAATATTTGAAACTAGAAGTTTAAGATCAGTATATGTAAAGTACATATTCAGATAGTATATAATATATATATACTATATCAGTATATGGAAGTCACATTTTAAGCAGAGATATATAGCAGTACACCAGCAGTTATCTTACGTCCATTGTCCTAATCTATGTAGTTATGTAGAAGTCAAACTTAATTGTCCTGACGTTACAAGGTCAACACAAAGTGCGCTGTTCACATGTTACAAATTATCATTTTACACTATCTTATATCCATACAATCTAATTTTGATAAATGGCTAGTATTTAACTCTGATCTATAGACAATGGAGACGTCTTGTTATATACTTTAATTAGGTGATATAGACCAAGCTAACTGACAGACTGTATAATGTTATTATTTACTTTTGATTATCTTATGAATGGACGCCTCAAATATATGATCCATATTTCGCAGACAATAGTTGGTATTTATGGTAATTCGTACGTCTTTATTTACAAATTAAGAATTTAATTGATAGATTTTATCTTCAGAAATTATTTAATCTTTGTACCTTTAAATATTCTATAAATATCTGATTTACCTGACAGGTATTATGTCTTTGATGTGATGAAAACAAATTATAATCTGATTTCATTAATTGATCCATTTCCCACAGTCACCAAAGGTAATATGGGTGTGATTTTTGTATGCTAGCTCCTCCCATTTGTACATGTTACTACTAAGGACATGTCATCATCATCATTATATAATTACATATATCATTTATATAACCAAGCTTATTTCATTGTTTTAGGAATTTCTTGGGTTTCAACCATTATAATACACTTATCAAATTAAAAAAAAAAGAGTTAATTGAATAATTTAAAGCTAATATTGGATTTTGTTTTGTTCAATTAATTTTTCCAGGAGTGTGAAGAGTTTTTGCATGTTTAGTTTTTCAATGTCTAATGTGTGTTGCTCATGAGTTTTAAAGAATCAAATGCGACTCTCCAAAAAGCTGATAGTAGATTTATATAGCTCAAGTTTATGTATTTATGCAGTCTAACTGGCAGAATTATTTTTGTGATGAAGGAAGTAGAGAAATATGCTAGTCTTATATAATATTTTTAAACAATATATATTTAGAAATATTTTAACCATATCTATCAGGCAATAGTTTATATGTATATATGGTTGCATTATTTTGTAATGATTTATTTAATCGGTTTGTGTAATAAATAATATTTTTTAGTCATTTTCAGTATTAGACAATATTTATTTCCAACAAAAAGAACCTTCTCACAGTGTATCATAGGTCCATATCTTCTGGTAAAAGAATTTCAGCATCTTTTTAGGGGGATAATTAAATGACAGTTTACTGCTAAATGAATGTGGTTGTGTAAAAAAGGATCACATTAGGTGAGATCTAGATGGATCATATAAGAAAAGGACTACTATTTGATGATCTGGGCCTTTAAAGAGTGGGACTACTTTTAGCTGTATGTGCCTGAAAAGAGCAGGGCTACTGTTGGGTGATGTGGGTCTTTAAAGGGTGAGACTACTTTTAGCTGTATGTGCCTGAAAAGAGCAGGGCTACTGTTTGGTGATGTGGGTCTTTAAAGAGTGGGACTACTTTTAGCTGTATGTGCCTGAAAAGAGCAGGGCTACTGTTTGGTGATGTGGGTCTTTAAAGAGTGGGACTACTTTTAGCTGTATGTGCCTGAAAAGAGCAGGGCTACTGTTTGGTGATGTGGGTCTTTAAAGAGTGGGACTACTTTTAGCTGTATGTGCCTGAAAAGAGCAGGGCTACTGTTTGGTGATGTGGGTCTTTAAAGGGTGAGACTACTTTTAGCTGTATGTGCCTGAAAAGAGCAGTGCTACTGTTTGGTGATCTGGGCCTTTAAAGAGTGGGACTACTTTTAGCTGTATGTGCCTGAAAAGAGCAGGGCTACTGTTTGGTGATGTGGGTCTTTAAAGGGTGAGACTACTTTTAGCTGTATGTGCCTGAAAAGAGCAGAGCTACTGTTTGGTGATGTGGGTCTTTAAAGAGTGGGACTACTTTTAGCTGTATGTGCCTGAAAAGAGCAGGCTACTGTTTGGTGATGTGGGTCTTTAAAGGGTGAGACTACTTTTAGCTGTATGTGCCTGAAAAGAGCAGGGCTACTGTTTGGTGATGTGGGTCTTTAAAGAGTGGGACTACTTTTAGCTGTATGTGCCTGAAAAGAGCAGGGCTACTGTTTGGTGATGTGGGTCTTTAAAGAGTGGGACTACTTTTAGCTGTATGTGCCTGAAAAGAGCAGGGCTACTGTTTGGTGATGTGGACCTTTAAAGAGTGGGACTAATTTTAGTGGTATGGGCCTGAAAAGAGCAGGGCTACTGTTTGGTGATGTGGACCTTTAAAGAGTGGGACTAATTTTAGTGGTATGGGCCTGAAAAGAGCAGGGCTACTGTTTGGTGATCTGGGCCTTTAAAGAGTGGGACTAATTTTAGTGGTATGGGCCTGAAAAGAGCAGGGCTACTGTTTGGTGATGTGGACCTTTAAAGAGTGGGACTAATTTTAGTGGTATGGGCCTGAAAAGAGCAGGGCTACTGTTTGGTGATGTGGGTCTTTAAAGAGTGGGACTAATTTTAGTGGTATGGTCCTTAAAAGAGCAGGGCTACTGTTTGGTGATGTGGACCTTTAAAGAGTGGGACTAATTTTAGTGGTATGGGCCTGAAAAGAGCAGGGCTACTGTTTGGTGATGTGGGTCTTTAAAGAGTGGGACTACTTTTAGCTGTATGTGCCTGAAAAGAGCAGGGCTACTGTTGGGTGATGTGGGTCTTTAAAGGGTGAGACTACTTTTAGCTGTATGTGCCTGAAAAGAGCAGGGCTACTGTTTGGTGATGTGGGTCTTTAAAGAGTGGGACTACTTTTAGCTGTATGTGCCTGAAAAGAGCAGGGCTACTGTTTGGTGATGTGGGTCTTTAAAGGGTGAGACTACTTTTAGCTGTATGTGCCTGAAAAGAGCAGGGCTACTGTTTGGTGATGTGGGTCTTTAAAGAGTGGGACTACTTTTAGCTGTATGTGCCTGAAAAGAGCAGGGCTACTGTTTGGTGATGTGGGTCTTTAAAGAGTGGGACTACTTTTAGCTGTATGTGCCTGAAAAGAGCAGGGCTACTGTTTGGTGATGTGGACCTTTAAAGAGTGGGACTAATTTTAGTGGTATGGGCCTGAAAAGAGCAGGGCTACTGTTTGGTGATGTGGACCTTTAAAGAGTGGGACTAATTTTAGTGGTATGGGCCTGAAAAGAGCAGGGCTACTGTTTGGTGATCTGGGCCTTTAAAGAGTGGGACTAATTTTAGTGGTATGGGCCTGAAAAGAGCAGGGCTACTGTTTGGTGATGTGGACCTTTAAAGAGTGGGACTAATTTTAGTGGTATGGGCCTGAAAAGAGCAGGGCTACTGTTTGGTGATGTGGGTCTTTAAAGAGTGGGACTAATTTTAGTGGTATGGTCCTTAAAAGAGCAGGGCTACTGTTTGGTGATGTGGACCTTTAAAGAGTGGGACTAATTTTAGTGGTATGGGCCTGAAAAGAGCAGGGCTACTGTTTGGTGATGTGGGTCTTTAAAGGGTGAGACTACTTTTAGCTGTATGTGCCTGAAAAGAGCAGGGCTACTGTTTGGTGATGTGGGTCTTTAAAGGGTGAGACTACTTTTAGCTGTATGTGCCTGAAAAGAGCAGGGCTACTGTTTGGTGATGTGGGTCTTTAAAGAGTGGGACTACTTTTAGCTGTATGTGCCTGAAAAGAGCAGGGCTACTGTTTGGTGATGTGGGTCTTTAAAGAGTGGGACTACTTTTAGCTGTATGTGCCTGAAAAGAGCAGGGCTACTGTTTGGTGATGTGGGTCTTTAAAGGGTGAGACTACTTTTAGCTGTATGTGCCTGAAAAGAGCAGGGCTACTGTTTGGTGATGTGGGTCTTTAAAGAGTGGGACTACTTTTAGCTGTATGTGCCTGAAAAGAGCAGGGCTACTGTTTGGTGATGTGGGTCTTTAAAGAGTGGGACTACTTTTAGCTGTATGTGCCTGAAAAGAGCAGGGCTACTGTTTGGTGATGTGGACCTTTAAAGAGTGGGACTAATTTTAGTGGTATGGGCCTGAAAAGAGCAGGGCTACTGTTTGGTGATGTGGACCTTTAAAGAGTGGGACTAATTTTAGTGGTATGGGCCTGAAAAGAGCAGGGCTACTGTTTGGTGATCTGGGCCTTTAAAGAGTGGGACTAATTTTAGTGGTATGGGCCTGAAAAGAGCAGGGCTACTGTTTGGTGATGTGGACCTTTAAAGAGTGGGACTAATTTTAGTGGTATGGGCCTGAAAAGAGCAGGGCTACTGTTTGGTGATGTGGGTCTTTAAAGAGTGGGACTAATTTTAGTGGTATGGTCCTTAAAAGAGCAGGGCTACTGTTTGGTGATGTGGACCTTTAAAGAGTGGGACTAATTTTAGTGGTATGGGCCTGAAAAGAGCAGGGCTACTGTTTGGTGATGTGGGTCTTTAAAGAGTGGGACTACTTTTAGTGGTATGGGCCTGAAAAGAGCAGTGCTACTGTTTGGTGATGTGGGTCTTTAAAGGGTGGGACTAATTTTAGCTGTATGTGCCTGAAAAGAGCAGAGCTACTGTTTGGTGATGTGGGTCTTTAAAGGGTGGGACTACTTTTAGCTGTATGTGCCTGAAAAGAGCAGAGCTACTGTTTGGTGATGTGGGTCTTTAAAGAGTGGGACTAATTTTAGCTGTATGTGCCTGAAAAGAGCAGAGCTACTGTTTGGTGATGTGGGTCTTTAAAGGGTGGGACTACTTTTAGCTGTATGTGCCTGAAAAGAGCAGAGCTACTGTTTGGTGATGTGGGTCTTTAAAGAGTGGGACTAATTTTAGCTGTATGTGCCTGAAAAGAGCAGAGCTACTGTTTGGTGATGTGGGTCTTTAAAGGGTGGGACTACTTTTAGCTGTATGTGCCTGAAAAGAGCAGGGCTACTGTTTGGTGATGTGGGTCTTTAAAGGGTGGGACTAATTTTAGTGGTATGGGCCTGAAAAGAACAGGGCTACTGGAGGAGCCTCATCAAAGCTGGACTTTTGTTTTACATAATCCAATTTCAAATATGTAATGATATCCAAATTTTCTTTAGATACTAATATTTTCTATAAAAACATTTGATTTGCAATAATAGTTTAAGACTTAAAGATACAATACAACATTATGTGATAAAGTTTGTCAGTGACTTGTCAGTGGTTTTCTCTGGGTGTACATTATGTGATAAAGTTTGTCAGTGACTTGTCAGTGGTTTTCTCTGGGTGTACATTATGTGATAAAGTTTGTCAGTGACTTGTCAGTGGTTTTCTCTGGGTGTACATTATGTGATAAAGTTTGTCAGTGACTTGTCAGTGGTTTTCTCTAGGTGTACATTATGTGATAAAGTTTGTCAGTGACTTGTCAGTGGTTTTCTCTGGGTGTACATTATGTGATAAAGTTTGTCAGTGACTTGTCAGTGGTTTTCTCTGGGTGTACATTATGTGATAAAGTTTGTCAGTGGTTTTCTCTAGGTGTACATTATGTGATAAAGTTTGTCAGTGACTTGTCAGTGGTTTTCTCTGGGTGTACATTATGTGATAAAGTTTGTCAGTGACTTGTCAGTGGTTTTCTCTGGGTGTACATTATGTGATAAAGTTTGTCAGTGACTTGTCAGTGGTTTTCTCTGGGTGTACATTATGTGATAAAGTTTGTCGGTGACTTGTCAGTGGTTTTCTCTAGGTGTACATTATGTGATAAAGTTTGTCGGTGACTTGTCAGTGGTTTTCTCTAGGTGTACATTATGTGATAAAGTTTGTCAGTGACTTGTCAGTGGTTTTCTCTGGGTGTACATTATGTGATAAAGTTTGTTTGGTTTTCTCTGGGTGTTCTGATTTTCTCCATCAATAAATCTGACTGCCACGATATAACTGAAATATTGTTGAATGTGGCTTTAAACATCATAATCATATCCCTTAAAACTTAAAGAGTCCATCCTAATGCATGTATAAACAGTATGTAGTAGGTATTAGGAACATATATTATAGAACAATAGATGACTTTGATGAATATCTCTAGTTATATGACAGATAGCATTCAAATGTTTAATTTCTACGAAAATCATTTTTATATGGAATTGTTTATAGATGGACGAAGCTGAATTACAAAAACTGGAGGAAAGGAGAGAGAAAATGAAAAACAGATGGAAAAAGAAACTGATTCCAGAGAGAGAAAAGGTATAGCTATGATAATACATAAAAAACATTCTTATTATTATTTGGAAAATATTTTTCACATTTAAAAAAATATAGTTTTAATAGATATATATACATATTATTTCGAGTCTTTCTCCATATTTTGGAAACACAATTCTCTTGATATCTTTTCCTTTCAGTATTACATTATTACACTTGATTACAAATGAATTTGGCCATTTTTTACTGTGTTTTGTATCAATTATTGTTTTACTAAAATCAGTTTAATTTAAGACATTTCTTTTAAGATTTCTCAATATAGTTAGAGGTATTGTAAGTAAATAAATGTCATCTTAAAATTCATGATTTCTCCTTCATTATTTCAGAGTTTTATCTTTATACATACTTTTAACCAACAATTGTAAAAACTGATTAAGCTTATCGCTTAGAAATCAACTCTAGATACAATTTTGGGAACATATAGTTGCTGTTTCTGTCAATCTGAAATAACTGATTTCAGGATATCTGAAGTATTAATGCTTTTTTTTTATATGATAACAAAATTCAGTTCAAGTTTAATTTTGACAGTAATATATTTTTCAATTCAAGAGTTGTCATTAAAAAGTGAAAAATACTATGATAATATTGTTTTTCAAGTGTTGTATTTAATTTTAGTTGTTATACATCAATTTTCATTTTTGCATTGTCTCCAGGTGCTTTAGTTTTCTCCGTTAAATAGAACTAACCACTACACTGAAATATTGTTGAGAGTAACAATAAATTACCATTCTATATGATAGGTTTTTATAGCTATACTAATATTAAAATACAGTGATGTTGATACTTGTTAATATTTATGAGTTATTCCTCTTTCAAATGTTAAATATATTAAAGATTGTTTATGGAATATGATTTTGAATTTGTTTGATACAAGTCATTTCAATTTTCAATGCTGCATACATTCCTATTTTTTTTTTGTAAATACAAGATTATGATGTATTATTCCAATGGCATCGATTGTTTTGGTTTGACCTGTGTGTTATTCTTGGGACATCTATTGGTTTGACCTGTGTGTTTTAAGCAAGCCATTTTATTAGCTTTCATCATAACCTTCCTATTTCATTCTGTGTTTTCATCCTTATTTTATAACACACAACTTGCTGAAAAATCTCTCCAACAGAAAATTTTGTGATGACAGTTTATTGTAATGGTTACTGATATATTGTTTTAGTCTATAACAGATTGTTTGATATCATTAAAATTAAATTACATCCCCCAACATTTGTCATGTGAACCATATGTCCTAAATTTAAATCAAAATATTGTTCCATAACTTTTTTAGCTCACCTTGCCAAAGGCAATGTGAATTTTTGCCATCACTTTGCGTCCATCGTCAGTTGTCCGTCGTCCGTCGTCCGCTAACTTTTCACATTTTAATCTTCTCCTCTGAAACCCCTTAGCCAAATGAACTGAAACTTGGTAGGAAACATCTATGGAAGGTCCTCTATAAAGAATGCTCATTTTGTCCCGATTCATTAACAAACATGGCTGCCACAGGCAATTCTTGTTTCTGATTGGTCAATTTCTAAAAATCTTCTCCTCTGAAACCACTTTACCAAATGAACTGAAACTTGGTAGAAAGCAAATATGGAAGGTCCTCTATAAAGAATGTTCATTTCGTCCCGATTCATTAGCAAACATGGCTACCACAGGCAATTCTTGTTTCTGATTGGTCGATTTCTAAAAATCTTCTTCCCTAAAACTTCTTAGCCAATTGAACCAACACTTGGTAGGAATCATCTATGGAAGGTCCTCTATAAAGATTGCTAATTTCATCCCGATCTGTTAACTAACATGGCTGTAATAGGCGATTCTTGTTTCTGGTTAGTTGATTTCCAAGAATCTTCTTTTCTGAAACTGCTTAGCCGAATGAACCGGAACTTGGTGGGAAGCACCTATGGAAGGTTCTGTATTAAGTTTCCTCAAAGCAGAATGAAAGGTGAGCGACACAGGCTCAACCCACTGAGCCTCTAGTTTTGGTTTTTAATGCCTCATTAAAATATGAACATTGTCCTTCTAGTATTACTGATATATTTCTATTATTATATAGTGAAATTCAAGTATAACAAGCTTACATATTTCAAATATATACTTATTTTGAATTAATAACAATTCCTTAAACAAAAGATGAATATATGAAAATGAGCTTAGAATTTACAGTTCACATGCAATAGTAATTAGTATTTTTTGTATGGCTATTACAATTGTCTAAATTTGACTTCAGTAAGAGTTATTAGTTTATAATATGGAATGTCTGACTGTGGACCATATTCATTAGTGGGTGCTGTGTTTGGAGAGTGCCACGCTTCCTGCACACTAAAGACCTCTCGTAGATTTCGAAAAAGAGTAGGCACATTGTAGCCACTACTAAAGACTAAATTTTTCGTCTCTACCCAACTCGCCATACTTTTCCTCAGTTCTATATTGTGTTTATATATGTTATTGATTTTTTTCCCTCATATAGCTGAAATACTGTTCGCTGGATGTTAAGCAATAGTCAATCAATCAATTAATATAAGTAATTACAAATAAAATCAACAAATGCTGATTGACCAATCAAGTTTGATATTACCAAGTTTTATTTTATTTTCATTTTAATAAGAAGAAACAAAAAAAATTGTTTGTTGTCATCACTATGACAACTATTTATACTGGTAATTAGCTGTCATCACTATGACAACTATTTATACCTGTATTAGCTGTCATCACTATGACAACTATTTATACCTGTAATTAGCTGTCATCACTATGACAACTATTTATACCTGTAATTAGCTGTCATCACTATGACAACTATTTTTACCTGTAATTAACTGTCATCACTATGACAACTATTTTTACCTGTAATTAACTGTCATTACTATGACAACTATTTTATACCTGTAATTAGCTGTCATCACTATGACAACTATTTATACCTGTAATTAACTGTCATCACTATGACAACTATTTATACCTGTAATTAGCTGTCATCACTATGACAACTATTTATACCTGTAATTAGCTGTCATCACTATGACAACTATTTATACCTGTAATTAGCTGTCATCACTATGACAAGTATTTATACCTGTAATTAGCTGTCATCACTATGACAACTATTTATACCTGTAATTAGCTGTCATCACTATGGCAACTATTTATACCTGTAATTAGCTGTCATCACTATGACAACTATTTTATACCTGTAATTAGCTGTCATCACTATGACAACTATTTTTACCTGTAATTAACTGTCATCACTATGACAACTATTTTATACCTGTAATTAACTTTTATATAGTAACTTTTATATATCAGAACATGGTAAGTACAAGTAAAGACATTTGACAGAAGTTTGTTTTATGTTTGTATATAGAGAAAAGCAGAATTGAAGGCAAAGGTAACATTACATTGTTTTGGAAGAGGGCTTCTTGGTTACAGTTTAGTAAAGGGACAAATGTTTTATTGTTGATACAATGTTTTTAATTATTAGTAGTTTAGTCAATTTGAAGTAATTATAAAAGTTACTGCAAGAAAAAAATATCTGGTTAAGACATAGGTATTGCTTTTCCGGTGGCGGTGGCATTACCAATGTAAAGTTTTTGTGATTAGGTCAGTTTCTCCATTACCATACAACATAGGCTTACCATATTTGGTCAGCACATTGATACTGGAGGATACATGTCAGCCAGACATGTATCACCTGATCTCGACCTCAGTTTCATGATCTATTGATATGTTAAATTTACGTCAAGTTTTCATGATTAGGTCAGTTTCTCCATTACCATACAACATAGGCTTACCATATTTGGTCAGCACATTGATACTGGAGGATACATGTCAGCCAGACATGTATCACCTGACCTCGACCTCAGTTTCATGATCTATTGATATGTTAAATTTACGTCAAGTTTTCATGATTAGGTCAGTTTCTCCATTACCATACTACATATGCTTACCATATTTGGTCTGCACATTGATCATGGAGGATACATTTGGTATTTCAAGTAACAGAAATAGGGGGCTACAATTTATTCTCGTGAAATTTGCAAAGGTTGAATTAGAACTAATAACCTATGTAAGTTTATGTTGCCCAAGATATAAAGCCATGGTATTAGTACCAATAAATTAAAATAAAAAAATAGAGGCATGACTAAACTTTTTAGGATTTGCAGTAACATTATAAGAGTTCAGAACCATAATAGGCAAGTTTTCAAAATAACCATGAAGCTCTCTTATTGATAAGGAGAAAAGAAATCCTCACTATCTGTCCCCACAGCAACATGTACACACTTTTGCCTGAACAAGCAACAATGTTGCATGACAATTTGCACCATGTGTTTAATATTACAGAAAGGAAGGTAATTGCACCCAAATTGTTATTTGTCAGATGGGTTCACACTAGACTTAACAGATTGGAAAAAAACACATTAATGACAAATGTAGAAGTGTGTCATAATAAACTAATAATGGTTTACAGGTAACAATGATGTTATGTAATATTCAAATTATACACTTGCTTATCACAAAGCTTTTATACCTGGATTTCCTAGAAATCTCTTCATGTTGTACTTAACTCCCCTGAATTTACCCCCCCCCCCCCCTTTTCCATATTACCAATACCTTTTACTGGTAGACTTTATGTGAATTGTGTCTTTTATAAACAGTATGATTCCATGTAACGTTTAAGAAATAATTCAAGGAATCTTGTAATTTGTTCAGAATTTTCACATGATATTGTGGATTGGCAAGATATTAATTTCTAACCCAGGTAGAAGTGAAAGGTAAAGTGTTCAAGTACTAATATCATGCCAGTCCACATTACAACTACAACAGATATGGCTGCCATAAATAAATTTTTTATTCTTTTATCACAAATCTGGTAATTTGATTTCTTTAAATAGAACATGGTTGTACACTTCATTTTCTCTTCCATGCAGACAATTATCACTGAATTGCTGACAATTTCAGATTTAATCATTTTCATTTTGAGCAGAGCAGTTGAAAAGTAATAAAATGCACACACAATATCAGTACAGTGTAGTGTAGTACTGTTTAGACACTGAATGCTGCAGTAACAGCACAGATTTCACAATTTTATTCCAGATATTTAATTTAGGGATGTTTATAGGTTCTCAATAAAAGTTATATTTTTTGCATTCAAGATTGCCACCACTGCAAGAAATAGAACCTTATTATTTTATTTATCAACAAATTAGATATTTTTCCTTTGATGTATGCCACTGATAAAGTCTAGATCACTGAACTGACCTTGATCCACAAAAATATTAGGTCAGTGTGTAGCTCGCATGTGCAAGAACTCACCTTGATATTGAAAATGATTGATCAGTGTGACATCAAGCACATTTTGACATCACCGATAAAAACAATAATGTTACAGATAAACACAATAATGTTACAGATAAACACAATAATGTTACAGATAAAAACAATAATGTTACAGATAAACACAATAATGTTACAGATAAACACAATAATGTTACAGATAAACACAATAATGTTACAGATAAAAACAATAATGTTACAGATAAACACAATAATGTTACAGATAAACACAATAATGTTACAGATAAAAACAATAATATTACAGATAAGCACAATAATGTTACAGATAAACACAATAATGTTATAGATAAACACAATAATGTTACAGATAAAAAAATAATGTTACAGATAAACACAATAATGTTACAGATAAAAAAAATAATGTTACAGATAAACACAATAATGTTACAGATAAACACAATAATGTTACAGATAAACACAATAATGTTACAGATAAACACAATAATGTTACAGATAAAAACAATAATGTTACAGATCAGCACAATAATGTTACAGATAAAAACAATAATGTTACAGATAAACACAATAATGTTACAGATAAAAACAATAATGTTACAGATAAACACAATAATGTTATAGATAAAAACAATAATGTTACAGATAAACACAATAATGTTACAGATAAAAACAATAATATTACAGATAAGCACAATAATGTTACAGATAAACACAATAATGTTATAGATAAACACAATAATGTTACAGATAAAAAAAATAATGTTACAGATAAACACAATAATGTTACAGATAAAAAAAATAATGTTACAGATAAAAACAATAATGTTACAGATAAACACAATAATGTTACAGATTAACACAATAATGTTACAGATAAACACAATAATGTTACAGATAAAAACAATAATATTACAGATAAACACAATAATGTTACAGATAAACACAATAATGTTACAGATAAACACAATAATGTTACAGATAAACACAATAATGTTACAGATAAACACAATAATGTTACAGATAAGCACAATAACACCAGTTTTTAAGATCTCAACATACATTATCACTAGTATCACACCTCGTCCTGACGAATTTGTTGCGGTACTAGCGATAATGTGTGTCTCGACCTTCAAAACTGTCGTTATTCTATATTTAATGACACAGTTATTCAACTGAACTGTTTTTATACACTACAGATCATAAGAAAAATAAGAATCTGAATATTGCACTACTGAACTATGATTTGCATATACATGCACTTCAATAAATATATCATAACCAGGTATAGGTGTGCAAGACAGTCTTGTGTAAGCCTCTGGTTTTCTATGTATTATATGACATCACAAATACTTCTATGATGTTGTAAAATCAGGATCAAAATAAAACTACAAAGGTAATTGAAGATTTGCAGGACATTCAGTAATTTGTACCAGTTTATAACTTTATGTTATGTCATTATACTATAAATAATTTGTGTTATAAAGGTATTTCTACCCATGAAGTTTTAATGAGACTTCTTCTTTGAATTAAGTATGCCATGCCACATTAATTTACATAATTAATATAAGTGTATTGACAATTCACATTTTATAGCATTCCTTTAAGCTTGAAAGTGAATATTCAATTAATTGATTCATAAAAAGAAACATTTATTTATTTATTTATACATAATTGTTAAATCAGCCCACTCTTTATACTCTTAATATATATGTTTTCTCAATAGATATTAGAATTTTAAACTTTGTACTCTTCAAACTCTTTCATTGGTTGTGTCAATGAAAAAAATATGCATTATAATGGAATAGATGAACTTGAATGAACTTGAATGAATCCATGTTTGTTATTTGATGGCTCTAATGGTCCATGACCAGGTGCACCCCGTTCATCTTTCAGATAAATTCCACAAATATTTTGTATTTCATATATCACATCATTTAAAGCAATATTTATGACAGCCAAATAATAACTTTTATAACTCTTGGGGGCCATCATGGCCGTGATCGTATGGTAGTTGGATATACAACTACCTGTGCAATCAGTGCCTATCACCGCTAAAGTTGTGAATCAAATCCTGCTCATGGCGAGGTGTACTCGATACAACTTTATCTGATAAAAGTTTGTCAGTGACTTGCGACAGGTCAGTAGTTTTCTCCTGGTTCTCAGGTTTCCTCCACGAATAAAACTGACCACCACAATATAACTGAAATAATGTTGAAAGTGGTGTTAAACACCATAACCCCCCTCTTTTATAACTCAATTCATATACAAATGTACAACCATTTCTTCCAAGCATGTTTATAAAAAATACAAATAGTGTCTTATCAAATTCTCGGACCCATTGTGGCTGTGTATTGTATGGTGATTGGATTATGCCTACCTATACTTGTATGGTGATTGGATTATGCCTACCTATACTTGTATGGTGATTGGATTATGCCTACCTATACTTGTATGGTGATTGGATTATGCCTACCTATACTTGTATGGTGATTGGATTATGCCTACCTATACTTGTATGGTGATTGGATTATACCTACCTATACTTGTATGGTGATTGGATTATGCCTACCTATACTTGTATGGTGATTGGATTATGCCTACCTATACTTGTATGGTGATTGGATTATGCCTACCTATACTTGTATGGTGATTGGATTATGCCTACCTATACTTGTATGGTGATTGGATTATGCCTACCTATACTTGTATGGTGATTGGATTATGCCTACCTATACTTGTATGGTGATTGGATTATGCCTACCTATACTTGTATGGTGATTGGATTATGCCTACCTATACTTGTATGGTGATT
Organism: Bathymodiolus septemdierum; assembly: GCA_963383655.1. Classification (NCBI taxonomy): domain Eukaryota; kingdom Metazoa; phylum Mollusca; class Bivalvia; order Mytilida; family Modiolidae; genus Bathymodiolus; species Bathymodiolus septemdierum. The sequence continues at coordinate 129,444,770 of OY726518.1, forward strand.
GGATTATACCTACCTATACTTGTATGGTGATTGGATTATACCTACCTATACTTGTATGGTGATTGGATTATACCTACCTATACTTGTATGGTGATTGGATTATACCTACCTATACTTGTATGGTGATTGGATTATGCCTACCTATACTTGTATGGTGATTGGATTATGCCTACCTATACTTGTATGGTGATTGGATTATACCTACCTATACAATCAGTACTTATCACCTCTAAAGCAAGTTCTACTCCTGCAAGTGACAAGGTGTGTATCAAGACATTATGTTCCAGCTGCTTGTGTTATGTCAGTGGTTTTCTCCCAGTTTCCTAGCAATAAAACTGACTACCAGTTGAATATAAATGAAATATATGAAAGTGACATTTAACAACCCTAACCCTATCTCATATGTGTGACATTTCTATGTAATTATTGTGAAATTTCTGTACAGTTTGGGTATAAATGGTAAATTATAATGATTTTTGTTTTAAGAATCTTGTAAAATGTTTCCTGAAATGTATGGGGAAAAAAATCGTTAGAAAAATACAGGATTTACATATCATACACATGTAGCTATAGTAGAAAAACTGACAATTAATTTGAAATATTTTAGAAATCTGAAATTTAGTTAACAAGGATTCATTCAATTTTGATTTCAACAAAATATTAAAGTTTACATATGAGTTCTTTACAGGGTACAAATTATTCCAGATAGTAATCAAATATTATATACCATTTGTCTACCTGGTACTTGGTTCAAGCTTATAATATGGTACAATTTTCATTGGTATAATATGCCATTGATTGTCTTCTTGTCCTTTTTTTTAGCTCACCTTGCCAAAGGCAATGTGAGCTTTTGCCATCACTTGGCATCCGCCGTCTGTGGTCTGTCATCCGTTAACTTTTCACATTTTAATCTTCTCCTCTGAAACCCCTCAACCATATGAACTGAAACTTGGTAGGAAGCATCTATGGAAGGTCCTCTTTAAAGATTGCTCATTTTGTCGCAATCCATTAACAAGCATGGCCACCACAGGCAATTCTTGTTTCTGATTGGCATATATTTTTTAATCTTCTCCTCTAAAACCGCTTAGCCAAATACACCGAAACTTGGTAGGAAGCATCTATGGAAGGTCCTCTATAAAGATTGCTAATTTCATCTTTATCTGTTAACAAACATGGTCACCACAGGTGATTCTTATTTCAGATTGATTGATATCTAAAAATCATTTTTTCTGTTAAAAGGGAGATAACTCTAGTTTAAATATAGATACATTTTGTATCTATTAAAAATGCAGTTATCTCTGAATTGAATTACAGATAAATATGCCTCTAAAACCCCTCAACCAAATTAACTGAAACTTGGTAGGAAGCATCTATGGGCGGTCCTCTATAAAGAGTGCTCATTTTGATCCGATCCACAGGCAATTCTTATTTCTGATTGGTCGATTTCTAAAAATCTTCTCCTCTGAAACCGCTTGGCCAAATGATCGGAAACTTAGGAGGAAGCATCTATGGAAGGTCCTCTATAGAGATTGCTCATTCCGTCCCGATCCATTAACAAACATGGCCACCACAGGCGATTCTTGTTTCTGATTGGCTGATTTTAAAAATTCTTCTCCTCTGAAACCGCTTGGCCAAATGATCTGAAACTTGGTAGAAAGCATCTATGGGCGGTCCTCTATAAAGAGTATTTATTTTGTTCCATTTCCATTAACAAGCATGGCCACCACAGGCAATTCTTGTTTCTGATTGGTCTATTTCTAAAAATCTTCTCCTCTGAAACCACATGGCCAAATGAACCGAAACTTGGTAGGAAGCATCTATGGAAGGTTCTCTATAAAGATTGCTCATTCTGTCCCAATCCATTAACAAACATGGCCACCACAGGCGATTCTTGTTTCTGATTGGTCTATTTCTAAAAAATCTTCTCTGAAACCGCATGGCCAAATGATCCGAAACTTGGTAGGAAGCATCTATGGAAAGTCCTCTTATAAAGATTGCTCATTTTGTCCCAATCTGTTAACAAAAATGGCCACCACAAACAATTCTTTTTTCTGATTGGTCAATTTCTAAAAATCTTCTTCTCTGACACAGCTTGGCCAAATAGATCGATACTTGGTAGGAAGCATCTATGGAAGGTCCTCTATGGGAATTGCTCATTCCGTTTTGATCCGTTAACAAACTTGGCCGTCATAGACAATTCTTGTTTTTTTATTGTTCGATTTCTAAAACAGCTTTTCCTCTGAAACCGCTTGGCCAAATGATATGAAACTTGGTAAGAAGCATCTATGGAAGGTTCTCTATAGAGATTGCTCATTTCATTTTGATCCATTAACAAACATTGCTGCCACAGGCAATTCTTGTTTTAGATTGGTCGCTTTTTAAAAATCTTCTTCTCTGAAACTGCATTGCCAAAACGAACCAAAATTTGGTGGGAAGCACCTATAGGCTATGGAAGGTTCTGTATTAAGTTTCCACAGAGCAGAATGAAAGGTGAGCGACACAGGCTCAGCTCAGTGCTGAGCCTTTTGTTGCCATTGTATTGTCTATTCTTCTTCGAATAACAGCTTCTGATTACCCCTTTGATATCTACAAACTTTTCATTCCATATATCTACCTGGTGCTAGTTTCAATAGTATACAATAGTTATAGCAAAGTTAAGAAGTAAATAAACTTCTTTCATAAAGAACTTGAAATAAGGCTAAAAAATATATTTGGTTTTGTTTTTAGGGTGTGTTTATGCCATCATCAGAAGAAGCTTTTGGTTTCTTTACACATGACTTTGAACCTGAGCCAGAAACTACTATCAAGGAGAAGGCAGAAGATGAGACAAAGGAGAAAGAGGAGAAGAAAGAGGAGAAGAAAGAAGGAGAAGAAGACGAAGACGAAGAGAAAAAAGATGAAGAGGGAGGAGAGGTGAGATATTTCTGTAATTTAATTTGATAATATTTTGCCAATACATTATATACCCAAACTAGGTTTTTTCTCTCTAGATTTTGGGAGCAAACATCATAACCTCTATATAAAGACTCCCTGTCTTATGTGATCTTTATTCCCTTTAATGGTCGCTATAGACAGGTTTGGCTGTATTTCCTTTTATCTGTAAAGCTAATTATTATATTAATAGGCTTGAAGCTGAAAAAAAAAGGATATTATGGGTAATTGTCAAGCACTGTTAGAACCAGCATATGAATACATGCTTAAGATGTGATGCATCTTAAAGTGTCAATGACCACACTGTAATTAGGGCTTCAGGTCAATGCTTCTAAAAATACTTAATGAAATCATATGACAAATTCTCTTAAAAAAAAGATCAAAATATGAACTTTGTTATGTATGCAATAGCCACAAGTCACACATATTATACCTTAAAGGGGGGACAGTCATGTTCATGATCATATGGTAGTTGGATTTACAACTACCTATGCAATCAGTGCCTATCACCACTAGAATTGTGAGTTTGAATCCTGCTCATAGGGAGATGTACTCGTTGCAACATTATGTGATAAAGATTGTGACAGGTCACTCTGGTTTTCTCCACCAATAAAACTGACCGCCACGATATAATGTTAAACACCATAACCCTAACTCCTTTACTTTAAAGCCTCAGGTGATAGGTATCTGACAAAATATTGTTACTTTTTGTTCCTGGTTAAAAAAATTGTACAATAATTTATGGTATGGCTGTGTTGTCTTTATTTTTCCACATCTGATGTCTTCAATCTTTAGTTTTCCTTGACTGATCATTTGAAGAGATATTGTTTATATTATAAAATATTTCTTTCTATTTAACAGGAGACAGCTGAGAAGAAGAAAGATGAAGAGGTACCAGAAGGTTTGTATGATGATTCAAACAGAAATGAGGCTGTAAAAAAATCTTTTACATATTATCTTTGTGATTTGAAATAAAACTTCTGACCTAATGAATATCCCATTCAACCCCCCTCAAGGGAACTTCTGAGTATAGAAATAGGACCAGGCCTCTTTAGCTTGTTACAAGTCCGAGTGATGTCCAGTGGTCATGTATGATGTAAGAAATACACAATATGAGTGATATGATTGTTGTTTAGCGCCAACTCAGCAATTTTTCAGCAATATCATGGTGAGAACACGTTAATTTTCAATGAGATGATGATGAGGTCCGCTTTGTACTAGACTAGCACACTTAGTTGGATTTTTTATACTGCTAGCTCACGGATAAACATGTCCTGATTATGAGCCTACCAGTGTTTCTCCTTAATGCTGAATACTTAGCAGAGAAGCAAAACAAATACCATTTTTCTAGTCTTTGGTTTGACCCTATTGGCGCTCGAACACAAGATCTACCGCACGACACAATATATCATGTAGATCGGTAGTAAATATATGTCTGGTGTTTGGAGAATGTCTTACTATTTGCAGGAATTCTTAGGAAGAAACAGTTGGTTTGAAGGAGTTATTATTTAGTGGTGTATGAAACCAAACAGAAACAGATACAAAAACTACTTTTTAACTTGCAAAGAGAGATAACTCTAGTACAAAACATATTGTAACTTTGTTAAATAAACACTGCTAAAAAGAAGAAATTTCAAATAATTTAAATACAAGTTTAGAACATGAAGGAAAGAGGTAAGCATTTTTGCTTACAATGAAAAATATCATGATTGGGTCACATTCAAAATTTGTAAGATAAAAATGGTGTTTCACATGCATGCCTGATTTTGTAAATCAAGAACAGATGAAATAAGTTTCAAAGTAGTCATACAGAGCTTTCTTTTACTTGTGACAATCAAGTCTTTATCAATAGACCCATCCAATCAAATCTTTATCAATAGTCCCATCCAATTAAATCTTTATCAATAGTCCCATCCATTTAAATCTTTATCAATAGTCCCATTCAATCAAATCTTTATCAATAGTCCCATTCAATCAAATCTTTATCATTGGTCCCATTCAATCAAATCTTTATCAATAGTCCCATTCAATCAAATCTTTTTCAATAGTCCCATCCAATTAAATCTTTATCAATAGTCCCATCCAATTAAATCTTTATCAATAGTCCCATTCAATCAAATCTTTATCAATAGTCCCATTCAATCAAATCTGTATCAATGGTCCCATTCAATCAAATCTTTATCAATAGTCCCATCCAATTAAATCTTTATCAATGGTCCCATTCAATCAAATCTTGATCAATAGTCCCATCCAATTAAATCTTGACCAATAGTCCCATTCAATTAAATCTTTTTCAATAGTCCCATTCAATCAAATCTTTTTCAATAGTCCCATTCAATCAAATCTTTATCAATAGTCCCATCCAATTAAATCTTGATCAACAGTCCCATTCAATCAAATCTTTATCAATAGTCCCATTCAATCAAATCTTTATCAATAGTCCCATTCAATCAAATCTTTATCAATAGTCCCATTCAATCAAATCTTTATCAATAGTCCCATCCAATTAAATCTTTATCAATAGTCCCATCCAATTAAATCTTGATCAATAGTCCCATTCAATCAAATCTTGATCAATAGTCCCATCCAATTAAATCTTTATCAATAGTCCCATCCAATTAAATCTTTATCAATAGTCCCATTCAATCAAATCTTTATCAATAGTCCCATCCAATTAAATCTTTATCAATAGTCCCATCCAATTAAATCTTGATCAATAGTCCCATTCAATCAAATCTTGATCAATAGTCCCATCCAATTAAATCTTTATCAATAGTCCCTTCCAATTAAATCTTTATCAATTGTCCCATTCAATTAAATCTTTATCAATAGTCCCATTCAATCAAATCTTCATCAATAGTCACATTGAATCAAATCTTCATCAATAGTCACATTCAATTAAATCTTTATCAATAGTCCCATCCATTTAAATCTTTATCAATAGTCACATTGAATCAAATCTTTATCAATAGTCACATTGAATCAAATCTTTATCAATAGTCCCATCCAATTAAATCTTTATCAATTGTCCCATTCAATCAAATCTTTATCAATAGTCCCATCCAATTAAATCTTTATCAATAGTCCCATTCAATCAAATCTTTATCAATAGTCCCATTCAATCAAATCTGTATCAATGGTCCCATTCAATCAAATCTTTATCAATAGTCCCATCCAATTAAATCTTTATCAATGGTCCCATTCAATCAAATCTTTATCAATAGTCCCATCCAATTAAATCTTTTTCAATAGTCCCATTCAATTAAATCTTTTTCAATAGTCCCATTCAATCAAATCTTTTTCAATAGTCCCATTCAATCAAATCTTTTTCAATAGTCCCATCCAATTAAATCTTTATCAATAGTCCCATCCAATTAAATCTTGATCAATAGTCCCATTCAATCAAATCTTTATCAATAGTCCCATTCAATCAAATCTTTATCAATAGTCCTATTCAATCAAATCTTTATCAATAGTCCCATTCAATCAAATCTTTATCAATGGTCCCATCCAATTAAATCTTTATCAATAGTCCCATCCAATTAAATCTTGATCAATAGTCCCATTCAATCAAATCTTGATCAATAGTCCCATCCAATTAAATCTTTATCAATAGTCCCATCCAATTAAATCTTTATCAATAGTCCCATTCAATCAAATCTTTATCAATAGTCCCATCCAATTAAATCTTTATCAATAGTCCCATCCAATTAAATCTTGATCAATAGTCCCATTCAATCAAATCTTGATCAATAGTCCCATCCAATTAAATCTTTATCAATAGTCCCATCCAATTAAATCTTTATCAATTGTCCCATTCAATCAAATCTTCATCAATAGTCACATTGAATCAAATCTTCATCAATAGTCACATTCAATTAAATCTTTATCAATAGTCACATTGAATCAAATCTTTATCAATAGTCCCATCCAATTAAATCTTTATCAATTGTCCCATTCAATCAAATCTTTATCAATAGTCCCATCCAATTAAATCTTTATCAATAGTCCCATTCAATCAAATCTTTATCAATAGTCCCATCCAATTAAATCTTTATCAACTTTATCAATAGTTCCATCCAATTAAATCTTTATCAATAGTCCCATCCAATCAAATCTTTATCAATAGTCCCATTCAATCAAATCTTTATCAATAGTCCCATTCAATCAAATCTATATTCAATTTGTTTTTTGTAATAAAAGGATTTATCAATCCCTGTGTAGAAATGCAGTTAGTAGAAGTTTTATGTCTTACAGATGAACAGCCTCTGTTAGATGATATAGATGAAGAAGGAGCAGGGATATTTGTTGTAAGAAGGGCAGACTTTGATGATACACCAGAGACAGAGAAGAAGAGAGAGGACATGTTATTTGTTCCTTCTGTATTCTCTGGTAGGTACATTGTTACATGGGTAACCACTGCCATTCATGCTTTTCAATATATATTGCTCTATGAAAAAATAAGCAAATTTTAATGTACATAAAAACCTGTCTAATCAGATCCCAGAATAAACATAAATCCTGTGTAATACAAACTTCAAATTTAGTTCCAATATTAGAAAACATTTCACCTGTAAATTAAATCCAAAGACCTGTCTATTATGAACAAAAATGGTGTTCAGATTGGACAGGTTTCATTCTACTGCTATTCCTTGTTTTGGTCATTTGTAGTCACATAGTATTGTTAGTGATACATTATATTGAGTTTGTTTAAGTAATTTGCTTGATCAGAATGTAAGGCAACTTTAAGTTTCATTAGATATCTATAGTATAGCCACATCCACATTAACAGGTGGGGTCGTCGTGGTCGTATGGTAGTTAGATTTACAACTACCTATGCAATCAGTGCTGTGTTGTGAGTTCTAATCCCACTGAGGCGAGGTGTACTCGATACAACATTATGTGATAAAGTTTGTCAGTGACTTGCAACAGATCAGTGTTTTCTCTTGGTACTCTAGTTTCTTCCACAATGAAAACTGACCGCCAAGATATAACTGAAATATTGTTGAATATTTTGTATAGACTGTTAATGTTTGATTATGAACACAAATACCTAAGCCAAACATTGACAGCCTATTTAAAATTAAAACAGAATGTATGAAGTGGTCTCATATTGATGTACAGCCATGTACTTTGAATCAGAGTTAGGAAAAAATATGTTTTATTGGTGGAGGAGTACCCAGAAAAAACACAGATCTGTCGCAAGTAACTGGCAAACTTTATCACATAATGTTGTATCAAGTACACCTCACCATGGGCAAGAATCAAATTCACAACTTTTTGTATTTATATGTAAATCAAATGTAAGTATTAAAAAGTACATAGCAGTAATAATCTAACCATTAAATCATGAAATCATAGCAATAAAAATATCAGCATTTAACTGAAAAATCATAGCAGTAATAATATGCTTATCTGACACAAGTTTGTTTTATTTTTAGTCCCTACCCAAGAAAAAGTAGGAGAATCAAAGGAGCCCAGATTTCTAGAGGATGAAGGATTTTATGTTGGGATCAAGCCTAATCTTGGTGGATGGAATCTAAACAAGATGGAAAACAGATTACTCAAACAAGGAGCAATGGTAATTATTAAGTCTCCCAAACAAAGTTTGGGAGACTTATTGTTTTTGCTCCGTTTCTTATTATTATTTTTATTTTTCTTATTCTTATTCTTATTCTTATTCTTATTCTTATTCTCTTTCTCCTTTCTTTCCGTGAACCATGAACTTGTCCATGGCAGATCTCAGGAACTACAGGACAGAATTTCATGAAACTTGGTGGATTTATAGATATATGTTTCTAGTTGATCCTAAAGTTTTCATATTTGTGGTAAAGAGGGTCAAAGCCATATTTTTGGGGGTTCAAAGGGGATGGGGGTTACTATAGAATCCTATGGGAAACTTGAAATTTCGTACATTAATGTTGATAACTCCTAACTGGATAATGATAGAGACATAAAATTTGACATAGTGATAGGTCACCATTAGAAGAGCAATTCTGCATTTTCAAAATTTTCAAGATGTCTGCCATTTTCAAAATGGCTGCCAAAACACGGCATAAAAATGGGGGGTAAAAATTCAACATTGTCCGATATCATCAAAATTTGATATGTGGGTAAATAATGACGTCCCGAATTGTTTCCCGACATTGAAAAATTTCTACCGGCCGCCATTTTCAAAATGGCCACCACAATACCGCAAAAATTCAACATTGTCCGATATCATCAAAATTTGATATGTGGGTAGATAATGATGTCCCGAATTGATTCCCGACATTGAAAAATTTCTACCGGTCGCCATTTTCAAAATGGACGCCACAATACCGCACAAATTCAACATTGTCCGATTTCAACGAAATTTCATATTTAGGTAGATTATGATGTCCCGAATTGATTCCTGACATCGAAAATTTCTATCGATCGCCATTTTTAAAATGGTCACCACAATACCGCAAAATTCAACATTGTTCGATTTCAACGAAATTTCATATGTTGATAGATTATGATGTCCGGAATTGATTCCCGACATTGCAAAATTTCTGCCGGTCTCCATTTTCAAAATGACCACCACAATACCGCAAAAAATTAAGCTCAGAATTTGTCACAATGCAAAGTGTTCATTTAAACTGTTGTCAGTGGCCGGTTTGGGAGACTTCATAATCGTTAGATTATAATCATATCTTGTTTTGTCTTGTAATGTTTAACTTAAACAAAGAGCAATGGTAATTTTGTCTTGTAATATTTAACTTAAGCAAGGAGCAATGGTAATTTTGTCTTGTAATATTTAACTTAAAACAAGGAGCAATGGTAATTTTGTCTTGTAATAATTAACTTAAAACAAGGAGCAATGGTAATTTTATCTTGTAATGTTTAACTTAAACAAGGAGCAATGGTAATTTTGTCTTGTAATATTTAACTTAAAACAAGGAGCAATGGTAATTTTGTCTTGTAATAATTAACTTAAAACAAGGAGCAATGGTAATTTTATCTTGTAATATTTAACTTAAAACAAGGAGCAATGGTAATTTTGACTTGTAATAATTAACTTAAAACAAGGAGCAATGGTAATTTTATCTTGTAATATTTAACTTAAAACAAGGAGCAATGGTAATTTTGTCTTGTAATAATTAACTTAAAACAAGGAGCAATGGTAATTTTATCTTGTAATATTTAACTTAAAACAAGGAGCAATGGTAATTTTGACTTGTAATAATTAACTTAAAACAAGGAGCAATGGTAATTTTATCTTGTAATATTTAACGTAAAACAAGGAGCAATGGTAATTTTATCTTGTAATATTTAACTTAAACAAGGAGCTATGGTAATTTTGTTTTGTAATATTTAGCTTAAACAAGGAGCAATGGTAATTTTATCTTGTAATGTTTAACTTAAACAAGGAGCAATGGTAATTTTATCTTGTAATGTTTAACTTAAACAAGGAGCAATGGTAATTTTATCTTGTAATGTTTAACTTAAACAAGGAGCAATGGTAATTTTGTCTTGTAATGTTTAACTTAAACAAGGAGCAATGGTAATTTTGTCTTGAAATGTTTAACTTAAACAAGGAGCAATGGTAATTTTGTCTTGTAATGTTTAACTTAAACAAGAAGCAATGGTAATTTTGTCTTGTAATGTTTAACTTAAACAAGGAGCAATGGTAATTTTGTCAAGAACGTTCAGTTGTAATTGATCTCATACTATAATATAATAATCCTACAATTTAACAAAATTGTTGAATGGTCCAGGCGACCGTTTCACAAGAGGTTGTAAGTCATAAATATAGACGTAAGTGCACTCTTAAGAGTTATGACCATTTCTCTAATAAATAGTATTTTATTTACAACTTGCGATAAAAAGTGATCGTAAACTTAAGAGTGGTGGTAGGTGCTCGTACATTGTAAATCGTAAACCTACACGTATTTAACAATGATTTTTTTGCCTAATAGCTTTGGTTTATTAATTTTTTTAATAAACAAAAATCACTTAAGGCAAATATATTATGGAATTAGTTGAATATTAAATACGTATGAATTTTATTTAATGTGAACATGATCGTCGTCTGCTGTTTATATATGATACAATATCTTTTTTACCTCCATTACAGGAGATGTCTTGCTACTTGTCCTAATTCGCAAGTCGTAACTCTTACGATTAAGACTAGTTTAGTGAAACGCACTTATACGTGCACGGGAGGAAATCGTAAGAGTAATCTTAGACTTACGATTTACGATCAGTTTAGTGAAAGTCGCTAGTTGTAAATGAAACCTCTTCACTAAATCTCATACAGTCAATGATCCTACAAATTAACAATGTTGAATGGTCCAGTTGTAAGGGAGACCTCTTCACTAAATCTCATACAGTCAATGATCCTACAAATTAACAATGTTGAATGGTCCAGTTGTAAGGGTGACCTCTACAGTCAATGATCCTACAAATTAACAATGTTGAATGGTCCAGTTGTAAGGGAGACCTCTACAGTCAATCATCTTACAAATTAACAATGTTGAATGGTCCAGTTGTAAGGGTGACCTCTACAGTCAATCATCTTACAAATTAACAATGTTGAATGGTCCAGTTGTAAGGGAGACCTCTACAGTCAATCATCTTACAAATTAACAATGTTGAATGGTCCAGTTGTAAGGGTGACCTCTACACTAAATCTCATACAGTCAATGATCCTACAAATTAACAATGTTGAATGGTCCAGTTGTAAGGGAGACCTCTTCACTAAATCTCATACAGTCAATGATCCTACAAATTAACAATGTTGAATGGTCCAGTTGTAAGGGTGACCTCTTCACTAAATCTCATACAGTCAATGATCCTACAAATTAACAATGTTGAATGGTCCAGTTGTAAGGGTGACCTCTACAGTCAATGATCCTACAAATTAACAATGTTGAATGGTCCAGTTGTAAGGGAGACCTCTACAGTCAATCATCTTACAAATTAACAATGTTGAATGGTCCAGTTGTAAGGGTGACCTCTACAGTCAATCATCTTACAAATTAACAATGTTGAATGGTCCAGTTGTAAGGGTGACCTCTACAGTCAATCATCTTACAAATTAACAATGTTGAATGGTCCAGTTGTAAGGGTGACCTCTACACTAAATCTCATACAGTCAATGATCCTACAAATTAACAATGTTGAATGGTCCAGTTGTAAGGGAGACTTCTACACTAAATCTCATACAGTCAATGATCCTACAAATTAATAATGTTGAATGGTCCAGTTGTAAGGGAGACCTCTTCACTAGATCTCATACAGTCAATGATCCTACAAATTAACAATGTTGAATGGTCCAGTTGTAAGGGAGACTTCTACACTAAATCTCATACAGTCAATGATCCTACAAATTAACAATGTTGAATGGTCCAGTTGTAAGGGAGACCTCTTCACTAGATCTCATACAGTCAATGATCCTACAAATTAACAATGTTGAATGGTCCAGTTGTAAGGGAGACTTCTACACTAAATCTCATACAGTCAATGATCCTACAAATTAACAATGTTGAATGATCCAGTTGTAAGGGTGACCTCTGCACTAAATCTCATACAGTCAATCATCCTACAAATTAACAATGTTGAATGATCCAGTTGTAAGGGAGACCTCTACACTAAATCTCATACTATCTATCATCCTACAAATTAACAATGTTGAATGGTCCAGTTGTAAGGGAGACCTCTACACTAAATCTCATACTATCTATCATCCTACAAATTAACAATGTTGAATGGTCCAGTTGTAAGGGAGACCTCTTCACTAAATCTCATACAGTCAATGATCCTACAAATTAACAATGTTGAATGGTCCAGTTGTAAGGGTGACCTCTACACTAAATCTCATACTATCTATCATCCTACAAATTAACAATGTTGAATGGTCCAGTTGTAAGGGAGACCTCTTCACTAAATCTCATACAGTCAATCATCCTACAAATTAACAATGTTGAATGGTCCAGTTGTAAGGGTGACCTCTACACTAAATCTCATACTATCTATCATCCTACAAATTAACAATGTTGAATGGTCCAGTTGTAAGGGAGACCTCTTCACTAAATCTCATACAGTCAATCATCCTACAAATTAACAATGTTGAATGGTCCAGTTGTAAGGGAGACTTCTTCACTAAATCTCATACAGTCAATCATCCTACAAATTAACAATGTTGAATGGTCCAGTTGTAAGGGAGACTTCTTCACTAAATCTCATACAGTCAATGATCCTACAAATTAACAATGTTGAATGGTCCAGTTGTAAGGGAGACCTCTACACTAAATCTCATACTATCTATCATCCTACAAATTAACAATGTTGAATGGTCCAGTTGTAAGGGTGACCTCTTCACTAAATCTCATACAGTCAATCATCCTACAAATTAACAATGTTGAATGGTCCAGTTGTAAGGGAGACCTCTACACTAAATCTCATACTATCTATCATCCTACAAATTAACAATGTTGAATGGTCCAGTTGTAAGGGAGACCTCTACACTAAATCTCATACTATCTATCATCCTACAAATTAACAATGTTGAATGGTCCAGTTGTAAGGGAGACCTCTTCACTAAATCTCATACAGTCAATGATCCTACAAATTAACAATGTTGAATGGTCCAGTTGTAAGGGTGACCTCTACACTAAATCTCATACTATCTATCATCCTACAAATTAACAATGTTGAATGGTCCAGTTGTAAGGGAGACCTCTTCACTAAATCTCATACAGTCAATCATCCTACAAATTAACAATGTTGAATGGTCCAGTTGTAAGGGTGACCTCTACACTAAATCTCATACTATCTATCATCCTACAAATTAACAATATTGAATGGTCCAGTTGTAAGGGAGACCTCTTCACTAAATCTCATACAGTCAATCATCCTACAAATTAACAATGTTGAATGGTCCAGTTGTAAGGGAGTCCTCTTCACTAAATCTCATACTATCTATCATCCTACAAATTAACAATGTTGAATGGTCCAGTTGTAAGGGTGACCTCTTCACTAAATCTCATACAGTCAATGATCCTACAAATTAACAATGTTGAATGGTCCAGTTGTAAGGGAGACCTCTTCACTAAATCTCATACTATCTATCATCCTACAAATTAACAATGTTGAATGGTCCAGTTGTAAGGGAGACCTCTTCACTAAATCTCATACTATCTATCATCCTACACATTAACAATGTTGAATGGTCCAGTTGTAAGGGAGACCTCTTCACTAAATCTCATACAGTCAATGATCCTACAAATTAACAATGTTGAATGGTCCAGTTGTAAGGGTGACCTCTTCACTAAATCTCATACTATCTATCATCCTACAAATTAACAATGTTGAATGGTCCAGTTGTAAGGGAGACCTCTTCACTAAATCTCATACAGTCAATGATCCTACAAATTAACAATGTTGAATGGTCCAGTTGTAAGGGTGACCTCTTCACTAAATCTCATACTATCTATCATCCTACACATTAACAATGTTGAATGGTCTAGTTGTAAGGGAGACCTCTTCACTAGATCTCATACAGTCAATCATCCTACAAATTAACAATGTTGAATGGTCCAGTTGTAAGGGTGACCTCTTCACTAAATCTCATACTATCTATTATCCTACAAATTAACAATGTTGAATGGTCCAGTTATAAGGGTGACCTCTTCACTAAATCTCATACAGTCAATGATCCTACAAATTAACAATGTTGAATGGTCCAGTTGTAAGGGTGACCTCTTCACTAAATCTCATACTATCTATCATCCTACACATTAACAATGTTGAATGGTCCAGTTGTAAGGGAGACCTCTTCACTAAATCTCATACAGTCAATGATCCTACAAATTAACAATGTTGAATGGTCCAGTTGTAAGGGTGACCTCTTCACTAAATCTCATACAGTCAATCATCCTACAAATTAACAATGTTGAATGGTCCAGTTGTAAGGGTGACCTCTACACTAAACCTCATACTATCTATCATCCTACAAATTAACAATGTTGAATGGTCCAGTTGTAAGGGAGACCTCTTCACTAAATCTCATACTATCTATCATACTACAAATTAACAATGTTGAATGGTCCAGTTGTAAGGGTGATCTCTTCACTAAATTTCATACTATCTATCATCCTACAAATTAACAATGTTGAATGGTCCAGTTATAAGGGTGACCTCTTCACTAAATCTCATACAGTCAATGATCCTACAAATTAACAATGTTGAATGGTCCAGTTGTAAGGGTGACCTCTTCACTAAATCTCATACTATCTATCATCCTACACATTAACAATGTTGAATGGTCCAGTTGTAAGGGAGACCTCTTCACTAAATCTCATACAGTCAATGATCCTACAAATTAACAATGTTGAATGGTCCAGTTGTAAGGGTGACCTCTTCACTAAATCTCGTACAGTCAATGATCCTACAAATTAACAATGTTGAATGGTCCAATTGTAAGGGAGACCTCTTCACTAAATCTCATACTATCTATCATCGTACAAATTAACAATGTTGAATGGTCCAATTGTAAGGGAGACCTCTTCACTAAATCTCATACTATCTATCATCGTACAAATTAACAATGTTGAATGGTCCAGTTGTAAGGGAGACCTCTTCACTAAATCTCATACAGTCAATGATCCTACAAATTAACAATGTTGAATGGTCCAGTTGTAAGGGTGACCTCTACACTAAACCTCATACTATCTATCATCCTACAAATTAACAATGTTGAATGGTCCAGTTGTAAGGGAGACCTCTTCACTAAATCTCATACTATCTATCATCGTACAAATTAACAATGTTGAATGATCCAGTTGTAAGGGAGACCTCTTCACTAAATCTCATACTATCTATCATCCTACAAATTAACAATGTTGAATGGTCCAGTTGTAAGGGAGACCTCTACACTAAATCTCATACTATCTATCATCCTACAAATTAACAATGTTGAATGGTCCAGTTGTAAGGGAGACCTCTTCACTAAATCTCATACAGTCAATGATCCTACAAATTAACAATGTTGAATGGTCCAGTTGTAAGGGTGACCTCTACACTAAATCTCATACTATCTATCATCCTACAAATTAACAATGTTGAATGGTCCAGTTGTAAGGGAGACCTCTTCACTAAATCTCATACTATCTATCATCGTACAAATTAACAATGTTGAATGATCCAGTTGTAAGGGAGACCTCTACACTAAATCTCATACTATCTATCATCCTACAAATTAACAATGTTGAATGATCCAGTTGTAAGGGAGACCTCTTCACTAAATCTCATACAGTCAATGATTCTACAAATTAACAATGTTGAATGGTCCAGTTGTAAGGGTGACCTCTACACTAAACCTCATACTATCTATCATCCTACAAATTAACAATGTTGAATGATCCAGTTGTAAGGGAGACCTCTTCACTAAATCTCATACAGTCAATCATCCTACAAATTAACAATGTTGAATGGTCCAGTTGTAAGGGTGACCTCTACAGTCAATGATCCTACAAATTAACAATGTTGAATGGTCCAGTTGTAAGGGAGACCTCTACAATAAATCTCATACTATCTATCATCCTACACATTAACAATGTTGAATGGTCCAGTTGTAAGGGTGACCTCTTCACTAAATCTCATACAGTCAATGATCCTACAAATTAACAATGTTGAATGGTCCAGTTGTAAGGGAGACCTCTTCACTAAATCTCATACAGTCAATGATCCTACAAATTAACAATGTTGAATGGTCCAGTTGTAAGGGAGACCTCTTCACTAAATCTCATACAGTCAATGATCCTACAAATTAACAATGTTGAATGATCCAGTTGTAAGGGAGACCTCTTCACTAAATCTCATACAGTCAATCATCCTACAAATTAACAATGTTGAATGGTCCAGTTGTAAGGGAGACCTCTACACTAAATCTCATACTATCTATCATCCTACACATTAACAATGTTGAATGGTCCAGTTGTAAGGGAGACCTCTTCACTAAACCTCATACTATCTATCATCCTACAAATTAACAATGTTGAATGGTCCAGTTGTAAGGGTGACCTCTTCACTAAATTTCATACAGTCAATGATTCTACAAATTAACAATGTTGAATGGTCCAGTTGTAAGGGTGACCTCTACACTAAACCTCATACTATCTATCATCCTACAAATTAACAATGTTGAATGGTCCAGTTGTAAGGGAGACCTCTTCACTAAATCTCATACAGTCAATGATCCTACAAATTAACAATGTTGAATGGTCCAGTTGTAAGGGTGACCTCTACAGTCAATCATCTTACAAATTAACAATGTTGAATGGTCTAGTTGTAAGGGTGACCACTACACTAAATCTCATACTATCTATCATCCTACAAATTAACAATGTTGAATGGTCCAGTTGTAAGGGTGACCTCTTCACTAAATCTCATACTATCTATCATCATACAAATTAACAATGTTGAATGGTCCAGTTGCAAGGGAGACCTCTACAGTCAATCATCTTACAAATTAACAATGTTGAATGGTCCAGTTGTAAGGGTGACCTCTACAGTCAATCATCTTACAAATTAACAATGTTGAATGGTTTAGTTGTAAGGGAGACCTCTTCACTAAATCTCATACAGTCTATCATCCTACAAATTAACAATGTTGAATGGTCCAGTTGTAAGGGTGACCTCTACACTAAATCTCATACTATCTATCATCCTACAAATTAAAAATGTTGAATGGTCCAGTTGTAAGGGAAACCTCTACACTAAATTTCATACAGTCAATGATCCTACAAATTAACAATGTTGAATGGTCCAGTTGTAAGGGTGACCTCTACAGTCAATCATCTTACAAATTAACAATGTTGAATGGTCTAGTTGTAAGGGAGACCTCTTCACTAAATCTCATACAGTCTATCATCCTACAAATTAACAATGTTGAATGGTCCAGTTGTAAGGGAGACCTCTTCACTAAATCTCATACAGTCAATGATCCTACAAATTAACAATGTTGAATGGTCCAGTTGTAAGGGAGACCTCTTCACTAAATCTCATACAGTCAATCATCCTACAAATTAATAATGTTGAATGGTCCAGTTGTAAGGGAGACCTCTTTACTAAATCTCATACAGTCAATCATCCTACAAATTAATAATGTTGAATGGTCCAGTTGTAAGGGAGACCTCTTCACTAAATCTCATACAGTCAATCATCCTACAAATTAATAATGTTGAATGGTCCAGTTGTAAAGGAGACCTCTTCACTAAATCTCATACAGTCAATCATCCTACAAATTAATAATGTTGAATGGTCCAGTTGTAAGGGAGACCTCTTCACTAAATCTCATGCAGTCAATCATCCTACAAATTAATAATGTTGAATGGTCCAGTTGTAAAGGAGACCTCTTCACTAAATCTCATACAGTCAATGATCCTACAAATTAACAATGTTGAATGGTCCAGTTGTAAGGGTGACCTCTTCACTAAATCTCATACAGTCAATGATCCTATAAATTAACAATGTTGAATGGTCCAGTTGTAAGGGTGACCTCTTCACTAAATCTCATACAGTCAATGATCCTACAAATTAACAATGTTGAATGGTCCAGTTGTAAGGGAGACCTCTTCACTAAATCTCATACAGTCAATGATCCTACAAATTAACAATGTTGAATGGTCCAGTTGTAAGGGTGACCTCTTCACTAAATCTCATACAGTCAATGATCCTACAAATTAACAATGTTGAATGGTCCAGTTGTAAGGGAGACCTCTTCACTAAATCTCATACAGTCAATGATCCTACAAATTAACAATGTTGAATGGTCCAGTTGTAAGGGAGACCTCTACACTAAATCTCATACAGTCAATGATCCTACAAATTAACAATGTTGAATGGTCCAGTTGTAAGGGAGACCTCTTCACTAAATCTCATACAGTCAATGATCCTACAAATTAACAATGTTGAATGGTCCAGTTGTAAGGGTGACCTCTTCACTAAATCTCATACAGTCAATGATCCTACAAATTAACAATGTTGAATGGTCCAGTTGTAAGGGAGACCTCTACACTAAATCTCATACAGTCAATGATCCTACAAATTAACAATGTTGAATGGTCCAGTTGTAAGGGAGACCTCTTCACTAAATCTCATACAGTCAATCATCCTACAAATTAACAATGTTGAATGGTCCAGTTGTAAGGGAGACCTCTACACTAAATCTCATACAGTCAATGATCCTACAAATTAACAATGTTGAATGGTCCAGTTGTAAGGGAGACCTCTACACTAAATCTCATACAGTCAATCATCCTATAATATGTACTGTGATAAACTAATACCAAGTTCTCAGGTTTAGATACTAATATTTAATAATAATAAGAAATATGGTTAAAAAAAACATTTCTTCATTATAGGAATGGTTTGGTGAAGATGGTAGAATGTTGGCTTTACCTACTCCTCTCCGACCAACTCCATCCAGGCCCCAGGTACCAGAGGAACAAGAGCCTTTCCTGGAGACAGTGTATCGTAAGGCTATTGTTAGGGAGTATGATAATCGTTATATTGATGGCTCTATGGACAATGCAGGATTTTATCAGCTAGATGTTGACATAAATGCCATCAGTTTCTCACATCATCATCTGTTTAGTAGAGAACACGTCTTGGCTCAAAGATTGACTCAGTTGTTTGATCAGTACATAGCCAGGAAAAATAAAAACATGACAGAGTTTCTCACAGAAAAAGTAAGTTTGTTTGTCTCAATAATTGTCTGATAAAACATTTTAAGATATTTAAGAAAAAGTATTTGGTTAGCATGTTTGAATGATTTTTCCGTTAAAAAAAATAAGGTTCCACATATTCTAGAATTGACTAAAATGGCCTTTAAAGTATATAATATCCTAATTCGGTCTGCTTAAATATAAAAGTTACTAGGATATTTGCTATATCTTGACAATACAATATATTTGTAGCCATTACACACCAGAACTATGGAGTATGTATTATTTACAGTCACTATAATACCGTAAATCAGGAAATTTTGGTCATTGTTTTATTTTGGCCTATTTTGGCCCCTAAATACGAAGTGCCAAAATTAAACACACCAAAATATGTCACACTCCAAAAATTAACCGCCAAAATTGAACACTGCCTTAATATCTTTTTATATTTATATTCCCTAATCTGTACCTTTTTGTCTTACTTCTTTCCTAAGTAAAACTTTGTCAATTACCGTTGTACATGTATATACACACACAAGTCAAACTGAAAAGTGTTCACGATGTGAAATCGTTGGCTTGGATGACAAGAGAGAAATTACAGGTAAATTAAGTACATTGATAAAAACCATGCAATACCAATAAAATTTATTCAATCAACAAAATGTCAAATATCATTAAAATGACAATTACCTATAGAAAAAATAAAAATCAATAAACACGTAATTAGTGTCTTATCGGTTTTATTTATAACAACATGAAATTCACAGTCAATAATCAAATAGATTTACAGGTACACAATCCAATTATAAAGGTGTGATTTGTCATACATTTTTTTGTAACCTTTGATCTGTTTATTATGTATAATTGTTGTGTAAACAAATACATGTACTGACTGTTATGATAAGACTTTTTACCTGTAAAAGCGATGATTAATACCAGTGCAAAATTATTATTTGTTGTTTTTATATTAAATGCATTTTACTTTATGCTGATTAAATATTTGAATTCCTAGTTTTAATAAATATCACAATTTATCCATAATCGATTTGGTTTTTAGTACGACATCAAAATATCCAGTAAGTAACAGTAAAAACGTAGTATCGCTGGTTAAAATTAGAACTCTTCCATTTACGTTCTGAATTAACTGACAAAAAAATTAAACACATGGGAACCAAAAGTGACAAAAATTAAACGCACTAGAAACAGAAATGGCCAAAATTTCACACACCAAAATAAAACAACCATCTTTTGGAGAAAAAAGGCCAAAAGTAACCTACACCAAAATTTCCTGATTTACAGTAATTAATATAATTCTTTATTGTTTTTCAGTTAAAGGCATTGAAGAATTCTGCATTACATTTAAGGGAACATATGGTTGTTCATAAGGTAAGTTTTGTCATAAAACTTTGTGTATTTTACACAGAATTATGGAAATTATTTCTTAGATTTGAAAATTAACTAACTCAATTTGATATATAAAAAAAAATGTTCATCATTTTGAGCCATTGTGAACCTATTATTTTCTTCATTAATTTGACAGCTGTATATAAGTAATTCATACATGAAGCACAAGTTTTGCATCAGTATGCAAATTATGACCAATATTTCTAGTATAGTCAGAGGTCATAATATAGCTGCTGATCCAATTATATCATAGTATTTACAAACTATTTCAACACTTTTTGTTGTTGACATCAGTAACACAGTATATGGGGCTACCAGTATAAATGATTGATTTTACAGTGTTATGTCAACAAAAGTAAGGGACCGTCGTGGCCCTGCTCGTATGGTAGTTGGATTTACAACTACCTATGCAATCAATGCCTATCACCACTGATGTTGTGAGTTCGAAACTTGATCAGGGCGAGGTGTACAACATTATGTGATAAAGTTTGTTAGTGACTTGGGCACAGGTCGGTGGTTTTCTCTGGGTCCTCCGGTTTCCTCCACCAATAAAAGTGACCACCATGATATAACGGAAATATTGTTTAAAGTGGTGTTAAACACCATCAAACAAACAAACAAACAATCAACAAAAAGAACAATTCTTACATTCTTCAGGACTGAAAAAAAATGAATTCAAAGCAATTGGTGTCTTGTAATTATTTTAAAATATGTTTTTGCTTCTTTTTTTTTTAGTTCACCTGGACCAAAGGTCCAGGTGAACTATTGCCATCACTTGGCGTCCGTCGTCTGTCGTCTGTAAACTTTTCACATTTCAAGCTTCTTCTCCGAAACCACTTGGCCAATTGGAACCGAACTTAGCAGGAATGTTCCTTGGATGGTCCTCTACAATCTTAAGGTTTTTTGTTCCGATATGAAATTCAAAATGGCGGCTACGGCAGGACTTAGTTTAACATTGGACCCTATGGGAAAAATGTTTCAAAATGCTTCTTCTCTGAAACCACTTGGATAATTGAAACCAAACTGCCCAGGAATGATCATTGGAAGGTCCTCTACAAGGTGTGTGTTTTTTATGCCGATTGGAAATCCAAGATGGCCACCACCACAGGACATAGATTAACATTGGACTCTATGGGAAAATGTTCAAATGCCTTCTTCTCAGAAACTACAAATATGATTAAAGCCAAACTGTACATGAATGTTCATTGGATGGTCCTCTACAAACTTTACATTTTTTGTTCCGATATGAAATTCAAAATGGCGGCTACGGCAGGACTTAGTTTAACATTGGACCCTATGGGGAAAATGTTTCAAAACGCTTCTTCTCTGAAACCACTAGGACAGTTGAAACCAAACTGCCCAGGAATGATCATTGGAAGGTCCTCTACAAATTTTATGTGTTTTATGCCGATCGGAAATCCAAGATGGTCGCCACCGCAATACATAGATTAACATTGGACCCTATGGGAAAATGTTCAAATGCCTTCTTCTCAGAAACTACAAATATTATTAAAGCCAAACTGTACATGAATGTTCATTGGATGGTCCTCTACAAACTTTACGTTTTTTGTTCCGATAAGAAATTCAAAATGGCGGCTACGGCAGGACTTAGTTTAACATTGGACCCTATGGGAAAAATGTTTCAAAACGCTTCTTCTCTGAAACCACTGGGACAATTGAATCCAAACTGCCCAGGAATGATCATTGGAAGGTCCTCTACAAAGTTTCTGTTTTTTTATGCCGATTGAAAATTCAAGTTCGGCGCCACCACAGGACATAGATTAACATTGGACCCTATGGGAAAATGTTCAAATGCCTTCTTCTCAGAAACTACAAATATGATTAAAGCCAAACTGTACATGAATGTTCATTGGATGGTCCTCTACAAACTTTACATTTTTTGTTCCGATATGAAATTCAAAATGGCGGCTACGGCAGGACTTAGTTTAACATTGGACCCTATGGGGAAAATGTTTCAAAACGCTTCTTCTCTGAAACCACTAGGACAGTTGAAACCAAACTGCCCAGGAATGATCATTGGAAGGTCCTCTACAAATTTTATGTGTTTTATGCCGATCGGAAATCCAAGATGGCCGCCACCGCAATACATAGATTAACATTGGACCCTATGGGAAAATGTTCAAATGCCTTCTTCTCAGAAACTACAAATATGATTAAAGCCAAACTGTACATGAATGTTCATTGGATGGTCCTCTACAAACTTTACGTTTTTTGTTCCGATAAGAAATTCAAAATGGCGGCTACGGTAGGACTTAGTTTAACATTGGACCCTATGGGAAAAATGTTTCAAAACGCTTCTTCTCTGAAACCACTTGGACAATTGAATCCAAACTGCCCAGGAATGATCATTGGAAGGTCCTCTACAAAGTTTCTGTTTTTTTATGCCGATTGAAAATTCAAGATCGCCGCCACCACAGGACATAGATTAACATTGGACCCTATGGGAAAATGTTCAAATGCTGTACATGAATGTTCATTGGATGGTCCTCTACAATCTTAAGGTTTTTTGTTCCGATATGAAATTCAAAATGGCGGCTACGGCAGGACTTAGTTTAACATTGGACCCTATGGGAAAAATGTTTCAAAATGCTTCTTCTCTGAAACCACTTGGACAGTTGAAACCAAACGGCCCAGGAATGATCATTGGAAGGTCCTCTACAAATTTTATGTGTTTTATGCCGATCGGAAATCCAAGATGGCCACCACCGCAATACATAGATTAACATTGGACCCTATGGGAAAATGTTCAAATGCCTTCTTCTCAGAAACTACAAATATGATTAAAGCCAAATTGTACGTGAATGTTCATTGGATGGTCCTCTACAAACTTTGCGTTTTTTGTTCCGATATGAAATTCAAAATGGCGGCTACGGCAGGACTTAGTTTAACATTGGACCCTATGGGGGAAATGTTTCAAAACGCTTCTTCTCTGAAACCACTTGGACAGTTGAAACCAAACTGCCCAGGAATGATCATTGGAAGGTCCTCTACAAATTTTATGTTTTTTATGCCGATCGGAAATCGAAGATGGCCGCCACCGCAATACATAGATTAACATTGGACCCTATGGGAAAATGTTCAAATGCCTTCTTCTCAGAAACTACAAATATTATTAAAGCCAAACTGTACATGAATGTTCATTGGATGGTCCTCTACAAATTTATGTTTTTTGTTCCGATATGAAATTCAAAATGGCGGCTACGGCAGGACTTAGTTTAACATTGGACCCTATGGGGGAAATGTTTCAAAACGCTTCTTCTCTGAAACCACTAGGACAGTTGAAACCAAACGGCCCAGGAATGATCATTGGAAGGTCCTCTACAAATTTTATGTGTTTTATGCCGATCGGAAATCCAAGATGGCCACCACCGCAATACATAGATTAACATTGGACCCTATGGGAAAATGTTCAAATGCCTTCTTCTCAGAAACTACAAATATGATTAAAGCCAAATTGTACATGAATGTTCATTGGATGGTCCTCTACAAACTTTGCGTTTTTTGTTCCGATATGAAATTCAAAATGGCGGCTACGGCAGGACTTAGTTTAACATTGGACCCTATGGGGGAAATGTTTCAAAACGCTTCTTCTCTGAAACCACTTGGACAGTTGAAACCAAACTGCCCAGGAATGATCATTGGAAGGTCCTCTACAAATTTTATGTTTTATATGCCGATCGGAAATCGAAGATGGCCGCCACCGCAATACATAGATTAACATTGGACCCTATGGGAAAATGTTCAAATGCCTTCTTCTCAGAAACTACAAATATGATTAAAGCCAAACTGTACATGAATGTTCATTGGATGGTCCTCTACAAATTTATGTTTTTTGTTCCGATATGAAATTCAAAATGGCGGCTACGGCAGGACTTAGTTTAACATTGGACCCTATGGGAAAAATGTTTCAAAACGCTTCTTCTCTGAAACCATGGACAATTGAATCCAAACTGCCCAGGAATGATCATTGGAAGGTCCTCTACAAAGTTTCTGTTTTTTTAAGCCGATCAAAAATTCAAGATGACCACCACCGCATGACATAGATTAACATTGGACCCTATGGGAAAATGTTCAAATGCCTTCTTCTCAGAAACTACAAATATGATTAAAGCCAAACTGTACATGAATGTTCATTGGATGGTCCTCTACAAACTTTACGTTTTTTGTTCTGATATGAAATTCAAAATGGCGGCTACGGCAGGACTTAGTTTAACATTGGACCCTATGGGAAAAATGTTTCAAAATGCTTCTTCTCTGAAACCACTTGGACAGTTGAAACCAAACTGCCCAGGAATGATCATTGGAAGGTCCTCTGTTTTTTATGCCGATCGGAAATCCAAGATGGCTGCCACCACAGGTCATAGTATTAACACAGGACCATATGGGGAAAATACAGAAATATATTCTTCTCTGAAGCTATTGCACTGATTGAACCTAAACTGTGCATCAATCATTGGAAAGTCCTTTACAAACTTTGTGTTTCTTATGTTGATCGTAATTCCAAGATGACTACCACTGCAGGACATAGTTTTTACATAGGACCAATTGTTTTTTTTTATTACCAGGTGAACGATACAGGCTCCTGGTTTAATTTAAAGCAGTAAAATGTTTCATCCTTTTCTCTGATTTAATGCAATGTCTTCTAATGTATAGGGTAGAAATATCCAGTATTATTGTTATTCCCATGGATGTCATATTTGTTTGTAATATAAATTTTCTGGCAGCATCTTATATACATGTATTCATATTCTAGAAATCAAACAGTATTGTGATGATAATTAATTATAGAACATCATACTTTACTTTTTTAGTCTGAACACAGCTTTTCTGACAGAAGTAACTACGAGAGAAGATTACAAGATTACAAATTGGATATAAGGTGAGAATACACTATGGTCAAAATAAAATGGCCGAAATGTAAACAGGAGGTTCAAATGAAGAGTTGACAATAGTTTGGAGTCGTTGTTGTTTTGATGAGATGTTGTTTTGATGAGATGTCAACTCTCACCTTTTGCCATTTTTATTTTTTTTAATAAAAAGATTTCATACTTATTTTTTTTTGCAATCTTCCTTTAGCTTTGTAAATGGAAATAGCTTCCAGATTCAACAAGCTAAATAGAAATTCATTTACCAATAGTCAGATCATACTGTTCACAACAAAACCATGATTTCTCACCAATAGTCAGATCATACTGTACACAACAAAAGCATGATTTCTCATTTGTTACTTATCTCTGTTTATAAATGAATTATTTCATTTGTAAAACCTCTATTCCAAGATAATCCACAAATTTGTTTGATGTATATTATCCAAAATTCAGCATGATATGATGATGTCATAGGTGCCATATGATTGGTCTAGGTCATATTACTAACAGTAACGAACACTGCCAATTATGGATAAACATTTGATCCTCCCTGTTGTAACCTGGAGACAAAATATGGTTGAGTATACAATGGTAAATCTCCTTAGAGATGTCAAAAATGGAGCGATCAATGTAAAAAGTGCCCCTTAGAGATGTCAAAAATGGAGCGATCAATATAAAAAGTGCCCCTTAGAGATGTCAAAAATGGAGCGATCAATGTAAAAAGTGCCCCTTAGAGATGTCAAAAATGGAGCGATCAATGTAAAAAGTGCCCCTTAGAGATGTCAAAAATGGAGCGATCAATGTAAAAAGTGCCCCTTAGAGATGTCAAAAATGGAGCGATCAATATAAAAAGTGCCCCTTAGAGATGTCAAAAATGGAGCGATCAATATAAAAAGTGTGGCAATTATATAAAAGAGTCAATTGACAACACTTTACCAATAAATGGAAATGGGGAAACAAGCAAAATAAAAATATTGTTGTTTTAGTGTGATGATCTAACTTAGACTATAGATTTTTTATATTATATAGTGTAATACATATGGTTGACCTTGACAAGGGTGTGTAATTCCCATAGTACACTTGTCATCCTTGTCCCAATGTACTTTTAAGTATAAATAATTTTGAATTGAACAAATACATGTAAGGTTTTCTGTTGTAATATTAGCAAGAGCAATGGAGTTTTTCTGTACTTGATCTTGAGAAGTTGACATTTTCTGTATCTAAAACACTGTGACAGTTGTCTTGATTGTATTGTAATAAATTTGACAATTATTTGATGTTCAACATAATTTTACTTCAAAATGTTGGTATTTAGTTTTCAAATTAAAACTTTATTAATAAGGTTAGAAATAAGATACAGTGACACCTCCTTGAGATCAACTTTTGACAGGTGTTTGGTTATACAGGTTAAATTAACAAAGATTTCCTACATTAGGACTTTATTTATAGTTCTGTTTATATGTAAGATTCTGGTTCATTCAGGGTTTGTTTAGACAGGGTTCAGTTTATACAGGTTAAATTAACACATAGTTCCTACATTGGGACTTTATTTAAAGTTCAGTATATACAGGATTCCTGTTTATTCAGGGTTCGTTTAGACATGTTTCACTGTATATTGTCCACAATACAACTAAAGTAACAAAGTTTAAAAACAGAACAAATGTTTATTTAATAAACAAGACTAGTTATTTACATACCACTATTATGCTTTGTTTAATTTTAAATTTGCTGATTAAGGCTATCAGATTAATTATATAATGTTTTATGCTATTTTTTTATAATAATCTTGATCTTTTTTCGTCAGAAAAACACGATGCTTAAGAGATAAGGAGGAATCGTCAGACAGGAAGTTACTGAAGAATATTATACATACTTGGAAAGAATTAAAGACGCAACGTGAAACACAGAAGTACAACAACACACCTGCTAAACTACAACTACACAAGTAAGAATAAGATACAGGACATTCATTGTAATACAACGCTATATGTAACATGGTTTTTTATTGGATGATACTAACGGTTAAAGTTTACCTGTCAGAATGTTAAAACTGCCTATGATGTAATGGGTAATAAAATAATTTGAATGACAACAGAAATAGCATATTTATATTAGAATATTTACATAATTAATCTTAGTTTTATTGTCTCAACAAAAGTCTAAGTATTGGTATTTAAGGTGTGATTTACCAAGTTAACATATACATCATAGATCTACACATTCATTCTAGAGTGTCAGCCAGGCACATGTCACTCAATCTTCACCTTTTCTTCTTTGTTCTTGTACAATGTTACAATTAACTACATTTTATCATCCTAAGGTGTACATGTCATCCAGTCACTTGTAGCTAAATCTTGACCTGTTTTCTTGGTTCTATTATAATGTTAAATTAGATTTGTATTAAGATTTGTGATTTTTTTATCACCTTACCAACACACTATAAAAAGTATATGTTTCTCCTGCAAATATAGAAGTAAATATAGCCTCATTTCTTTTAGAAATCTTTGAACATATGGGAGGGAAAATTTTAATGCCTGATATTTTTTTTGATAGAGAAGAAGTAGATAAAACACATGACCAAGCTCAGTGGAAGCTTGAAATTGAGGAAGAACTAGAAGAAATGAGAGAAGAATATGAGGAGGAATTCGAACAGAAAAAAATAATATATGAAAAACTGATGAAAGAAGTGAAAAAACAAAAAGAAGCCAAGGTATGGCAAAAAATTTAGTTATAAGACATGGGAGAATCTGAAACTGAAGAACATGTGTTAACAGAGTAGAATATAACATTTATCAATGAAAGATCAGAAATTGACTTGATTTATCAGAAACACTACAACTGTATCAGTGGTGTGACAGGTTTATCAGAAACACTACCAACTGTATCAGTGGTGTGACAGGTTTATCAGAAACACTACAACTGTATCAGTGGTGTGACAGGTTTATCAGAAACACTACAACTGTATCAGTGGTGTGACAGGTTTATCAGAAACACTACAACTGTATCAGTGGTGTGACAGGTTTATCAGAAACACTACAACTGTATCAGTGGTGTGACAGGTTTATCAGAAACACTACCAACTGTATCAGTGGTGTGACAGGTTTATCAGAAACACTACCAACTGTATCAGTGGTGTGACAGGTTTATCAGAAACACTACCAACTGTATCAGTGGTGTGACAGGTTTATCAGAAACACTACAACTGTATCAGTGGTGTGACAGGTTTATCAGAAACACTACAACTGTATCAGTGGTGTGACAGGTTGATCAGAAACACTACAACTGTATCAGTGGTGTGACAGGTTTATCAGAAACACTACCAACTGTATCAGTGGTGTGACAGGTTTATCAGAAACACTACAACTGTATCAGTGGTGTGTCAGGTTTATCAGAAACACTACAACTGTATCAGTGGTGTGACAGGTTTATCAGAAACACTACAACTGTATCAGTGGTGTGACAGGTTTATCAGAAACACTACAACTGTATCAGTGGTGTGACAGGTTTATCAGAAACACTACCAACCGTATCAGTGGTGTGACAGGTTTATCAGAAACACTACAACTGTATCAGTGGTGTGACAGGTTTATCAGAAACACTACCAACTGTATCAGTGGTGTGACAGGTTTATCAGAAACACTACAACTGTATCAGTGGTGTGACAGGTTTATCAGAAACACTACAACTGTATCAGTGGTGTGACAGGTTTATCAGAAACACTACAACTGTATCAGTGGTGTGACAGGTTAATCAGAAACACTACCAAACGTATCAGTGGTGTGACAGGTTTATCAGAAACACTACAACTGTATCAGTGGTGTGACAGGTTTATCAGAAACACTACCAACCGTATCAGTGGTGTGACAGGTTTATCAGAAACACTACAACTGTATCAGTGGTGTGACAGGTTTATCAGAAACACTACCAACTGTATCAGTGGTGTGACAGGTTTATCAGAAACACTACAACTGTATCAGTGGTGTGACAGGTTTATCAGAAACACTACAACTGTATCAGTGGTGTGACAGGTTTATCAGAAACACTACAACTGTATCAGTGGTGTGACAGGTTAATCAGAAACACTACCAAACGTATCAGTGGTGTGACAGGTTTATCAGAAACACTACCAACTGTATCAGTGGTGTGACAGGTTTATCAGAAACACTACAACTGTATCAGTGGTGTGACAGGTTTATCAGAAACACTACAACTGTATCAGTGGTGTGACAGGTTTATCAGAAACACTACAACTGTATCAGTGGTGTGACAGGTTTATCAGAAACACTACAACTGTATCAGTGGTGTGACAGGTTTATCAGAAACACTATAACTGTATCAGTGGTGTGACAGGTTTATCAGAAACACTACAACTGTATCAGTGGTGTGACAGGTTTATCAGAAACACTACAACTGTATCAGTGGTGTGACAGGTTTATCAGAAACACTACCAACTGTATCAGTGGTGTGACAGGTTTATCAGAAACACTACAACTGTATCAGTGGTGTGACAGGTTTATCAGAAACACTACAACTGTATCAGTGGTGTGACAGGTTTATCAGAAACACTACAACTGTATCAGTGGTGTGACAGGTTTATCAGAAACACTACCAACTGTATCAGTGGTGTGACAGGTTTATCAGAAACACTACCAACTGTATCAGTGGTGTGACAGGTTTATCAGAAACACTACCAACTGTATCAGTGGTGTGACAGGTTGATCAGAAACACTACAACTGTATCAGTGGTGTGACAGGTTTATCAGAAACACTACCAACTGTATCAGTGGTGTGACAGGTTGATCAGAAACACTACAACTGTATCAGTGGTGTGACAGGTTTATCAGAAACACTACCAACCGTATCAGTGGTGTGACAGGTTTATCAGAAACACTACAACTGTATCAGTGGTGTGACAGGTTTATCAGAAACACTACCAACTGTATCAGTGGTGTGACAGGTTTATCAGAAACACTACAACTGTATCAGTGGTGTGACAGGTTTATCAGAAACACTACAACTGTATCAGTGGTGTGACAGGTTTATCAGAAACACTACAACTGTATCAGTGGTGTGACAGGTTTATCAGAAACACTACCAAACGTATCAGTGGTGTGACAGGTTTATCAGAAACACTACAACTGTATCAGTGGTGTGACAGATTTATCAGAAACACTACCAACTGTATCAGTGGTGTGGCAGGTTTATCAGAAACACTACAACTGTATCAGTGGTGTGACAGGTTTATCAGAAACACTACAACTGTATCAGTGGTGTGACAGGTTTATCAGAAACACTACAACTGTATCAGTGGTGTGACAGGTTTATCAGAAACACTACAACTGTATCAGTGGTGTGACAGGTTTATCAGAAACACTATAACTGTATCAGTGGTGTGACAGGTTTATCAGAAACACTACAATTGTATCAGTGGTGTGACAGGTTTATCAGAAACACTACAACTGTATCAGTGGTGTGACAGGTTTATCAGAAACACTACCAACTGTATCAGTGG
Organism: Bathymodiolus septemdierum; assembly: GCA_963383655.1. NCBI lineage: Eukaryota > Metazoa > Mollusca > Bivalvia > Mytilida > Modiolidae > Bathymodiolus > Bathymodiolus septemdierum. Next base: position 129,476,200 of record OY726518.1, read on the forward strand.
TGTGACAGGTTTATCAGAAACACTACAACTGTATCAGTGGTGTGACAGGTTTATCAGAAACACTACAACTGTATCAGTGGTGTGACAGGTTTATCAGAAACACTACCAACTGTATCAGTGGTGTGACAGGTTTATCAGAAACACTACTAACTGTATCAGTGGTGTGACAGGTTTATCAGAAACACTACAACCGTATCAGTGGTGTGACAGGTTTATCAGAAACACTACAACTGTATCAGTGGTGTGTCAGGTTTATCAGAAACACTACCAACTGTATCAGTGGTGTGAAAGGTTTATCAGAAAACTACCAACTGTATCAGTGGTGTGACAGGTTTATCAGAAACACTACAACTGTATCAGTGGTGTGACAGGTTTATCAGAAACACTACCAACTGTATCAGTGGTGTGACAGGTTTATCAGAAACACTACCAACTGTATCAGTGGTGTGACAGGTTTATCAGAAACACTACCAACTGTATCAGTGGTGTGACAGGTTTATCAGAAACACTACAACTGTATCAGTGGTGTGACAGGCTTATCAGAAACACTATAACTGTATCAGTGGTGTGACAGGTTTATCAGAAACACTACCAACTGTATCAGTGGTGTGACAGGTTTATCAGAAACACAACAACTGTATCAGTGGTATGACAGGTTTATCAGAAACACTACCAACTGTATCAGTGGTGTGACAGGTTTATCAGAAACACTACAACTGTATCAGTGGTGTGACAGGTTTATCAGAAACACTACCAACTGTATCAGTGGTGTGACAGGTTTATCAGAAACACTACCAACTGTATCAGTGGTGTGACAGGTTTATCAGAAACACTACCAACTGTATTAGTGGTGTGACAGGTTTATCAGAAACACTACAACTGTATCAGTGGTGTGACAGGCTTATCAGAAACACTATAACTGTATCAGTGGTGTGACAGGTTTATCAGAAAAACTACCAACTGTATCAGTGGTGTGACAGGTTTATCAGAAACACTACAACTGTATCAGTGGTATGACAGGTTTATCAGAAACACTACCAACTGTATCAGTGGTGTGACAGGTTTATCAGAAACACTACAACTGTATCAGTGGTGTGACAGTTTGTGTGCTTGTCTTGAGTGCAGTAGATTGTGGGTTTAAACCCCTGTTAGGTCTCTAAGGACTATAAAATAGGTATCTGTTGCTTCTCCACTAAGCACAGAGCCTTAAGGAGAAAGAGCAAATACTGGTTGGCTTGGAATCAGGATAATGTGACAGAGTGAAGCGACATGTCTACTCTCAGACTGTTGTTTCAGTGAGCTAGCATAGTACAATTCAACTCTGCATGTTGATCTAGTACAAAGCGGACATTATTATCATCTAATCAAGTGTAACTTGTTCTCGCCATGATATAGCTGAAAAATTGATCATTTGGCATTAAACAGCAATCACTCAGCCAATCAGAAACACTACCACAGTACATGACATATATCCTTAAGAAATGCATTTTAATATAAAAATGTCAGTATATTTTAAAAAGTTAACAAATACAACTAAGTGACATCACTAGTAAAATAGTAATGAAATAAATATAAAGTATATAACAAATAGATATACACTTACCAATGATACAGTGAATAAGTTTATAACAAAACAATATACACTTACCAATGATAGAGTGAATAAGTTTATAACAAAACAATATACACTTACCAATGATACAGTGAATAAGTTTATAACAAAACAATATACACTTACCAATGATACAGTGAATAAGTTTATAACAAAACAATATACACTTACCAATGATACAGTGAATAAGTTTATAGCTAAACAATATACACTTACCAATGATACAGTGAATAAGTTTATAACAAAACAATATACACTTACCAATGATACAGTGAATAAGTTTATAGCAAAACAATATACACTTACCAATGATACAGTGAATAAGTTTATAACAAAACAATATACACTTACCAATGATACAGTGAATAAGTTTATAACAAAACAATATACACTTACCAATGATACAGTGAATAAGTTTATAACAAAACAATATACACTTACCAATGATACAGTGAATAAGTTTATAACAAAACAATATACACTTACCAATGATACAGTGAATAAGTTTATAACAAAACAATATACACTTACCAATGATACAGTGAATAAGTTTATAACAAAACAATATACACTTACCAATGATACAGTGAATAAGTTTATAACAAAACAATATACACTTACCAATGATACAGTGAATAAGTTTATAACAAAACAATATACACTTACCAATGATACAGTGAATAAGTTTATAACAAAACAATATACACTTACCAATGATACAGTGAATAAGTTTATAACAAAACAATATACACTTACCAATGATACAGTGAATAAGTTTATAACAAAACAATATACACTTACCAATGATACAGTGAATAAGTTTATAACAAAACAATATACACTTACCAATGATACAGTGAATAAGTTTATAACAAAACAATATACACTTACCAATGATACAGTGAATAAGTTTATAACAAAACAATATACACTTACCAATGATACAGTGAATAAGTTTATAACAAAACAATATACACTTACCAATGATACAGTGAATAAGTTTATAACAAAACAATATACACTTACCAATGATACAGTGAATAAGTTTATAACAAAACAATATACACTTACCAATGATACAGTGAATAAGTTTATAGCTAAACAATATACACTTACCAATGATACAGTGAATAAGTTTATAACAAAACAATATACACTTACCAATGATACAGTGAATAAGTTTATAGCAAAACAATATACACTTACCAATGATACAGTGAATAAGTTTATAACAAAACAATATACACTTACCAATGATACAGTGAATAAGTTTATAACAAAACAATATACACTTACCAATGATATAGTGAATAAGTTTATAACAAAACAATATACACTTACCAATGATACAGTGAATAAGTATATAACAAAACAATATACACTTACCAATGATACAGTGAATAAGTTTATGACAAAACAATATACACTTACCAATGATACAGTGAATAAGTTTATAACAAAACAATATACACTTACCAATGATACAGTGAATAAGTTTATAACAAAACAATATACACTTACCAATGATACAGTGAATAAGTTTATAACAAAACAATATACACTTACCAATGATACAGTGAATAAGTTTATAACAAAACAATATACACTTACCAATGATACAGTGAATAAGTTTATAACAAAACAATATACACTTACCAATGATACAGTGAATAAGTTTATAACAAAACAATATACACTTACCAATGATACAGTGAATAAGTTTATAACAAAACAATATACACTTACCAATGATACAGTGAATAAGTTTATAACAAAACAATATACACTTACCAATGATACAGTGAATAAGTTTATAACAAAACAATATACACTTACCAATGATACAGTGAATAAGTTTATAACAAAACAATATACACTTACCAATGATACAGTGAATAAGTTTATAACAAAACAATATACACTTACCAATGATACAGTGAATAAGTTTATAACAAAACAATATACACTTACCAATGATACAGTGAATAAGTTTATAACAAAACAATATACACTTACCAATGATACAGTGAATAAGTTTATAACAAAACAATATACACTTACCAATGATACAGTGAATAAGTTTATAACAAAACAATATACACTTACCAATGATACAGTGAATAAGTTTATAACAAAACAATATACACTTACCAATGATACAGTGAATAAGTTTATAACAAAACAATATACACTTACCAATGATACAGTGAATAAGTTTATAACAAAACAATATACACTTACCAATGATACAGTGAATAAGTTTATAACAAAACAATATACACTTACCAATGATACAGTGAATAAGTTTATAACAAAACAATATACACTTACCAATGATACAGTGAATAAGTTTATAACAAAACAATATACACTTACCAATGATACAGTGAATAAGTTTATAACAAAACAATATACACTTACCAATGATACAGTGAATAAGTTTATAACAAAACAATATACACTTACCAATGATACAGTGAATAAGTTTATAACAAAACAATATACACTTACCAATGATACAGTGAATAAGTTTATAACAAAACAATATACACTTACCAATGATACAGTGAATAAGTTTATAACAAAACAATATACACTTACCAATGATACAGTGAATAAGTTTATAACAAAACAATATACACTTACCAATGATACAGTGAATAAGTTTATAACAAAACAATATACACTTACCAATGATACAGTGAATAAGTTTATAACAAAACAATATACACTTACCAATGATACAGTGAATAAGTTTATAACAAAACAATATACACTTACCAATGATACAGTGAATAAGTTTATAACAAAACAATATACACATTCCTATAATACAGTCAGTATAACACAACAAATTATATGCCTCCCAATTATACAATCAATGAGTGTATAATGCAAACTTTGATACATCTACCAATGATACAGTCCATGAGTGTATAGCACAAAAGATGATACATCTAACAATGATACTGTCAATGAATAGATAATATAAAGCAGTATACACCTACCAATGATACAGTCCATGAGTGTATAGCACAGAAAATGATAATCTAACAATGATAGTCAATGAATAGATAATATAAAGCAGTATACACCTACCAATGATACAGTCCATGAGTGTATAGCACAAAGGATGATATGCCTACCAATGATACTGTCAATGAATAGATAATATAAAGCAGTATACACCTACCAATGATACAGTCCATGAGTGTATAGCACAAAGGATGATACGTCTACCAATGATACTGTCAATGAATAGATAATATAAAGCAGTATACACCTACCAATGATACAGTCCATGAGTGTATAGCACAAAAGATGATACATCTAACAATGATACAGTGAGTAGTTGAAAAAAACAAAAAATATACAGCTACCAATGATACAGTCCATGAGTGTATATCACAAAAGATGATACACCTACCAATGATACAGTCAATGGATAGATAATATAAAGCAGTATGCACCTACCAATGATACAGTCCATGAGTGTATAGCACAAAAGATGATACAGTCAATGAATAGATAATATAAAGCAGTATACACCTACCAATGATACAGTCCATGAGTGTATAGCACAAAAGATGATACATCTAACAATGATACAGTGAGTAGTTGAAAAAAACAAAAAATATACAGCTACCAATGATACAGTCCATGAGTGTATATCACAAAAGATGATACACCTACCAATGATACAATCAATGGATAGATAATATAAAGCAGTATGCACCTACCAATGATACAGTCCATGAGTGTATATCACAAAAGATGATACACCTACCAATGATACAGTCAATGGATAGATAATATAAAGCAGTATACACCTACCAATGATACAGTCCATGAGTGTATAGCACAAAGGACGATACACTTATCAATGATACAGTCAATGGATGTGCTAGTAGATAAAATAATTGAAAACTTAAATGAATGTTACATGTAGCATGGTTTATTATTTACAGAGATCAATTTACTAGTTACTTGAAATATCTTATATATTATTCTTCTGGTTTATATATAGGAAGAAGCAAGGAAAAGACAGAGGAGAAAAGGAAGTAAAGGATCTCAGAAGTCTAAGTTGAGTGGTGAACAAGAACAGGTATTAGATTTATTATTAAAAAATAAAGTATTATAGAATGTTGTATTGGTGAACAGGAACAGGTATTACATTAATTATTATATATAAGATATAGTTTTATAGGGTGTTTTATTCCTGTCTGTCTATCTGTATTTATAAATAAATATAGAATAATGGTAGTTATGAAGGTCGAGACAGATATTATCGTTAGTATCACAGTAAGTCTGGTAAAACAAAATTTCAAGACATTCAATACTGACATGATTGTTTTTATCTCGTGACATCACTATGTTACTGACATCATTGTTTTTATTTCGTGACATCACTATGTGTATGACTTCACACTGACATGATTGTTTTTATCTCATGACATTACTATGTTACTGACATCATTGTTTTTATCTCGTGACATCACTATGTTACTGACATCATTGTTTTTATCTCATGACATCACTATGTTACTGACATCATTGTTTTTATCTCGTGACATCACTATGTGTATGACATCATTGTTTTTATCTCTTGACATCACTATGTTACTGACATCATTGTTTTTTATTGTCATGACATCACTATGTTACTGACATGATTGTTTTTATCTCGTGACATCACTATGTTACTGACATGATTGTTTTTATCTCATGACATCACTATGTTACTGACATCATTGTTTTTATCTCGTGACATCACTATGTGTATGACATCATTGTTTTTATCTCGTGACATCACTATGTTACTGACATCATTGTTTTTATCTCGTCACATCACTATGTTACTGACATCATTGCTTTTATCTCGTGACATCACTATGTTACTGACATGATTGTTTTTATCTCGTGACATCACTATGTTACTGACATGATTGTTTTTATCTCGTGACATCACTATGTTACTGACATCATTCTTTTTATTTCGTGACATCACTATGTGTATGACATGATTGTTTTTATCTCATGACATCACTATGTGTATGACATGATTGTTTTTATCTCGTGACATCACTATGTTACTGACATCATTGTTTTTATCTCATGACATCACTATGTGTATGACATCATTGTTTTTATCTCGTGACATCACTATGTTACTGACATGGTTTTTATCTCGTGACATCACTATGTGTATGACATTGTTTTTATCTCGTGACATCACTATGTTACTGACATCATTGTTTTTATATCGTGACATCACTATGTTACTGACATCATTGTTTTTATGTCATGACATCACTATGTTACTGACATCATTGTTTTTATGTTGTGACATCACTATGTTACTGACATCATTGTTTTTATGTCATGACATCACTATGTTACTGACATGATTGTTTTATGTCGTGACATTACTATGTGTATGACTTCACACTGACCAATGTTTTTATCTCGTGACATCACTATGTTACTGACATCATTGTTTTTATCTCGTGACATCACTATGTTACTGACATGATTGTTTTTATCTTGTGACATCACTATGTTACTGACATGATTGTTTTTATCTCGTGACATCACTATGTTACTGACATCATTGTTTTTTTGTCATGACATCACTATGTTACTGACATGATTGTTTTTATCTCGTGACATCACTATGTGTATGACATCATTGTTTTTATCTCATGACATCACTATGTTACTGACATGATTGTTTTTATCTCGTGACATCACTATGTGTATGACATCATTGTTTTTATCTCGTGACATCACTATGTTACTGACATCATTGTTTTTATCAAGTGACATCACTATGTGTATGACATGATTGTTTTTATCTCGTGACATCACTATGTTACTGACATGATTGTTTTTATCTCGTGACATCATTGTTTTTATCTCGTGACTTCACTATGTTACTGACATCATTGTTTTTATCTCGTGACATCACTATGTTACTGACATGATTGTTTTTATCTCATGACATCACTATGTTACTGACATCATTGTTTTTATCTCGTGACATCACTATGTTACTGACATCATTGTTTTTATCTCGTGACATCACTATGTTACTGACATGGTTTTTATCTCGTGACATCACTATGTTACTGACATCATTGTTTTTATCTCGTGACATCACTATGTTACTGACATCATTGTTTTTATATCGTGACATCACTATGTTACTGACATCATTGTTTTTATGTCATGACATCACTATTTTACTGACATCATTGTTTTTATCTTGTGACATCACTATGTTACTGACATCATTGTTTTTATGTCATGACATCACTGTTACTGACATCATTGTTTTTATGTCGTGACATCACTATGTGTATGACTTCACACTGACCAATGTTTTTATCTCGTGACATCACTATGTTACTGACATCATTGTTTTTATCTCGTGACATCACTATGTTACTGACCTCATTGTTTTTATCTCATGACATCACTATGTTACTGACATCATTGTTTTTATGTCATGACATCACTATGTTACTGACATGATTGTTTTTATCTCGTGACATCACTATGTGTATGACTTCTCACTGACCAATGTTTTTATCTCGTGACATCACTATGTTACTGACATGATTGTTTTTATCTCGTGACATCACTATGTTACTGACATGATTGTTTTTATCTCGTGACATCACTATGTTACTGACATGATTGTTTTTATCTCGTGACATCACTATGTTACTGACATGCTTGTTTTTATCTCGTGACATCACTGTTACTGACATGATTGTTTTTATCTCGTGACATCACTATGTTACTGACATCATTGTTTTTATCTTGTGACATCACTATGTTACTGACATCATTGTTTTTATGTCATGACATCACTATGTTACTGACATCATTGTTTTTATCTCGTGACATCACTATGTTACTGACATGATTGTTTTTATCTCATGACATCACTATGTTACTGACATCATTGTTTTTATCTCGTGACATCACTATGTTACTGACATCATTGTTTTTATCTCGTGACATCACTATGTTACTGACATGGTTTTTATCTCGTGACATCACTATGTTACTGACATCATTGTTTTTATCTCGTGACATCACTATGTTACTGACATCATTGTTTTTATATCGTGACATCACTATGTTACTGACATCATTGTTTTTATGTCATGACATCACTATTTTACTGACATCATTGTTTTTATCTTGTGACATCACTATGTTACTGACATCATTGTTTTTATGTCATGACATCACTATGTTACTGACATCATTGTTTTTATGTCGTGACATCACTATGTGTATGACTTCACACTGACCAATGTTTTTATCTCGTGACATCACTATGTTACTGACATCATTGTTTTTATCTCGTGACATCACTATGTTACTGACCTCATTGTTTTTATCTCATGACATCACTATGTTACTGACCTCATTGTTTTTATCTCATGACATCACTATGTTACTGACATCATTGTTTTTATGTCATGACATCACTATGTTACTGACATGATTGTTTTTATCTCGTGACATCACTATGTGTATGACTTCTCACTGACCAATGTTTTTATCTCGTGACATCACTATGTTACTGACATGATTGTTTTTATCTCGTGACATCACTATGTTACTGACATGATTGTTTTTATATGTCGTGACATCACTATGTTACTGACATGATTGTTTTTATCTCGTGACATCACTATGTTACTGACATGCTTGTTTTTATCTCGTGACATCACTGTTACTGACATGATTGTTTTTATCTCGTGACATCACTATGTTACTGACATCATTGTTTTTATCTTGTGACATCACTATGTTACTGACATCATTGTTTTTATGTCATGACATCACTATGTTACTGACATCATTGTTTTTAGCTCGTGACATCACTATGTTACTGACATCATTGTTTTTATGTCATGACATCACTATGTTACTGACATGATTGTTTTTATCTCGCGACATCACTATGTTACTGACATGATTGTTTTTATCTCGTGACATCACTATGTTACTGACATGATTGTTTTTATCTCGTGACATCGCTATGTTACTGACATCATTTCTTTATCTCATGACATCACTATGTTACTGACATGATTGTTTTTATCTCGTGACATCACTATGTTACTGACATCATTGTTTTTATCTTGTGACATCACTATGTTACTGACATCATTGTTTTTATGTCATGACATCACTATGTTACTGACATCATTGTTTTTAGCTCGTGACATCACTATGTTACTGACATCATTGTTTTTATGTCATGACATCACTATGTTACTGACATGATTGTTTTTATCTCGCGACATCACTATGTTACTGACATGATTGTTTTTATCTCGTGACATCACTATGTTACTGACATGATTGTTTTTATCTCGTGACATCGCTATGTTACTGACATCATTTCTTTATCTCATGACATCACTATGTTACTGACATGATTGTTTTTATCTCGTGACATCACTATGTTACTGACATGATTGTTTTTATCTCGTGATATCACTATGTTACTGACATGATTGTTTTTATCTTGTGACATCACTATGTTACTGACATCATTGTTTTTATCTCGTGACATCACTATGTTACTGACATGGTTTTTATCTCGTGACATCACTATGTTACTGACATCATTGTTTTTATCTCGTGACATCACTATGTTACTGACATCATTGTTTTTATATCGTGACATCACTATGTTACTGACATCATTGTTTTTATGTCATGACATCACTATTTTACTGACATCATTGTTTTTATCTTGTGACATCACTATGTTACTGACATCATTGTTTTTATGTCATGACATCACTATGTTACTGACATCATTGTTTTTATGTCGTGACATCACTATGTGTATGACTTCACACTGACCAATGTTTTTATCTCGTGACATCACTATGTTACTGACATCATTGTTTTTATCTCGTGACATCACTATGTTACTGACCTCATTGTTTTTATCTCATGACATCACTATGTTACTGACATCATTGTTTTTATGTCATGACATCACTATGTTACTGACATGATTGTTTTTATCTCGTGACATCACTATGTGTATGACTTCTCACTGACCAATGTTTTTATCTCGTGACATCACTATGTTACTGACATGATTGTTTTTATCTCGTGACATCACTATGTTACTGACATGATTGTTTTTATCTCGTGACATCACTATGTTACTGACATGATTGTTTTTATCTCGTGACATCACTATGTTACTGACATGCTTGTTTTTATCTCGTGACATCACTGTTACTGACATGATTGTTTTTATCTCGTGACATCACTATGTTACTGACATCATTGTTTTTATCTTGTGACATCACTATGTTACTGACATCATTGTTTTTATGTCATGACATCACTATGTTACTGACATCATTGTTTTTATCTCGTGACATCACTATGTTACTGACATGATTGTTTTTATCTCATGACATCACTATGTTACTGACATCATTGTTTTTATCTCGTGACATCACTATGTTACTGACATCATTGTTTTTATCTCGTGACATCACTATGTTACTGACATGGTTTTTATCTCGTGACATCACTATGTTACTGACATCATTGTTTTTATCTCGTGACATCACTATGTTACTGACATCATTGTTTTTATATCGTGACATCACTATGTTACTGACATCATTGTTTTTATGTCATGACATCACTATTTTACTGACATCATTGTTTTTATCTTGTGACATCACTATGTTACTGACATCATTGTTTTTATGTCATGACATCACTATGTTACTGACATCATTGTTTTTATGTCGTGACATCACTATGTGTATGACTTCACACTGACCAATGTTTTTATCTCGTGACATCACTATGTTACTGACATCATTGTTTTTATCTCGTGACATCACTATGTTACTGACCTCATTGTTTTTATCTCATGACATCACTATGTTACTGACATCATTGTTTTTATGTCATGACATCACTATGTTACTGACATGATTGTTTTTATCTCGTGACATCACTATGTGTATGACTTCTCACTGACCAATGTTTTTATCTCGTGACATCACTATGTTACTGACATGATTGTTTTTATCTCGTGACATCACTATGTTACTGACATGATTGTTTTTATATGTCGTGACATCACTATGTTACTGACATGATTGTTTTTATCTCGTGACATCACTATGTTACTGACATGCTTGTTTTTATCTCGTGACATCACTGTTACTGACATGATTGTTTTTATCTCGTGACATCACTATGTTACTGACATCATTGTTTTTATCTTGTGACATCACTATGTTACTGACATCATTGTTTTTATGTCATGACATCACTATGTTACTGACATCATTGTTTTTAGCTCGTGACATCACTATGTTACTGACATCATTGTTTTTATGTCATGACATCACTATGTTACTGACATGATTGTTTTTATCTCGCGACATCACTATGTTACTGACATGATTGTTTTTATCTCGTGACATCACTATGTTACTGACATGATTGTTTTTATCTCGTGACATCGCTATGTTACTGACATCATTTCTTTATCTCATGACATCACTATGTTACTGACATGATTGTTTTTATCTCGTGACATCACTATGTTACTGACATGATTGTTTTTATCTCGTGACATCACTATGTTACTGACATGATTGTTTTTATCTTGTGACATCACTATGTTACTGACATCATTGTTTTTATCTCATGACATCACTATGTTACTGACATCATTGTTTTTATCTCGTGACATCACTATGTTACTGACATCATTGTTTTTATCTCGTGACATCACTATGTTACTGACATCATTGTTTTTATCTCGTGACATCACCATGTGTATGACTTCATTGTTTTTATCTCATGACATCACTATGTTACTGACATGATTGTTTTTATGTCATGACATCACTATGTTACTGACATCATTGCTTTTATCTCGTGACATCACTATGTTACTGACATGATTGTTTTTATCTCGTGACATCACTATGTTACTGACATGATTGTTTTTATCTCGTGACATCACTATGTTACTGACATCATTGTTTTTATCTCGTGACATCACTATGTTACTGACATCATTATTTTTATCTTGTGACATTACTATGTTACTGACATGCTTTTTTTTATCTCGTGACATCACTATGTTACTGACATGATTGTTTTTATCTCCTGACCTCACTATGTTACTGACATCAATGTTTTTATCTTGTGACATCACTATGTTACTGACATCATTGTTTTTATGTCATGACATCACTATGTTACTGACATGATTGTTTTTATGTTGTGACATCACTATGTTGTATGACTTCACACTGACCATTGTTTTTATGTCGTGACATCACTATGTGTATGACTTCACACTGACCAATGTTTTTATCTCGTGACATCACTATGTTACTGACATCATTGTTTTTATCTCGTGACATCACTATGTTACTGACCTCATTGTTTTTATCTCATGACATCACTATGTTACTGACATCATTGTTTTTATGTCATGACATCACTATGTTACTGACATGATTGTTTTTATCTCGTGACATCACTATGTGTATGACTTCTCACTGACCAATGTTTTTATCTCGTGACATCACTATGTTACTGACATGATTGTTTTTATCTCGTGACATCACTATGTTACTGACATGATTGTTTTTATCTCGTGACATCACTATGTTACTGACATGATTGTTTTTATCTCGTGACATCACTATGTTACTGACATGCTTGTTTTTATCTCGTGACATCACTGTTACTGACATGATTGTTTTTATCTCGTGACATCACTATGTTACTGACATCATTGTTTTTATCTTGTGACATCACTATGTTACTGACATCATTGTTTTTATGTCATGACATCACTATGTTACTGACATCATTGTTTTTATCTCGTGACATCACTATGTTACTGACATGATTGTTTTTATCTCATGACATCACTATGTTACTGACATCATTGTTTTTATCTCGTGACATCACTATGTTACTGACATCATTGTTTTTATCTCGTGACATCACTATGTTACTGACATGGTTTTTATCTCGTGACATCACTATGTTACTGACATCATTGTTTTTATCTCGTGACATCACTATGTTACTGACATCATTGTTTTTATATCGTGACATCACTATGTTACTGACATCATTGTTTTTATGTCATGACATCACTATTTTACTGACATCATTGTTTTTATCTTGTGACATCACTATGTTACTGACATCATTGTTTTTATGTCATGACATCACTATGTTACTGACATCATTGTTTTTATGTCGTGACATCACTATGTGTATGACTTCACACTGACCAATGTTTTTATCTCGTGACATCACTATGTTACTGACATCATTGTTTTTATCTCGTGACATCACTATGTTACTGACCTCATTGTTTTTATCTCATGACATCACTATGTTACTGACATCATTGTTTTTATGTCATGACATCACTATGTTACTGACATGATTGTTTTTATCTCGTGACATCACTATGTGTATGACTTCTCACTGACCAATGTTTTTATCTCGTGACATCACTATGTTACTGACATGATTGTTTTTATCTCGTGACATCACTATGTTACTGACATGATTGTTTTTATATGTCGTGACATCACTATGTTACTGACATGATTGTTTTTATCTCGTGACATCACTATGTTACTGACATGCTTGTTTTTATCTCGTGACATCACTGTTACTGACATGATTGTTTTTATCTCGTGACATCACTATGTTACTGACATCATTGTTTTTATCTTGTGACATCACTATGTTACTGACATCATTGTTTTTATGTCATGACATCACTATGTTACTGACATCATTGTTTTTAGCTCGTGACATCACTATGTTACTGACATCATTGTTTTTATGTCATGACATCACTATGTTACTGACATGATTGTTTTTATCTCGCGACATCACTATGTTACTGACATGATTGTTTTTATCTCGTGACATCACTATGTTACTGACATGATTGTTTTTATCTCGTGACATCGCTATGTTACTGACATCATTTCTTTATCTCATGACATCACTATGTTACTGACATGATTGTTTTTATCTCGTGACATCACTATGTTACTGACATGATTGTTTTTATCTCGTGACATCACTATGTTACTGACATGATTGTTTTTATCTTGTGACATCACTATGTTACTGACATCATTGTTTTTATCTCATGACATCACTATGTTACTGACATCATTGTTTTTATCTCGTGACATCACTATGTTACTGACATCATTGTTTTTATCTCGTGACATCACTATGTTACTGACATCATTGTTTTTATCTCATGACATCACCATGTGTATGACTTCATTGTTTTTATCTCATGACATCACTATGTTACTGACATGATTGTTTTTATGTCATGACATCACTATGTTACTGACATCATTGTTTTTATCTCGTGACATCACTATGTTACTGACATGATTGTTTTTATCTCGTGACATCACTATGTTACTGACATGATTGTTTTTATCTCGTGACATCACTATGTTACTGACATCATTGTTTTTATCTCGTGACATCACTATGTTACTGACATCATTATTTTTATCTTGTGACATTACTATGTTACTGACATGCTTTTTTTTATCTCGTGACATCACTATGTTACTGACATGATTGTTTTTATCTCCTGACCTCACTATGTTACTGACATCAATGTTTTTATCTTGTGACATCACTATGTTACTGACATCATTGTTTTTATGTCATGACATCACTATGTTACTGACATGATTGTTTTTATGTTGTGACATCACTATGTTGTATGACTTCACACTGACCATTGTTTTTATCTCGTGACATCACTATGTTGTATGACTTCACACTGACCATTGTTTTTATCTCGTGACATCACTATGTTGTATGACTTCACACTGACCATTGTTTTTATCTCGTGACATCACTATGTGTATGACTTCACACTGATAGTGCTCGATGAGATCAAAGGAAATATTGATGAATTACAGATAAAGGATACATTGTTCTCCTATATCTTTAAAACTATATTGGATGTTCATATACATAGTGATGATGTGCATGAATATATGGATAAAAATTATTTCAAATATTTACAAAAATAAGATGTTTGAAGTATTTATTGTTGCTTTACCTCCTACAGAGACACTCACATTAATACCACATAAATTACTGTAGGTAACTATCATGTTATAGATACCTTTTATAATCAGATATAATTACCCATAACTTAACATTATGACAATCCATTTATTTACTTTTTCATTGTTATCTGTATTATTGAAAAGATCAAATCCAATGTCATGAATACATCACATCTTATCATGCAAAATGTTTTGATTGTCAGAAATGATCTACTTTTGTATATTTCCTGTTCTAAAAATTTGGAAATTTCAGTATATTATTGAAATTGTCTTTTTACTTTATAATAGGAGTTAGCAGATGAAGATAAAAAGACATTAGAGGAGGAGGATATACCTGAACCTGATCCTCCTGTGGAGTTTGATGCAGAGGCTGCTAAGGCCAAAATCAAAGAAAAAGTTATGACAAACCGGAGGCGACCAGGTAAGTTTATGAAATTTTTTATTATGTACCAGTATATAGGATAAAGACCATAAACATGTTGTAATACCATGGAAGGATATATAATAAACATTAGAGAATACCGAAGGGGCAATCAAAAAAGGACAATCCAGAGAAACTACATGACACAGGACAAATAAATGTTAGAGAATACCAAAGGGGCAATCAATAAAGGACAATCCAGAGAAACTGGCAACATAGGGTACACATGACACAGGACAAATAAACATTAGAGAATACCAAAGGGGCAATCAATAAAGGACAATCCAGAGAAACTGGCAACATAGGGTACACATGACACAGGACAAATAAACATTAGAGAATACCAAAGGGGCAATCAATAAAGGACAATGCAGAGAAACTGGCAACATAGGGTACACATGACACAGGACAAATAAATGTTAGAGAATACCAAAGGGGCAATCGATAAAGGACAATCCAGAGAAACTGGCAACATAGGGTACACATGACACAGGACAAATAAACATTAGAGAATACCAAAGGGGCAATCAATAAAGGACAATCCAGAGAAACTGGCAACATAGGGTACACATGACACAGGACAAATAAACATTAGAGAATACCAAAGGGGCAATCAATAAAGGACAATCCAGAGAAACTGGCAACATAGGGTACACATGACACAGGACAAATAAACATTAGAGAATACCAAAGGGGCAATCAATAAAGGACAATCCAGAGAAACTGGCAACATAGGGTACACATGACACAGGACAAATAAATGTTAGAGAATACCAAAGGGGCAATCAATAAAGGACAATCCAGAGAAACTGGCAACATAGGGTACACATGACACAGGACAAATAAACATTAGAGAATACCAAAGGGGCAATCAATAAAGGACAATCCAGAGAAACTGGCAACATAGGGTACACATGACACAGGACAAATAAACATTAGAGAATACCAAAGGGGCAATCAATAAAGGACAATGCAGAGAAACTGGCAACATAGGGTACACATGACACAGGACAAATAAATGTTAGAGAATACCAAAGGGGCAATCGATAAAGGACAATCCAGAGAAACTGGCAACATAGGGTACACATGACACAGGACAAATAAACATTAGAGAATACCAAAGGGGCAATCAATAAAGGACAATCCAGAGAAACTGGCAACATAGGGTACACATGACACAGGACAAATAAACATTAGAGAATACCAAAGGGGCAATCAATAAAGGACAATCCAGAGAAACTGGCAACATAGGGTACACATGACACAGGACAAATAAACATTAGAGAATACCAAAGGGGCAATCAATAAAGGACAATCCAGAGAAACTGGCAACATAGGGTACACATGACACAGGACAAATAAATGTTAGAGAATACCAAAGGGGCAATCAATAAAGGACAATCCAGAGAAACTGGCAACATAGGGTACACATGACACAGGACAAATAAAATAAAAACAACACAATATGTGTTGGACACCACTATGCACAAACAAACACAAATAATGTAAATAAGATGTGTGACTACAAACAACTGGAGGATGCTAGACTAACATTGATGAGTATTTTTCACCCATCCCTAAATATTCCAGAGGTAATAAATTCAGTATGATCTATAGGAGAGTGGAGGGAGATAAATTTGAGCATGTCTTCCCTGAAAGTTATGTGTATTTATCAAACTAATTACAAATATTTTACGTTTAAGATCATATATATATATATACATGTATATTTCTTTATATAGGTGAACCAAAATTATATCCAGAACTGACGCATACAACCAGTATCACTCCCACAACTCAGTGTCCAAGGTTTGTAATATAGATTACTATAGTCAAGGTTTGTAATATATACAGTCCGACAAAAGTTAAGCAGCACCTGACTTGTTTCAATAATATCTTTTCTAATAATGAACTTATTTCAAATCGGTTTGCTGTTTTCGTTACCTGTACAGACAGGGTTAACCATTCCATCATTGTACGACTGATGCAGCATTTTCGTCAAACGGGGAATGTTACTGACCGTCCACGTGCAGGTAGACCTCACAAAACGACGCCGAGAGAGGACTGGCTCATATCCAGACGGGTGCAGCAATGGCCATTCAGTACAGCTGGTGCACTTCGTGGTAATTTAGCGTTTGGAGGCCACATTAGCACACGCACTGTAATCAGACACCTCCACCATCAGGGAATGCGAGCACGACGACCCATAAAATGTCCACAGTTGACATTACGTCATCGCCATGCTCGATTTGACTGGTCACATGATCATTTGGGGTGGACTATTCGCACATGGAGACGGGTCCACTGGTCTAATGAAAGTCGTTTTTTGTTACACCCTGCCGACGGTCGTGTAAGGGTTTGGCGCCAACGAAACACTTCATTTCAGGACAACCACATTTTGGGCACAACTGCTTTTGGGGGTGGGGGTGTAACTGTCTGGGGTTGTTTTTCCTTTGACTGTAAATTGGACTTGTACGTTCTTGATGGTAATCTGACAGGCCAAAAATACTGTGACAATGTGCTCGCTCCACGCGTAGTCCCCCATTTCGACAATCATGCATTGGCTGACAGGCCAATGTTCATGGACGACAACGCTAGGCCACATAGAGCCCGAATTGTACAACATTTTTTACAGCAAGAGGCTGTTCAGACAATTCCATGGCCTGCAATGTCGCCAGACATGAACCCTATAGAGCATGTATGGGACTTTATTGGCTGAAAAATTAACCAACGCAATCCAAAATGTCAAAATATTGACGAATTAAGAACTGCTATCTTACAGGAGTGGCAACAGCTCCCCCAAGAACGGCTTAGGCGTCTTGTGCGAAGCATGACGAGGCGTGTTACAGAACTTCACAATAAACGCGGTGGATATACTCGTTATTAATTTTTATGCCTTACACATACGCACAATAGATGCATTTAAAAGTTCTTAATATCTGAAGACTCTGCATTTTAATGCAATGTTAAAAACTTCCATCAAAGACAAACTGGTTTTACGTTTTTCCAGGGCCTGTTTTGAACCCCATTTTTGCCACGTCATAGTCATGTCTTTCAGGATGATAAATACTTCGTAGATTGGTAATTTTAGAGCCCTTGGTGTAGTCTTTTAAGAAGTGTAAGAAAAATGGTGATATCTATTTTATTGTTTTAACAGTATTGATGTAAAAAAATATATGGATAAAAATATAGGGTGGTGCTTAACTTTTGTCGGAGTGTATAGATTACTATAGTCAAGGTTTGTAATATAGATTACTATAGTCAAGGTTTGTAATATAGATTACTATAGTATGTGGAACTTCAATTTTATTACTTATACTTACCTTTAACTATATACATACAACCATATGAGATTTCCAAATTCCAAAACATCTTATAGAATCTCACAGTCAAAGATTCCAGTATGAAAAAACAATAATTAAAGTTATATTGTAATGAAAAACTAGACAATATTTTGAAATAAATATAAATTTATATAAATAAAAACTTTAAATTTGATGCTATTTTTATTCTTTATTTATAATGATATTTTATTTATCTATAAAAAACAGTTTTTTTTTCATTTTTATTTATAGATTAAGGAAAATAACAGCATAAATAATCTTTCTTCTTTTCATAAATACCTGTGGATTTAGATAACTGGTCTCTGCTGGGTTAATGAACTTCTGTTTAGCTGTTTCTCATTTGCCAATAATAGAAAAAAGAGTAAGATTTGAAAAAAATTTGTCATATTAATCTGTCTTTTACTGGTTTGGTGGAAACAGTTAACAAACCTGTCATAACATCTAGCAACAACAAATTCTTGAAGAAAAAAAAACAAATGTGAGAGTTTAAAATTCTGAGAAAATTTCCTGTTTTAGTTGTTTTTATTTATCTTCTCAGTGTAATTAATGGCATAATCAGCCAGTTGGTAGTTGACGGTTGACATATTTTTGAATCTATTAACAGTAAACTTTCAGCATTATAGAAATAGCTACATGTATTTATCTGTGATATAACATAAATTGATACACTATGGCAACCATATCATATAATTATTATTTCAGGGGTGAACAACAAAGGAGAGAAGATGTTTCAAAATGTAAAACTTACATCAAAGTCATGTTTAACAACAAAGAAGTGTCAAGAACACCTTCAAAGTAAGTCATTGTAACCATGGCAACAGACATTCCACATGGAAAATATACATCAAGGTTTTAGTTGAACTAAGAAATTCAAAGTTTGTTATTGTTACATTGAAAATTAACATACCACATAGAAAATATATTTCAAGATCATATTCAAACAAAGTACCTCAAAGATTGTTACTGTGGTCTTGGAAATTTCTCTGTCATACCTTCACTTTTGCTGCATGTTCTCTGGTGGAAAAGTCAAGTCTCCCTGTTTTTTCCTGGCAGTTGCTAATGCATTGGCCAATGAATATAAATTAAAAAACACCTGTGGTAGGATAAGATCAGATATTGTTTTGGTCACTTTTGTTTTAATGTTTTGGAGTGAACTCACATAATTTCAAAGTAAGTTGATATGGCTGTGGGAATATTACAAGTGTCCCCAAGGTCTGGTATATTCATATATAAACAAATTTTTGCAAATCAAATTTTAATTTTATATGTATATGTGTTGTACTTTATTTACAGAGTATTGTCCCAAGATTTCAAAGTGAACTTTGGACAAATTTACAATTTAAAAATTGTTCAATGGCCAGAAAGAATTACATTACAGGTAAGGGTAAACAGACAACAATAAAATTTACTGGAAAAGTTTAAAGCAATCATTGATATCAAATATGTCTTCTGCTATTATGACCTTGTTTTAGAAGTTCATAACCTTTGCTTCTTGAACTCTAATGGACCAATGATTTTATGTCAAATTGACACAGTGTATCAGTTTAAAAATACTCTATTCCTGTTGTGGAAGATATTTAGCTACACTACTTTACATTGTATTGAGAAAAGATTCCTCCACAGAATAGAATGCCATGATATAGCAGAAATACTGCTGAAGTTGGCGTTAAACACCAGTCAATCAAAATAAAATGGCATGAAGATGAATATGGTTGGTAATATATGTTATTAGTGTTTGGTCTTCATTGTAAAGGTATTTAGATCAGAAAACTGTGCCATTGTTATTTATAGTAAAACAATATATCCTACTCATTATATCTTCTGCAAGAAGGGACTATTTTAATGCAAAATGTGATGTAAGATTAATTTTGATTGGATAAAACTGAAACATGAGAGAGTTGTACAATGTTTATAAGTTATAACCTCCAGAGCAGATGTAGACAAACATGAGAGAGTTGTACAATGTTTATAAGTTATAACTTCCTGAGCAGATGTAGACAAACATGAGTGAGTTGTATAATGTTTATAAGTTATAACCTCCTGAGCAGATGTAGACAAACATGAGAGAGTTGTACAATGCTTATAAGCTATAACCTCCTGAGCAGATGTAGACAAACATGAGAGAGTTTGTATAATGTTTATAAGTTATAACCTCCTGAGCAGATGTAGACAAACATGAGAGAGTTGTACAATGTTTATCAGTTATAACCTCCTGAGCAGATGTAGACAAACATGAGAGAGTTGTATAATGTTTATAAGTTATAACCTCCTGAGCAGATGTAGACAAACATGAGAGAGTTGTACAATGTTTATAAGTTATAACCTCCTGAGCAGATGTAGACAAACATGAGAGAGTTGTATAATGTTTATAAGTTATAACCTCCTGAGCAGATGTAGACAAACATGAGAGAGTTGTACAATGTTTACAAGTTATAACCTCCTGAGCAGATGTAGACAAACATGAGAGAGTTGTACAATGTTTATAAGTTATAACCTCCTGAGCAGATGTAGACAAACATGAGAGAGTTGTACAATGTTTATAAGTTATAACCTCCTGAGCAGATGTAGACTAACATGAGAGAGTTGTACAATGTTTATAAGTTATAACCTCCTGAGCAGATGTAGACAAACATGAGAGAGTTGTATAATGTTTATAAGTTATAACTTCCTGAGCAGATGTAGACAAACATGAGAGAGTTGTACAATGTTTATAAGTTATAACCTCCTGAGCAGATGTAGACAAACATGAGAGAGTTGTATAATGTTTATAAGTTATAACTTCCTGAGCAGATGTAGACAAACATGAGAGAGTTGTATAATGTTTATAAGTTATAACCTCCTGAGCAGATGTAGACAAACATGAGAGAGTTGTACAATGTTTACAAGTTATAACTTCCTGAGCAGATGTAGACAAACATGAGAGAGTTGTATAATGTTTATAAGTTATAACCTCCTGAGCAGATGTAGACAAACATGAGAGAGTTGTACAATGTTTATAAGTTATAACCTCCTGAGCAGATGTAGACAAACATGAGAGAGTTGTACAATGTTTATAAGTTATAACCTCCTGAGCAGATGTAGACAAACATGAGAGAGTTGTACAATGTTTACAAGTTATAACCTCTTGAGCAGATGTAGACAAACATGAGAGAGTTGTACAATGTTTACAAGTTATAACCTCCTGAGCAGATGTAGACAAACATGAGAGAGTTGTACAATGTTTACAAGTTATAACTTCCTGAGCAGATGTAGACAAACATGAGAGAGTTGTACAATGTTTATAAGTTATAACCTCCTGAGCAGATGTAGACAAACATGAGAGAGTTGTATAATGTTTATAAGTTATAACCTCCTGAGCAGATGTAGACAAACATGAGAGAGTTGTACAATGTTTACAAGTTATAACCTCCTGAGCAGATGTAGACAAACATCAGAGAGTTGTATAATGTTTATAAGTTATAACCTCCTGAGCAGATGTAGACAAACATGAGAGAGTTGTATAATGTTTATAAGTTATAATCTCCTGAGCAGATGTAGACAAACATGAGAGAGTTGTACAATGTTTATAAGTTATAACCTCCTGAGCAGATGTAGACAAACATGAGAGAGTTGTACAATGTTTATAAGTTATAACCTCCTGAGCAGATGTAAACAAACATGAGAGAGTTGTATAATGTTTATAAGTTATAACCTCCTGAGCAGATGTAGACAAACATGAGAGAGTTGTACAATGTTTACAAGTTATAACCTCCTGAGCAGATGTAGACAAACATGAGAGAGTTGTACAATGTTTATAAGTTATAACCTCCTGAGCAGATGTAGACAAACATGAGAGAGTTGTACAATGTTTATAAGTTATAACCTCCTGAGCAGATGTAGACTAACATGAGAGAGTTGTACAATGTTTATAAGTTATAACCTCCTGAGCAGATGTAGACAAACATGAGAGAGTTGTATAATGTTTATAAGTTATAACTTCCTGAGCAGATGTAGACAAACATGAGAGAGTTGTACAATGTTTATAAGTTATAACCTCCTGAGCAGATGTAGACAAACATGAGAGAGTTGTATAATGTTTATAAGTTATAACTTCCTGAGCAGATGTAGACAAACATGAGAGAGTTGTATAATGTTTATAAGTTATAACCTCCTGAGCAGATGTAGACAAACATGAGAGAGTTGTACAATGTTTACAAGTTATAACTTCCTGAGCAGATGTAGACAAACATGAGAGAGTTGTATAATGTTTATAAGTTATAACCTCCTGAGCAGATGTAGACAAACATGAGAGAGTTGTACAATGTTTATAAGTTATAACCTCCTGAGCAGATGTAGACAAACATGAGAGAGTTGTACAATGTTTATAAGTTATAACCTCCTGAGCAGATGTAGACAAACATGAGAGAGTTGTACAATGTTTACAAGTTATAACCTCTTGAGCAGATGTAGACAAACATGAGAGAGTTGTACAATGTTTACAAGTTATAACCTCCTGAGCAGATGTAGACAAACATGAGAGAGTTGTACAATGTTTACAAGTTATAACTTCCTGAGCAGATGTAGACAAACATGAGAGAGTTGTACAATGTTTATAAGTTATAACCTCCTGAGCAGATGTAGACAAACATGAGAGAGTTGTATAATGTTTATAAGTTATAACCTCCTGAGCAGATGTAGACAAACATGAGAGAGTTGTACAATGTTTACAAGTTATAACCTCCTGAGCAGATGTAGACAAACATCAGAGAGTTGTATAATGTTTATAAGTTATAACCTCCTGAGCAGATGTAGACAAACATGAGAGAGTTGTATAATGTTTATAAGTTATAATCTCCTGAGCAGATGTAGACAAACATGAGAGAGTTGTACAATGTTTATAAGTTATAACCTCCTGAGCAGATGTAGACAAACATGAGAGAGTTGTACAATGTTTATAAGTTATAACCTCCTGAGCAGATGTAAACAAACATGAGAGAGTTGTATAATGTTTATAAGTTATAACCTCCTGAGCAGATGTAGACAAACATGAGAGAGTTGTACAATGTTTATAAGTTATAACCTCCTGAGCAGATGTAGACAAACATGAGAGAGTTGTACAATGTTTATAAGTTATAACCTCCTGAGCAGATGTAGACAAACATGAGAGAGTTGTATAATGTTTATAAGTTATAATCTCCTAAGTAGATGTATACAAACATGAGAGAGTTGTACAATGTTTACAAGTTATAACTTCCTGAGCAGATGTAGACAAACATGAGAGAGTTGTACAATGTTTACAAGTTATAACCTCCTGAGCAGATGTAGACAAACATGAGAGAGTTGTACAATGTTTATAAGTTATAATCTCCTGAGCAGATGTAGACAAACATGAGAGAGTTGTACAATGTTTATAAGTTATAACCTCCTGAGCAGATGTAGACAAACATGAGAGAGTTGTATAATGTTTATAAGTTATAACCTCCTGAGCAGATGTAGACAAACATGAGAGAGTTGTATAATGTTTATAAGTTATAACCTCCTGAGCAGATGTAGACAAACATGAGAGAGTTGTACAATGTTTATAAGTTATTACCTCCTGAGCAGATGTAGACAAACATGAGAGAGTTGTATAATGTTTATAAGTTATAATCTCCTGAGCAGATGTAGACAAACATGAGAGAGTTGTACAATGTTTATAAGTTATAACCTCCTGAGCAGATGTAGACAAACATGAGAGAGTTGTACAATGTTTATAAGTTATAACCTCCTGAGCAGATGTAAACAAACATGAGAGAGTTGTATAATGTTTATAAGTTATAACCTCCTGAGCAGATGTAGACAAACATGAGAGAGTTGTACAATGTTTATAAGTTATAACCTCCTGAGCAGATGTAGACAAACATGAGAGAGTTGTACAATGTTTATAAGTTATAACCTCCTGAGCAGATGTAGACAAACATGAGAGAGTTGTATAATGTTTATAAGTTATAATCTCCTAAGTAGATGTAGACAAACATGAGAGAGTTGTACAATGTTTACAAGTTATAACTTCCTGAGCAGATGTAGACAAACATGAGAGAGTTGTACAATGTTTACAAGTTATAACCTCCTGAGCAGATGTAGACAAACATGAGAGAGTTGTATAATGTTTATAAGTTATAACCTCCTAAGTAGATGTATACAAACATGAGAGAGTTGTACAATGTTTACAAGTTATAACTTCCTGAGCAGATGTAGACAAACATGAGAGAGTTGTACAATGTTTACAAGTTATAACCTCCTGAGCAGATGTAGACAAACATGAGAGAGTTGTACAATGTTTATAAGTTATAATCTCCTGAGCAGATGTAGACAAACATGAGAGAGTTGTACAATGTTTATAAGTTATAACCTCCTGAGCAGATGTAGACAAACATGAGAGAGTTGTATAATGTTTATAAGTTATAACCTCCTGAGCAGATGTAGACAAACATGAGAGAGTTGTATAATGTTTATAAGTTATAACCTCCTGAGCAGATGTAGACAAACATGAGAGAGTTGTACAATGTTTATAAGTTATTACCTCCTGAGCAGATGTAGACAAACATGAGAGAGTTGTATAATGTTTATAAGTTATAATCTCCTGAGCAGATGTAGACAAACATGAGAGAGTTGTACAATGTTTATAAGTTATAACCTCCTGAGCAGATGTAGACAAACATGAGAGAGTTGTACAATGTTTATAAGTTATAACCTCCTGAGCAGATGTAAACAAACATGAGAGAGTTGTATAATGTTTATAAGTTATAACCTCCTGAGCAGATGTAGACAAACATGAGAGAGTTGTACAATGTTTATAAGTTATAACCTCCTGAGCAGATGTAGACAAACATGAGAGAGTTGTACAATGTTTATAAGTTATAACCTCCTGAGCAGATGTAGACAAACATGAGAGAGTTGTATAATGTTTATAAGTTATAATCTCCTAAGTAGATGTAGACAAACATGAGAGAGTTGTACAATGTTTACAAGTTATAACTTCCTGAGCAGATGTAGACAAACATGAGAGAGTTGTACAATGTTTACAAGTTATAACCTCCTGAGCAGATGTAGACAAACATGAGAGAGTTGTATAATGTTTATAAGTTATAACCTCCTAAGCAGATGTAGACAAACATGAGAGAGTTGTATAATGTGTACAAGTTATAACCTCCTGAGCAGATGTAGACAAACATGAGAGAGTTGTACAATGTTTACAAGTTATAACCTCCTGAGCAGATGTAGACAAACATGAGAGAGTTGTATAATGTTTATAAGTTATAACCTCCTGAGTAAATGTAGACAAACATGAGAGAGTTGTACAATGTTTATAAGTTATAAACTCCAGATCAGATGTAGACAAACATGAGAGAGTTGTATAATGTTTATAAGTTATAACCTCCTGAGTAGATGTAGACAAACATGAGAGAGTTGTACAATGTTTATAAGTTATAAACTCCAGATCAGATGTAGACAAACATGAGAGAGTTGTACAATGTTTATAAGTTATAACCTCCTGAGCAGATGTAGACAAACATGAGAGAGTTGTACAATGTTTATAAGTTATAACCTCCTGAGCAGATGTAGACAAACATGAGAGAGTTGTATAATGTTTATAAGTTATAAACTCCAGATCAGATGTAGACAAACATGAGAGAGTTGTATAATGTTTATAAGTTATAAACTCCAGATCAGATGTAGACAAACATGAGAGAGTTGTATAATGTTTATAAGTTATAACCTCCAGATCAGATGTAGACAAACATGAGAGAGTTGTACAATGTTTACAAGTTATAACCTCCAGATCAGATGTAGACAAACATGAGAGAGTTGTATAATGTTTATAAGTTATAACCTCCTGAGCAGATGTAGACAAACATGAGAGAGTTGTATAATGTTTATAAGTTATAACCTCCTGAGCAGATGTAGACAAACATGAGAGAGTTGTACAATGTTTACAAGTTATAACTTCCAGAGCAGATGTAGACAAACATGAGAGAGTTGTACAATGTTTACAAGTTATAACCTCCTGAGCAGATGTAGACAAACATGAGAGAGTTGTACAATGTTTATAAGTTATAACCTCCTGAGCAGATGTAGACAAACATGAGAGAGTTGTATAATGTTTATAAGTTATAACCTCCTGAGCAGATGTAGACAAACATGAGAGAGTTGTACAATGTTTATAAGTTATAACCTCCTGAGTAGATGTAGACAAACATGAGAGAGTTGTACAATGTTTATAAGTTATAAACTCCAGATCAGATGTAGACAAACATGAGAGAGTTGTACAATGTTTATAAGTTATAACCTCCTGAGCAGATGTAGACAAACATGAGAGAGTTGTACAATGTTTATAAGTTATAAACTCCAGATCAGATGTAGACAAACATGAGAGAGTTGTATAATGTTTATAAGTTATAAACTCCAGATCAGATGTAGACAAACATGAGAGAGTTGTACAATGTTTACAAGTTATATCCTCCAGATCAGATGTAGACAAACATGAGAGAGTTGTATAATGTTTACAAGTTATAACCTCCTGAGCAGATGTAGACAAACATGAGAGAGTTGTACAATGTTTACAAGTTATAACTTCCAGAGCAGATGTAGACAAACATGAGAGAGTTGTACAATGTTTATAAGTTATAACCTCCTGAGCAGATGTAGACAAACATGAGAGAGTTGTACAATGTTTACAAGTTATAACCTCCTGAGCAGATGTAGAAAAACATGAGAGAGTTGTACAATGTTTATAAGTTATAACCTCCTGAGCAGATGTAGACAAACATGAGAGAGTTGTATAATGTTTATAAGTTATAACTTCCTGTGCAGATGTAGACAAACATGAGAGAGTTGTACAATTTTTATAAGTTATAACCTCCTGAGTAGATGTAGACAGATTTCTGTAAAGTTTAAAACAGAAATGATTTATACCATCAACTTTATTATTAGATCAATTTTATCAACTCTTTTCAACAGTAAAATAGCCAATTTGTTATTTGAATATTTTCAAGCATAATACAGTTACCGTATTTAGGGTTGTATAATGTGCATTGGTGGATAATGCGCACCCTCCCTCTTGGCCTTGAAAATCTCCAGAAAAAAACTAGTTCGTGTCTATAATGCGCATGGACTTTTAAAAAAATCGCCGTCGGAAATGTAAGAATTAAATATCAATCGTATATATTTTTCAGTCCTTTGAGCATGTTTCATTTGCTGGGAGAATTTAAGAACCATTTATCTCTTTTCATCTTCAATAAAATTGCAAAATATTAAATGTGTTGGGTTTTATTGGCAGACATGTGATTTCCTGGTCTGGGAAAGAGTGAAACACATTGTTCCTGTTTATAATGCGCACCCCTCCTACAAATTAAAGAATCTGGGCAAAATCCTGTGCATTATACAACCCTAAATATGGTATTTGTAAATTTATTTATACAGATACATGAAACCCTTGGGTTTGGAAGTGAAATGTTAGCAGAGTTATGTGTTGGTATACCTGAGGTGTCAGTTACATCACAGAGTGTACAGTTAGAGGAAATAGAATTCAGTAGTGACCACAGAGTCAATCACTCACATGAAGGGGTGGGAAGTGGTAAGTTT
This sequence comes from Bathymodiolus septemdierum, assembly GCA_963383655.1. Taxonomy (NCBI): domain Eukaryota; kingdom Metazoa; phylum Mollusca; class Bivalvia; order Mytilida; family Modiolidae; genus Bathymodiolus; species Bathymodiolus septemdierum. The sequence continues at coordinate 129,505,363 of OY726518.1, forward strand.
TATCTCAATTTAAGTTCTCCTTTTTAGCCATTGTCATCATATGGCATGTGCTGTTTATCTGTCCATTGTAAGGTTTTCATAATTTAATCTTTTTCTGAAAGCACAGAAATCATCATCAGAATCAGGAATTGTATTTTACATGAAGTAGCATTGTGATATTCAGATTCAATTTTGTAGTTATAAATGACCTTGTGTCTATTGAGTTAAAGTCCTTAAAGATACAAATTCAACATATGCTATGGTATGTAATAGTTCAATAAATCTTCTTTCACAGGTGAATGATGCAAGCTCATGTGAGCCACTAGTTGGAAATACACATACCTTTAACTTGTGATATTTTTAAATTGTGTGAATTCAATTAAATGTGAATTTCAGGTTTACCTTTCACATTCACAAAGGCAGGAGAATTTATGACATTGATGACCACAGGAGAAATAAGCTCTAGTGTGGCATGGGCAGTTGATGAAAATGGAACCCCTTTGGTACCCCCTGCTACAGGGACTGCTTTGAATGTTATCGAGTGAGTAAATTGAAAAACATCAGTGAATGACACTGATTTATGCTATATATTAAGATTTTTCTTCACAATTCAATTCCACCTATGTAATAGAAATCTCATGTTTATACTATATCAACAAGTGATTAAAACATTGGTATACAGTGTTGAAAATTGTATTGGAATAATAGTCAGTTAGACAGTGAATTTACTATTACAACATCTAAGGGAGGTAATATCTTTTGGTTATTCCTTTTCTAATGGAAAATTAACCTTATTAATTGAAACTTTATATTACCAGAAATGTGTTGTATATAGATAGACATAACAAACCAGTAAACTATTTATTTAGTATATTATTATCAACAAATACCTTTTGCTCTTTTAGTGCCATGAAGAAGATGGACCCCATGGCAGCTATTGGTGCTACTGGTGTAATAGACATACAAAAATTATCTAAATGGTTTGAGGAATCTAGACTTGACCCCAATGACCCTGCTAATGCTGATTTAGTCTATATGTTAAAGGTAAGATGAATTAGTTTGTGCTCCAGATTGGAAAATATTTAATTGTGAACAATGTTATTTTTTCTGAATTTCCTAGAATGTTTGGTACTATTTATGACTAAGAAATATAACTATTTTAATAATTAATTATAATTAATTATAATATGACATTTTATCTGATTCATAAGTAATTGAAAATAAGGTTTAAGCATATTATTAATTACTTAATCTTATATGTTTCCACACATATACAGTAAAACCTGTCCTCTTTAAGACCAGCTGTTGTGTTTGGAATAGACAGGTGTTCTGTTTATACAGGTTAGATTAACAAAGATTTCCTACATTGGAACTTTATTTAAAGTTTTCCATGTTATTAAGAAAGTGTTTTGGACAGGTTTCACATATTTACCAAACATATCTGTATATAATTGTTATAAATGTATTACAGCCTAAGGGAGGAGAAATACAGTTAAAACCACCAGATTACTTCAGACTAGAACAGGTGTCACATATTTACCAAACATATCTGTATATAATTGTTATAAATGTATTGTAGCCTAAGGGAGGAGAAATACAGTTAAAACCACCAGATTACTTCAGACTAGAACAACTACAGGAGGAATTTAATTTCTGTGATGATATGGACATAGCCAATAATAAAAGATTCCAACTTCTAGAGCTAAGAGACGGGGAAGTAGCCGATTTTAAAAACTATAAATTGGTTCCTGCTTTAGAGAAAGAGATTCCTAGAGATACATTTACAGTAAGTTTATGCTGTAGTAAAGATTGAGCAATATGAACCGAAATAAAAATATGGTGTGAACATGGGTGCCCCGGAAGGGTAAGAAGTTCCTGATCCACTAGCGGCACCCGTTGTGTTACTCTTGTTACAAACACAGTGATGTGTCCAGGATGAGTAAATACGTTAGCAGTTCATTTTTTTTAACTACCTGGTAAAGCCCATTTCAAATATCTTGATCAGAAACCTTGGATAGTTAATGTTGTATGTGAATATTAAATCTTGAATCATTTTAATTCTTTGTATAATATTAACTACCCTTGTAGTTATCTTTATACAGGATTTTATGTTTGGATATGCAAAATGTATTGTCTGTTTGATTTTACCTATTAGATATGAATGAATGAATTTCGTAATATTGTGTGTCGTTAAAAAGTCATAAATATTAATATGAAGATTTAAGCACAAAAATCTTAAGGAGATTGAACTGTTGATTTTCTTTCAACCACAAAAGTTGTATTGTACCAACTAGAGGATTTCTATAGAGGGTTAGGGTTATGGTGTTTCAACAATATTTCGTTAAAGAGTGGCAATTAGTTTTATTGGTGTAGGAAACCATGGTACCCAGAGAAAACCACAGACCTGTCGCAAGTCACTGTCAAACTTTCTGAATACCCCTTTGATATCTTCAAACTTTCCTTATCAAATAATATGATATCGTGTACACCTTGCCTGAGTGGGATTTGAACTCACAACATCAGTGGTGATAGGCACTGATTGCACATGTAGTTGTAAATCCAACTACCATACAAAAAATCACTACCACGACGACCCCTGATTTCTATAGATACATGTATATGTAAACCACTACTCAAGTTTAGCATTAGGATTATCTGTTGTTTTAAGGAATATGAAAAAAAGAAAAGAGAAGAAGAAAAGATTAAACAAACAGAAGATATAGAAGAACAGAGGGCAGAAATCTCTAGATTCTTGCAAAAGGTAGGTAGCTATAGATTAAACAAACAGAAGATATAGAAGAACAGAGGGCAGAAATCTCTAGATTCTTACAAAAGGTAGGTAGCTATAGATTAAACAAACAGAAGATATAGAAGAACAGAGGGCAGAAATCTCTAGATTCTTACAAAAGGTAGGTAGCTATAGATTAAACAAACAGAAGAGATAGAAGAACAGAGGGCAGAAATCTCTAGATTCTTACAAAAGGTAGGTAGCTATAGATTAAACAAACAGAAGATATAGAAGAACAGAGGGCAGAAATCTCTAGATTCTTACAAAAGGTAGGTAGCTATAGATTAAACAAACAGAAGATATAGAAGAACAGAGGGCAGAAATCTCTAGATTTTTACAAAAGGTAGGTAGCTATAGATTAAACAAACAGAAGATATAGAAGAACAGAAGGCAGAAATCTCTAGATTCTTACAAAAGGTAGGTAGCTATAGATTAAACAAACAGAAGATATAGAAGAACAGAGGGCAGAAATCTCTAGATTCTTACAAAAGGTAGGTAGCTATAGATTAAACAAACAGAAGATATAGAAGAACAGAGGGCAGAAATCTCTAGATTCTTACAAAAGGTAGGTGGCTATAACTCTATAACAAATACTGAGGGATTCAGGGAAACACGTTATTTTTGTGAGTAATTTAGCAAATAAACAGGTTGATTTCATTTTTAGCTATTGTCATCACTTTTCGTCCGTCGTCTGTCCGTCAACATTTCACATTTTAATCTTCTCCTCAGAAACCACTGGGCCAATTGCAACCAAACGTTGGTGGAATGGTCCTTGGATGGCCCCCTTCCAAATCTGTGTCCGGTGATCCCGACTTTTAACCAAGATGGCCGCCAAGCTAAAAATAGAAAAAAGGGGGGATGAAATTTTAATTGTCCGTTGCTGCTTTAGTATAAGTCAAAATGAGCTCAAATTTTAACTGCAGCTACATGGCAATGAGTAGTTTAACATATATTCCGGGTTTTTCTTTCAGCAGATTTATACCGATTATGCAAATTAGGCATATTTTGATAAAAGATCACATTTAAATCTTCTTCTCTGAAACCGCTGAACCAAATTAAACCAAACCTGGCAGGGATGTTCCCTGGGTGGGTCCCCTTCAAAATGGTGTCCGACAGCCCCGCCCTCCATCCAAGATGGCCGCCATTACTGAAAATAGATATTTCTTCAAATGGCCAAAACTGCTTTATTTTAAGCCAGAATGTGCCCAAATTTGAACTGTATAAGCATGATCATGAGCTTTTTAACATATATTATGGGATTTTTTTATGAACTTTGGACTTTTGCCGATTTTGACCGATTATGCAAATTAGGCATAAATAAGCAAAAAATCATTTAAAAATCTTCTTGTTAGAAACCACTAGGCCAATTTTAACCAAACTTTGTCTGAATGATCCTTAGGTGGTCCCCTTTCAAAATTGTGTCTGTCAGCGCCCACCTGTATTTCTTCAAATGGTCAAAACTGCTCTATTTTAAGCCAGAATGTGCCCAAATTTGAACTGTTAAAGCATAATGATCAGCTTTTAAACATATATTACCGGATTTTTTATGAACTTTGAACTTTTGCCGATTTTGACCGATTATGCATATTAGAAAAAAGGGGGGATGAAAAATTAAAAAAAAATCTTCTCCTCTGAAACTACTGAGCCAATCTCAACCAAACTTTGCTGAAATGATTCTTGGGTGGTCCTCTTCCAAAAGTGTGTCCGGCATTTCAGAACTTCGACCAATATGGCCGCCACAGCCGAACTTAATTTAACATGGGACCCTATGGGAAATTCCCACAAAAATCTTCTTTTCTGAAACCATTTGCTCAATAAGAACAAAATTTTGATGAAATAGTCATTGAATGGTTCTCTTCCAAAAATATGTCCGGCAGTTCAGCCCTTTGACCAAGATGGCCCCCACATCCGAACTTAGCTTAACATAGGACCCTATGGGAAATTCACATAAAAATCTTCTCCTCAGAAACCACTGGGCCAATTGCAACCAAACTTTGTTGGAATGATCCTTGGATGGCCCCCTTCCAAAATTGTGTCCGGTGTTCCCGACTTCCAACCAAGATGGCCACCAAGCTAAAAATAAAAAAAATGGGGGATGAAATTTAAAAAAAATCTTCTTCTCTGAAACTACTGAGCCAATCTCAACCAAACTTTGCTGAAATGATCCTTGGGTGGTTCCCTTCCAAAATTGTGTCCAGCATTTCATACCTCCGACCAAGATGGCCACCACAGCCAAACTTAATTTAACATAGGACCCTATGGGAAATTCCCATAAAAATCTTCTTGTCTGAAACTATTTGCTCAATAAGAACAAAAGTTTGATGAAATAGTCATTGGATGGTTATCTTCCAAAAATGTGTCCGACGGTTTGGCCCTTCGAACATGATGGCCCCCACAGCCGAACTTAGCTTAACATAGGACCCTATGGGAAATTCACATAAAAATCTTCTTGTCTGGAACCTTTGAGTTGCTCAATTGGAACCAAACTTTGATAAAATAGCCATTGGATGGTCCTCTTCCAAAATTGTGTCTGGTGGTCCTGCCCTCTGACCAAGATGGCTGCACAGCTGTACTTAATTTAGCATAGGACCCTATGGGAAATTCACATAAAAACCATCTTGTCTGGAACCAGCAGCTCAATTAGAACCAAACTTTGATGGAATAGTCATTGGATGGTCCTCTTCCAAAATTGTGTTCGGCAGTCGTGCTCTCCCACCAAGATGGCTGCCGCAGTGCAGTTGCATTGTTATTGAAAGCAGCTTTGATCCAGGTGAGCGATTACAGGCTCCTGGGAGCCTCTGGTTGAAATTAATGTAAATAATTTGGCATTGATTGTGATGTATTGATATAATGATAATTTTTATGCATGGCTTGTAAACACAAATTAATATTTATTGCAAAGTAGCCCAATATTAAAGAGGAAAGAAACCAAACATGAGATGTGTGTTTATTTCAAACAATAGAAGTAACAAAATAGCATAGGCATTTCTATCTTTTTCAAATAATCAATAGTATACTCGCACAGACATTGAAAAATTACAATTTTGTTTTTTATGGATGCCTCCATTTTGTTGAACTGTTTGATATTGAGAGCACAAAAATTGCATTATTCTACATCACACCATCTATTCCTATTTCCATCCATATTCCAAAAATAACATTCGCTAACGACACAGATCCTAAAATAGCCGAAGATGAGCAAAATTCTCGATCCACAAATTTTTCACACATATATTTTTGAACGAAAATCAAAACAATACTTTAGATGGGTTGTTATCGTTTTTAAAAATGGTTTGCTTCATACAGAAAATGGGGGTGGTTACGCTGTTGTTTCAGCGATTTCATGTTGACAACTGTTAATTTCCTCTATCGAATATTCTGTAGCAAAATTATATGGAACTGAGTCCATATTGTCTTTATTCTTTATTCATTAAAGCTCAGTAAATGTATATTTTCTTGATTGGTTAATTATGTTTGTTGTATTGATGTTGATGCTTGAATTAACTGGAGTCACTACCTTTGTCAAGATGCAGTTTCCTTGCCGATGGCCCCGAAGAAATTTATGATATTTGATATTAACTTACTAGTTTTCTGCTATTCATTTAACCAGAAAATTAATTTTAAAACCTTTTTAATAAGTAATTACATTTTTATAACACTACATTATGATTGGGTCTCCTTCCCCTTAAACACCTCATATAATCAGTATATGGTATGTGTAATGTTAGAATGTGTACTAAAGATAGGATAGAGCCATAACTAAAGGGTTTAGAAGGTAAGTTGGAGAATCTGATGAGACTTATATTTCAACATAGTGATAAAAGAATTGTAATTATAATAAGACTGTGATATATTACATGACTTATATATGAATTAATATTAAATTATGACATTAAAAAATAAGGCTATACGTGTTATGCAAAATTGCTGAAAGTTGTGATAAAAACCAATATCTCAACACTACTGATAGTAATTTGACAACATTATAAATAGATCCAGAGAGCAGATTGGAGGTGTCCTCTCGATGGGAGGGGAAGAAATATCAGGTTATGATATGGATAGCCTGACAGTGGACCATAGTGGGTAACATGTTTGAGAGGGCCACACTCACTGCACATTAAAGACCCCTTTTGTATATTTTGGAAAAGAGAAGATGCATTTTAGCAGCTATACAGAAGACTAAATTTCCTGTCCCTTCCCAACTTTCCATACTTTTCCAGTTGCAGTTGAAAGTTTTTGCCCAGATTGTCCCATTCTATCTTTATTTCTGCATTGTTTTAACTTGTTCTAGCCCTGAATATGTATTAAATATTTGCTTCTGGATGTTTTAAGCAACAAACGTTCTATTGTTAATAGACATCAGATTGGATGGGTATGTCTTTTTTCCTTTCTACTTTTTATTTCTGAAATAACATGTATTTTATATTATTATCACATTTAAATATGTGTGCCTTTTCATGGGTGAACACTATCTAAACCAAATATACATGAATGGATAAATTACCGTAATTTCATGTCTATTCCAGTATTGATTTTTAATTTGACATTTTAACATTATTTGTAAACATCCTGTTTTAGTTTTCATTGTAAACATACAAATAAAATAGATTTTGATTTGATATTATGAAATAATGATTGAATGTTGAATGTGTCTTCAAATGGATAAATGATGCATTGACAATGTTTGCAGTTGGCTCAGGGTATATTTATTGCCTGTAACAGACAATGACAAGGGGTCATTTTAGTACCTTATATATTCAAGCAAAGATATATGTTTTCTTAATAATGGTTTTAAATCAAAGAAAGATTTAAATAGTGACCACATTATATTAGTATTTAAATTGACCGACACAATTTTTGACCAAGTTTATAACTTGTTGAATTAGAAAAAATGTCAACATAATGATTGTCTACATTCAAACGTTTCACCCACAAGGCCTTCATCAGTGTCTTATTCATTCAGGCCTGTTACATGATGCTCATACCTGTTAACCTCTGGGAACTGCTAGGAGAAGATCACCCCCCTACCAACTCTTCTAAGGGGGAGATTTTGAGTGTCGCCTTTAAGCGCACAAAATTGTACCTTGTAGTTGAATGATAATAAAGCAATGATGTAAAATGGTACATAAAGACACATTCATCATGCTACATCTGAGACCTAACATCATGTAACTGGCTTGACTGATTATTCCATTGAGTTCCTTTGAAAAATGTCTGTCTATATAAAGTGTTCAATAATAGATTTGTTGTAGCTTTTGCCATTCAAAGATATAAGGTACTGAATGGGATCAACTCCAAACATATTAAATCATTATTGTAAGTCCTATTTAAAGGGTTAAAGTTTAACATAATACCCTTTGTTGAAAATGAAAAATATCACTTTTCTCAAAATATAGACTTGATTGAATGCAAACTGTGTATGAAAAATCAGGTGAGTTAATACAGGTTAAAGTTTTATCCTGCATTCATTGTTATTTTTCATACACAGTTTGCATTCAATCAAATCTATATTTTGAGATGATACTGATGAAGTCTTGTTGTTTTAATTCTTTGTGATCCTAGCTTTAATGTAGAAAACATATAATTTTGTTTATTTTTACAGGTAAGAGAGCAAGTAATGAGGAAATTCAGACAGTTACAACACCAGAAACATCTACCTGATGTAGTTCTAGAAGAAGATGTCCCTAATATAGCGTAAGTATATATGAATCATTGTACATAATACACACTACTATAGTATAGAATTCACTCAAATCTTTGAAGAATTTATTTTTAGATCATAGTAATTAGCCTGCTTAGAGAAGACTATACACAGAAACCACATTAATTTATGTATATTAGGAAGGAGTTTTTTTAATGTCTTCAAGTAAATGATTGGTAGAATGACCAGATTTCAACTGTTTGGAAAAAAAACTAGTATAAGTGTGTTAAATGAAACTTAAAAGATATTATAATTTTCACTATTGATAATATAATTCATGTTGTGACAAAGAATAATGGGATAAAATAAATTAAATCCCATGTCTGAATTAGAAATTGTTAAGGTCAATTTTCAATTCAATTCAATGATTGTTTTTTTAAAATATGTCTGATAAAGTTAAATTGAATACCATTACAGAATGATTGGTGCTAATTTACTGAAGGCAACAGAAAGAAGACGACCATTACGTCCAGAACGTCGTGAGAGGAAGAAAGTCACGGCACAAGCTATAAAAGACAACGATCTGAAGATTCTTGTTAGTATAACAAGAGCTTTGTATGTTCCTACTAGGATTACTCCATCAGGGTAGGTCTAACTTCTTGTTAGTATAACTAGAGCTTTGTATGTTCCTACTAGGATTACTCCATCAGGGTAGGTCTAACTTCTTGTTAGTCTAACTAGAGCTTTGTATGTTCCTACTAGGATTACTCCATCAGGGTAGGTCTAACTTCTTGTTAGTATAACAAGAGCTTTGTATGTTCCTACTAGGATTACTCCATCAGGGTAGGTCTAACTTCTTGTTAGTCTAACTAGAGCTTTGTATGTTCCTACTAGGATTACTCCATCAGGGTAGGTCTAACTTCTTGTTAGTATATCTAGAGCTTTGTATGTTCCTACTAGGATTACTCCATCAGGGTAGGTCTAACTTCTTGTTAGTCTAACTAGAGCTTTGTATGTTCCTACTAGGATTACTCCATCAGGGTAGGTCTAACTTCTTGTTAGTATAACTAGAGCTTTGTATGTTCCTACTAGGATTACTCCATCAGGGTAGGTCTAACTTCTTGTTAGTCTAACTAGAGCTTTGTATGTTCCTACTAGGATTACTCCATCAGGGTAGGTCTAACTTCTTGTTAGTATAACAAGAGCTTTGTATGTTCCTACTAGGATTACTCCATCAGGGTAGGTCTAACTTCTTGTTAGTATAACAAGAGCTTTGTATGTTCCTACTAGGATTACTCCATCAGGGTAGGTCTAACTTCTTGTTAGTATAACAAGAGCTTTGTATGTTCCTACTAGGATTACTCCATCAGGGTAGGTCTAACTTCTTGTTAGTATAACAAGAGCTTTGTATGTTCCTACTAGGATTACTCCATCAGGGTAGGTCTAACTTCTTGTTAGTATAACAAGAGCTTTGTATGTTCCTACTAGGATTACTCCATCAGGGTAGGTCTAACTTCTTGTTAGTATAACAAGAGCTTTGTATGTTCCTACTAGGATTACTCCATCAGGGTAGGTCTAACTTCTTGTTAGTATAACTAGAGCTTTGTATGTTCCTACTAGGATTACTCCATCAGGGTAGGTCTAACTTCTTGTTAGTATAACAAGAGCTTTGTATGTTCCTACTAGGATTACTCCATCAGGGTAGGTCTAACTTCTTGTTAGTCTAACTAGAGCTTTGTATGTTCCTACTAGGATTACTCCATCAGGGTAGGTCTAACTTCTTGTTAGTATAACTAGAGCTTTGTATGTTCCTACTAGGATTACTCCATCAGGGTAGGTCTAACTTCTTGTTAGTCTAACTAGAGCTTTGTATGTTCCTACTAGGATTACTCCATCAGGGTAGGTCTAACTTCTTGTTAGTATAACTAGAGCTTTGTATGTTCCTACTAGGATTACTCCATCAGGGTAGGTCTAACTTCTTGTTAGTCTAACTAGAGCTTTGTATGTTCCTACTAGGATTACTCCATCAGGGTAGGTCTAACTTCTTGTTAGTATAACAAGAGCTTTGTATGTTCCTACTAGGATTACTCCATCAGGGTAGGTCTAACTTCTTGTTAGTATAACAAGAGCTTTGTATGTTCCTACTAGGATTACTCCATCAGGGTAGGTCTAACTTCTTGTTAGTATAACAAGAGCTTTGTATGTTCCTACTAGGATTACTCCATCAGGGTAGGTCTAACTTCTTGTTAGTATAACAAGAGCTTTGTATGTTCCTACTAGGATTACTCCATCAGGGTAGGTCTAACTTCTTGTTAGTATAACAAGAGCTTTGTATGTTCCTACTAGGATTACTCCATCAGGGTAGGTCTAACTTCTTGTTAGTATAACTAGAGCTTTGTATGTTCCTACTAGGATTACTCCATCAGGGTAGGTCTAACTTCTTGTTAGTCTAACTAGAGCTTTGTATGTTCCTACTAGGATTACTCCATCAGGGTAGGTCTAGCTTCTTGTTAGTCTAACTAGAGCTTTGTATGTTCCTACTAGGATTACTCCATCAGGGTAGGTCTAACTTCTTGTTAGTATAACTAGAGCTTTGTATGTTCCTACTAGGATTACTCCATCAGGGTAGGTCTAACTTCTTGTTAGTATAACTAGAGCTTTGTATGTTCCTACTAGGATTACTCCATCAGGGTAGGTCTAACTTCTTGTTAGTCTAACTAGAGCTTTGTATGTTCCTACTAGGATTACTCCATCAGGGTAGGTCTAACTTCTTGTTAGTATAACAAGAGCTTTGTATGTAGAGCAAATTTAACATAGGACCCTATTAGCAAAACATTTTAGAATTATTGCTATCTAATACCACTGAAACATTCAACAGCAAATTTTGCTGGAATGTTCCTTACATGGTGCTCTTCCAAATTTCTCTTTTTCTCCAAGATGGCTGTCATTGCAGGACAAAGATATTTTGACATAAAAGCTAGTAAGCATAAATAATCATTTAAATCCTCTAAACCATTCAACAGCAAACTTAACTGGAGTATTCCTTGGATGGTCAAAGAACAAAGTTATAGTATAAAACATTATGAGTTTAGGACAAAAAGAGTTTTCCTCAGAAACTAGAAACATGATTGAAGCCAAATTTTACATAAATAGTCATTTGATGGTCAAATAACAACTTTTAAATTTTTTGTGTGTATCAAAAATTCAAGTTGGTTTATTTTCAAAACCAACTTTTAGAATATGAATATATGCTTTGTCTCAGAAACTTCAATTTTGCTTTTTCCCAAAAGTGCATATATAACCAGGTGAGAGATACAGGCTCAAGTGAGCCTCAAGTTTTTATTGAATGTAAAGTTTTATAACCAGTGAATTCAAAAATAATTGTCTTCATTTTGTGTTTTACCAGGGAGTCCACGTAAGTAGTTGGAATGTTCTGTGTATAAATATTTCACTATAAAATTATATTGAACTTCCCTTTAATTTGACATCTCACTCAAATTCCAGTTTGTAATAACTGATATCCTTTGTAATAGCTGCACCACCTCTCACAGTCACACAAACATCTTTCATAATCATCTGCATTTTAACATTTGTCATCTTCACTACAGCATTTTTCACATTTCCACCTTCATTTTTTATAGCACTATTATCATCATCCACTTTTGTACCTTCAGTTATTATACACCTGTATAAAAACAAGATGTATTATGATATACCACTTTCTGTCTGTCTTCCTTAAACCACTTCTGCTAACTTCACTTTTCTTTGACTGATTTTCTTTAATCTTTTATTAGGAATGATGGTTTGAGGGTCCACTACTTTATGATTATTTTCACTTTTGTTGTTCTAGCGTTATAGGACTTTATCCAATGAAAAATAGTCTTTGTACAGGTGTAACATGCTTACTCTACGTTTACTTTGACTGATTACCATATACCCGGTAAGTGTTTTTTTCGTGAGTACCTAATTTTGCTTTATTCGTGACAGTCATCGATCAGCAAAAAAAAAGAATCCGTGTAAATTTCCACCCTTTACTCTATCTCCCACAGTATGACTGTATAGCGAATATTTAACAATTATATGGTCACTTCCATTCTCAAAGTTGTTGAAATGACGCTTTTAAAATATATAACTAAGGGGGGAAATCCTTCCCAAAAACAAGGCATATGGTGACAAATAACAGGTAAATTATTTTACATGTAATTAATTGACCGTTTATCTTTAAAACACTAATTACCCTGGGGTCCATTGTTGAACTTATGATTAAGCTAATCATATGATTAGCCCTAATTACATTTTTAATTCCTAATCACATAATTAACTAATGCAATGATTAAATATGATTAGTTAATACATTAATACATTGATTAAAACAGTTCAGCAACAGCATTTAATCATTGCATTAGCTAAGTATGTGATTATGAATTAAAAATGTAATTAATAGTGGTGCACCGATCATCGGAAACATCGACTAATCAGTCAGACATCATCATACGATCCGATGATCGATTCTGATCCCTAGTGTTGAAAAAATATATATGTTTAAAGTAATATTACACCAGTTTTGGGTGAAGAAATTTTTTCCCTGAAAATTCAATTTGGAATATGGCGGTACCTTTACTAAGCTATTCATGCATGTTTCAAGTCGAAATATGTTCCCAACAATTAGAAATCTGCAAATCCGTGTGCATGTTTATCGTCCTCGCCATTGTTGTGGAGACTGATTAACTTTCGGTTGTTTTGTTCCGATGATTGCCGATCATGACCTTGTGACGAAAAGATAAACAATCATGGATGCTGAGGTAAGCACGCACACATTCCTGACAATGAATATTGAGGAATCTGTCTGTCTCATGTCGTGTGAACCATTTATTTTTGGTGCAATTATTCTTATGTGGTACACACGGAATATATTTTTACTTGCATCCAACATTTTTTTCATCAACTGAACAGTGCACATGAGCGATAATCTCCCCGAAAGAGTTCAAATCTTGGGTCACACGCATATCATTTGCATTACTGTGTGGGAAAACAGAATTTTCTGCTGTCAAATATTTTGCGATTTGCTCTTAAAATCTGCTTTTGAGCGGATTTTTAATGTTATGCAGTTGATTTTAGTTAAAATTAAGTGACATATTAAGTGAAAATATTTAATCCAAAAATTCCATGATATTTGCCTTTCATATTACTTTAACTTTATAGTTTATTCTTTGTTTATTTTTGTCCTCATACCTCAAACTTCTTGCATTTTTATTCCGGCTGTTTTTTTTCCTCATACTGACAAACATCTTGCAGTTTTGTCCCAGCGTACTTTTGACACTCAGTCAATACACATATTTGGACTAGTCTATTATTTATATACTTCCCGGAATTGTCCATTTTATATCAGATGTTACACATATGGAAAACGATCTTTTGTTTTGTTCTAGGTTAATGTTTATAAATAATAAAATTATAGTTTGTAAAAATATGATACGATTTTATTCAAAATTTTACTTTTGTACAGCATACTCTTGAAATAAAGACTATTTGAGTAATTTTAGTAATTTTCACCGATGATCGATCATTGGTCGATGTTGGTATAATGATCATCGATCTTGAAAATGTGACCGATTCCCATCACTAGTAATTAGGGCTAATCATATGATTAGCTTAATCACAAGTTCAACAGCGGACCCCAGAATAGTTGTTGCTGTGTAAACACACCATTTAATCAACATTAGCTTTTTCTTTCAACAAATTTTAATTACCTGTAAGTTGACAATTTTTGGGCTTAATTAATTAATCATATTTTTTGTCGAAGTCTGTTAATGAGACTTCTTTGTGTTTAATAATTGTAAATGTGTTGTAATAATACAATGTACATGTATATTAAAATTATATTAAATGCCCTTACACAATTTTCTATTAATAAACATATATACAATTCTAAAATACCGCCGATCGCATGCAAAAAGCTCTTACTAATTTATTTAAAAGCATTTCCTATTTTGAATTGTTGGTTAAACAATTCAGATAATGTTATTCTAATATAACGGTCAATCCGCTTAAGTTTGATTTGGGGTAAAACTTGGGATCGTGAAAATTAAATACCGCTAAAAACAATTCCACCAATTTCCAAGAAAATCGTGAAATTTGTCTCCCTCGAATTTTGATGTGTATCACTTTTATTCTTCTAGAGTTATTGGACTTATACAGGCATGCCATGTGCATATGGCACAGCTGGTTATTATGGCAATATCATGATAATTTCTGTTTCCATGACAGTATGATGATCATTTCTATGTCCATGGCAATATCATCATTATTTAAGTTTTCATGGCAATATAATCATCATTTCAGTTTTCATGTCAATATCATCATTATTTCAATTTCCATGACAATATCATTATCATTTCAAAATCCATGTCAATATCATCATCATTTCAGTTTCCATGGCAATATCATCATCATTTCAATTTCCATGGCAATATCATCATCATTTCAGTTTCCATGCCAATATCATCATTTCAGTTTCCACATCAATATCATCATCATTTCAGTTTCCACGTCAATATCATCATCATTCCAGTTTCCATGACAATATCATGTTCTTTCAAATCTTACAATGACTTACTTCATTCTTAGCCGTGTCACTTATCTCCTTCCATATAGTGTATTGATATTGTTATGTTTAATAGAGACAATCTGTTTGGAAGCTGTAGAACCTGTTACTTCTCAAAACCAGCAAATCATTTTCTGTAGATAATTTGTTTTCAAGGTGTTTTCAGTAATAAAGGAAGATATTATTTTTAATAACAACAGGTCAATAAAATAATAACTACACCAACATCTTTCAAATTACGTGTCCACCACAATATAGCTGATTTATTGTTGAAAGTGGCATTACACTCTATAAACCAAAGGATATTACGTGTACAACACCATATGTCATAGCTATAACAGTCTCTTTGATTATACCAACATCTACCTACCATGAGGAATACCAGATATGATTTTAATCAGATTGGTAGATCTTAGATGTTATTTAACTACTAATGACTTCTATAGTGATATAACTACATCAGCCATAACTACACCAATATTGTATCTAACAGTAATGATACTGTTACAGTCTAATCTACTTATAATGAAATTGTATGAGGACTTGAAATCTTTTCATAATAACCAAGCTTCAGTATAACCAGACTTGATATATATACTCAAGTGTTCGATGGGAATAAATATAGACTATTCAATCAAACAGATTTGTCATTATAAGTGGACTGGACTGTACCAGTACTTATCAATAATCTTGTTGTCATAAACAAAATTTAAAGTTTCAAGAAATTATTTTTAGATTAGTTTGTATATTTGTCAATCTATTTTTAGATTAGTTTATATATTTGTCAATCTAACTAGATTTATATATGTTTCTTGGGCAATTCACTAACATATATCAACATCCTGTCTCCTTTCAGTAAACTTTGACAGTCCTATCATATGCAAGACATTACAAATATATTAAACAGTTAAACAACAGTTCTCAGAGTGCTCAATATTAACTATAACCGTTGTGATGTCACTAATAGAAACTGCTATCTTAAAAACAGCCAAAATTACATAATTGTAGTTTGGACAGATGATAATCCATGTGTTACACATAAATTAGTTTGATCGTAATCCTTACATAGGATCAATGATATTTTAAAACGAATTTGGAAACTATGTCTTGTCGATGATCGATGATATCTTAGTTTTTAAAATCCCAAGATTTATTAGGCCCTTCAATAATGTGTCCCCTGACTAGACCCCTTAATAATGTGTCCCCTGACTAGACCCCTTAATAATGTGTCCCCTGACAAGACCCCTTAATAATGTGTCCCCTGACTAGACCCCTTAATGTGTCCCCTGACTAGACCCCTTAATAATGTGTCCCCTGACTAGACCCCTTAATAATGTGTCCCCTGATAAGACCCCTTAATCATGTGTCCCCTGACTAGACCCCTTAATAATGTGTCCCCTGACTAGACCCCTTAATAATGTGTCCCCTGACTAGACCCCTTAATAATGTGTCCCCTGACTAGACCCCTTAATAATGTGTCCCCTGATGACCCCTTAATAATGTGTCCCCTGACTAGACCTTTAATAATGTGTCCCCTGACTAGACCCCTTAATAATGTGTCCCCTGACAAGACCCCTTAATAATGTGTCCCCTGACTAGACCCCTTAATAATGTGTCCCCTGACTAGACCCCTTAATAATGTGTCCCCTGACTAGACCCCTTAATTATGTGTCCCCTGACTAGACACCTTAATAATGTGTCCCCTGACTAGACCTCTTAATAATGTGTCCCCTGACTAGACCCCTTAATAATGTGTCCCCTGACTAGACCCCTTAATAATGAGTCCCCTGACAAGACCCCTTAATAATGTGTCCCCTGACAAGACCCCTTAATAATGTGTCCCCTGACTAGACCCCTTAATAATGTGTCCCCTGACTAGACCCCTTAATAATGTGTCCCCTGACTAGACCCCTTAATAATGTGTCCCCTGACTAGACCCCTTAATAATGTGTCCCCTGACTAGACCCCTTAATAATGTGTCCCCTGACTAGACCCCTTAATAATGTGTCCCCTGACTAGACCCCTTAATAATGAGTCCCCTGACAAGACCCCTTAATAATGTGTCCCCTGACAAGACCCCTTAATAATGTGTCCCCTGACTAGACCCCTTAATAATGTGTCCCCTGACTAGACCCCTTAATAATGTGTCCCCTGACTAGACCCCTTAATAATGTGTCCCCTGACTAGACCCCTTAATGTGTCCCCTGACTAGACCCCTTAATAATGTGTCCCCTGACTAGACCCCTTAATAATGTGTCCCCTGATAAGACCCCTTAATAATGTGTCCCCTGACTAGACCCCTTAATAATGTGTCCCCTGACTAGACCCCTTAATAATGTGTCCCCTGACTAGACCCCTTAATAATGTGTCCCCTGACTAGACCCCTTAATAATGTGTCCCCTGACTAGACCCCTTAATAATGTGTCCCCTGACTAGACCCCTTAATAATGTGTCCCCTGACTAGACCCCTTAATAATGTGTCCCCTGACTAGACCCCTTAATAATGTGTCCCCTGATGACCCCTTAATAATGTGTCCCCTGACTAGACCTTTAATAATGTGTCCCCTGACTAGACCCCTTAATAATGTGTCCCCTGACAAGACCCCTTAATAATGTGTCCCCTGACTAGACCCCTTAATAATGTGTCCCCTGACTAGACCCCTTAATTATGTGTCCCCTGACTAGACACCTTAATAATGTGTCCCCTGACTAGACCCCTTAATAATGTGTCCCCTGACTAGACCCCTTAATAATGTGTCCCCTGACTAGACCCCTTAATAATGAGTCCCCTGACAAGACCCCTTAATAATGTGTCCCCTGACAAGACCCCTTAATAATGTGTCCCCTGACTAGACCCCTTAATAATGTGTCCCCTGACTAGACCCCTTAATAATGTGTCCCCTGACTAGACCCCTTAATAATGTGTCCCCTGACTAGACCCCTTAATAATGTGTCCCCTGACTAGACCCCTTAATAATGTGTCCCCTGACTAGACCCCTTAATAATGTGTCCCCTGACTAGACCCCTTAATAATGAGTCCCCTGACAAGACCCCTTAATAATGTGTCCCCTGACAAGACCCCTTAATAATGTGTCCCCTGACTAGACCCCTTAATAATGTGTCCCCTGACTAGACCCCTTAATAATGTGTCCCCTGACTAGACACCTTAATAATGTGTCCCCTGACTAGACCCCTTAATAATGTGTCCCCTGACTAGACCCCTTAATAATGTGTCCCCTGACTAGACCCTTAATAATGTGTCCCCTGACTAGACCCCTTAATAATGTGTCCCCTGACAAGACCCCTTAATAATGTGTCCCCTGACTAGACCCCTTAATAATGTGTCCCCTGACTAGACCCCTTAATAATGTGTCCCCTGACTAGACCCCTTAATAATGTGCCCCTGACTAGACCCCTTAATAATGTGTCCCCTGACTAGACCCTTAATAATGTGTCCCCTGACTAGACCCTTAAAAATGTGTCCCCTGACAAGACCCCTTAATAATGTGTCCCCTGACAAGACCCCTTAATAATGTGTCCCCTGACTAGACCCCTTAATAATGTGTCCCCTGACTAGACCCCTTAATAATGTGTCCCCTGACTAGACCCCTTAATAATGTGTCCCCTGACTAGACCCCTTAATAATGTGTCCCTTGACTAGACCCCTTAATAATGTGTCCCCTGACTAGACCCCTTAATAATGTGTCCCCTGACTAGACCCCTTAATAATGTGTCCCCTGACTAGATACCTTAATAATGTGTCCCCTGACTAGACCCCTTAATAATGTGTCCCCTGACTAGACCCCTTAATAATGTGTCCTCTGACTAGACCCTTTAATAATGTGCCCCCTGACAAGATCCCTTAATAATGTGTCCCCTGACTAGACCTCTTAATAATGTGTCCCCTGACAAGACCCCTTATTAATGTGTCCCCTGACAAGACCCCTTAATAATGTGTCCCCTGACTAGACCCCTTAATAATGTGTCCCCTGACAAGACCCCTTAATAATGTGTCCCCTGACTAGACCCCTTAATAATGTGTCCCCTGACTAGAACCCTTAATAATGTGTCCCCTGACAAGACCCCTTAATAATGTGTCCCCTGACAAGACCCCTTGATAATGTGTCCCCTGACTAGACCCCTTAATAATGTGTCCCCTGACTAGACCCCTTAATAATGTGTCCCCTGACAAGACCCCTTAATAATGTGTCCCCTGACAAGACCCCTTGATAATGTGTCCCCTGACTAGACCCCTTAATAATGTGTCCTCTGACTAGACCCCTTAATAATGTGTCCCCTGACTAGACCCCTTAATAATGTGTCCCCTGACTAGACCCCTTAATAATGTGTCCCCTGACTAGACCCCTTAATAATGTGTCCCTTGACTAGACCCCTTAATAATGTGTCCCCTGACTAGACCCCTTAATAATGTGTCCCCTGACTAGACCCCTTAATAATGTGTCCCCTGACTAGACCCCTTAATAATGTGTCCCCTGACTAGACCCCTTAATAATGTGTCCCCTGACTAGACCCCTTAATAATGTGTCCCTTGACTAGACCCCTTAATAATATGTCCCCTGACTAGACCCCTTAATAATGTGTCCCCTGACTAGACCCCTTAATAATGTGTCCCCTGACTAGACCCCTTAATAATGTGTCCCCTGACTAGACCCCTTAATAATGTGTCCTCTGACTAGACCCTTTAATAATG
This sequence comes from Bathymodiolus septemdierum, assembly GCA_963383655.1. Taxonomy (NCBI): domain Eukaryota; kingdom Metazoa; phylum Mollusca; class Bivalvia; order Mytilida; family Modiolidae; genus Bathymodiolus; species Bathymodiolus septemdierum. Next base: position 129,525,086 of record OY726518.1, read on the forward strand.
TGCCCCCTGACAAGATCCTTTAATAATGTGTCCCCTGACTAGACCTCTTAATAATGTGTCCCCTGACAAGACCCCTTATTAATGTGTCCCCTGACAAGACCCCTTAATAATGTGTCCCCTGACTAGACCCCTTAATAATGTGTCCCCTGACAAGACCCCTTAATAATGTGTCCCCTGACTAGACCCCTTAATAATGTGTCCCCTGACTAGACCCCTTAATAATGTGTCCCCTGACAAGACCCCTTAATAATGTGTCCCCTGACAAGACCCCTTGATAATGTGTCCCCTGACTAGACCCCTTAATAATGTGTCCCCTGACTAGACCCCTTAATAATGTGTCCCCTGACTAGACCCCTTAATAATGTGTCCCCTGACAAGACCCCTTAATAATGTGTCCCCTGACAAGACCCCTTGATAATGTGTCCCCTGACTAGACCCCTTAATAATGTGTCCCCTGACTAGACCCCTTAATAATGTGTCCCCTGACTAGACCCCTTAATAATGTGTCTCCTGACTAGACCCCTTAATAATGTGTCCCCTGACTAGACCCCTTAATAATGTGTCCCTTGACTAGACCCCTTAATAATGTGTCCCCTGACTAGACCCCTTAATAATGTGTCCCCTGACTAGACCCCTTAATAATGTGTCCCCTGACTAGACACCTTAATAATGTGTCCCCTGACTAGACCCCTTAATAATGTGTCCCCTGACTAGACCCCTTAATAATGTGTCCTCTGACTAGACCCTTTAATAATGTGCCCCCTGACAAGATCCCTTAATAATGTGTCCCCTGACTAGACCTCTTAATAATGTGTCCCCTGACAAGACCCCTTATTAATGTGTCCCCTGGCAAGACCCCTTAATAATGTGTCCCCTGACTAGACCCCTTAATAATGTGTCCCCTGACAAGACCCCTTAATAATGTGTCCCCTGACTAGACCCCTTAATAATGTGTCCCCTGACTAGACCCCTTAATAATGTGTCCCCTGACAAGACCCCTTAATAATGTGTCCCCTGACAAGACCCCTTGATAATGTGTCCCCTGACTAGACCCCTTAATAATGTGTCCCCTGACTAGACCCCTTAATAATGTGTCCCCTGACTAGACCCCTTAATAATGTGTCCCCTGACAAGACCCCTTAATAATGTGTCCCCTGACAAGACCCCTTGATAATGTGTCCCCTGACTAGACCCCTTAATAATGTGTCCCCTGACTAGACACCTTAATAATGTGTCCCCTGACTAGACCCCTTAATAATGTGTCCCCTGACTAGACCCCTTAATAATGTGTCCCCTGACTAGACCCCTTAATAATGTGTCCCCTGACTAGACCCCTTAATAATGTGTCCCCTGACTAGACCCCTTAATAATGTGTCCCCTGACTAGACCCCTTAATAATGTGTCCCCTGACTAGACCCCTTAATAATGTGTCCCCTGACTAGACCCCTTAATAATGTGTCCCCTGACTAGACCCCTTAATAATGTGTCCCCTGACTAGACCCCTTAATAATGTGTCCCCTGACAAGACCCCATACAGGAGGATGTCATTATAATTTAGTATATCACAAAAACATATCAAACAAACACATAATTGTAATTAGATTAAGTAGTTACTGAACATTGTTACTTTATTTATTTACATGATAAATAATTTATCAGATAAATACAACAAATCAACTAATCAGTTTGACCCTGCCACATTGTTGTGCCTGTCCCAAACCAGGACCTTGATTTCTAACATCATATGTTGTTGTCTCATGTTTTGTGTTCAGTGAGTTATGGGGATAGGTGATTGTAAGTCTTGTTGATATTGGTGGACCATATTTATTAATACTTTATTTCCATAGTAAATGAATATATAATATAAACAGTATATACCTGGTGTTTTATATTTTAGGCATGGTGGTATGACTTCTAGAGAAGAAACAAAAACACACAAAACTATTATTGGAGAGGTAAAATGCTATTTATATTACTCATTACTGACATTAGAGATTTATTCATAATACAATATACCCCGGTAAAGCTAGAGTTACTTTATACATCAAAGTAAAGTGCTGCTCATCTTTTCTTTAATTGTTTTTGATAAAGCAACATTTAGGCAGCTGTCTTTTAATATTTAAATGGTCAAACAATGCTGACAAAATTTATTTATCAACAAACATTATATATTGGATACCGTATTTTACTGTTATTCTTGTAAACAACTGAATTTTCTTGTCAGATTAACACTTTTAAGAATCGTGGGATGCTCATGCATCCATCCCAGTGGCACTGCTGATCATTCATCAATCCTAGTAGCACTGCTGCTCATGCATCAGTCCAAGTGGCACTGCTGGTCATAAATCAATTCTAGTGGCACTGGTGGTCTTGATTCTATCCCAGTGGCACTGCTGGTCGTGTATCCATCAAAGTGGAACCCTTTTTGTTTACATACTGATTTATTGTTTTGATCATGAATGTAACTAAAGTAGTGCTCACTTATGAAAGGTTAGGTCTATTTGTGTCAGAATGAAAGATGTTAATAAAATGTGTTTATTTAATGTATAATTTTATGTAAATTGATCAGATATATTTACTTGATCTCCAGAAATGCTCAATGGAAAAGTTTCATTTTATTTGTGAAATCATAAAAGGAAAATGTTTATTATCTAAATAAGAGTTTTCCACATTTCCAAAAGATTTGTAACAATTTAAGGTATTAAATTTACTTTTATTATATTGCAGACAAGAGTACAGCCATTTGTAGAAGTAATGTTTCAACACAATACAGTAAGAACCAGTACAGGAGATGGTCCTAATCCTAGCTTTAATGAAGAACTAACTTTACCATTTAGGTATAACCTGGAACATTAATTAAGTAAAATGGTTTTTTAAATAGCTTCTTCTTTTCAAAATACTTTGTACAAATGTATTATCTAATAGTTTTTTTTATTTTTTTATTTCCTTCTTGAATTTTGTATCATTTGATTTTTTTTTCCATCAGTAAATATGTTTTCCATAATATTAATTTCATAATAACTTAAAAGATTTCTATTGATGATGATTTCAATACAGAACAGTGATTTTGTAGTGGAGATCTTACACACTTAATACTCTATATTGTCCACTGTTAAAAACGAGAGGTAATTTTAACAAAGTTATTGATACTTAAGAACTCCAAGTTGAGATAACTTACTTTACTTTTATTTATCCTCTTCTTCCCTGATAGGACATCTTACAGTCTATTTTAATTTTACTGTTTATTTTTATGTCACCTGCTAGCCATAATCTTGTGTTGTCATCAACATCATTGTCACTTCTGAAAATCTGCATTGTGTGTCACACGTCAATGAATAACATACCCATGATATTTTAATATTGATATGTTTTAGGGCTCCTAATGGAGATTACAGTCCATCCAGTTTACAGACAGTTGATGATAATGTGTTCCTCAATTTATTTGATGAAGTGCTTGTTGATATGGTGCAGGTACAGCATAATCTTTTTGTTTATTTTTACAATACAGTAGAACCTATCTAATCCAACACACCAAGGGACCATGACATATGTCTGATTGTACAGGATGTCAGAATACTCAAGTTTTACTTTTAATCAACAGAAATTTGCACAAATTTAACAAGAGAAGAATTTTTGCAAGTTTGGTTAATGTAGGATGGTTTAAATAATTAGAACTACTATGTAAAGGCATGTTTATACAATGTAGATGAAATACATTTAATATTAATACATTTCTTTATTTCCTCTTTCATAGAGATTTACATGAATTGTTTATACCAGTCCTTACAATGATCACCGGTCCTCCTTCCCAAGACCAGTAAAGCTTTGTTCGAACCAGTAATTTGTTCAGTCTTTATTTAGAACTAAATAAAAACAAATTAAAGAATTTGATGCAGGCCAGTAAATTTAAATTTTCATTTTGAGGACTGTTTATATACATTAATTGTGCAACAAAAACATAAAGTGATATAAGATTAGAAAGATATCAAAATATTTAACCTTACTACATAAAATCATAGGTCTATGTTATAATGGATTAGTGTCTTACCACTCATACATACACGCGGCTGACAGTACTACACATGTCACAAAACCATAATATTAATAGGAAAACATTATTCAAACATTGAAATTTTTTGGAGTATACTAGTCAGTGATGTAGCTACAGGTTAAATAGTCAAATTTGCAATATTAAAATGTTTGTATACATATTCATAATCATTGTAAAATATCAACTCATATGCATAATGTATATTAGAAAACCATTTTATGTATGAAAGTGTATAAAGGCTAAAGGTCGTGCTAGTTATGATGCTTCACTAATGTTAATCACCTATGTTTTGTAGGATGATCGTCAAGCACAAACCGTACATCAAAGAATAGAAAGGAAATGGTTAGGTAGAATGTGTGTTCCTTTCTCAACTATTTATTACAATGGAAAAGTGAGTATATTTCTGTAAACAATGGTTATTTTGTATGTGTGTTCCATTCTCAACTATTAATTACAAGCTAAAAATTTAGCATATTTTTGTAGCAAATGGTTAGGTAGAATGTTTATTCCATATTAGGGGCCGTCGTGATTGTATGGTAATTGGATTTACAACTACCTGAGCTATCGGTGCCTATCACCACTATAGTTGTGAGTTCGAACCCCGTTCATGGCGAGGTGTACTCAATGCAACATTATATGATGAAGTTTGTCAGTGACTTGCGACAGGTCGGTGGTTTTCTCCGGGTACTCCGCTTTCCTCCACCAATAAAACTGACCACCACGATATAACTGAAGTATTAAGCACCATAAACCAAATCTATTCCATATTAAGTGTATAGCAGTATAATATTTCATGTAGAAAATAACCAAACTTTAACGTGCAATATCGCTACAGGAGATGGTTGTATTAAATGAAACAATTTGTTACCAATAAAAGTTCTGATATTTCTACAACAAAATATTGTGGCTGAATTTAAGTTCTTTTACAATAGAAATATAATACATTGTAATACATTTAGAAAAGTATGCATTCCATTCTGCTAAATATATGAAATCTTTATTATTATTATTTTTTTTTATCCAAGATTGAAGTATATTTCAGTGTCCATGCCTTGTGACAAGGTATCCAGCTCCAACTGAGGAAGAAGGCTTGTTAGGGATAGCTTACATTATTATGTCTTTGTATTTCAGATTGAGGGTACATTCCAGATTAAGGCCCCTCCCATCTTACTAGGATACACTGGTGAAGAAGACGGGGAGGGGGATGTTAAAACTACCAGTGAGGGTAAAACATATATGAGTATGTTTATTACAATGGAGCCTCCCGTTTCTCCACCAGAGCCAATGAAAGAAAAGGTAGGTCAAAATCATGATTGATTGATTGATTTTTGCTTAGCATCCAACGAGCAGTATTTCAGCCATATTCAGGATAAGAACAAGTTCAGTAATATATAAAAACTATATAGAAATGAGTTAAGGATGGATCAACCAGGTCAATGACTTTTGACTGCCACTGAAAAAGTATGGAGAGTTTGGTGAGACAAGAACTTGACAGCTCATTTCATAGGGATGGTACAGATATAAAATGACAGGATTAAGCTAGTTGTATGGCTCCCATTCTTGTAAAAATGGGGCTTTACTCAGTGTGCTGTTCTTATTGTGAATTAACATCTATTGTATAAATAATTATATATATATATACAGCTAAGATATAAGATGAATAGGTATTGGGTACAACCCAAATTTACCACAGTTTCAAAGTAAAAAAACTGTCCAAACTTCCACTCTAAGATCAATCTATTGGAATACCTGTTAGAAAGATGACAAAATGAAATCAATGTTTAACTTGAAATTTCATTAAATTAACATCATCCCTTTGTTTATACTTGAAATGAATATATATTATCTTGGACTCAATGACAGCATCATTTCACAAACATCACCACTTCTTATTGAAGTGCCTGTACCAAGCCAGGAAAGTGAGTGGTATTTGTGTTAGAGGTATCAGGAAAGTGAGTGGTATTTGTGTTAGAGGTATCAGGAAAGTGAGTGGTATTTGTGTTAGAGGTATCAGGAAAGTGAGTGGTATTTGTGTTAGGAGTATCAGGAAAGTGAGTGGTATTTGTGTTAGGAGTATCAAGAAAGTGAGTGGTATTTGTGTTAGAGGTATCAGGAAAGTGAGTGGTATTTGTGTTGGGAGTATCAGGAAAGTGAGTGGTATTTGTGTTAGGAGTATCAGGAAAGTGAGTGGTATTTGTGTTAGGAGTATCAGGAAAGTGAGTGGTATTTGTGTTAGAGGTATCAGGAAAGTGAGTGGTATTTGTGTTAGGAGTATCAGGAAAGTGAGTGGTATTTGTGTTAGGAGTATCAGGAAAGTGAGTGGTATGTGTGTTAGGAGTATCAGGAAAGTGAGTGGTATGTGTGTTAGGAGTATCAGGAAAGTGAGTGGTATTTGTGTTAGGAGTATCAGGAAAGTGAGTGGTTTTTGTGTTAGAGGTATCAGGAAAGTGAGTGGTATTTGTGTTAGAGGTATCAGGAAAGTGAGTGGTATTTGTGGTAGAAGTATCAGGAAAGTGAGTGGTATTTGTGTTAGGAGTATCAGGAAAGTGAGTGGTATTTGTGTTAGGAGTATCAGGAAAGTGAGTGGTATGTGTGTTAGGAGTATCAGGAAAGTGAGTGGTATTTGTGTTAGGAGTATCAGGAAAGTGAGTGGTATTTGTGTTAGAGGTATCAGGAAAGTGAGTGGTATTTGTGTTAGGAGTATCAGGAAAGTGAGTGGTATTTGTGTTAGGAGTATCAGGAAAGTGAGTGGTATGTGTGTTAGGAGTATCAGGAAAGTGAGTGGTATTTGTGTTAGGAGTATCAGGAAAGTGAGTGGTATTTGTGTTAGGAGTATCAGGAAAGTGAGTGGTATGTGTGTTAGGAATATCATGAAAGTGAGTGGTATTTGTGTTAGGAGTATCAGGAAAGTGAGTGGTATTTGTGTTAGAGGTATCAGGAAAGTGAGTGGTATTTGTGTTAGGAGTATCAGGAAAGTGAGTGGTATTTGTGTTAGGAGTATCAGGAAAGTGAGTGGTATGTGTGTTAGGAGTATCAGGAAAGTGAGTGGTATTTGTGTTAGGAGTATCAGGAAAGTGAGTGGTATTTGTGTTAGGAGTATCAGGAAAGTGAATGGTATGTGTGTTAGGAGTATCAGGAAAGTGAGTGGTATTTGTGTTAGGAGTATCAGGAAAGTGAGTGGTATTTGTGTTAGGAGTATCAGGAAAGTGAGTGGTATTTGTGTTAGGAGTATCAGGAAAGTGAGTGGTATTTGTGTTAGTGGTATCAATTTTGCCTCTTTCTATGATTTTTCTCTTAGATTTTAGAAATGTTCCAACGGTGTAATATTTCTTGTGTTTCAATTTATATCATGTATATGTAACTTTTACTTCAAATCATAATCGTTTAAATGGATATTTATTTCAGTTTGCGACGAATGAAAGTGAAAAACTACTACAGTATGCTGAAACATGGCAGAATGAATTAAATGCAAAATTCCCTAAACGTGAATATAAAGCTACAGTTGTTGATGTGAATGGTAAAAGTGTGTTTGTTACAAGATATTTTAAAGCACTCAAACCACCAGAAGAGTTAGTGAAAGGAGACGTATTAGAAACTGCTGTAAGAATGAGTTTAATATTGAAACATTTTGATATAGAATCTCTATCTGTCTAATGTGAATCACAATTATTTCTCAGGTAGATAATTCATGGGTTTGTGTGATTAATGAGAAATGAGTTTGATTTCCAAATTTATGATTTTATTGCTGTTTAAATCATAGGTACCTGATTTGTGGACCCCCCCCCCTTTTTAAAATTTTTTAATTCATCACTTTTGTGGGACGTTTTCATTATAAACAGTGTTAAGCAACTTCAAACATGACCAAAAACTCAATCCGAGATCGATATAAGCCCATTTCTAAAAACACAAAAACCCTCGATCCTCTACTCTGTTATATTAAATGTAAACAACTCTGGAGCAGCGAAAGTTAAATATTTGACGGAAAAAAATTATTAAAAATATAAAAATCCAATTACCAGCAATATCCATGCATGTACGCCTTCCTCAATCACTCATCTCGATGTCTATTCAAAAACTATATACAAATCGGTCGTCTTTTGTGCAATCGGCGAGGTTTTCGCGATCGGGTGCTTCACTTTCAATTATCGCCAACGTTATCAAGAAAAGATAACTCTATACTTACCCCATGCTACTGGTTCCCGATCCTCTTCTCTCTGTCTGACGTTCTGAAATACAAATTACCAGTACCAGTTTATTGATCTAAGAAAACGCACCGTTTTCAAACCTGAAAAAGATTGAAACTGGTACAGGTAATTTGTATTTCAGAACGACAGATAGAGAGAAGAGGATTGGGAACCAGTAGCGTAGGGTAAGTATAGAGTTATCTTTTCTTGATAACATTGGCGATAATTGAAAGTGAAGCACCCGGTCACGAAAACCTCGCCGATTGCACAAAAGACGACCGATTTGTATATAGTTTTTGAATAGACATCGAGATGAGTGATTGAGGAAGGCGTACATGCATGGATATTGCTGATAATTGGATTTTTATATTTTTAATAATTGTTTTCCCGCCAAATATTCAACTTTCGCTGCTCCAGAGTTGTTTACCTTTAATATAACAGAGTAGAGGATCGAGGGTTTTGTGTTTTAGAATGGGCTTATATCGATCTCGGATTGAGTTTTAGGTCATGTTTGAAGTTGTTTAACACTGTTTATAATGAAACGTCCCACAAAAGTGATGAATCAAAAAAATATTAAAAAGGGGGGTCCACAAATCGGGTACCTATGGTTTAAATGTACAAAGCAAATACCCCCCCCCCCCCTTCCCAAAGTGGATACTAAATTATATGATATCATCAGAGTAGATTTGATGCTTTCTTTTATTGATGACATAAATGGACAACAAGGTAGAAGTAGTATATTTATTTATCATGACACGGGGGGGGGGGGGGGGGGGGGGGGGGTAGGTCATTAAAATTTTACCCATGTCTATACGTATGTCCCACTTTGATTTCCATTCAATAATTTAAGTTCCCTCATTAAACTTATCTGATATTTTCAGAGACCATGAAATGCTGGTAAATGTTCAATTTTAGACTTTAACACTCTTTCTTTTGTGGAGTTACACCCCTTGATTTGACGAACATACCAAGTCCTCTGAAAGCAAACAATTATAAATTTATGCACATTGTCAAGGACCTCAAAAGGCAGGCCGAGTTCCATAATATGTATTTACTTCAGCAAAGTTTCTACTGATAAGATAACAAGCAATGTCAAAAGTCAACTTTGCTGTAAACTTGTCCAAGAGTTTATGGTCTATTTTTTTCCATCAAAGTATGTGATGATTCCACATAATGTTATTCTCCAAATTGAAATAATGTGTTTTTTTAGCCATTGCATTAGACAGAACATGATTATCTACAATAAAACAATCTTTGCATTCTCAGTCTTTAAATTGTACAAACACATGCCTGTATTGTGTTACTATTATCATTAAAACATCTATTTTCCCCCACGATAATTGACATATTTAATGTATAATTTCAGAAATATTGGCTCGTTACGTATCATTGATACCCCACGTATCAGATGCTGTTGTGTTTCCTGGTTTATGTGATATATGGAGTACATGTGATGTAGGTATTATGTAATCATTTAATCATTTAATTTATTTTTGGATGAGTAAAGGTTTTTTCTGTTCACTTTGTCGAACATTTATAAAATTCCTGCGAAATGTAATTTAGATCATGTATTATAAAATTATCATAGATAGTCAGATTTTGTTGTGAATGCCAGAATATTAAAAGTTAACTTTCAATCTAGTTAAATATTGCTGTCCTGTGTTCCACAAAATCTCAAATTGAACTTGTCATAAAGCTATAATTGTATATGATTAGAGAATAACAGACATGATAAGGGAGGTAACTACTTATTAGGCAGCATATTAATTATTTTAGGATGAGGAAACAACATTAACAGATTATGTCTCTATTGAAATACATGTTTGTATTATTATATATTTATTATACAGTCAAACCTGTATTAAGAGGTCACCTTTGGACAAAGAAAAATGGTCTTTTAAGACAGGTGACCTCTTAAAAGAGGTTCAATTCATATGAAATTTCCTATGACAGGACAAGAAAAGGGTGACATTTTAATACAGGTGACTGCTTAATAGAGGTAACCGCTTGGGCAGGTTTGACTGTATGTTTCCAGTTTTTAGAAAGTGATACGTTTAGTAGTATAGATAAGCCTACATTTTTATTCACATTTACATGTTAAACTTTTTTATAGCAATTTTTACGAATGAATGTTGGTGATGAAGAAGAACATGCTGTTTTACTCACAAATTTCTTCCTTGGTATTGGTAAAAAGGCATGGCTTATTATAGGTAAGTACCTGAGATATATTACTTATTACAGATAGTCACAGGTTGTCATGGCTACAATGACATTGTAGTTGTATTATAAAGCACCTTTACAGACTATTTCATCATTATTCTGTCTATCTATTTTGATCCCGTCACTTTGTAAAATGGTGTTTCTTTTTCTTCCATACTAGCACATGTATCAAGTTTTCAATGATAAACTTTTACATAATAGAGCTCTACCAAACAAACTAAAGATCACTGGTTTATACTGCAGCTGTTCAGGAGTTATGACTATGTTCTACATTTAACTTTAGGGAGCAGTCACTGTTCTCTCTGATGAAAGGAGACAATGGAACATACATCATTTATCATGTGTCTTTATACTTTTCTAATATCACACTTTTCTCATATTGTTTGTCCAAATTAGATCAATGCAGGGATTGTCCTTAGGTAACTTTTCCCTTTGAATATTTGATATAATGATCCCAATGTATGAAATCATTATAGACTGAGAGATAGATATAAACAATTCATTGTTTGTATGTTGTGTATTATGTAAATTTGTTTGATAGGAACTGGTATCCCAGAAGGCCCTACAGCATATGTAATGACAGAAGAGGGAAATGCTAATTGGATATGGAATGCTAATACTGGAGAACATTATACTGTCTACGACAACTTCTGCCCTCTCATTACTGTTGGTTGTATAATTAATGATGAAAATGTGAGTAGTACATTCATGGGAGATAACTCTATAGTTTAGCTCTATCTATGACAACTTCTGTCCTCTCATTACTGTTGGTTGTATAATAAATGATGAAAATGTGAATAGTACATTCATGGGAGATAACTCTATAGTTTAAAACTGTCTATGACAACTTCTGCCCTTTTATTACTGTTGGTTGTATAATAAATGATGAAAATGTAAGTAGTACATTCATGGGAGATAACTCTATAGTTTAGCTCTATCTATGACAACTTCTGCCCTCTCATTACTGTTGATTGTATAATAAATGATGAAAATGTGAATAGTACATTCATGGGAGATAACTCTATAGTTTAGCTCTATCTATGACAACTTCTGTCCTCTCATTACTGTTGGTTGTATAATTAATGATGAAAATGTGAGTAGTACATTCATGGGAGATAACTCTATAGTTTAAAACTGTCTATGACAACTTCTGCCCTCTTATAACTGTTGCTTGTATAATAAATGATGAAAATGTGAGTAGTACATTCATGGGAGATAACTCTATAGTTTAACACAGTTTATGACAACTTCTGCCCTCTTATAACTGTTGGTTGTATAATAAATGATGAAAATGTGAGTAGTACATTCATGGGAGATAACTCTATAGTTTAACTCTGTCTATGACAACTTCTGCCCTCTTATAACTGTTGGTTGTATAATAAATGATGAAAATGTGAGTAGTACATTCATGGGAGATAACTCTATAGTTTAACACTGTCTAACTATTTTGTCCTTTCAATATTGTTATTTTGATAGTAAATTTGAATGCCTTCTTTATTTTATACATTTTACGACAACAAAGAATTTTAATGACATTATGTACAAGTTTAATCGTATGCTTAGTATAGTATGCTTGATGGCAAACCTACATTTGTATGTTGATATTTTTGTGGATAGAAATTTAGTGTAGATTTTTCTGACAGATTTGATGTCATTTGATAAATGTGTTTTATGTAAATCAGGAATGTTTTGTATTTATAGATTTATGCCAATATACAGCAGTATGAGAAACCTGCTCAGATGAACTTTGACTTCAGTAATACATCAGCCTGGGCACCGTTCTATGGCAGGAGATTCCCTAATCAACATCTAGGTTCTATACAGGTAAATATAAACTTTCTGTCATTTTGTTGTTTTTAATGGTTTGACAATACTCTAAAGTCAGGTGAAAAACCAAGCTGATTCATTAACAAAGCTGTTAAGAAAGGAAAGGAAACAAAATAATTCTGTTCTTTACCACAAATAAGAAATTAAATCCAAGTATCTGTAACAGTTTAAAAATATGATTTTGTGAATTAACCGAAATATGAAACCCCCATATTGAAACATTTCACATCATCACCAGATAACAATAGAATTGGGGGTTATGATGCTTAGCGCCACTTTCAACAATATTTTAGTTATATTGTGGCGGTCAGTTTTATTGGTAAAGGAAACCAGAATACCTGGAGAAAACGTCTGACCTGCCGCAAGTCACTAACAAACTTTATCACATAATATAGTTTCGAGTACACTCCACCTGAGTGGGATTCGAACTCACAACATTAGTGGTGATAGGCACTGATTGCATAGTTCATTGTAAATCTAACTACCATACAATCACAGCCACGACAGCCCTTGATCACAATAGGAATGATGTCACTAGAACTAGTATCTTAACAACACCAACAGATTTGACACAAATTAGGCTTTAATAACATTACTTACAACAATCAAACCACACAGAATCTGTAGACTATTCAGATGAACAATCAAACCACACAGAATCTGTAGACTATTCAGATGAACAATCAAACCACACAGAATCTGTAGACTATTCAGATGAACAATCAAACTACACAGAATCTGTAGACTATTCAGATGAACAATCAAACTACACAGAATCTGTAGACTATTCAGATGAACAATCAAACCACACAGAATCTGTAGACTATTCAGATGAACAATCAAACCACACAGAATCTGTAGACTATTCAGATGAACAATCAAACCACACAGAATCTGTAGACTATTCAGATGAACAAATAAACTACACAGAATCTGTAGACTATTCAGATGAACAATCAAACTACACAGAATCTGTAGACTATTCAGATGAACAATCAAACCACACAGAATCTGTAGACTATTGAGATGAACAATCAAACCACACAGAATCTGTAGACTATTGAGATGAACAATCAAACCACACAGAATCTGTAGACTTCAGATGAACAATCAAACCACACAGAATCTGTAGACTATTCAGATGAACAATCAAACCACACAGAATCTGTAGACTATTCAGATGAACAATCAAACTACACAGAATCTGTAGACTATTCAGATGAACAATCAAACCACACAGAATCTGTAGACTATTCAGATGAACAATCAAACCACACAGAATCTGTAGACTATTCAGATGAACAATCAAACCACACAGAATCTGTAGACTATTCAGATGAACAATCAAACTACACAGAATCTGTAGACTATTCAGATGAACAATCAAACTACACAAAATCTGTAGACTATTCAGATGAACAATCAAACTACACAGAATTTGTAGACTATTCAGATGAACAATCAAACTACACAGAATCTGTAGACTATTCAGATGAACAATCAAACTACACAGAATCTGTAGACTATTCAGATGAACAATCAAACTACACAGAATCTGTAGACTTCAGATGAACAATCAAACCACACAGAATCTGTAGACTATTCAGATGAACAATCAAACCACACAGAATCTGTAGACTATTCAGATGAACAATCAAACCACACAGAATCTGTAGACTATTCAGATGAACAATCAAACCACACAGAATCTGTAGACTATTCAGATGAACAATCAAACTACACAGAATCTGTAGACTATTCAGATGAACAATCAAACTACACAGAATCTGTAGACTATTCAGATGAACAATCAAACTACACAGAATCTGTAGACTATTCAGATGAACAATCAAACCACACAGAATCTGTAGACTATTCAGATGAACAATCAAACTACATAGAATCTGTAGACTATTCAGATGAACAATCAAACCACACAGAATCTGTAGACTATTCAGATGAACAATCAAATCCTTTTCTTTTTTTTTTAAGTGAGCAATAACATTACAATATACATTTATTATATAAATTCCATCATTCATTCATGAAAATTCATTCATTTAAAAAAAAATTATGATGTCATTTACAACCTCACCAGTTTACGTACCTCAGGAACATACCTCTGTATCACTTTATCCTATTGACCTCTAATATTTAGGTGAAACATTAAAATTTTATAGAGTATCTTGCAATAATTTGAGTCTGGTTGTCAAAATGAAAATTTAAACTAATTAAATTGAGAGCCATCCATACATAGGTATCTAGCTCAATGATTCTGCTGACACTCAGCTACCAACATTGGTTCGCAATTGTTTACCATCTATCTAAAATTGATAATTGTAGAAACCATAATACAACATGCAGTTGCTAGTTATTCAAGAAAATTTTAACTTATTTTAAATTATATATTTCAGCCTGAAAGCTTGTACTATTTTACTGCAAAGAAGAATGTCGCGGAATTACAAGAAAAATTAGAGACTCATTTAAAGAACAAAATAATGGAATGGAGAAGTAGATTTATCACAAGATGGAACAGACATTGTACTCAGATTATGAGGAGAATATTACCTGTGTAAGTTTTTACTCTAAGGGTACATTGTACTCAGATTATGAGGAGAATATTACCTGTGTAAGTTTTTACTCTAAGTGTACATTGTACTCAGATTATGAAAAGAATATTACCTGTGTAAGTTTTTACTCTAAGTGTACATTGTACTCAGATTATGAGGAGAATATTACCTGTGTAAGTTTTTACTCTAAGTATACATTGTACTCAGATTATGAGGAGAATATTACCTGTGTAAGTTTTTACTCTAAGGGTACATTGTACTCAGATTATGAGGAGAATATTACCTGTGTAAGTTTTTACTCTAAGTGTACATTGTACTCAGATTATGAGGAGAATATTACCTGTGTAAGTTTTTACTCTAATGTTATATCAAAGATAATATTTCAAAATATCTTTATGATTTTGACATTCTAGCAGTAAATTGAAAGACTATTAATTAATTTATTCAGATTTTGTCTATATCAGATGTATGATTGAACAAGCCCTTTGTAAAATATAATTGACCAGTGTCAAAAAGTCTGTGCAATCATGTTGGAGTCATTATGCAACCTTCATTCATTCTTAGCTTCTGTACCAATAATGCTGATAAAAATTAGCATAAAGAGGGTATAATTAGACAAATTGTAAAGTTGTTTAAAATATGTGTTGTTGTCATTAATTTGTACATCATGATAAAGCCTGTATTTGTACATCATGATAAAGCCTGTATTTGTACATCATGATAAAGCCTGTATTTGTACATCATGATAAAGCCTGTATTTGTACATCATGATAAAGCCTGTATTTGTACATCATGGTAAAGCCTGTATTTGTACATCATGATAAAGCCTGTATTTGTACATCATGATAAAGCCTGTATGTGTACATCATGATAAAGCCTGTATTTTATGTAGAAGAATTTTTTTTGGGGGAATTTTGTAAATCGAGACTTTGTGATGCAGATAAAAAATGATGTATCAATAATGTTAAATAAATGTTTTTGTAGTTTGGAAGAAAACCTAGGAAAATCACCTGGTGCCTCACATCTACAGGATTTAGAACAAACTTTCAGTTCCTATAAAGTAAGTTCTTATTAGTTTAGATTGATTGATTGATTATTATTTAACATCCAGTGAGTAGTATTTCAGCTATTATTTAACGTCCAGTGAGTAGTATTTCAGCTATATTTAACATCCAGTGAGTAGTATTTCAGCTATATTTAACGTCTAATGAGTAGTATTTCAGCTATTATTTAACGTCCAGTGAGTAGTATTTCAGCTATATTTAACGTCCAGTGAGTAGTATTTCAACTATATTTAACGTCCAGTGAGTAGTATTTCAGCTGTATTTAACGTCCAGTGAGTAGTATTTCAGCTATATTTAATGTTCAGTGAGTAGTATTTCAGCTATATTTAGCGTCCAGTGAGTAGTATTTCAGCTGTATTTAACGTCCAGTGAGTAGTATTTCAGCTATTATTTAACGTCCAGTGAGTAGTATTTCAGCTATATTTAACGTCCAGTGAGTAGTATTTCAGCTATTATTTAACGTCCAGTGAGTAGTATTTTAGCTATTATTTAACGTCCAGTGAGTAGTATTTCAGCTATATTTAACATCCAGTGAGTAGTATTTCAGCTATATTTAACGTCCAATGAGTAGTATTTCAGCTGTATTTAACGTCCAGTGAGTAGTATTTCAGCTATATTTAGCGTCCAGTGAGTAGTATTTCAGCTGTATTTAACGTCCAGTGAGTAGTATTTCAGCTATATTTAACATCCAGTGAGTAGTATTTCAGCTGTATTTAACGTCCAGTGAGTAGTATTTCAGCTATATTTAACATCCAGTGAGTAGTATTTCAGCTATATTTAACGTCCAGTGAGTAGTATTTCAGCTATATTTAACGTCCAGTGAGTAGTATTTCAGCTGTATTTAACGTCCAGTGAGTAGTATTTCAGCTATATTTAACGTCCAGTGAGTAGTATTTCAGCTATATTTAACGTCCAGTGAGTAGTATTTCAGCTATATTTAACATCCAGTGAGTAGTATTTCAGCTATATTTAACGTCCAGTGAGTAGTATTTCAGCTGTATTTAACGTCCAGTGAGTAGTATTTCAGCTATATTTAACTTCAATAACAATATGCAAAAACATATTTAGAAAAGATGGAGAGATGGGACAGCCACTTTCGACTGCCACTGGAAATGTATGGAGTGTTTGGATAGGGATAATTAATTTAGTCTTGTGTAGTGGTGACAATGCGCCTACTCTTTTTTGAAATCTACAAAAGAAGTCTAACATGCATGGCACTATCCAAAAAACATGTTACCCACTATGGTTCACTGTCAGGATTTCCATATTATAACCCTACAACCCCTACAATAGTCCACCCCCTATCTACCACCCAGGTATGTGCTGAACAGCTCTGAGTTTGAGCACTGGGAACCTTCACCAGTACCCAGTATAAGTTTAGAAAGATATACATTTACTTATGTATGCAAGATATTCATATAAAAAAATATTTTGGTCTCATCAACCAGATCTTTTGATTTTATTTGTTTTTCTTTGTAAATCTTACCAACCTAAATATGAAAATTATCTTGATTGAAAAACTTGATTATTAGAAGGAAACTTGACAGGGATGTTTTTGTTATTAGAAGGAAACTTGACAGGAATGTTTTTGTTATTAGAAGCAAACTTGACAGGAATGTTTTTGTTATTAGAAGCAAACTTGACAGGAATGTTTTTGTTATTAGAAGCAAACTTGACAGGAATGTTTTTGTTATTAGAAGCAAACTTGACAGGAATGTTTTTGTTATTAGAAGCAAACTTGACAGGAATGTTTTTGTGTGATTCATATTGTGTTTGTCATATAGTATTGATAATCAATTTGCTTTTCCATGACCTAAATTGGTTTCTAGAAGGTTGAAATTTCAACAATCTAATTAAATAAAGTTTTTTGTATATCTTAATGTTACCTTGTCTATCACTGCTGTGACTTGTTAATCCTGAACTTAAGATACATGCGACATACATTATAAGATATAGAAGTTCTTGCATTGCTCATGAAATTACAGTATTTAAAATGTATGGAAATATTGGGTCGTTGTCAATTTAGCTTTAGAATAAAGGTCTGAAAATGTAACAATTTCAGTCAATTTAAAACTTTTTGCTTAAAAATAGCATAGCTCCTACAGTGAAAAAACATAGAAAAAATAACTGTAATTTCTATAGAAAATATTTCTGCTCTATGTTTCATGTAAAAGGAAAAATTAGAATTCTGTAAATGTAATCAAAGCTGATATCTTAGGTTTTGTCAAATTATAGGTTGTTGTCATGGTAACACTGACAAGACTCAGTTAACATTTGTATCTGTTGTATTTTCACTCCATCACTATCTAGATTCAAGACTTGTTTCTAACTAGATATTGTTGTCATGGTAACACTGACAAGACTCAGTTAACATTTGTATCTGTTGTATTTTCACTCCATCACTATCTAGATTCAAGACTTGTTTCTAACTAGATATTGGTATCTCTTGATATCTTAGTTTAAGCAGAATTTTATCCTATTTTATATTAGTATCTTTTTGATATTTTATTTTAAAACAATATACAGTCAATCCTGTATTATGTTTGATGTCACCTTTAGGACATGAAAATGTGGCCTTATAAGACAGGTGACCTCTTAAAAGAGGTTCAATTCATATGAAATCTTCTATGACAGGACAATTAAAAGGTGATCTTTTAATACAGGTCACTGGTTAATAGAGGTGACCGCATGGGCTGGTGTGACTGTATTATCACCTCCACGATATACGTAAAATATTGTTGAAAGTGGTGTTAAACACCAAAACCCTCCCAACCTGACTGTATTATCTGGCTTGATATGAGTTATCTTTTTATATTTTAGGTGTCAGGATTCCCCCTCAACATGCCATTTACAGAGATAACATCTATAACAGAGGAGGTATTTTCTACTGGCGTCCATGCCCAGGAATCTAGTGATGTAGAATTTGCATTAGCTGTATACATGCATCCTTACCCTAACAATGTACTATCTGTGTGGGTGTATGTAGCTTCTTTAATTAGGATGAGATAGTGTTGATATAGTGCTGGCATAAAATAATAACATTGTAAATGGTTGTTGACCAGTTGTACCGTAGTTACAGGACAGTTAAACTAAGGACATTGTCCATACAACCAGTACCAGTAATAGGATAGGTAAAATAAGAACATCGTTAAAAATGGGCAAAATCCATATACTGTAGTATTAGGGCAGCTAAAATGATAATATTGTTGTTGATTATATCGAACATCCGTCCATTCAAAGAGTGATATTCAGCTGTGGTAGGAGTAATGTTATCAAATTTACAGTTCTGTTGATTTCTGTGATCAAAATATTCCGTCATTTTTGCTGGTTGTCTTGCTGACATATTCATTGGTTGTAGCTCAATTACAAGAGAATTTTGTATCTTTAAATATGATATAATAAAAATGACTTATTCCATTAAAATCAAAGAATCAATATTATCATTTACAATGTTTTTAAGAAATTTTAGATTTTAACAGATTGATCTATGTCTATTTCATTATCAAAATACATTGTATATTACTTGAATTGTAATGGTACATGGGCCGTCATGGTCATGATCGTATGGTAGTTGGATTTCTAACTACCTATGGAATCAGTGCCTTTCACCACTAATGTCATGAGTTCGAACCCCGCTCAGGCGAGGTGTACTCGATACAACATTATATGGTAAAGTTTGTCAGTGACTTGCGGCAGTTTGGTAGTTTTATCCGAGTACTCCGGTTTCCTCCACCAATAAAACTGACCCCCATGATATAGCTGAAATATTGTTGCAAGTGGCGTTAAACACCATAACCCTAACCCCCCTTGTAATGGTTAATTTTAATAATTTCCTTGATAAAACATAAGTTCATCATTATTTTGTTTCTTCGACTTGTACTTGTGTTGCCAGATCAATATACATGTTAATTTTTGTATTTGTTTTTAGTCAATACCTGTCAGTTTCTTAACACAACTAATCCCCCTGGTAAGGTTACATGATGTCATAGAATTATTTCCTATATCTAATGGTGATCTATTAATTGTTATTTTTCTCTATGGATTCTATGTATTAAATGTTTGTTATTGATTTATTTGTTTTCAGATTAATTAATATCTCTATAGGTATAATGTTAAAACACCAACAACTCATTTCTACTCTATAGGTATAATGTTAAAACACCAACAACTCATTTCTACTCCATAGGTATAATGTTAAAACACCAACAACTCATTTCTACTCTATAGGTATAATGTTAAAACACCAACAACTCATTTCTACTCTATAGGTATAATGTTAAACCACCAACAACTCATTTCTACTCTATAGGTATAATGTTAAAACACCAACAACTCATTTCTACTCTATAGGTTTAAGAGATTTTGATTGGATCAAAAATTGATGTTATTTTCCATAAACAAAATTTTTAACTGGAAGTCACATGTTGGGGTCTCAATTGGGAATTTTTTTTATTCTAATTCTTTTTAAACAATTATTATCCACAAAATATTTTTAGGACAAGACAAAAATTAATTAGGAATTAATTTATAAGGATTGATCACAATTTTTTGTTCGGTTCATTCGAAATAAACTCAAAAATGTGGTACACACCCTTGCATAACCCGCTTCGTGGGTTACACAGTGTGTACCATATTTTTGAATTTATTTCTTCATGCACAGAAACAAAATTGAGATCAATCCTTAAATAATGTTAAAACATCAACAATTCATTTATACCTAAATGTTTATACTATATTATATATATACAAGATCTGAATGAAAAAAACAATACATGTTTGACTTTATATTGTTTTTGTGGAAAAATGTTAAAAAACATTTTTTTAAAAAGTTGTATAATAAAGATTTAATTGTCAACTTGAGATTTATAAGTCTACTCCCATTATATCTGTGTTATTTTAAGCTTTCTTTACCTTTACAATGAAGTACAGTCAAACCTGTATTAAGAGGACACCTTGTAAACAAAGAAAAAGTGGTCTTTTAAGACAGGTGTCCTCTTACAAGAAGTTCAATTCATATGAAATCTTCTATGACAGGACAAGATAAAGGTGACCTTTAAATACAGATGACTACTTAATAGAGGTAACCCCATGGGCAGGTTTGACTGTACTTGAAAATAACATCATTAACTGTGAAGTGTAAAACAACAATCAAAATGTTGTTGCTTTACGTTAATCTATGTTTTAAGTGTAAAATTGGATAATCTCTCATGTTCATATACTTTGTGCATCCATATTATTTTCACTGATCATTTTAAAAACATTCACACACGAACAAAATTAATATTGATTGATAAAATGAAGGTGTGTTGACTAAAGTATATAGGAGTCTTACTGTATTCATATACCAAGAAACAAAGTCAATAACTGCTATACCTTGTATGTCTTTTGTTTCTAAACCTCTTACAAAGATTCACATGCTAAGCTTCTGATATCAGTCATTTTTAAATGTTTTGCTTTTTAATGTCTCAATTTTTTTAAATGGGAAAACTTCTAGTAAACCAGTTTATTCTATAGAAACGAAAGTTTACAATAAATTCTCCAAAATATTTTCAGAAAAGACCACCCACAATTTTCTGACAAAACTCCCTTGAAAACAAAAGTGAATTGGCAAAAAGCCATTCTACAAGGTAATGTTTAAAGGCAGTCATCATTGGTTTACATTATACTAAAAGTAAAAAAAAAAAAGATTATAGAAAGTGAATCAATCTCTTCTTCTTGTAATTAGGTGGCTCATTTTAAATACAACATGTGTAAATAATACAAAATAATTCTATTTTATGTCGGGAAAAGATTTTTTGTGGTGGAAACCAAATGGTTTTATGCTCTTAGTGTAAACAATATTTATTGAATAAATTGCATGAGTTATAACAATAGTACATACATAGGGATCAGAAAACAAGTGACGCAGCACTTATATAAATTCTTCTCCCAGATACCAAAAAAGAAAAGAAAAGAAAATAAATGTATAGCATTATCAAAATCTCCTCAGAACAGTCTTATATTTCATCACTTAAAATGGATTAAACAAAATTGGCCATACAATTCATCAATTGGAACTGCAACAAATAAAGAATTCTGAGGGTTTTTTTTGTTTTTTTTCTCATAAAACGTAAAAAGTTATGATGGAACTATTTTCTCCATTTTGTTGTAAAAAAATAAAACATCAATTTTTTTATGCAAATTTTTAGCAAATTGGTTTTATAATAATTATTTTCCATCAAAATACAGCTAAATGTGATTTTTATAATGAAGTTTATTTTTTGTCTTTTCATGCATGATATTTTCTCTTATCACAATATTGAAAAATACTTATCTTTGTAAATTGTGCGATACATTATTCAATGATTATGTAGTTATTGGTTGTTTTGGAACGGAAAGTGTTATTATAATGCATGTTTAAATGGCTGTTAGATTAATTACATATCATATTGCTGTGTTGATTATCAAAATAGATGATGATTTATGAGGGTTTAAAGAGAAAGACAGCAGAAAAGAAGATGAATCTGTCAGATTTATAAAGGATTTTTTTTTATATTAAAGGATAACATATTATAGTATGCAATATTGGAGATAAATTCACTTCCATTATATGTGATAACAACACATGCTAATTTTAAAGAAGTTTGTTTTCCAAAAACATTAGTATGTGAAGTCAATATATTTTCAGGAAACTAAATTGGATTATTAAATTTTCAATTGATGTAAAAAAAAAAAAATAACATTACATTTACCTACAATAAAGAGAATATTCACAGATGTTTAACTGCATGTCCAAGAAATAAAGATCTTACCATTACATTTACCTACAATAAAGAGAATATTCACAGATGTTTAACTGCATGTCCAAGAAATAAAGATCTTACCATTACATTTACCTACAATAAAGAGAATATTCACAGATGTTTAACTGTCCAAGAAATAAAGATCTTACCATTACATTTACCTACAATAAAGAGAATATTCACAGATGTTTAACTGTCCAAGAAATAAAGATCTTACCGTTACATTTACCTACAATAAAGAGAATATTCACAGATGTTTAACTGCATGTCCAAGAAATAAAGATCTTACCATTACATTTACCTACAATAAAGAGAATATTCACAGATGTTTAACTGCATGTCCAAGAAATAAAGATCTTACCATTACATTTACCTACAATAAAGAGAATATTCACAGATGTTTAACTGCATGTCCAAGAAATAAAGATCTTACCATTACATTTACCTACAATAAAGAGAATATTCACAGATGTTTAACTGTCCAAGAAATAAAGATCTTACCATTACATTTACCTACAATAAAGAGAATATTCACAGATGTTTAACTGTCCAAGAAATAAAGATCTTACCGTTACATTTACCTACAATAAAGAGAATATTCACAGATGTTTAACTGTCCAAGAAATAAAGATCTTACCATTACATTTACCTACAATAAAGAGAATATTCACAGATGTTTAACTGCATGTCCAAGAAATAAAGATCTTACCATTACATTTACCTACAATAAAGAGAATATTCACAGATGTTTAACTGTCCAAGAAATAAAGATCTTACCATTACATTTACCTACAATAAAGAGAATATTCACAGATGTTTAACTGTCCAAGAAATAAAGATCTTACCGTTACATTTACCTACAATAAAGAGAATATTCACAGATGTTTAACTGCATGTCCAAGAAATAAAGATCTTACCATTACATTTACCTACAATAAAGAGAATATTCACAGATGTTTAACTGCATGTCCAAGAAATAAAGATCTTACCATTACATTTACCTACAATAAAGAGAATATTCACAGATGTTTAACTGCATGTCCAAGAAATAAAGATCTTACCATTACATTTACCTACAATAAAGAGAATATTCACAGATGTTTAACTGCATGTCCAAGAAATAAAGATCTTACCATTACATTTACCTACAATAAAGAGAATATTCACAGATCTTTAACTGCATGTCCAAGAAATAAAGATCTTACCATTACATTTACCTACAATAAAGAGAATATTCACAGATGTTTAACTGTCCAAGAAATAAAGATCTTACCATTACATTTACCTACAATAAAGAGAATATTCACAGATGTTTAACTGTCCAAGAAATAAAGATCTTACCGTTACATTTACCTACAATAAAGAGAATATTCACAGATGTTTAACTGCATGTCCAAGAAATAAAGATCTTACCATTACATTTACCTACAATAAAGAGAATATTCACAGATGTTTAACTGTCCAAGAAATAAAGATCTTACCATTACATTTACCTACAATAAAGAGAATATTCACAGATGTTTAACTGTCCAAGAAATAAAGATCTTACCATTACATTTACCTACAATAAAGAGAATATTCACAGATGTTTAACTGCATGTCCAAGAAATAAAGATCTTACCATTACATTTACCTACAATAAAGAGAATATTCACAGATGTTTAACTGCATGTCCAAAAAATAAAGATCTTACCATTACATTTACCTACAATAAAGAGAATATTCACAGATGTTTAACTGTCCAAGAAATAAAGATCTTACCATTACATTTACCTACAATAAAGAGAATATTCACAGATGTTTAACTGTCCAAGAAATAAACATCTTACCATTACATTTACCTACAATAAAGAGAATATTCACAGATGTTTAACTGCATGTCCAAGAAATAAAGATCTTACCATTACATTTACCTACAATAAAGAGAATATTCACAGATGTTTAACTGCATGTCCAAGAAATAAAGATCTTACCATTACATTTACCTACAATAAAGAGAATATTCACAGATGTTTAACTGCATGTCCAAGAAATAAAGATCTTACCATTACATTTACCTACAATAAAGAGAATATTCACAGATGTTTAACTGCATGTCCAAGAAATAAAGATCTTACCATTACATTTACCTACAATAAAGAGAATATTCACAGATCTTTAACTGCATGTCCAAGAAATAAAGATCTTACCATTACATTTACCTACAATAAAGAGAATATTCACAGATGTTTAACTGCATGTCCAAGAAATAAAGATCTTACCATTACATTTACCTACAATAAAGAGAATATTCACAGATGTTTAACTGTCCAAGAAATAAAGATCTTACCATTACATTTACCTACAATAAAGAGAATATTCACAGATGTTTAACTGCATGTCCAAGAAATAAAGATCTTACCATTACATTTACCTACAATAAAGAGAATATTCACAGATGTTTAACTGCATGTCCAAGAAATAAAGATCTTACCATTACATTTACCTACAATAAAGAGAATATTCACAGATGTTTAACTGCATGTCCAAGAAATAAAGATCTTGCCATTACATTTACCTACAATAAAGAGAATATTCACAGATGTTTAACTGCATGTCCAAGAAATAAAGATCTTACCATTACATTTACCTACAATAAAGAGAATATTCACAGATGTTTAACTGCATGTCCAAAAAATAAAGATCTTACCATTACATTTACCTACAATAAAGAGAATATTCACAGATGTTTAACTGTCCAAGAAATAAACATCTTACCATTACATTTACCTACAATAAAGAGAATATTCACAGATGTTTAACTGCATGTCCAAGAAATAAAGATCTTACCATTACATTTACCTACAATAAAGAGAATATTCACAGATGTTTAACTGCATGTCCAAGAAATAAAGATCTTACCATTACATTTACCTACAATAAAGAGAATATTCACAGATGTTTAACTGCATGTCCAAGAAATAAAGATCTTACCATTACATTTACCTACAATAAAGAGAATATTCACAGATGTTTAACTGCATGTCCAAGAAATAAAGATCTTACCATTACATTTACCTACAATAAAGAGAATATTCACAGATGTTTAACTGCATGTCCAAGAAATAAAGATCTTACCATTACATTTACCTACAATAAAGAGAATATTCACAGATGTTTAACTGCATGTCCAAGAAATAAAGATCTTACCATTACATTTACCTACAATAAAGAGAATATTCACAGATGTTTAACTGTCCAAGAAATAAAGATCTTACCATTACATTTACCTACAATAAAGAGAATATTCACAGATGTTTAACTGTCCAAGAAATAAAGATCTTACCATTACATTTACCTACAATAAAGAGAATATTCACAGATGTTTAACTGCATGTCCAAGAAATAAAGATCTTACCATTACATTTACCTACAATATAGAGAATATTCACAGATGTTTAACTGCATGTCCAAGAAATAAAGATCTTACCATTACATTTACCTACAATAAAGAGAATATTCACAGATGTTTAACTGCATGTCCAAGAAATAAAGATCTTACCATTACATTTACCTACAATAAAGAGAATATTCACAGATGTTTAACTGCATGTCCAAGAAATAAAGATCTTACCATTACATTTACCTACAATAAAGAGAATATTCACAGATGTTTAACTGCATGTCCAAAAAATAAAGATCTTACCATTACATTTACCTACAATAAAGAGAATATTCACAGATGTTTAACTGTCCAAGAAATAAAGATCTTACCATTACATTTACCTACAATAAAGAGAATATTCACAGATGTTTAACTGTCCAAGAAATAAAGATCTTACCATTACATTTACCTACAATAAAGAGAATATTCACAGATGTTTAACTGCATGTCCAAGAAATAAAGATCTTACCATTACATTTACCTACAATAAAGAGAATATTCACAGATGTTTAACTGTCCAAGAAATAAAGATCTTACCATTACATTTACCTACAATAAAGAGAATATTCACAGATGTTTAACTGCATGTCCAAGAAATAAAGATCTTACCATTACATTTACCTACAATAAAGAGAATATTCACAGATGTTTAACTGCATGTCCAAGAAATAAAGATCTTACCATTACATTTACCTACAATAAAGAGAATATTCACAGATGTTTAACTGCATGTCCAAGAAATAAAGATCTTACCATTACATTTACCTACAATAAAGAGAATATTCACAGATGTTTAACTGCATGTCCAAAAAATAAAGATCTTACCATTACATTTACCTACAATAAAGAGAATATTCACAGATGTTTAACTGTCCAAGAAATAAAGATCTTACCATTACATTTACCTACAATAAAGAGAATATTCACAGATGTTTAACTGTCCAAGAAATAAAGATCTTACCATTACATTTACCTACAATAAAGAGAATATTCACAGATGTTTAACTGCATGTCCAAGAAATAAAGATCTTACCATTACATTTACCTACAATAAAGAGAATATTCACAGATGTTTAACTGTCCAAGAAATAAAGATCTTACCATTACATTTACCTACAATAAAGAGAATATTCACAGATGTTTAACTGTCCAAGAAATAAAGATCTTACCATTACATTTACCTACAATAAAGAGAATATTCACAGATGTTTAACTGCATGTCCAAGAAATAAAGATCTTACCATTACATTTACCTACAATAAAGAGAATATTCACAGATGTTTAACTGCATGTCCAAGAAATAAAGATCTTACCATTACATTTACCTACAATAAAGAGAATATTCACAGATGTTTAACTGCATGTCCAAGAAATAAAGATCTTACCATTACATTTACCTACAATAAAGAGAATATTCACAGATGTTTAACTGCATGTCCAAGAAATAAAGATCTTACCATTACATTTACCTACAATAAAGAGAATATTCACAGATGTTTAACTGCATGTCCAAGAAATAACGATCTTGCCATTATATTATTAATTGATATTTTGTGTGGTTACAGTAAAATCTGTGTAGAACTATTGCAACCAACAATGTATTTTTTTTTTTTAGATCTTATACAAATACTGCCTTTTGATGAGGTAAATGTGTGGATTTATGGACTTTCGAAAAAAATGATATTCATTGAGCCCTAAAGTCAATTAATCCACACATTTATAGAATCAAAAGACAGTAATTTTATTCTATATTTTGAATTAAAAAAACCGTATTCAATGCCTCAGATTTAGTATTCATTGGCGGTAAATGTCACATGTTACTTTTTTTTAGAACAGGCAATTCTATCAGAAATGTTCTCTTTTAAATTACTAAATGACTTTTAGTTGAAATCTATTATGATAGAATTTACTTGTATAGAATAATGAAAAATATTCAATGATTAAGAATAAATAGTGTTTGTTACAGCTGTTAAGAATGTTAAATTCACATGACTGTATTGCTATTAAATCAATGAAACCTGTGATATCTATATATTATTTATTAAACTATATTAAAATGATCTTATATTTACTTTTGTTGATTGTTTATCTTATAGATTAAAACTTAAAATTAAGTCCATGTAAAGTGGGTTAACATTTTATGAATGATTGATTATAAATATTGGTTTTAGTCCACAATTGGCTGAACTGACAAGTTACAAAAAATGTTATCAATTACTATTCTTACACAAAACTGATACTAGTAGATCCTTTTTATGTTCAAAATGGGTCTCCACGAATTTGAGTTCAAACATATTCATTTATAGTTATAGCAGGTACAGATTTAGATGGGACATTGCTTGACTTGTATAACCCCTGCCCCCTAAAATTGGAAAAGCATATGTTATACAACAGTCATATGTTATACAAAAGCTGTAATTTACTAGTAAAAACTATTATTCCTCAAATATCTGGAGCCTCCATCTACCCTGGACCCACTAATGACCTAGACTTTTTTTACTTGATTTCATGACCCCTCTCACAGATTAATTAATTTACACTGCTGGTGCTTTGCATACCATTTCATATCACCAAAATTATTTTTAGCTTGTCATATTTCACAATGTTGCTTGCTTAAATGGCAAAAATTATCTAACCTAACCCTCTCTTTCTTGAAATGTGTTTTCATTTTTGAATATAATGTGTAACACAGTAGAGCATGTCAGTTCTAATATGGTTGGAAGCAAAACAATCTTCCACTTTAAATGAACAGATGAAGCGATGTGTGTGATGGAATTGTTACATACCAGTAGAAGGGATGTTCCTTGTATGACCACATAACAAATTTAGGTGTTTTTTTTCTTGTTTAAATCTGGGATGGCCACCACATTAGAAGCAAGTGTTAACACAAAACCCCCCTGTGAATAATATTTTAAAATTACATTTTTGTACATGTATTCTTCTCTGAAACATTTGCAAGCAGACTTAACAGAATGTTGCATGGACAACCTACATACAAATTGTTTGATTTTGTGTCGATCAGAAATCCAAGATGGCTTCCATCACTGGACATAGTTTTAGCATGGGGCTATGTGGCAGAAAAAGAAAAAAAATTCTCGAAGCGAGCATCTTGGTTGAATATAAACTGTGATATAACCATTAGATGATCCCTTACAAATTGTTTTGGAATTTTTGTGAAAATTAGAAATTCAAGATGGACACCACAACCGATTTTAACCAAATTTGGCAGGAATAGTCCTTGGGTGTTTCCTGTTCTAAAATATAAGTGATTGCTCTGAATTACATCCAAGATGACCACCATAGTTGAAAATGTAAAATTCTGAAATTCATAAATCTATCCTTATTTCAAGCTAGAATCTGCTTAATTTCATAACTAACCAGAATGAAATGTATATATGTCAGGTGGGCAATTCAAGTGAGCCTCTTGTTTCTTTGAATTGAATGTGTTGAGATCTAGAGCTTTCGGTAGTATGTTGACTGATTTCCTCTATCTTTTACAGTTTCTGAGATAAACTGGACGGAAAGGGTCCAAAAAGTGCCAATTTTAATGCAGTTTTCTTTTTTGTATAATTTGTAGTGAGTTATTGTTGATGAGTCAATAAAGAAAATTTCCTATTTTAGTCCTAAATTGGGTCCAATTTCCAAAATTTGAACTTTCTAATTATTCATACAGTTTTAATGCAATTTTTTTTTTGGGGGGGGCAAAATGCCCATCTTTATGGGTTGTTTGTGATTCAATATACTAATGAAATATTTGTTGATGGAAACTAGGTACCCAAAACTTCGAAATTAATTATATTTTTGAAGGTATATACATTCTTATTTTCCTTTGAATTTGTTTGTTTTCTTTGTATTGATTGTAACAAGTACTTCAGGTTGTATTGTAGTGGATTTTGTCAGTTATGGTTTCTGTATTCAGTTTGATCAGTAGAAGAGGAAGTGTTTGTTTGCTTACTGTGGTTCAATCATGCTATGCCCTGCATCTCTTGATTCCTTAACAATTTCCTGCATGAATTTTTCAAACAGATTTGACCTACCTGTTATGGTTTGTTAGATAAAAAAATGTCAGAGGTACCAACACACAAAATGATAAAAAAAAAATTATTTTAAGTCTTAGTTATATACAGATTTTTCCACTGAATTCAGTCTCAAGTTTTCCTGCAGATTTGTTGTAGCTTTTACTGTTTCAGAGCTATGGGGGATTAAAAAGGAAATGCCCACATTTTTTTAAGTTTTATTTTTATAAGTCCTCTTTTATTGGGTTACAGTTTAATATAGCACCATCTGTAAAAATGAATATAATAATTGTTCTCTGTCTAGACTTGATTGAACATTGAACCCAAACTGTGCTTGAATAAACAGTGGAGAGATACAGGCGTAAGTGAGCCTCTAGTTTTCTATTTCTTCTTTTTTCTATTATATCAAAGATACATCTTTACATTTTTCATATTGATATTCTTATTGAATGCACATACGTCAACAAGTAAAAAATGAACGTTTTGTTTTGTCCTCTGGGTCACTAGAGTAGGAGTATGTTCAATCTTTTCTGGTTATATATTCTTTTCGTGTGAAACAATCAGTCACTGTGGACGATTTTACACATGGACACCTGCTTTCAAGTTTTAAATTCAGAAAATCCAGCATTATGTTAAGATTTTAATTGTGAAAGAATGAAAGCCAAGTCTAATTTTGAGGTCAAAATTTAATTTCAAATTTGACAGCTATAATAATTAGTGCTAATTATTTGATACTCATTTCAAGTGCTTGAGCGCATTTGTATGTCATAAAGTGTTTTATAATGTGTCATAATTATAAGATCGTTCACTGCACATCATATAAACACTATACAATAGGTTTGCTTTGTGTACAGGATGACGTTAAAACAATAATCATACCTAAATCACGGCGACATAATATGTGTACTTCCATTATATTGGAGACAGAGGGGATAGTATAAATGACACACGCGTTGGGCTTTTTTTTTTTATCAACTATCAACTGGGTTCACATGTTCAAATATTGGGTGTCAGTTAGTACATCCCCGATCGGGTCAAACCAAAGACTATAAAATTGGTATGTGTTGCTTCCCGCTAAGCACGCAGCATTAAGGAGAAAGAGCAAAAACTGGTTGGCTCAGAATCAGGATAATGTGTCGGAGTGAAGCGACATGTATATCTGCGGTCTGATGTTTCAGTGGACTAGCACTAACAATCCAACTAAGCGTGTTGGTCTAGTACAAAGCGGACCTCATCATCATCTCCTTGAAAATTAACTTGTTCTCACCATGATATAGCTGGAAATTGCTGAGTTGGCGTTAAACAACAATCACTCACTCACTCGCTTAAGTTTGAATAGACATGTATATTTATATATGAATGTGTTCCCTGTCGTTATCGCGCCTCACTGTTAATAAATAAATTACACTGAAATATATACTTGTACTTTGAGTAAAAATTTAGTTATAAATAGTTTTAGTACAAAAGTAGTTACCCTTTGTTTTATATTTTAGTTTGAGCACATATTATCCATTATTCTTCCTCTATTCGAAAATCTCGGACTTTTTGATCCAATGATTGACTTAATCTACGGACACTGTGTAATCTTTTCTCTCGTTTCCTCTCAAATTTACCCATATATTTGTTGTAATCGTCTCGAGTTAAAAGTAAGTGTCCGTCTGGCGTTAAAGTTCCCATTTCAAAAGTAGACAAACTTTTAATAGCATCTGTATTTATCATAGGAAATGTAACACTTTCTGGCGTATGACAATTAGTATCATTTAGATTGAAATTAATATCTTTTTCTGGAAACGTTTTAGTCAAAACATTGTTTTGGCTTTTACTGGTCACCTTTTCGGGATCTGAAACGGTATTAGCCATTGTCAATTGTGAAATAAAATCCGACGGATACATAGTAGCCTCCATAACTAGAGTCTTGTCTGATATCTGTTTTCTTCCGGAACTTTTTGCCACGGGAAAAGATTTTCCGTGAAGCGAGACGACAGAACGAGATGTCACAGGACGATCTGATCTTTCTTCATTTTCTGGTTGTAATATATTTAACAAGGATTTCGATCTTAAGCTTCTACACACATTTTCTTCGTGTATTTCTTCCGCTTTAGTAACGTCTTGTTCGTAATTTCCGTCCTCCGATAACTGTTCGAAATCTTTATGATGGACCTCATTGTTTTCCTGAGTTTCTTTGCTGTAACGTCTCAAGTTTTTTTGTCTTATCTTTTCTCTCATTTTATTTAAGAATACATTTTTTTTACTCTGAAATGTTGATATATGAACTTTTTCCGCCAATTCAATGGCACGAATTCGTTTTTCTAGTTTTCTCTTTAAATCAAACTGCATTTGGTAGAGTTGTCTTGATTTCATCATTTCAAAGATTTCATGTTCATGAAGAAAATTATTCTTTTCAGATACCCGAATATGTACTAAAGACCTCGACATCTTTCACAAGTTGGATGACAAACGTCCTAATAAATACTAGATCCTCTTACTGTAATATTATTTCACTTTTCTAATTTATCACCATTCCTCCAGAATACGAAAACAAGGAAAACACTGTGGAGTAGATTCTATTTCAACTCTTGACATTCACCAATGGTATCCAAGACAAACCGTGTGTTCAGATATCGACTGCAAGCTCTGTCAATACTTTCAAGTGACTAGTTCACAGAGGAATCGAAGACAAACATTTAACTGTAGTTTTGTTACCAAATACTTTCCTTAAATAAAATAAATTTGAAAATCCGTTTTTTAAATGCCGAAATTTGTATTGTTTATATGAAATCAATTTCATCAAACCTTCTCATTACAGTTTACGTCAATACCTATTATTGCAATCATTGTCTAATATTTTTTATCTTTCAAGGATTTTTGCCTGATAAATCGAATTATTATGTTCTTGTGTGGTTCTGTAAAACTATCATCCTTGTATCCATGCTATCAATGTCATACAAGTGACATTTAAGAAACAATCTATAGTTATGTACTTACGAGATTGACTTTTTTGTTGGTAACTTAAAACCTTTAACTAATATTTAGTTTTTGAATTAGCCAGATTTTATGCAGGATATAATTGAAACAGCTCATATTATAAATGTATCGAATTATAGATCTGGTATCCACCCAGAGATAATTCTGAAGAGATTATAAGAAAATCGACCTGCAATACAAACTTTTCTTCTTTCTTTCTTTTTTAACCAGGTAACAATCACAAATATTTCAAGCTATATTTTATTTTAGGTAGTATTCCATACTCATAGTGTAGCGGTGATTTTCATACGAAAATGTTCTTAATGGCAACGAAAAATGTGAGAGTGAGTGATTGTTGTTTATCGCCAATTCAGCAATTTTTCACTGAGCTATATCATAGCTAAACAACATTTCTACAATAACATGTTAAAATAATATGGAAATGTATACACAGCCTAAACCCATCAAACCATATCAGACCCCACAGGCTTGTTACAGAAAATGATCTAAAAGTTGATAACTCAATAGATATAGCAAATACCTTTAACAAGTTTTTTACTTCTTGTGTTGAAAATATTAGAGGTAAAAATATGTCAACTTCCACTAATCTTAGTAAACTACTTAACTTTGTTAATAATAAAATATCTCAAAATACACAATTTGCTATACCCCCAGTGAAGATGAATGAATTACTACAGGATCTTTTACATCTCGACATAAACAAACCAACTGGAACTGATAACATTGGACCTATGATTCTGAAAGTCAGTGCCCCATTTATTGTGTCTCCCTTAACTTATATATTCAACAGAATAATAGACAGCGGTATTTATCCAAACATATTAAAAAATGCAAAAGTGTCTCCAATTTTTAAGTCAGGGGGAAAATGTCTCCCTACAAATTACAGACCTATATCTGTACTACCTGTTATATCAAAACTAGTTGAAAAACATATCTCAAGACATATGTATCAGTACTTGGCAAAATACAATCTTCTACATGATGCCCAATCTGGTTTTAGATCAAATCATTCCTGTCAAACTGCTTTAATCAACATCATAGATAAATGGATAGAGGAAATGAATAATGGAAATGTCAATGTAGTTATACTCTTAGATCTAAAAAAAAAAAAAAAATGCCTTTGATGTTGTTGACCATGATATCATGGCTAAAAAGCTTGAAACATATGGATTCAATAAAAAAGCTTTAGCTATTTTTAATTCTTATATGACAAATAGAACACAACAAGTACAAATCGGAAATGCTCTTTCTGATAAATGTCCTGTAAAATATGGAGTACCACAAGGCTCAATACTTGGCCCATTATTGTTTATTTTATATATAAATGATCTGCCTTGAAGTATTTCAAATTGCAACACTGATATGTATGCTGATGATTCTACAATACACATTTCTGGGGAAAATATTTCAGATATACAAACCAAAGCCCAAGAAGACTTGAATATAATTGAATTATGGTGCAAGGATAATAAATATGTTTATAAATTGTAATAAAATTAAATGTATTACTGTTGGAACAAAGTAAAATCTTGCATTTCAAAATGAAGAACTATACTTGACTATTAATTCTGAACAATTACAACATTCTACTTGTGAAAAATTACTTGGTATCAAAATTGACTCAAATCTAAATGGGAAAAACCAAATTGATCAAGTCTGCTCTTAAAATATCATAAAAAATCTACCTTATTTCAAAAATTAAGAAATATTTAAACCTTGAATCAAGGCAACTTTTTTATTCAGGTTACATTTTGCCTTTAATTGATTATTGCTGTGTTGTTTGGGGAAATTGTTCAAATGAGGGACTTAATCGCATTCTTAAATTGCAAAAAAGAACAGCAAGATTGATATTAGATCAAGATCCCATAGCACCATCTGAACCTCTTTTTAAACAGCTGGGATGGATGAGTATTGAACAAAGAATCAAATATCATAAATATCTTCTTTTTTCAAAATGTCTAAAGAATGAAGCACCTATATATTTAAAAAATAAAATCCAGTATTTGTCTGATAGAAATCCTTACTCTCTCCGAAATGTTGTAAGGGAACGACCATTTAACTTGAAAGGGGGGGGTTATGGTTTTTTTCTAAAAAAATATTCTGATTCCCAATGTTGCTGAAAAAAATATTCTGATTATGGTGGAGGAAAAAAAAAAATAATCTGATTTAGAGTTTTTGTCATATAACCTAATGTTAAATTCTGGAAAAAAAATAAATATTCTAACTCTTGTGCTGTCCGAAAAAAAATTTCTGAACGAAACAAAAAACCATTTTTAAGAAAACTTTTACATACTCTGGACCAAAACTATGGAATAAACTTCCGTTTTCGATACGGCAAGCTTCTTCTCATAATGCATTTAAAACAACAGTTAAAAGTCTCATTTTCAATGATGATGTACCTTAATTTACCATTATATGTTTACTAAATCTTTTGTGTATACATTTGTACTTATTACAATGTATTGTGTAACTTTATATTGTGTACTTTACAATGTATGTCTAAATATGTCAACGAGGGCCTCAGGGAAGATTAGTTATTAACTAACTGTGTAATCCTCTATAAATAAAGAATTTATTATTATTATTATTATAGAACAAGCTTATGTTCAATGAGATGATGATGAGGTCCGCTTTGTATTAAGCTAACACACAGAGTTGGATTTTTATAGTGCTAGCCCACTGAAACAACAGTCCGTGGGTAAACATGTCGCTCCACTCGGACACATTAGTCTGATTCCGAGCCAACCAGTCTTTGCTCTTTCCCCTTGATGCTACATGCTTAGCGGAGAAGCAACAAGTACCGATTTTACAGTCCTTGGTTTGACCCAACTGGGGCTCGAACCCACGATCTACCGCACTCGAGGTGAGCACGTTAACCTTTACACCACCGATGAACCCACGATCTACCGCACTCGAGGTGAGCACGTTAACCTTTACACCACCGATGAACCCACGATCTACCGCACTCGAGGTGAGCACGTTAACCTTTACACCACCGATGAACCCACGATCTACCGCACTCGAGGTGAGCACGTTAACCTTTACACCACCGATGAACCCACGATCTACCGCACTCGAGGTGAGCACGTTAACCTTTACATCACCGATGAACCCACGATCTACCGCACTCGAGGTGAGCACGTTAACCTTTACACCACCGATGAACCCACGATCTACCGCACTCGAGGTGAGCACGTTAACCTTTACACCACCGATGAACCCACGATCTACCGCACTCGAGGTGAGCACGTTAACCTTTACACCACCGATGAACCCACGATCTACCGCACTCGAGGTGAGCACGTTAACCTTTACACCACCGATGAACCCACGATCTACCGCACTCGAGGTGAGCACGTTAACCTTTACACCACCGATGTGGTTCACTTACCATTGTAATAATAATGATTCGTGTATCTGAACTGGATAATATTCATTCTAAACAATTCATAGATACTTTGTTCACGGTTTTCATAATTAAAGCGGCACACACGTTTTGGGGCAATTAATAACAATGGTATCCCTCTGCGACTTTAATTGATGCTGACGTTTACTACATTTGTTACCATATTCATAAAATATATTTTTAGCCCCGGGAGATTCCAGATTTGGCACATTTAGTATCTGATATTTTGCCATATTTAGAAAAAGCCAGATCAACTAGAATGTATAATGAAACAGGTGGCTGTATTGTAAGTGAGGAACTGAACAGGAATTGTATTTGGAACCATTCATTGACCATCCCTGTCAAAAAAAGGTATCAGATCAAATGAAGAGGGATGTAAAAGTTAACTGACGACGGCCGTCTTGGGCGACAACCTCCAACTCGGCCATTGGTCAGAATGAGAAAATAAAGAAATAAATACAAGGCTCCACTATCCTGTACAATATAATAAATGTCTCGAACTATCGGACAAATTGCTAATTATTTTATGAATCTCCTTTTGACAACAAAATCCTTTTAAAAGATTAAATCAATGTATGTTAAAGCCTATATCGTTTTCATAAGAATTCCAATTATATCATTTGGTATTTAGTATATTGATCGTCTATATCTGGAGGTTGTTAGAATATCCAAGTTATACTTAAATATATTTACATTATTAAGATATGAACGTGTAACCAGCATGGACTATTTGTTATCTAGTAAAACAAGCATTGGTCTCAACAGATTATATGAATGTTATTAAATCTTACATTATCTGGACAAGATTCATTTTTATTTCTATACGATACATAATAACTGGACAAGGATAGCTGACAAAATAAAATAAAACACATTACTGTCGAGTAAAAATATATGGTCGTATCAATTGATTTAGCTTTAGAGAATAACAAAGGGGCAACTTAGGATAGTGAAGGCAGAAAGCTCTGTCCATTCTCTCGGAAATAATATGTTAGTTTATCTGGAGATTATATTTTCTATAAAAAAGTTTAGCTGTCACAGGTAGAGTTTGAAGATACCAAAGGGGTCAAACTTACAGTTTGAAGATATAAAATATATGTCCAATCTGCTGGTGAATTAATAAACGAATAAACAACGTCACACCGCGATGTCTTCTTCTTCTGCCAATAGTTCATCCCTCAGTGGTCTTTAGTATTATCGAACTTGTGTTATGTACATTCGCCTACAAGGAGGCAAGTGATTAAAAACTTTTCTCAAATAATGTAATATACTCGTATACAGTTAAAACTATGATGTGAAAGTCTACACATGAACCAGTTCCACCTTGAACGCTTCAAGTGTGGGAACACTGATGACAAGCTATTCCATGTTTGGATTGCTGAGGAGAAGTACGAGTCTTGGTGGCTCTGTATTCTGCGAATGGTATTTGGAATTTTTTGTCATGTCCTTTCGTTGTTCTGGTGGTTTGTAAATTACAAAAAAGGGTGCACTCGACTCGCAAGTGATAAAGTTTGCCAGTTGCTTGCCCATGGTCGGTGGTTCTCTCCGGGCACTCCGGCTTCTTCCACCACTAAAACTGGTCACCATGAAATAGCTGGAATATTGCTGAAAGTGGCGTTAAAACACCAAAAATCAAAATCAAATCGAATCAAATCTGCCAAGATAATGTTCGGGTCTACATCGGTTTTCTCTAACGTTTATTTAATAATTTGACTTTATCTACCTCAATTTCATCATTATTTAACATTTCCCCCCTACTTAGATTATCTTTAATAATCATTTCACGGTGTTAGAAAAGTTCGAAGATACCTAATGGGTAAAACTGAGTTATCAGAAGCCGTAGATCGAAGGAAAGACAATACAATGACAAAAAAAGCATTAGGACAAAACATCTACAAAAATTCTACACAGAAAGCTGAAGATTGAGCTACACGAACTCCACAAACAAAGGGGTAAACTCCTCTAGCGGTGACTCCTGTCGTTTTACTGTTAAGCATAAATAATAAATAAGCTTTATTTAAAGTCGGCATGGTTAAAGCAACATACAACATAAGCTCTGTTGAGCTTTTAACCGACATACACAGACACAGAATAAATAACAAATAACAAGCATGCAACATACAACTAAAATACAAGACTAAATTAGCACTACATGTAAAATACTAACAGTTACAAGATAAGCAAACCAGAGGCTCCCAGGAGCCTGTAATCACTCACCTGGATCAAAGCTGCTTTCAATAACAACGCAACTGCGCTGTGGTGGCCATCTTGGTGGGAGAGCGCGACTGCCGGACACAATTTTGGAAGAGGACAATCCAATGACTATTTTATCAAAGTGTGGTTCTAATTGAGCTACTGGTTCCAGACAAGATGGTTTTTATGTGAATTTCCCTTAGGGTCCTATGTTAAGCTAAGTTCGGTTGTGGGGGCCAACTTGGTCGAAGGGCCGAACCGTCGGACACATTTTTGGAAGAAAACCATCCAATGACTATTTCATTAAAATTTAGTTCTTATTGAGCAAATGGTTTCAGACAAGAAGATTTTTATGGGAATTTCCCATAGGGTCCTATGTTAAATTAAGTTCGGCTGTGGCGGCCATCTTGGTTGGAGGTCTGAAATGCCGGACACAATTTTGGAAGGGGACCACCCGAGAATCATTTCAGCAAAGTTTGGTGGAGATTGGCTCAGTAGTTTCAGAGGAGAAGATTTTCTTTTAATTTCATCCCCCTTTTTTCTATTTTCAGCTTGGCGGCCATCTTGGTTGGAAGTCGGGATCACCGGACACAATTTTGGAAGGCGGCCATCAAAGGACCATTCCACCAAAGTTTGGTTGTTATTGGCCCAGTGGTTTCTGAGGAGAAGATTTTTATGTGAATTTCCCATAGAGTCCTATGTTAAGCTAAGTTCGGCTGTGGGGGCCATGTTTGTCGAAGGGCCGTACTGCCGGACACATTATTGGAAGAGAACCATCCAATGACTATTTCATCAACATTTAGTTCTTATTGAGCAAATGGTTTCAGACAAGAAGATTTTTATGGGAATTTCCCATAGGGCCCTATGCTTAATTAAGTTCGGCTGTGGCGGCCATCTTGGTCGGAGGTCTGAAATGTCGGACACAATTTTGGAAGGGGATCACCCAAGAATAATTTCAGCAAAGTTTGGTTGAGATTGGCTCAGTAGTTTCAGAGGAGAAGATTTTTTAAAAATTTCATCCCCCTTTTTTTCTAATTTACATAATCGGTCAAAATCGGCAAAAGTTCAAAGTTCATAAAAAATCCTGTAATATATGTTAAAAAACTCATCATTATGCTTAGACAGTTCAAATTTGGGCACATTATGGATTAAAATAGAGCGGTTTTGGCCATTTGAAGAAATTTCTATTTTTAGTAACGGTGGCCATCTTGGATACAGGACGGCGCTGACGGACACAAATTTGAAAGGGGACCACCTAAGGATCATTCAGACAAAGTTTGGTTGAAATTGGCCAAGTGGTTTCTAACAAGAAGATTTTTAAATGATTTTTTGCTTATTTATGCCTAATTTGCATAATCGGTCAAAATCGGCAAAAGCTCAAAGTTCATAAAAAATCCCATAATAATTGTTAAAAAGCTCATGATTGTGCTTGTATAGTTCAAATTTGGGCACATTTTGGCTTAAAATAAAGCGGTTTTGGCCATTTGAACAAATTTCTATTTTTAGTAACGGCGGCTATCTTGGATGGAGGGCGTGGCTATCGGACATAAGTTTTAACGGGAACCCCCTAAGGATGATTCAGGCCAAGTTTGGTTTAAATTGGTCCAGTGGTTTCGGAGGAGAAGATTTTTGAAAAAGTTTACAGACGGACGACATCATCAGATGTAGAAATCGGTTTAGTTATAGGTTCGAAATTGTACTCGACAAGTCTCTAAGTGAGAATCTATGATTGTTCACTAATAACAGTTTAAAAATACCAATAGAGTAACCAAAAAAGCGTAAATCACAGGACAGACAATACAATGGCAAAAAAAAAAGAAAAAAACAATGGTGGAAAACACAGAATATCTTTTATAAAAAAATTTATTATTATCATTATGACCGGCCTTTTTCACTTTCAAATTCAGATTTTATTTTGAGGTTGAAAGGTATGATTTTTAAATGGTCTGCACCTTAGGTTTCAGAATATTGATACTGTCAATAATCTAAGAAGGCAGCAACCACAGGACATTGTATAACATCAGACCTTGTATGAAAAAAATAATTAAACTAGACTTGATTGAGCACAAATTGTACATGAAATAGAACATTGTTTCTCCACTGTGTGGTAGATACCCTATGACAGGGAAGTCCTCTAGATGTGTTGTAGATACCCTATGACAGGGAAGTCCTCTAGATGTGTGGGTGGATCTAGAACATTGTTTCTCCAGTGTGTGGTAGATACCATATGACAGGGAAGTCCTCTAGATGTGTGGTAGATACCCTATGACAGGGAAGTCCTCTAGATGTGTGGTAGATACCCTATGACAGGGAAGTTCTCTAGATGTGTGGTAGATACCTTATGACAGGGAAGTCCTCTAGATGTGTGGTAGATACCCTATGACAGGGAAGTCCTTTAGATGTGTGGGTGGATCTAGAACATTGTTTCTCCAGTGTGTGGTAGATACCATATGACAGGGAAGTCCTCTAGATGTGTGGTAGATACCCTGTGACAGGGAAGTTCTCTAGATGTGTGGTAGATACCTTATGACAGGGAAGTCCTCTAGATGTGTGGTAGATACCCTATGACAGGGAAGTCCTCTAGATGTGTGGTAGATATCCTATGACAGGAAGTCCTCTAAATGTGTGGTAGATACCCTATGACAGGGAAGTCCTCTAGATGTGTGGTAGATACCCCATGACAGGGAAGTCCTCTAGATGTGTGGTAGATACCCTATGACAGGGAAGTCCTCTAGATGTGTGGTAGATACCCTATGACAGGGAAGTCCTCTAGATGTGTGGTAGATACCCTGACAGGGAAGTCCTCAAGATGTGTGGTAGATACCCTATGACAGGGACGTCCTCTAGATGTGTGGTAGATACCCTATGACAGGGAAGTCCTCTAGATGTGTGGGTGGATCTAGAACATTGTTTCTCCAGTGTGTGGTAGATACCATATGACAGGGAAGTCCTCTAGATGTGTGGTAGATACCCTATGACAGGGAAGTTCTCTAGATGTGTGGTAGATACCTTATGACAGGGAAGTTCTCTAGATGTGTGGTAGATACCCTATGACAGGGAAGTCCTCTAGATGTGTGGTAGATATCCTATGACAGGAAGTCCTCTAAATGTGTGGTAGATACCCTATGACAGGGAAATCCTCTAGATGTGTGGTAGATACCCCATGACAGGGAAGTCCTCTAGATGTGTGGTAGATACCCTATGACAGGGAAGTCCTCTAGCTGTGTGGTAGATACCCTATGACAGGGAAGTCCTCTAGATGTGTGGTAGATACCCTGACAGGGAAGTCCTCAAGATGTGTGGTAGATACCCTATGACAGGGAAGTCCTCTAGATGTGTGGTAGATACCCTATGACAGGGAAGTCCTCTAGATGTGTGGTAGATACCCTATGACAGGGAAGTCCTCTAGATGTGTGGTAGATACCCTATGACAGGGAAGTCCTCTAGATGTGTGGGTGAATCTAGAACATTGTTTCTCCAGTGTGTGGTAGATACCCTATGACAGGGAAGTCCTCTAGATGTGTGGTAGATACCCTATGACAACAGGGAAGTCCTCTAGATGTGTGGTAGATACCCTATGACAGGGAAGTCCTCTAGATGTGTGGTAGATACCCTATGACAGGGAAGTCCTCTAGATGTGTGGGCGAATCTAGAACATTGTTTCTCCACTGTGTGGTAGATACCCTATGACAGAGAAGTCCTCTAGGTGTGTGGGCGAATCTAGTACATTGCTTCTCCAGTGTGGTAGAAACCCTATGACAGGAAAGTCCTCTAGATGTGTGAGCGAATCTAGTACATTGTTTCTCCAGTGTGGTAGATACCCTATGACAGGGAAGTCCTCTAGATGTGTGGGCGAATCTAGTACATTGTTTCTTCAGTGTGGTAGATACCCTATGACAGGGAAGTCTTCTAGATGTGTGGACGAATCTAGTACATTGCTTCTCCAGTGTGGTAGATACCCTATGACAGGGAAGTCCTCTGGATGTGTTGTAGATACCCTATGACAGGGAAGTCCTCTAGATGTGTGGGTGGATCTAGAACATTGTTTCTCCAGTGTGTGGTAGAT
Source organism: Bathymodiolus septemdierum (assembly GCA_963383655.1). NCBI lineage: Eukaryota > Metazoa > Mollusca > Bivalvia > Mytilida > Modiolidae > Bathymodiolus > Bathymodiolus septemdierum. The sequence continues at coordinate 129,567,874 of OY726518.1, forward strand.
ATCATATGACAGGGAAGTCCTCTAGATGTGTGGTAGATACCCTATGACAGGGAAGTCCTCTAGATGTGTGGTAGATACCCTATGACAGGGAAGTCCTCTAGATGTGTGGGTGGATCTAGAACATTGTTTCTCCAGTGTGTGGTAGATACCATATCACAGGGAAGTCCTCTAGATGTGTGGTAGATACCCTATGACAGGGAAGTCCTCTAGATGTGTGGTAGATACCCTATGACAGGGAAGTTCTCTAGATGTGTGGTAGATACCTTATGACAGGGAAGTCCTCTAGATGTGTGGTAGATACCTTATGACAGGGAAGTCCTCTAGATGTGTGGTAGATATCCTATGACAGGAAGTCCTCTAGATGTGTGGTAGATACCCTATGACAGGGAAGTCCTCTAGATGTGTGGTAGATACCCTATGACAGGGAAGTCCTCTAGATGTGTGGTAGATACCTCATGACAGGGAAGTCCTCTAGATGTGTGGTAGATACCCTATGACAGGGAAGTCCTCTAGATGTGTGGTAGATACCCTATGACAGGGAAGTCCTCTAGATGTGTGGTAGATACCCTGACAGGGAAGTCCTCTAGATCTGTGGTAGATACCCTATGACAGGGAAGTCCTCTAGATGTGTGGTAGATACCCTATGACAGGGAAGTCCTCTAGATGTGTGGTAGATACCCTATGACAGGGAAGTCCTCTAGATGTGTGGGTGAATCTAGAACATTGTTTCTCCAGTGTGTGGTAGATACCCTATGACAGGGAAGTCCTCTAGATGTGTGGTGGATACCCTATGACAGGGAAGTCCTCTAGATGTGTGGTAGATACCCTATGACAGGGAAGTCCTCTATGTGTGTGGGCGAATCTAGTACATTGCTTCTCCAGTGTGGTAGATACCCTATGACAGAGAAGTCCTCTATGTGTGTGGGCGAATCTAGAACATTGTTTCTCCACTGTGTGGCAGATACCCTATGCCAGAGAAGTCCTCTATGTGTGTGGGCGAATCTAGTACATTGCTTCTCCAGTGTGGTAGATACCCTATGACAGGGAAGTCCTCTAGATGTTTGGTAGATACCCTATGACAGGGAAGTCCTCTAGATGTGTGGTAGATACCCTATGACAGGGAAGTCCTCTAGATGTGTGGGAGAATCTAGTACATTGTTTCTCCAATGTGTGGTAGATACCCTATGACAGGGAAGTCCTCTAAATGTGTGGTAGATACCCTATGACAGGGAAGTCCTCTAGATGTGTGGTATATACCCTATGACAGGGAAGTCCTCTAGATGTGTGGTAGATACCCTATGACAGGGAAGTCCTCTAGATGTGTGGGAGAATCTAGTACATTGCTTCTCCAGTGTGGTAGATACCCTATGACAGGGAAGTCCTCTAGATGTGTGGTAGATACCCTATGACAGGGAAGTCCTGTAGATGTGTGGGTGAATCTAGTACATTGTTTCTCCAGTGTGGTAGATACCCTATGACAGGGAAGTCCTCTAGATGTGTGGTAGATACCCTATGACAGGGAAGTCCTCTAGATGTGTGGTATATACCCTATGACAGGGAAGTCCTCTAGATGTGTGGTAGATACCCTATGACAGGGAAGTCCTCTAGATGTGTGGGCGAATCTAGTACATTGCTTCTCCAGTGTGGTAGATACCCTATGACAGGGAAGTCCTCTAGATGTGTGGGTGAATCTAGTACATTGTTTCTCCAGTGTGGTAGATACCCTATGACAGGGAAGTCCTCCAGATGTTTGGTAGATACCCTATGACAGGGAAGTCCTCTAGATGTGTGGTAGATACCCTATGACAGGGAAGTCCTCTAGATGTGTGGTAGATACCCTATGACAGGGAAGTCCTCTAGATGTGTGGACGAATCTAGAACATTGTTTCTCCACTGTGTGGTAGATACCCTATGACAGGGAAGTCCTCTAGATGTGTGAGTGAATCTAGTACATTGTTTCTCCAGTGTGGTAGATACCCTATGACAGGGAAGTCCTCTAGATGTGTGGGCGAATCTAGAACATTGTTTCTCCATTGTGTGGTAGATACCCTATGACAGGGAAGTCCTCTAGATGTGTGGGCAAATCTAGTACACAACAGGTCCTTACTACTGGACAGACATGAGTCTTGTGTATGGAGAATGCCATGATCCTTGAATGTAAAACACGACTTGTTATGGTCTGTTTCAAGGTAGAATTATCCGATCCTTTCTGTAATATCCTCCTTTTTCCTGTTGCAATGTAAACTTCCAGCATACAAGCCCTTCCCAGTTTCACTTTCCCACCAACTAATTTACCTTATTTAGTTTAACAGCTATTTTTGTTACATGAATGGGTCTGATGTGTCTGTAAAATTTCCAATGCAAATTACAAATGATTATAAACCATATGCTCAGCTATGTGGCTCATCTGTCATTTTGTTTTGAGGAAACATTCCATAGGTGCTTCCTACCAAATTTCAATTTTTGTTAACTGGCCAATCACAAACAAGAACTGCCTATGGCGGCCATGGAAATTGTGCATAGGCTAAGCGGTTTCAAAGGAGAAGATTTTTAGAAATTGACGAACCAGAAACAAGAATTGCCTATGGTGGCCATGTTTGTTAACGGATCAGAAGAAAAGGAGCAAACTGTATAGAGGACCTTCCATAGATGCTTCCTACCAAGTTTCGGTTCATTTGTCTAAGCGGTTTCAGAGGAGATAATTAAAATGTGAAAAGTTAACAGAAAATGGACGACGGACACCAAGTGATGGAAAAAGCTCACATTGCCTTTGTCAAGGTGAGCTAATAATAATAAAAAACAATTTAGAAGATATAACATTTATTTTGATACCTCTGCCTGTTGCAATAAAAACAATATAATGGTATAAAATTATAATTTTTGTCCATTACTCCATTCATTCTTTTGTCCATCATTATCTATTTACACACATTCCTAAAAAACCTCAAAGTCAACGAATTTCAACAAAATTTATAGACATTGTTGATTACATGTGCACAATATTTTTTTTGTCAAAATTTTCAACAATCCCATAAACTGTCTAGTAGCTAGCCTGACTTGTAATATTCCCCAAAAGGTACATGTATATCAAATTGTCAATAAAAAAATTAGTCAGATTTCTAAAATCACAAGTCAAATCGGCTGTAGATGAGGTATGCCATGACTTTGATCGAGATCTGCCAGCTACCATACGATCACATCCACTGTAGACCCATTGTTATATGTCAACCCAACTACAAAGCAATCACATCCACTGTAGACCCACAGTTATATGTCAACCAAACTACAAAGCCATCACAAACACTGTAGACCCACAGTTATATGTCAACCCAACTACAAAGCCATCACAAACACTGTAGACCCACAGTTATATGTCAACCCAACTACAAAGCAATCACATCCACTGTAGACTCATAGTTATATGTCAACCCAACTACAAAGCCATCACAAACACTGTAGACCCACAGTTATATGTCAACCCAACTACAAAGCAGTCACATCCACTGTAGACTCATAGTTATATGTCAACCCAACTACAAAGCCATCACAAACACTGTAGACCCATAGTTATATGTCAACCCAACTACAAAGCCATCACATCCACTGTAGACTCATAGTTATATGTCAACCCAACTACAAAGCCATCACAAACACTGTAGACCCATAGTTATATGTCAACCCAACTACAAAGCAATCACATCCACTGTAGACCCATAGTTATATGTCAACCCAACTACAAAGCCATCACAAACACTGTAGACCCATAGTTATATGTCAACCCAACTACAAAGCAGTCACATCCACTGTAGACTCATAGTTATATGTCAACCCAACTACAAAGCCATCACAAACACTGTAGACCCATAGTTATATGTCAACCCAACTACAAAGCAGTCACATCCACTGTAGACTCATAGTTATATGTCAACCCAACTACAAAGCCATCACAAACACTGTAGACCCATAGTTATATGTCAACCAAACTACAAAGCAATCACATCCACTGTAGACCCATAGTTATATGTCAACCCAACTACAAAGCCATCACAAACACTGTAGACCCATAGTTATATGTCAACCCAACTACAAAGCAGTCACATCCACTATAAACCCATAGTTATATGTCAACCCAACTACAAAGCAATCACATCCACTGTAGACCCATAGTTATATGTCAACCCAACTACAAAGCAATCACAAACACTGTAGACTCATAGTTATATGTCAACCAAACTACAAAGCAATCACAAACACTGTAGACCCATAGTTATATGTCAACCCAACTACAAAGCAGTCACATCCACTATAAACCCATAGTTATATGTCAACCCAACTACAAAGCCATCACAAACACTGTAGACCCATAGTTATATGTCAACCCAACTACAAAGCCATCACAAACACTGTAGACTCATAAGCATATGTCAACCAAACTACAAAGCCATCACAAACACTGTAGACCCATAGTTATATGTCAACCCAACTACAAAGCCATCACAAACACTGTAGACTCATAAGCATATGTCAACCAAACTACAAAGCCATCACAAACACTGTAGACCCATAGTTATATGTCAACCCAACTACAAAGCAGTCACATCCACTATAAACCCATAGTTATATGTCAACCCAACTACAAAGCCATCACAAACACTGTAGACCCATAGTTATATGTCAACCCAACTACAAAGCCATCACAAACACTGTAGACCCATAGTTATATGTCAACCCAACTACAAAGCCATCACAAACACTGTAGACCCATAGTTATATGTCAACCCAACTACAAAGCCATCACAAACACTGTAGACCCATAGTTATATGTCAACCCAACTACAAAGCCATCACATCCACTGTAGACCCATAGTTATATGTCAACCCAACTACAAAGCCATCACAAACACTGTAGACTCATAGTTATATGTCAACCCAACTACAAAGCCATCACAAACACTGTAGACCCATAGTTATATGTCAACCCAACTACAAAGCCATCACAAACACTGTAGACCCATAGTTATATGTCAACCCAACTACAAAGCCATCACAAACACTGTAGACCCATAGTTATATGTCAACCCAACTACAAAGCCATCACAAACACTGTAGACCCATAGTTATATGTCAACCCAACTACAAAGCCATCACAAACACTGTAGACTCATAGTTATATGTCAACCCAACTACAAAGCCATCACAAACACTGTAGACCCATAATTATATGTCAACCCAACTACAAAGCCATCACAAACACTGTAGACCCATAGTTATATGTCAACCCAACTACAAAGCCATCACAAACACTGTAGACTCATAGTTATATGTCAACCCAACTACAAAGCAATCACAAACACTGTAGACCCATAGTTATATGTCAACTCAACTACAAAGCCATCACAAACACTGTAGACCCATAGTTATATGTCAACCCAACTACAAAGCCATCACAAACACTGTAGACCCATAGTTATATGTCAACCCAACTACAAAGCCATCACAAACACTGTAGACCCATAGTTATATGTCAACCCAACTACAAAGCCATCACAAACACTGTAGACACATAGTTATATGTCAACCCAACTACAAAGCCATCACAAACACTGTAGACACATAGTTATATGTCAACCCAACTACAAAGCCATCACAAACACTGTAGACTCATAGTTATATGTCAACCCAACTACAAAGCCATCACAAACACTGTAGACCCATAGTTATATGTCAACCCAACTACAAAGCCATCACAAACACTGTAGACCCATAGTTATATGTCAACCCAACTACAAAGCCATCACAAACACTGTAGACCCATAGTTATATGTCAACCCAACTACAAAGCAATCACAGCCACTGTAGACCCATAGTTATATGTCAACCCAACTACAAAGCCATCACAAACACTGTAGACCCATAGTTATATGTCAACCCAACTACAAAGCCATCACAAACACTGTAGACTCATAGTTATATGTCAACCCAACTACAAAGCCATCACAAACACTGTAGACCCATAGTTATATGTCAACCCAACTACAAAGCCATCACAAACACTGTAGACCCATAGTTATATGTCAACCCAACTACAAAGCAATCACATCCACTGTAGACCCATAGTTATATGTCAACCCAACTACAAAGCAATCACAAACACTGTAGACTCATAGTTATATGTCAACCAAACTACAAAGCAATCACAAACACTGTAGACCGATAGTTATATGTCAACCCAACTACAAAGCAGTCACATCCACTATAAACCCATAGTTATATGTCAACCCAACTACAAAGCCATCACAAACACTGTAGACCCATAGTTATATGTCAACCCAACTACAAAGCCATCACAAACACTGTAGACTCATAAGCATATGTCAACCAAACTACAAAGCCATCACAAACACTGTAGACCCATAGTTATATGTCAACCCAACTACAAAGCCATCACAAACACTGTAGACTCATAAGCATATGTCAACCAAACTACAAAGCCATCACAAACACTGTAGACCCATAGTTATATGTCAACCCAACTACAAAGCAGTCACATCCACTATAAACCCATAGTTATATGTCAACCCAACTACAAAGCCATCACAAACACTGTAGACCCATAGTTATATGTCAACCCAACTACAAAGCCATCACAAACACTGTAGACCCATAGTTATATGTCAACCCAACTACAAAGCCATCACAAACACTGTAGACCCATAGTTATATGTCAACCCAACTACAAAGCCATCACAAACACTGTAGACCCATAGTTATATGTCAACCCAACTACAAAGCCATCACATCCACTGTAGACCCATAGTTATATGTCAACCCAACTACAAAGCCATCACAAACACTGTAGACTCATAGTTATATGTCAACCCAACTACAAAGCCATCACAAACACTGTAGACCCATAGTTATATGTCAACCCAACTACAAAGCCATCACAAACACTGTAGACCCATAGTTATATGTCAACCCAACTACAAAGCCATCACAAACACTGTAGACCCATAGTTATATGTCAACCCAACTACAAAGCCATCACAAACACTGTAGACCCATAGTTATATGTCAACCCAACTACAAAGCCATCACAAACACTGTAGACTCATAGTTATATGTCAACCCAACTACAAAGCCATCACAAACACTGTAGACCCATAATTATATGTCAACCCAACTACAAAGCCATCACAAACACTGTAGACCCATAGTTATATGTCAACCCAACTACAAAGCCATCACAAACACTGTAGACTCATAGTTATATGTCAACCCAACTACAAAGCAATCACAAACACTGTAGACCCATAGTTATATGTCAACTCAACTACAAAGCCATCACAAACACTGTAGACCCATAGTTATTTGTCAACCCAACTACAAAGCCATCACAAACACTGTAGACTCATAGTTATATGTCAACCCAACTACAAAGCCATCACAAACACTGTAGACCCATAATTATATGTCAACCCAACTACAAAGCCATCACAAACACTGTAGACCCATAGTTATATGTCAACCCAACTACAAAGCCATCACAAACACTGTAGACTCATAGTTATATGTCAACCCAACTACAAAGCAATCACAAACACTGTAGACCCATAGTTATATGTCAACTCAACTACAAAGCCATCACAAACACTGTAGACCCATAGTTATATGTCAACCCAACTACAAAGCCATCACAAACACTGTAGACCCATAGTTATATGTCAACCCAACTACAAAGCCATCACAAACACTGTAGACCCATAGTTATATGTCAACCCAACTACAAAGCCATCACAAACACTGTAGACACATAGTTATATGTCAACCCAACTACAAAGCCATCACAAACACTGTAGACACATAGTTATATGTCAACCCAACTACAAAGCCATCACAAACACTGTAGACTCATCGTTATATGTCAACCCAACTACAAAGCCATCACAAACACTGTAGACCCATAGTTATATGTCAACCCAACTACAAAGCCATCACAAACACTGTAGACCCATAGTTATATGTCAACCCAACTACAAAGCCATCACAAACACTGTAGACCCATAGTTATATGTCAACCCAACTACAAAGCAATCACAGCCACTGTAGACCCATAGTTATATGTCAACCCAACTACAAAGCCATCACAAACACTGTAGACCCATAGTTATATGTCAACCCAACTACAAAGCCATCACAAACACTGTAGACTCATAGTTATATGTCAACCCAACTACAAAGCCATCACAAACACTGTAGACCCATAGTTATATGTCAACCCAACTACAAAGCCATCACAAACACTGTAGACCCATAGTTATATGTCAACCCAACTACAAAGCCATCACAAACACTGTAGACCCATAGTTATATGTCAACCCAACTACAAAGCCATCACATCCACTGTAGACCCATAGTTATATGTCAACCCAACTACAAAGCCATCACAAACACTGTAGATCCATAGTTATATGTCAACCCAACTACAAAGCCATCACAAACACTGTAGACCCATAGTTATATGTCAACCCAACTACAAAGCCATCACAAACACTGTAGACCCATAGTTATATGTCAAACCAACTACAAAGCAATCACAAACACTGTAGACCCACAGTTATATGTCAACCCAACTACAAAGCAGTCACATCCACTGTAGACCCATAGTTATATGTCAACCCAACTACAAAGCCATCACAAACACTGTAGACCCATAGTTATATGTCAACCCAACTACAAAGCCATCACAAACACTGTAGACCCATAGTTATATGTCAACCCAACTACAAAGCCATCACAAACACTGTAGACCCATAGTTATATGTCAACCCAACTACAAAGCCATCACAAACACTGTAGACCCATAGTTATATGTCAACCCAACTACAAAGCCATCACAAACACTGTAGACTCATAGTTATATGTCAACCCAACTACAAAGCCATCACAAACACTGTAGACCCATAGTTATACGTCAACCGAACTACAAAGCCATCACAAACACTGTAGACCCATAGTTATATGTCAACCCAACTACAAAGCCATCACAAATACTGTAGACCCATAGTTATATGTCAACCCAACTACAAAGCCATCACAAACACTGTAGACTCATAATTATATGTCAACCCAACTACAAAGCCATCACATCCACTGTAGACTCATAGTTATATGTCAACCCAACTACAAAGCCATCACAAACACTGTAGACCCATAGTTATATGTCAACCCAACTACAAAGCCATCACAAACACTGTAGACCCACAGTTATATGTCAACCCAACTACAAAGCCATCACAAACACTGTAGACCCATAGTTATATGTCAACCCAACTACAAAGCCATCACAAACACTGTAGACCCACAGTTATATGTCAACCCAACTACAAAGCCATCACAAACACTGTAGACCCATAGTTATATGTCAACCCAACTACAAAGCCATCACAAACACTGTAGACCCATAGTTATATGTCAACCCAACTACAAAGCCATCACATCCACTGTAGACCCATAGTTATATGTCAACCCAACTACAAAGCCATCACAAACACTGTAGACCCACAGTTATATGTCAACCCAACTACAAAGCCATCACAAACACTGTAGACCCATAGTTATATGTCAACCCAACTACAAAGCCATCACAAACACTGTAGACCCACTGTTATATGTCAACCCAACTACAAAGCCATCACAAACACTGTAGACCCATAGTTATATGTCAACCCAACTACAAAGCCATCACAAACACTGTAGACCCATAGTTATATGTCAACCCAACTACAAAGCCATCACAAACACTGTAGACCCACAGTTATATGTCAACCCAACTACAAAGCCATCACAAACACTGTAGACCCATAGTTATATGTCAACCCAATTACAAAGCCATCACAAACACTGTAGACCCACAGTTATATGTCAACCCAACTACAAAGCCATCACAAACACTGTAGACTCATAGTTATATGTCAACCCAACTACAAAGCCATCACAAACACTGTAGACCCACAGTTATATGTCAACCCAACTACAAAGCCATCACAAACACTGTAGACCCACAGTTATATGTCAACCCAACTACAAAGCCATCACAAACACTGTAGACTCATAAGCATATGTCAACCAAACTACAAAGCCATCACAAACACTGTAGACTCATAGTTATATGTCAACCCAACTACAAAGCCATCACAAACACTGTAAACTCACAGTTATATGTCAACCCAACTACAAAGCCATCACAAACACTGTAGACTCATAGTTATATGTCAACCAAACTACAAAGCCATCACAAACACTGTAGACCCATAGTTATATGTCAACCCAACTACAAAGCCATCACAAACACTGTAGACCCATAGTTATATGTCAACCCAACTACAAAGCCATCACAAACACTGTAGACCCATAGTTATATGTCAACCCAACTACAAAGCCATCACAAACACTGTAGACCCATAGTTATATGTCAACCCAACTACAAAGCCATCACAAACACTGTAGACCCATAGTTATATGTCAACCCAACTACAAAGCAATCACAAACACTGTAGACCCATAGTTATATGTCAATCCAACTACAAAGCAATCACAAACACTGTAGACTCATAAGCATATGTCAACCAAACTACAAAGCCATCACAAATACTGTAGACCCATAGTTATATGTCAACCCAACTACAAAGCCATCACAAACACTGTAGACTCACAGTTATATGTCAACCCAACTACAAAGCCATCACAAACACTGTAGACCCATAGTTATATGTCAACCCAACTACAAAGCAATCACAAACACTGTAGACCCATAGATATATGTCAACCCAACTACAAAGCAATCACAAACACTGTAGACTCATAAGCATATGTCAACCAAACTACAAAGCCATCACAAACACTGTAGACCCATAGTTATATGTCAACCCAACTACAAAGCCATCACAAACACTGTAGACTCACAGTTATATGTCAACCCAACTACAAAGCCATCACAAACACTGTAGACCCATAGTTATATGTCAACCCAACTACAAAGCCACCACAAACACTGTAGACCCATAGTTATATGTCAACCCAACTACAAAGCAATCACAAACACTGTAGACCCATAGTTATATGTCAACCCAACTACAAAGCCATCACAAACACTGTAGACTCATAGTTATATGTCAACCCAACTACAAAGCAATCACAAACACTGTAGACCCATAGTTATATGTCAACCCAACTACAAAGCAATCACAAACACTGTAGACTCATAGTTATATGTCAACCCAACTACAAAACAATCACAAACACTGTAGACCCATAGTTATATGTCAACCCAACTACAAAGCAATCACATCCACTGTAGACCCATAGTTATATGTCAACCCAACTACAAAGCCATCACAAACACTGTAGACCCATAGTTATATGTCAACCCAACTACAAAGCCATCACAAACACTGTAGACCCATAGTTATATGTCAACCCAACTACAAAGCCATCACAAACACTGTAGACCCATAGTTATATGTCAACCCAACTACAAAGCCATCACAAACACTGTAGATCCATAGCTATATGTCAACCCAACTACAAAGCCATCACAAACACTGTAGACCCATAGTTATATGTCAACCCAACTACAAAGCAATCACATCCACTGTAGACCCATAGTTATATGTCAACCCAACTACAAAGCCATCACAAACACTGTAGACCCATAGTTATATGTCAACCCAACTACAAAGCCATCACAAACACTGTAGACCCATAGTTATATGTCAACCCAACTACAAAGCCATCACAAACACTGTAGACCCATAGTTATATGTCAACCCAACTACAAAGCCATCACAAACACTGTAGACCCACAGTTATATGTCAACCCAACTACAAAGCAATCACATCCACTGTAGACCCACAGTTATATGTCAACCCAACTACAAAGCCATCACAAACACTTAGACCCAAAGTTATATGTCAACCCAACTACAAAGCCATCACAAACACTGTAGACCCATAGTTATATGTCAACCCAACTACAAAGCCATCACAAACACTGTAGACCCATAGTTATATGTCAACCCAACTACAAAGCCATCACAAACACTGTAGACCCATAGTTATATGTCAACCCAACTACAAAGCCATCACAAACACTGTAGACCCATAGTTATATGTCAACCCAACTACAAAGCCATCACAAACACTGTAGCCCCACAGTTATATGTCAACCCAACTACAAAGCCATCACAAACACTGTAGACCCATAGTTATATGTCAACCCAACTACAAAGCCATCACAAACACTGTAGACTCATAGTTATATGTCAACCCAACTACAAAGCCATCACAAACACTGTAGACCCACAGTTATATGTCAACCCAACTACAAAGCCATCACAAACACTGTAGACCCATAGTTATATGTCAACCCAACTACAAAGCCATCACAAACACTGTAGACTCATAGTTATATGTCAACCCAACTACAAAGCCATCACAAACACTGTAGACTCATAGTTATATGTCAACCCAACTACAAAGCCATCACAAACACTGTAGACCCATAGTTATATGTCAACCCAACTACAAAGCCATCACAAACACTGTAGACCCATAGTTATATGTCAACCCAACTACAAAGCCATCACAAACACTGTAGACCCACAGTTATATGTCAACCCAACTACAAAGCCATCACAAACACTGTAGACCCATAGTTATATGTCAACCCAACTACAAAGCCATCAGAAACACTGTAGACCCACAGTTATATGTCAACCCAACTACAAAGCCATCACAAACACTGTAGACTCATAGTTATATGTCAACCCAACTACAAAGCCATCACAAACACTGTAGACCCACAGTTATATGTCAACCCAACTACAAAGCCATCACAAACACTGTAGACCCACAGTTATATGTCAACCCAACTACAAAGCCATCACAAACACTGTAGACTCATAAGCATATGTCAACCAAACTACAAAGCCATCACAAACACTGTAGACTCACAGTTATATGTCAACCCAACTACAAAGCCATCACAAACACTGTAGACTCATAGTTATATGTCAACCAAACTACAAAGCCATCACAAACACTGTAGACCCATAGTTATATGTCAACCCAACTACAAAGCCATCACAAACACTGTAGACCCATAGTTATATGTCAACCCAACTACAAAGCCATCACAAACACTGTAGACCCATAGTTATATGTCAACCCAACTACAAAGCCATCACAAACACTGTAGACCCATAGTTAGATGTCAACCCAACTACAAAGCAATCACAAACACTGTAGACCCATAGTTATATGTCAATCCAACTACAAAGCAATCACAAACACTGTAGACTCATAAGCATATGTCAACCAAACTACAAAGCCATCACAAACACTGTAGACCCATAGTTATATGTCAACCCAACTACAAAGCCATCACAAACACTGTAGACTCACAGTTATATGTCAACCCAACTACAAAGCCATCACAAACACTGTAGACCCATAGTTATATGTCAACCCAACTACAAAGCAATCACAAACACTGTAGACTCATAAGCATATGTCAACCAAACTACAAAGCCATCACAAACACTGTAGACCCATAGTTATATGTCAACCCAACTACAAAGCCATCACAAACACTGTAGACCCATAGTTATATGTCAACCCAACTACAAAGCAATCACATCCACTGTAGACCCACAGTTATATGTCAACCCAACTACAAAGCAATCACATCCACTGTAGACTCATAAGCATATGTCAACCCAACTACAAAGCCATCACAAACACTGTAGACCCATAGTTATATGTCAACCCAACTACAAAGCAATCACATCCACTGTAGACCCATAGTTATATGTCAACCCAACTACAAAGCAATCACAAACACTGTAGACCCACAGTTATATGTCAACCCAACTACAAAGCCATCACAAACACTGTAGACCCACAGTTATATGTCAACCCAACTACAAAGCAATCACATCCACTGTAGACCCACAGTTATATGTCAACCCAACTACAAAGCCATCACAAACACTGTAGACCCATAGTTATATGTCAACCCAACTACAAAGCAATCACATCCACTGTAGACCCACAGTTATATGTCAACCCAACTACAAAGCAATCACATCCACTGTAGACCCACAGTTATATGTCAACCCAACTACAAAGCAATCACATCCACTGTAGACCCACAGTTATATGTCAACCCAACTACAAAGCCATCACAAACACTGTAGACCCATAGTTATATGTCAACCCAACTACAAAGCAATCACATCCACTGTAGACCCACAGTTATATGTCAACCCAACTACAAAGCAATCACATCCACTGTAGACTCATAAGCATATGTCAACCCAACTACAAAGCCATCACAAACACTGTAGACCCATAGTTATATGTCAACCCAACTACAAAGCAATCACATCCACTGTAGACCCATAGTTATATGTCAACCCAACTACAAAGCAATCACAAACACTGTAGACCCACAGTTATATGTCAACCCAACTACAAAGCCATCACAAACACTGTAGACCCACAGTTATATGTCAACCCAACTACAAAGCAATCACATCCACTGTAGACCCACAGTTATATGTCAACCCAACTACAAAGCCATCACAAACACTGTAGACTCATAAGCATATGTCAACCAAACTACAAATATGAGTTCACTGCAGACCCTCTATCTTCTATTATCAAGATCTAGTGGTTTAACACTGTAATAATTATTAAACATGTTATTTACATCTTACAACAATAAATACACATCTAATTGTTATTTATACTGTCAATTCAGAGTTCATTAATCTTCCATTCAACTAGACATTCACTGAAATCAACTTAGTTCTGTATTATCGTGTTTCACTCTGTGGTAAACCTGATGAGGTTTGGTTCATAACAATTCATATTCTAATCTTGTTCCACATAATGCCATCTCTGCCTTGTTATTATGATACCAATTCTACAACTCTTTGATTTAGTGGACAACTGTGTAGTATGAAGAGAAAAGTTCTTCACCTTCTTTGATTTGTTGTAATGATACCAACACAACAACTCTGGTATGTCTGGAAACAGAAACAAAACAGCGGTAAGGTATAAAGTAACATTACAGACAAGTATAGTTGTTGTCCAATGGTTCTTTGGGTTTAGATAAGAATAATGGTCCTATGTTAAATTTACCTATGCAATCAGTGCCTATCACCACTGATGTTGTGAGTTCGAATCTCGATCAGGGTGAGGTGTACAACATAATGTGATAAAGTTTCCCAGTGACTTGCAACAGGTCATGATTTTCTCCGGGTCCTCCTGTTTCCTCCACAAATAAAACTGACCGCCACGATATAACTGAAATATTGTTGAAAGTGGCGCTAAATACCATCAAATAAACAAACAAACAAACAAAAACCAATGTTAAATATGACCTGCTGTGGTGGTCATCTTTGATTTCCAATAAAAATAAAAATTCTTTTTACAGAATCATATGAAAAACATTATTACAATGTAACAATTGAATCACACATGTTCTTTCTGATTTTTTTTGTTTTCTTCTAATTTCAGCCAATCAAAAAGAAAAACTGGCCAAGCAGCCATTTTAAAATTCCAAATTAAATGAAAATTATATTAAATGTTGATAACCACCAAAGTAACATTTCTGTCATGTTTTCATCCATTTTATTCAGTGAATTCAGAGAAAAAGATTGAAATGCCAAAAGCTATTAGACAAAGGCAATTCTGAAAATGAAGCCTGTCTCACAAAGTAATGACAATACTTCACATGGACTTTTGGTTCAGGCGAGCTTAAAAAAACATTGGGTAGACAGGAGGCTTTTATTGTGATATTTCACAATGGGAAAACATAGTTAGAATTTCGGAGATGGCTTGTACTTATACTTTCACTAAAACATTCAGTATTATGATTAATTTGCTAACTATTATTATTATATTATATGGATTGCCATGTGACTGAAAATGTCTTTGAGAGTTGGGGGCCTGTGGTGGTCGTAATTGTATGGTAGTTGGATTTACAACTACCTATACAATCAGTGCCTATCAGACATGGGGTAATCGTAATTTGTAATCGTAATCGGTTGTAATCGATTACATTTTTTCATGTAATCGAATGTAATCTGTAATCGGACACTTTTTAGATTACATGTAATCGTAATGTAATTGATTACATTCATTTTGACCCTGTAATCATGGTTACTTTCTGATTACATTTAGATTACTTTTCATCATTTTGACTTATTTTGTCTTAACTGAAACATATATCTCCTTAGATATTTAATGTATGATTTATGTAAATGAATTTTCTTCATGAAATGTATTAAACAAATAATGTAGGTATTATTATATGCTTAATTGCAATCAAAACTATCACAGCTACAAAAAATATTAAGTATAAATTATGACTTCAAAGACTTGACATCCAAACAAATAATATCTCAATTTCAATTTCTTTAGGATTTCAAAAATTCAGTGAAAACAGTTTGTCGGCTTGTGTAAAACACAACAAGCTCTAAAATTTTAGATTATCTGACACAACTTTCAAGATTTCATATATGAAATTGCTTTTATGAACGACTATCACCATGTCCTCATGATTCGCATAAAATAAAGAAATATTTTATATAAACCAAAACATAGGTATCTCATGAAGATATCTTATACAAGTTTAAAAAGAGATTTAAATTTCAATAAAGATATTATATAAAAAGCAAAATGTAAATTATAATTTTCAGAAACATTTATTTATGATGCTCGTACATACATGTATATTACAAATTAACTGATAAATAGCAAGTTGTAATATTTGTAAAATTTTGGATTTTTTTTTAAAGAATATACTAATGAGACTTGTATCTGATATTCAGATACATGTGATATTTCTGCTTTTTATTTTGGTGCTGATTTTCCTTTTAATATTGGATTATATGATAATTTTTTCATTACTTGTGGGTTACTATGCAACTTGTAATGGATATTGTATTAAACCTATTTACATAAATTAAGGATTTAGTTTTCATATTTAGACTGAGAAATTATGTACATTTTTAAGCAAGTTTTTAGAATCAGAATGATTTTTGTTTTTTTATCTTCTGAATTATATATCAAGGACAAACATCAAATGGTGTGAAATTTAGTAATGGTGATTGTGTCATAAATAATACCTTAATTACAAATTTTATCAGGTAATTAAATTGCTAGTTTATTATCCCTAATAGACTTTCACAGGATGTTTGAAATTATTTGATATATATTATCAAAATGTGCAAATGTATGTTATAATATTTACTAATAGTATAAGATGGAATCAATATTGGTCATATATAGTTAATAAGAAAAGACATATCTTATGAAAAATAGGAAAATGAGAATTGCTGTTTATAATTTACAATATACTGTTTGTTATTGCATGTAATGATCACATTACAACTGAATTGAAATTCATAGTTCTGATTAAGAAATACATTAAAAAAAATAAGAGATATTGGACAGATGCACACGAGACAAAATAACATAAAACACTAATATATTGGTTGTCATGACATTAAATGTAATCAGTAATGTAATCGATTACATTTACAAAGTGATTGTAATTTAATCGATTACATTTGAAAATTGATATAATCGTAATGTAATGTAATCATGAAAATTGCAAAGTAATTGTAATGTAATTGATTACATTTGAAAGTAATTGACCCCAAGTCTGGTGCCTATCACCATTAAAGTTGTCAGTTCAAATTCCACTTATGGTGAGGTGTACTCGATACAACATTATGTGATAAAGTTTGTCAATAACTTGTGACAGGTCAGTGGTTTTCTCCTGGTACTCAATACAACATTATGTGATAAAGTTTGTCAATAACTTGTGACAGGTCAGTGGTTTTCTCCTGGTACTCAATACAACATTATGTGATAAAGTTTGTCAATAACTTGTGACAGGTCAGTGGTTTTCTCCTGGTACTCAATACAACATTATGTGATAAAGTTTGTCAATAACTTGCGACAGGTCGGTGGTTTTCTCTGGGTGCTCTATTTCCTCCACTAATAAAAACTGACCGCCACAATATAACTGAAATATTGTTGAAAATGGCGTTAAACACCATAAATTTAACCCTTTCAGAGTTGGATGAGGATGATAACCTACAATTCAATATTTATTTGTCGAATGTAAACTTTAATTACTTCTGCATCAGTTTTATAAAAATTGACTTAAAAAAGAGCACTATTGACAATTTCAATATATACTTACCGATAATTTGGCATATCAGCTTCATAAGATGAACTGTAAAAATTATTAGGTATAAACTTTCTCAGGTGGAATGGAAAATCTAAGGGAACATCAAACTCCTGATATGCTACATTTGCAGGATATTCTACAAAAGAAAAGAAAAATGTCTCCATGATTTATAACTCAGTTTACTGGGATTTTTTACTTACTCAATTGCTGAGGTCCTTTTAAAAATAACAAACATTAGGAAAATCTTAAAGCACTGATTGTAATATAATTACATTCACCATTATTATGAAAAGAAAGTCTAAACAGTGATGGTCAACCATTCCACCCATAACGAAAGTCTAAACAGTGATGGTCAACCATTCCACCCATAACGAAAGTCTAAACAGTCATGGTCAACCATTCCACCCACAAAGAAAGTCTACATGGTCATGGTCAACCATTCCACCCACAAAGAAAGTCTACACGGTGATGGTCAACCATTCCACCCACAAAGAAAGTCTACATGGTGATGGTCAACCATTCCACCCACAAAGAAAGTCTAAACAGTCATGGTCAACCATTCCACCCATAAAGAAAGTCTAAACAGTGATGGTCAACCATTCCACCCATAAAGAAAGTCTAAACAGTCATGGTCAACCATTCCACCCATAAAGAAAGTCTAAACAGTCATGGTCAACCATTCAACCATAAAGAAAGTCTAAATGGTGATGGTCAACCATTCCACCCATAAAGAAAGTCTAAACGGTGATGGTCAACCATTCCACCCATAAAGAAAGTCTACACGGTGATGGTCAACCATTCCACCCATAAAGAAAGTCTAAACAGTCATGGTCAACCATTCTACCCATAAAGAAAGTCTAAACAGTCATGGTCAACCATTCCACCCATAAAGAAAGTCTAAACGGTGATGGTCAACCATTCCACCCATAAAGAAAGTCTAAACGGTGATGGTCAACCATTCCACCCATAAAGAAAGTCTAAACGGTGATGGTCAACCATTCCACCCATAAAGAAAGTCTAAACAGTGATGGTCAACCATTCCACCCATAAAGAAAGTCTAAACAGTCATGGTCAACCATTCCACCCATAACGAAAGTCTAAACAGTCATGGTCAACCATTCCACCCACAAAGAAAGTCTACATGGTCATGGTCAACCATTCCACCCACAAAGAAAGTCTACACGGTGATGGTCAACCATTCCACCCACAAAGAAAGTCTACATGGTGATGGTCAACCATTCCACCCACAAAGAAAGTCTAAACAGTCATGGTCAACCATTCCACCCATAAAGAAAGTCTAAACAGTCATGATCAACCATTCCACCCACAAAGAAAGTCTAAACAGTCATGGTACACAGTGATGGTCAACCATTCCACCCATAAAGAAAGTCTAAACAGTCATGGTACACAGTGATGGTCAACCATTCCACCCATAAAGAAAGTCTAAACGGTCATGGTACACGTTGATGGTCAACCATTCCACCCACAAAGAAAGTCTACACGGTGATGGTCAACCATTCCACCCACAAAGAAAGTCTAAATGGTCATGGTCAACCATTCCACCCACAAAGAGTCTAAACAGTCATGGTACACAGTGATGGTCAACCATTCCACCCATAAAGAAAGTCTAAACGGTCATGGTACATGGTGATGGTCAACCATTCCACCCACAAAGAAAGTCTACACGGTGATGGTCAACCATTCCACCCATAAAGAAAGTCTAAACGGTCATGGTACATGGTGATGGTCAACCATTCCATCCACAAAGAAAGTCTACACGGTGATGGTCAACCATTCCACCCACAAAGAAAGTCTACACGGTGATGGTCAACCATTCCACCCATAAAGAAAGTCTAAATGGTGATGGTCAACCATTCCACCCATAAAGAAAGTCTAAACAGTGATGGTCAACCATTCCACCCATAAAGAAAGTCTAAACGGTGATGGTCAACCATTCCACCCATAAAGAAAGTCTAAACGGTGATGGTCATCCATTCCACCCATAAAGAAAGTCTAAACGGTGATGGTCAACCATTCCACCCATAAAGAAAGTCTAAACGGTGATGGTCAACCATTCCACCCATAAAGAAAGTCTAAACAGTGATGGTCATCCATTCCACCCATAAAGAAAGTCTAAACGGTGATGGTCATCCATTCCACCCATAAAGAAAGTCTAAACGGTGATGGTCATCCATTCCATCCATAAAGAAAGTCTAAACGGTGATGGTCAACCATTCCACCCATAAAGAAAGTCTAAACAGTGATGGTTAACCATTCCACCCATAAAGAAAGTCTAAACGGTGATGGTCAACCATTCCACCTATAAAGAAAGTCCAAACGGTGATGGTCAACCATTCCACCCATAAAGAAAGTCTAAACGGTGATGGTCATCCATTCCACCCATAAAGAAAGTCTAAACGGTGATGGTCATCCATTCCACCCATAAAGAAAGTCTAAACAGTGATGGTCAACCATTCCACCCATAAAGAAAGTTTAAATGGTGATGGTCATCCATTCCACCCATAAAGAAAGTCTAAACGGTGATGGTCATCCATTCCACCCATAAAGAAAGTCTAAACGGTGATGGTCAACCATTCCACCCATAAAGAAAGTCTAAACGGTGATGGTCATCCATTCCACCTATATCAACAAACTGAACAATCAATCACCTCTCAACTCATTGGACATAAAAAAGACAAGGAAATTCAGGTTCTGCCTTGGGGACAGGCACAAAAATATGGCAGGGTTAAACCAGTTAATGGGATCCCATTTTTTACTGGAATTCCTAATTTTGATTGGAAAGTTGGTGTAACCCTACCTCTGTAAATATCATTACTATGGATTACCTGTTGACTGATTGTTGACATATTGTCCTATAGCTAAAGGATTGACTGGGAACGGTGTAAGCCATGACATGTCACTAGTGAAATATGGTCCAAGTCTATCTCTCTGACAGCATGAACTAAAATAATAGTAGATAAGTTGTATTATGGGATAATAGGTTAGGATTATGGTGTTCAAAGCCACTTTCAACAATATTTCAGCTATATTGTAGTGGTCAGCTTGCTGCTTTATTGATGGAGGAAACCGGAGTACCTGTCGCAAGTCACTGACAAACTTGATCACATAATGTTGTATCAAGTACACCTCGCCTGAGCAAGATTCGAACTCACAATGTTAGTGGTGATAGGCCCTGATTGCACAGTAGTTATAAATCCAACTATCATATGATCACGACCACCACAGCCCCAGGGTTAATAGGTTAAATTTCCAGGTATCATTAATGAAAATTATAAATAAATCTTTTTTTTCCATTTACATGTGTATGTACATAGATTGTCTCATTTCTTAAAACTGATCACTTGAAATATTCATTATTAAGGATTATGCTTAAGAGTGCTTAATGTCACTTTCAAAAATATTTCAGTTATGTCATGGTGGTCCGTTTTATTAGTAGAGAAAACCGAAGTACTTCAGGAAAACCACAAACCTGTTGCAATTAACTGACAAAATTGATCTCAAACAGTTGTTTTGAGAACACCTTAATTGTCATAGACTGGAAAATAATGTGCAAAAATACTAGTATAGAGTTGATAGGCACAGATTGCATTGGTAATTGTAAATCTAACTACCATTCGATTGTGGTGACACTGACCTCTTATTCAAATCCAACTACTGTAAGATTGTGGCAATGTTAACCCCTTATTAATCAACTGACTACTTTTCACAATTTAAAATGTGAAGAAATTCAGTATGATAATACAAATAAGACTTAGTATATGTTTATTACATAGTTAAAATTACCTGAACATAAATTTAGACAAATTTTTGTCATTTCCATCGATCAAGATACCATCAATACATCTGAATATAAATGGGTTAGCAAAACTTTGAATCAGAATTGGCTCATAAGGCTGATATATTGTTCCTGAAAATAATTAAACAGATGTTGTGTGGTGTACTGATGTATTTATTTTTGATAAGCAAATAAAACTGAAGAGTCTATCTGAAGAGAAAAAAATATTGCATATTCATGTATAAGGGGAAATAACTCTGTAGCATTTGGCATAACTGGATACTGTATTCTTAAAAATATCTATATGCCATAAGGAGATGATGTAAAAAAAAAAAAAAGTCACCCAAAAGTTAGTTATTGCACATCTCAACATTACCATCTTATCCTTAAGTATCAAGAGATAAAAAAAGCGGTCAATATGATGAAACATGTTTAATTCAGACAATTAAACAAATACAACAGACAAAGTATCATCACATCATTACACTAGTGTTAATTTGCAACCCCTCTTACCAGATTACCAGTAAATTTACATGTAATTTTACCAGACTTGACCACATTCTTACTCATAACCTACTGATGTGCTACACCAACACATCTTCATGAAAAAGACACCTAGGAATGTGTTTTTACTTTATCACCATAACGATAATAAAATATATACCTAATTAGGGTGGTAAATCTTATTTTCTATAATTCCTAGACAGAAAAATTTACAAGGCCTCAAAATGATTTTTGTTGAAAATGTCAGAATTTGATGTTTGTGGTGTCCGTATTGCTTGATTGAGTGTTACATGTAGTTAATTAGAGTTCAGCAGCAAATATTTATACATATTCAGGACAAAAACAAGTTCAGCAATATATATAAAAACAGATCTCCAGAAATAAGGAACAAATGGGACTACCGAGGCAACGACTTAAGATTTCCATTCAAAAAGTATGGAGAGTTGGTAGAATCATGAAATAATTAGAAACTGTAACTACTTTATACAGTACATATACTCCAGAGACCACTCACCTATACGAGTCATGGACTCATCGTTTTCACTTAGGACTCAGAAATGTATTTTGGGCTCATTAATAATAATTGCTACAAGAATCCTTGATACTCTTTTTGAATGAAAAGTAACCACAGCAACAGTCCTATTGGCATTAAGATTTAATCATCCAAGTACTATTAATCTTCAAATTTTAAATGCCAACAAATCAATGATAGATAAATAATTCCAACCGCTATTTCTGTATAAATGTATCTGGTACTCGCCCTCAAGAACTATAGTCCAACATGACTTACCTGGATACATGGAGACCACAGTCCCTGCTTCAACATTCCCTTGTGTGACAAACACACCCTGTCCTCCTGTTGGTAATAAGCTAGGCTTCTTCTCTGTGGTGAAACCCAAACAAGACTTCATCTTACTTAAATTTGAAATGTAAACATCCTTATGGTCTTTTTGTGATCTTGGGCTTGCAGGATCTTTCAATGTTGTGAAGAATTCAGTAAAGAAGTTCAAGACATCGTCATCCAATATCACTTTATCATTCTGGCCTTTCTCAACTCTTCTTACTTTCCTAATTATGTAAAAAAAAACTTAAGATTTATTGTTACTAGTAAATAACTTAATATATTTCACTTGTGACAACAATATCTTTCAAAACTCAGTAAGAAATATATATTTATATTGGTTATTTGACAGTCTATATATATGTAGAATACAAATAATAGCATTGCTATGCCTCTAGTGGAATTGTTAGTCATGTTGAAACTGAATACTCAGTATATGCCATAAAGAAAGTTCTGTGGCAGAAGAGAAAAATATTACTGGGGTCTTTCATCACTGTAGTAAATTTTATTGTTGATATAAATAGAAAAGTCGTTGTGATTTCCATTATCTCCCCTGTTATACGAGAGGTCATTGGTGGCCAGTTATGAGTTTCTAAGCAAAATTTTCCTTCACTTTCCATTATCTGCCCTGTTATAAGGCAAGGTCATTGGTGGCCAAATACAAAGCAAAATTTTCTATCAATTTTCAATATTTCTCTTTTTATTGGAGAGGTCGTTGGTGACCAGTTACAATGCAAAATTTTCTGCCACTTTCCTATTTTATGGAAGTGGTCAGTTACATATCATCACAAGGATATTAATAACATCACAAATATGACTTTAAGTGTCCAAAGGGTAAAAATGATGTCTGAATTTGTTTGTGTTTATTCACGGATAACATATGTGGATAGTTGACCATGAGGGTTATTTAAGATAAAATTTGGTACGGTAGTGCTGTTGGAGTTTGAAAAACACCTCAGCCCATTCATATATTCCCTCGGCATGAAAACCATTCCCATTCATATATTCACAGTACAATAACTATACCCATTCAAATATTATTCAGTTATTTGTGACCCATGGTCATTCATATATTGCACTAAATAAAGAATAAACACACATAAATCAATTTGTAGAAGATTTAGTTTTGGCAATGAAGAAGTTGAATGTGCATGTAAAAATATGACACATTGACCTATTAACATTGCTTAAATATCTCCCACTCATTGATATATCTACGACCTAATCATATATTTGTAAGGTGGGGGAAGTTTTGGGCATATAAAACTACTTCAACTTCGCCACTTTTTTATTGAAAGGCCTGTACCAAGACAAGAAAGTGAGCTGTCATAGATTTTGCCTCTTTTTGAGATTCTCTTAATGGATTTTGGAAATGTACCAACACTTGTATTTTTGGGGTTTTAATTTTTTTCTTTTTTTATCCATACCATAGTTTTAGCATTACAAATTATATCACAGGGGCTTGTTACGATTTTTTCTATCCCTCGACTACTCGATAAAAAAAATCGTAACAAGCCCCTGTGGTTATATCAGGGTCCCATGCCACCATAATCTCGTTGAGATTAGGGTTCCGAGGAAATTTTCTGTCTGTATCCCCATCCTAGGAAAATTAGTAGGATGGCGATAGACAGAAAATTTCTTCGGAAGCTTATTAATCTCAACGAAATTAATGGTGCAATGGTTAAATTAAGAATATGGCAGCGAAAATTGATTGAAATAGCACGTGAATATACGGAACCGTAGAACCCGCAGCATCATATCTATGGAAACAGGTCAACTCGGACCAAGACAACTCAGAACACTTTTAGACAACTCGGACCACTTTTCCAGGACAACTCGGACCAATATATTTAGTGTAAAATCGGACCACTTTGTAAAGACAACTCGGAGCATGTTTTGAAGACAACTCGGACCACTTAAATACCTGAAGACCAACTTCTTGTACTTTGCACCACACTGCTTGTCCCCAATAGAAAGCACATCCGCTGATATATATATATATATAGACGGGTTGTTGAAAACACTGCGTAGACCTTGCCAGATGCCGGACTGGAAGTCTGCAACAGATACACGGCTACAGCAACTCTATAAAAGCTGTTAAACGACAGAGGAATCTCGGACTAGCAACAGAGGACTGCACAACTGGTTCACTTGGTAGGAGGTCAACAACTAAAGGAAATTGTAAATTTTTGCCTGTGAGAGTATCAATTGGCATTAAGTGGTACAGGATGAATTGCCATTAAAATACGCACGTCCGAGTTGTCTTTAAAAAGTGGTTAAAGCTGACCTAAAAGTGGTCTGATTTTACCCTAAATATTGGTCCGAGTTGTCCTGTGTGGTCTGATTTTACCCTAAATATTGGTCCGAATTGTCCTCAAAAAGTGGTCCGAGTTGTCTTAACAGTGGTCCGATTTGTCTTGGTCCGAGTTGTCTTTGGTCCGGGTTGTCACGAATTCATATCTATATCCATACCCTCCATAGGCATACGATGGGATTCTATAATCTCGTTGAGATTAGGATTCCGAAGAAATTTTCTGTCTGTATCTTCATCCTATATATGGGATGAAGATAGACAGAAAATTTCTATATAGGATGAAGATACAGACAGAAAATTTCTTCGGAATCCTAATCTCAACGAGATTAATATAATAATAAACTAGCATACGATACCTATCTCTCAAATTTAGTATGATCCAGGGAACAAAGCGATACCGATAATTTAACCACTTCTCTTTTAAATGCTTTAAACTCATTGCATCATCGCACGATTCGCGTTTTTATTCCTCTCCGGAAAAAAAAGAAGAAAAAAAAGAAAACAAACTCATGGGCGCATCCATGTTATAGTCCCGAGATAAATATTCTTTCTCTCTGTCCTTTTCATTAAAAATTTTTCTATCGGAAAACATCGGAGT
Source organism: Bathymodiolus septemdierum (assembly GCA_963383655.1). Taxonomy (NCBI): domain Eukaryota; kingdom Metazoa; phylum Mollusca; class Bivalvia; order Mytilida; family Modiolidae; genus Bathymodiolus; species Bathymodiolus septemdierum. The sequence goes on from OY726518.1 coordinate 129,594,198, forward strand.
TTTACCATTTTCATTTTGTTGTAAAGCCAGTAAAGCTGATGAAAGTTGTGTTGAACAAAATGCCAACAGGCGAATCAGATAAAATGGAAGATTTAAACGAAAGAATCGAGTCGTTTAACAGAGAACTGAAACAAGGGTATTTGTAGTGATTAGTTAATATCTAGCCCCTTTGTCGAAGAACACTCAATCAGTCAATAGGGGAAAAAGGAGGAGGGGGGTATTCAAAACATTTCATTCCAGGCTGCACTTGACTGATTGGAAGTACTAAGGAATTACATTATATAGATATTTCGTAAAACAAATCAATTTTTGTTTGAATTTTATTACAGATATTATTTCATACCATAATCAATACAAATGTGGTACCTTTACTATTTCTATTTAAATTATAAATATTTAAGAATATTATTTCACTGAAACTGACAGTACCTTATTGTAAAGATAAAGTCTTAAAGAGCTGCAGGAAGTAATATTCATGGTATAGTGAGTGAGTGATTTCTGCTTTATGCCAAGTGAGCAATTTTTCAGCTATATCATGGTGAGAACAGGTTACCTTTGATGGGATGGTGATGATGTTTACTTTGTACTAGATCAACACATTTAAATTTAGTTGTATTTTTCATGGGACACTGAAAAACAGTACACAGTTAGATTATCAATTAGACACATTATACTGACTGTGTTTAGTGCAGGAGCTGCAAATACCAATTATAGTCTGGTTTGAGCTGACTGAGGATAAAACCCATGATATCAAGGAGGCAGTGCTTTATACTGGGGATAAAACCCATGATATCAAGGAGGCAGTGCTTTATACTGGGGATAAAACCCATGATATCAAGGAGGCAGTGCGTTATACTGGGGATAAAACCCATGATATCAAGGAGGCAGTGCTTTATACTGGGGATAAAACCCATGATATCAAGGAGGCAGTGCTTTATACTGGGGATAAAACCCATGATATCAAGGAGGCAGTGCTTCATATTCAGAATTTTGGATTCACTTCTTCTAAAAGGGGCACACACATGTTGTACAGGGCAAATCAATTTTAACAACAATATGCGATAAGGATGGGATATAACTGAGTGTCTTGTTTATGGAGATTGTCATTCTCCTTGCATATCATGCATATTAAGGACAACTTTCACAGCTAAAGAGTAACAATTTGTTGTGAGTTGTCATTTTAATATATTGGCCTGTTGTAAGACCAAGTTTTCAGACCCTTTCTATTATATTCTCTCAATCAAAGGATTTATAAGTATTTTACTTTTAATATTACAGTGGTGGACAGGGTTCCTATAATGTAGCTTACAGAACAGTTTCATTACTAGTTAGAGTAATATCACAGACCAAATGGACAACAGCTAAGTAATAAGACATATTTAGTCTGTTATTAGTCATAGTTTCCCTTTACTGGCATGTGTCAAGTTAATTCTTGGTATTCCATGTTAATTACAGGACATTTAGTAAAAGAATAAATAATATTATCATACTTTAAGTAGCAGTAGTTTACAAGAAATTTTCAAATTTTCTTATTAGTAACAAAGGGAGATAACTGAATACACTTTCTTATCTTATCATCCAGTGAAAAAAAGAAGTATTATTTACAATTTTTCAAAAATGTATAGAAAAAAGTAATGAAGAATGAATTGCTTAGTACTTATTATAATTTGTACTAAAGACCTATCAACTCAAAATGCACAAGTAGAAACAGACTATCATTATAACTTTAATATTTGAAATGAACATATTTATAGTAAGGGAGATAACAACAGATTTACCATATCAACTTGAATGTTATTGTCAGAACTGAGTCAACAGCAACATTATTTATGTATTTTTTGGCAGAAAAACAATAATATATTTTGCAGCAATTACCTTTGTAAAATGTGTTGAATACCACTTATCAGTTTGATTAAAAGTTGTCATTAAAAGAAAGTGTCAAAGTAAAGTTTTCTGCTGAGCAACTTTCCACATTTCAGAACAAAAATTAAATGCAAACTCAATACCATGATACCACATATGTTGTGACAATATGCTTACCCGGAGAGCAGATACTTACTTGCTTGTTATATTGATTTTATCCTGGGCTGGTTCTATTGGAGCAGTCAAATTGCATTCACTGGATAAATTTTTGTTACATGTATATATGGTCAGTGACCAAAACATAGCTTTTCTGGTACCTGATTCCTGTTGAAGAACAGAAAGAAACGGTATAAGTGCTTTTCTACCTGTTTCTAAATAAATTATATATTTTCTGACAATGTACGTACAATGTATATTGTATATATATGATCTATGGTGAATTAGGTTGATATCTGGTAGAAATCAGGGTTAAACTGAGAATAGTCTTGTTCTGGACGAAACTTGTTCAGAGCGAGAACAAGCTCAGTAGTATCCTTTATAGACTTATGTTACATTTTCATCAAAGTGGAAAACATGATTTTAAATTGATATCTTGTATCATGTCAATTTTTGATAATGCTGGTCTCAGCTATATTTTTGCCAATCAGTTGAATATTAATATACATTTACTGAAACCTGTTTTAAAAGAACGCTTGCATGATCAGTTTATTGAACAGTGGTTCACAGATGTTGAAACCTCATCTTGTATTGTTCCAATTGTAATCCATTGATGTTCATTTTGTCATGTTTTTTCTATATATTTGTATATGTAATATAACCTCATGTTGCACAGTTTTATGTGTCTGAGTCTACCAGTAAACTTGTGAATTCTTATTCAAGTTTTTGTTTAGCAATAAAGAGGTATAGGAATGACATTCCAGGCATTGAAGTAGAATAACATACCCTTATGTGTCTACATGTTTATCTCTTTTAATTCAATAGGCACCAGGTTTCTCCATTCTAGAGGCACTAGTCTTCTAAAAGGGGCCAACCCCGCGAGAACCCAGGGGTATAGAAATGGGACTGAGAGCTTCTTCGGCTTGAAGGGGCATTCGTCGGTTGTGCGGGATGTATAAATTAACAACCAACCCATCTTTTGGATGAGATGTAAATAAAACCGAGGTCCTGTGTTGAGAGATTGCCACCCTCTTTGCATGTTAAAGAACCCAGTGTAACAGTTCATCATGAGCATTATGCTCATGATGAGTGGTTCATAGGAGACCTGTTGCACTGGCTAAATTATCCGTCCATACCCATCACCTTTCCTTGTTTCGAGTCCCGTGGCATTTAATTTTTTTTTCCTCGTCCTGAAAATAGCTGAAAAATTGCTCGCTGGACGATAAACATCAATCAATCAATCAATCAATGAAACATCAAAATATGGGATTCACAATATAATTTGTTCTTGCCATGACATAGTTCTAGGCTTTAAACAGTATTCTATCATTTCATACTTAGAGAAGGATGATTTATTGAGGATAAATTGTATTGTTTTACAGAGAGTTGTTGGACAACGTAACAAGTCATGGTAAAAGAATGATAACAGCGCAGCCATCAGAATCTGCTGTTGGTAATATGGTTAGAAGGGTCCTTAAAATCATCAGAGAAGAGTATGCTAGGTACCTTGTATGCTTTAAAAAGGGAATATTTATTATATCATAGGAAATAAGTACGGTACATCAAAGATGTAACATTGTTTGTAGTTGTATAATCAGTTAATACTTGCATCCTCCTTGTTGAATAAGTGAAAGTAAAATTATGATCTCTTTGTAACTAGTATTAAATTCTTATAATACATAGAATAACTTTAATAACATGGTAATCTCATAGAATTTGGGATAATAACACCATGTGACTGTAGATATACACAGTCTGAGATTGTACAATATATACAAATAATACATTATTTTAGTTATACAACTATCAAGGCTTCGTGAGTACTGTTTATTTATTATAGGCATTATATGTACTATTCTTTTAGTTTCCTGCTGTCACGAAAACACACTGGTCTATTTCATTATTTACGTTATGTAATTTTTTAGACTTGTATATTTGTACCGAAATTATGTTACAGTAAACAGGGTTGGATATATTTTTTATTGTGATGTAATAATGATCTCTACTCAATTGTGTAGCAAGACATACATATTTTTTTATGTTATTCAAAATAAATGAATATGTCTAGATATGTTTACGATGTGTAGAAAAGTTTAATGGTCAAGCATAAGATCCTCGTTAAATAAATAAGAAAGTATATAAAGCATAAGATTTAACAAGCCATGATGAAAAATAAATTATTATTTACATCTGTATTTTTATTTTCAGTGCATTAAAGGGAACTGAAGAGGGTGATCCACAAGAATCTCTACATGTAAGAAAATGCAAAAAAAAAGTCTGTCTAGAATATTCCCATAAAAAAGGACTTCATTTCAAGAACTATATGAGTACTTTTCTGATCACATCATGAAGCTATTATAGAAGGAGTAAGGGGGATCTAAAGCAAAAAATATAATCGCTCTACCATGTGTCCTATATTAAAGATTACAGTTCTCACATGATCCTGTGTTGTCAGGGGAGGTAATTGTTGTCCTCATAATAACGAAGAGACAAGCACTTGTCAAATGATATGTTACCTCTTTATGCTTTGCAACAAAATTTCTGACCACATTAATGTTACAATGTGGTTAGCAATGTTTCAGAAAAAATGTATCATGCAAATTTATTTGTTTTTCAAGGGGAGATAATTCTGTTAAACTAGCTAAAAGGAATGTACATTTGTGAACTTTGTAATAAAATCTGGTTTAGTCAAATTGGAGACATATTTGTTTTTTTCTGCTTCTCCTGGAAGCATGCAGCACTAAGAAGTAATAGCAAATACTGTTTGCTCATAATCAGGATAATTTGTCAGAGTAGTGATCTAGTACAAAGCAGGTTTCATTATCATCTTATCAAAAAAATAATTTGTTCTTTCTAATGATATTGCAGACAAATATCATTTCTGGTGTTAAACAACAATCAGTCAGTCATTAATTCGTCTTATTTACATCTCAGAATATTTATTTAAAAATCATTGAGGTAAAGGTTTATGCTTAAGTCACCTTGAGGTAAACTGAACTTTGACCTTAGTTAGAAAGTTAACTAGGTAATAACTAACCTTTATGGGTTTTTTCATTTGTTTCTTCCTCCACTAAGCCTGGTTCCTATTACTGAAATATTGTTGGGGTGAAATATTGTTGGGGTCATCGTGGCCGTGATCGTATGGTAGTTGCATTTACAACTACCTATGCAATCAGTGCCTATCACCACTGATGTTGTGTGTTCAAATCTTGATCAGGGTGAGGTGTACAACATTATGTGATAAAGATTGTCAGTGACTTGCAGCAGGTCAGTGGTTTTCTCCAGGTACTCCTGTTTCCGCCACGATATAACTGAAATATTGTTGAAAGTGGCATAAAGCACCATCAAACAACAAAACAAACAAACTGAAATATTGTTGTAAGTGGTATAAGGACAAACACCCAATCAATACCGTACATTTTTTATTCTCATTTCAGAAATTGTTATCAGCAGAAGGACAAAAAGAAGATTATGGTCAATCGGTACCAAATTTAAAGGTAAAGTTACTGCATATCATTAGGTCAAGCTTTCTATTTAAAGGTAAAATTACTGCAAATCAATAGGTCAAGCTTTCTATCTAAAGGTAAAATTACTGCATATCAATAGGTCAAGCTTTCTATCTAAAGGTAAAATTACTTCATATCAATAGGTCAAGCTTTCTATCTAAAGGTAAAGTTACTGCATATCAATAGGTCAAGCTTTCTATCTAAAGGTAAAGTTACTGCATATCAATAGGTCAAGCTTTCTATTTAAAGGTAAAATTACTGCATATTAATAGGTCAAGCTTTCTATCTAAAGGTAAAATTACTTCATATCAATAGGTCAAGCTTTCTATCTAAAGGTAAAGTTACTGCATATCAATAGGTCAAGCTTTCTATCTAAAGGTAAAGTTACTGCATATCAATAGGTCAAGCTTTCTATCTAAAGGTAAAATTACTTCATATCAATAGGTCAAGCTTTCTATCTAAAGGTAAAGTTACTGCATATCAATAGGTCAAGCTTTCTATCTAAAGGTAAAATTACTGCATATCAATAGGTCAAGCTTTCTATCTAAAGGTAAAATTACTTCATATCAATAGGTCAAGCTTTCTATCTAAAGGTAAAGTTACTGCATATCAATAGGTCAAGCTTTCTATCTAAAGGTAAAGTTACTGCATATCAATAGGTCAAGCTTTCTATCTAAAAGTACAGTTACTGCATATCAATAAGTTAAGCTTTCTATCTAAAGATAAAGTTACTGCATATCAATAGGTCAAGCTTTCTATCTGAAGGTAAAGTTACTGCATATCAATAGGTCAAGCTTTCTATCTAAAGTAAATCTAGCAAAGTTGCAAAATTGTTTGGCTTCCATATTAATTCAGTTGCTATCTTCCAGTCAGTTTCAAGTAAATAAATTATGAAATTTTAACTTTAATTTAGGGCTACTGTTTTTGTAAGAACTACCTTTTACAAGCCATGTATTAACTTTTATATCAACTATGATCAAGGGTTAATAACATGATCAATGGTAGTGTATTGATAAATCATGGCTTCCACTAATTATTTCTATTCTGATGTAGTGATTTAAACAAGTGAAAAACTAATGTAGAAATCACATAGGAAAAGAATGTTTAACAGTGATGAACAACAATTCTACAGCTACCTCAACTCGCCGAACAAAAAAAAGAAAACAAGATATGACGTTGGAAATCCAGGATCTGGCTTGAGATAGGCACAAAAAAAGTGCTGGGGTCAAACTGGTTAATGGGATCCCAACCACCCTCTCATTGTATGTGGCATGATGTATGTTGGATTAATTTGTGATGTTTTTGTACACAACAGTCAGCAATTTTCATCATGACATCATCACTTTTTGCTAATCGTGGATTTATTATAAACTTTGTAGTGTATTTTATATTTGACAATGTTTTGTATTTTTAGGCAACTGTGATAGAAGCTGTAAATGAAATGAAGACAGAACTAGAAAATAGGTTGGTGATTAAATGAGATGTGGGTGGTTAAACTAATTACTTGTGAAAGTTTGGGGTCTGTAATAATCTGGGTGTTTTATTTTATATCTGGAACATTTATTGTTCATCTGTTTTTGATGATTTTTTATAATGAAGTCCTTAGGAAAATTCCAGTTTAAACATTACCATAACACAGATAGAACATGGGTTAATATTGCATTCATTTTATTCCCTTTTTTTAGTTTTTGAGCAAAAATGGGATATTTAATGTAACTGAAGAAGATGTCAGAACTATTAAAACAACTATGATGATATATTGTCTATTGCAGTGCTGATAATATAGCAGGCCAGGCTTTAGAACACATACACTCCAATGAAGTGATATTGACAGCAGGAAAATCTAAAACTGTAGAAGCATTTCTTAAGGTAGATGAAAATATTGTGAAATTAAATTATTAAGGAATGGGTTACACCTTTTGATAATACAATGTAGAGACTTGGTTCTGAACTGAATCGGTGACGTTATGGTTAACGTGCTCACCTGGAGTCCCCAGTCGGGTCAAACCAAAGACTATAAAATTTGTATTTGTTGCTTCTCCGCTAAGCAGAAAGACTGGTTGGCTTGGAATCAGAATAATAATGTGTCAGAGTGGAGCGACATGTCTACCCGTGGACTGTTGTTTCAGTGAGCTAGCACTATGTAAATCCAACTCAGCATGTTGGTCTAGTACAAAGCAGACCTCATCATCATCTCATTGAAAATTAACTTGTTCTCACCATGATATAGCTGAAAAATTGCTGAATTGGCATTAAACAACAATCACTTATTCACTCACTCCAATATACTGTCATAAATATCTTAATGTGAATATATATCCTTGGACAAATATGTTTATAATTATGTTCTGAAAGTCATTCCAATTTATTCTTTCCAGTGCTCCACATTAAGTCGGAAGTCTAAATATTTCGATTAATTTTTCCAGAAACATGCCGTAATATCTTTCTGACAAACAGTTTGAGCTATGTAAAATGTTCAACATTAGATTTTGCAGTGCTAATCAATTGTAGCCTAATGTCTTGCCTTATAGCTGTTTAGCTAGGCCAGTCAATGGATGCGATTTTTGTATTGCACACATTGCTTATAGTCATTTTCTAGATAAAAATATTATAGTCCGTTAATATTAGTGTTGTCAAATATAAATTTGCATTAATACCTAAGGTGATATCATAATGAAAAAATACTAAATAAGATCTCAAATCAATTAATTACAACATCATAATGCCCATAGTTTGTATCTGGATGTTTTGTTAAATTTTAGTTGATAAGTTAGCATCATAAAAATGTTAATAATAAATTCTACTTTTCAGAAAGCAGCAAAGAAAAGAAAATTCCAAGTGATTGTTGTAGAATGTGCTCCATTTTATCGTGTATGTATTATGATAATATACATTTTGATATGACTTCCTGTATTCTCTTTCTGATATGTTTCATCACCAGCACAAATTGATGATGTCACTATAGTTTTTTTGATAAAAAAAATGTAATAAAGTCGTCAGTGTAATAAAGTCCATTAGCAACACAAATTCAAATTATTTTTTTTTAACTTTTTCTTATTTAAATTGAAATAATTTATATCAACCCATGGTTTATTTATGATTTTACCATGGATAGGTCTAATACCTTTTGTATATTTTATCCCTTGCTCTGCTTTGCTCCACTCAAGGTAATGCATTATGAAAATATGACCTACCCATGTCAAAATCTCCAATAAACCACAGACTCAATAATAATTTCTTAAAAAGTCCATTACAATAAATGTATAACAATTTTAGATAAAACACTATAATTGTACTTTGTTATATCTCTTCTGAATCCACTGTTCATAATTAAGCTAAAGTTGCCAGTGATGTTCCCCTTTCAATATTTTGTCCGAATTACCTGCCCTCCATTCAAGATGTCTGGAGTTGAAAATAGAAAATTCTTTAATTAACTGTTACTGTTTTATTTGTATTGCACAAATTGAGCATATTTCAATTTCAAAATCACATTAAGATCTTCTCAGAAACAAAATTGGACTGGATCTTTGATCGTCCACTGTCAAGTTTGTGTTCCACAGAACTGTCCTTCATCCAAGATGGTCCATTTTCAAAATTGTATATTGAAAATAGAAATAACTGTAAATGTCTGAAATATGTTATTTTCAATCTGAAATGTGACCAGCATATTTTCAAACACAATTTTCTTAAAATTTGTGACTTTCCAATGTACATGTATACTATAAAATCAGGTAATATTCTGCAATTATGACAGCTCTTCTGTATTTTCACACAAAAAAATGCAGAACAATCGATAAGTAATACTCCTCTTGAACTTATATAGATGTACATGTATGACTTATATTTATTAACAGGGACAAGAACTAGCAATGAGTTTAGCAAAGCATGAAATAGAAACCACAATGATAAATGATTCTGCTGTATTTGCCATAATGTCCAGGGTAAACAAGGTTATTATGGGAACACATACTGTCATGGCCAATGGAGGGTAAGTTATCAAAGGAATACATACTGACATGTCTATATGGGGTGATTTACCAACAGAACACATACTGTCATGGCCAATGGTGGGTAAGTTATCAAAGGAATGCATACTGACATGTCTATATGGGGTGATTTACCAACAGAACACATACTGTCATGGCCAATGGAGGGTAAGTTATCAAAGGAATGCATATTGACATGTCTATATGAGGTGATTTACCAACAGAACACATACTGTCATGGCCAATGGAGGGTAAGTTATCAAAGGAATGCATACTGACATGTCTATATAGGGTGATTTACCAACAGAACACATACTGTCATGGCCAATGGAGGGTAAGTTATCAAAGGAATGCATACTGACATGTCTATATGGGGTGATTTACCAACAGAACACATACTGTCATGGCCAATGGAGGGTAAGTTATCAAAGGAATACATACTGACATGTTTATATGGGGTGATTTACCAACAGAACACATACTGTCATGGCCAATGGAGGGTAAGTTATCAAAGGAATGCATACTGACATATCTATATGGGGTGATTTACCAACAGAACACATACTGTCATGGCCAATGGAGGGTAAGTTATCAAAGGAATGCATACTGACATGTCTATTTGAGGTGATTTACCAACAGAACACATACTGTCATGGCCAATGGAGGGTAAGTTATCAAAGGAATGCATACTGACATGTCTATATGGGGTGATTTACCAACAGAACACATACTGTCATGGCCAATGGAGGGTAAGTTATCAAAGGAATACATACTGACATGTCTATATGGGGTGATTTACCAACAGAACACATACTGTCATGGCCAATGGTGGGTAAGTTATCAAAGGAATGCATACTGACATGTCTATATGGGGTGATTTACCAACAGAACACATACTGTCATGGCCAATGGAGGGTAAGTTATCAAAGGAATGCATATTGACATGTCTATATGAGGTGATTTACCAACAGAACACATACTGTCATGGCCAATGGAGGGTAAGTTATCAAAGGAATGCATACTGACATGTCTATATAGGGTGATTTACCAACAGAACACATACTGTCATGGCCAATGGAGGGTAAGTTATCAAAGGAATGCATACTGACATGTCTATATGGGGTGATTTACCAACAGAACACATACTGTCATGGCCAATGGAGGGTAAGTTATCAAAGGAATACATACTGACATGTTTATATGGGGTGATTTACCAACAGAACACATACTGTCATGGCCAATGGTGGGTAAGTTATCAAAGGAATGCATACTGACATATCTATATGGGGTGATTTACCAACAGAACACATACTGTCATGGCCAATGGAGGGTAAGTTATCAAAGGAATGCATACTGACATGTCTATATGGGGTGATTTACCAACAGAACACATACTGTCATGTCCAATGGAGGGTAAGTTATCAAAGGAATGCATACTGACATGTCTATATGGGGTGATTTACCAACAGAACACATACTGTCATGGCCAATGGAGGGTAAGTTATCAAAGGAATGCATACTGACATGTCTATTTGGGGTGATTTACCAACAGAACACATACTGTCATGGCCAATAGAGGGTAAGTTATCAAAGGAATGCATACTGACATGTCTATATGGGGTGATTTACCAACAGAACACATACTGTCATGGCCAATGGAGGGTAAGTTATCAAAGGAATGCATACTGACATGTCTATATGGGGTGATTTACCAACAGAACACATACTGTCATGGCCAATGGAGGGTAAGTTATCAAAGGAATGCATACTGACATGTCTATATGGGGTGATTTACCAACAGAACACATACTGTCATGGCCAATGGAGGGTAAGTTATCAAAGGAATACATACTGACATGTCTATTTGGGGTGATTTACCAACAGAACACATACTGTCATGGCCAATGGAGGGTAAGATATCAAAGGAATGTATACTGACATGTCTATATGGGGTGATTTACCAACAGAACACATACTGTCATGGCCAATGGTGGGTAAGTTATCAAAGGAATGCATACTGACATGTCTATATGGGGTGATTTACCAACAGAGCACATACTGTCATGGCCAATGGAGGGTAAGTTATCAAAGGAATGCATACTGACATGTCTATATGGGGTGATTTACCAACAGAACACATACTGTCATGGCCAATGGAGGGTAAGTTATCAAAGGAATGCATACTGACATGTCTATATGGGGTGATTTACCAACAGAACACATACTGTCATGGCCAATGGAGGGTAAGTTATCAAAGGAATGCATACTGACATGTCTATATGGGGTGATTTACCAACAGAACACATACTGTCATGGCCAATGGAGGGTAAGTTATCAAAGGAATGCATACTGACATGTCTATATGGGGTGATTTACCAACAGAACACATACTGTCATGGCCAATGGAGGGTAAGTTATCAAAGGAATGCATACTGACATGTCTATATGGGGTGATTTACCAACAGAACACATACTGTCATGGCCAATGGAGGGTAAGTTATCAAAGGAATGTATATTGACATGTCTATATGGGGTGATTTACCAACAGAACACATACTGTTATGGCCAATGGAGGGTAAGTTATCAAAGGAATGCATACTGACATGTTTATATGGGGTGATTTACCAACAGAACACATACTGTCATGGCCAATGGTGGGTAAGTTATCAAAGGAATGCATACTGACATGTCTATATGGGGTGATTTACCAACAGAACACATACTGACATGTCTATATGGGATAATTTACCAACCGAACACATACTGTCATGTCCAATGGAGGGTAAGTTATCAAAGTAATGCATACTGACATGTCTATATAGGGTGATTTACCAACAGAACACATACTGTCATGGCCAATGGTGGGTAAGTTATCAAAGGAATGCATACTGACATGTCTATATGGGGTGATTTACCAACAGAACACATACTGTCATGGCCAATGGTGGGTAAGTTATCAAAGGAATGCATACTGACATGTCTATATGGGGTGATTTACCAATAAAACACATGCTGTCATGGCCAATGGAGGGTAAGTTATCAAAGGAATGCATACTGACATGTCTATATGGGGTGATTTACCAACAGAACACATACTGTCATGGCCAATGGAGGGTAAGTTATCAAAGGAATGCATACTGACATGTCTATATGGGGTGATTTACCAACAGAACACATATTGTCATGGCCAATGGTGGGTAAGTTATCAAAGGAATGCATACTGACATGTCTATATGGGGTGATTTACCAACAGAACACATACTGTCATGGCCAATGGAGGGTAAGTTATCAAAGGAAACTGACATGTCTATTTGGGGTGATTTACCAACAGAACACATACTGTCATGGCCAATGGAGGGTAAGTTATCAAAGGAATGTATACTGACATGTCTATATGGGGTGATTTACCAACAGAACACATACTGTCATGGCCAATGGAGGGTAAGTTATCAAAGGAATGCATACTGACATGTCTATATGGGGTGATTTACCAACAGAACACATACTGTCATGGCCAATGGAGGGTAAGTTATCAAAGGAATGCATACTGACATGTCTATTTGGGGTGATTTACCAACAGAACACATACTGTCATGGCCAATGGTGGGTAAGTTATCAAAGGAATGCATACTGACATGTCTATATGGGGTGATTTACCAACAGAACACATACTGTCATGGCCAATGGTCGGTAAGTTATCAAAGGAATGCATACTGACATGTCTATATGGGGTGATTTACCAACAGAACACATACTGTCATGGCCAATGGAGGGTAAGTTATCAAAGGAATGCATACTGACATGTCTATTTGGGGTGATTTACCAACAGAACACATACTGTCATGGCCAATGGAGGGTAAGTTATCAAAGGAATGCATACTGACATGTCTATATGGGGTGATTTACCAACAGAACACATACTGTCATGGCCAATGGAGGGTAAGTTATCAAAGGAATGCATACTGACATGTCTATATGGGGTGATTTACCAACAGAACACATACTGTCATGGCCAATGGAGGGTAAGTTATCAAAGGAATGCATACTGACATGTCTATATGGGGTGATTTACCAACAGAACACATACTGTCATGGCCAATGGAGGGTAAGTTATCAAAGGAATGCATACTGACATGTCTATATGGGGTGATTTACCAACAGAACACATACTGTCATGGCCAATGGAGGGTAAGTTATCAAAGGAATGCATACTGACATGTCTATATGGGGTGATTTACCAACAGAACACATACTGTCATGGCCAATGGAGGGTAAGTTATCAAAGGAATGCATACTGACATGTCTATATGGGGTGATTTACCAACAGAACACATACTGTCATGGCCAATGGAGGGTAAGTTATCAAAGGAATGCATACTGACATGTCTATATGGGGTGATTTACCAACAGAACACATACTGTCATGGCCAATGGAGGGTAAGTTATCAAAGGAATGCATACTGACATGTCTATATGGGGTGATTTACCAACAGAACACATACTGTCATGGCCAATGGAGGGTAAGTTATCAAAGGAATGCATACTGACATGTCTATATGGGGTGATTTACCAACAGAACACATACTGTCATGGCCAATGGAGGGTAAGTTATCAAAGGAATGCATACTGACATGTCTATATGGGGTGATTTACCAACAGAACACATACTGTCATGGCCAATGGAGGGTAAGTTATCAAAGGAATGCATACTGACATGTCTATATGGGGTGATTTACCAACAGAACACATACTGTCATGGCCAATGGAGGGTAAGTTATCAAAGGAATGCATACTGACATGTCTATATGGGGTGATTTACCAACAGAACACATACTGTCATGGCCAATGGAGGGTAAGTTATCAAAGGAATGCATACTGACATGTCTATATGGGGTGATTTACCAACAGAACACATACTGTCATGGCCAATGGAGGGTAAGTTATCAAAGGAATGCATACTGACATGTCTATATGGGGTGATTTACCAACAGAACACATACTGTCATGGCCAATGGAGGGTAAGTTATCAAAGGAATGCATACTGACATGTCTATATGGGGTGATTTACCAACAGAACACATACTGTCATGGCCAATGGAGGGTAAGTTATCAAAGGAATGCATACTGACATGTCTATATGGGGTGATTTACCAACAGAACACATACTGTCATGGCCAATGGAGGGTAAGTTATCAAAGGAATGCATACTGACATGTCTATATGGGGTGATTTACCAACAGAACACATACTGTCATGGCCAATGGAGGGTAAGTTATCAAAGGAATGCATACTGACATGTCTATATGGGGTGATTTACCAACAGAACACATACTGTCATGGCCAATGGAGGGTAAGTTATCAAAGGAATGCATACTGACATGTCTATATGGGGTGATTTACCAACAGAACACATACTGTCATGGCCAATGGAGGGTAAGTTATCAAAGGAATGTATACTGACATGTCTATATGGGGTGATTTACCAACAGAACACATACTGTCATGGCCAATGGAGGGTAAGTTATCAAAGGAATGCATACTGACATGTCTATATGGGGTGATTTACCAACAGAACACATACTGTCATGGCCAATGGAGGGTAAGTTATCAAAGGAATGCATACTGACATGTCTATATGGGGTGATTTACCAACAGAACACATACTGTCATGGCCAATGGAGGGTAAGTTATCAAAGGAATGCATACTGACATGTCTATTTGGGGTGATTTACCAACAGAACACATACTGTCATGGCCAATGGAGGGTAAGTTATCAAAGGAATGCATACTGACATGTCTATATGGGGTGATTTACCAACAGAACACATACTGTCATGGCCAATGGAGGGTAAGTTATCAAAGGAATGCATACTGACATGTCTATATGGGGTGATTTACCAACAGAACACATACTGTCATGGCCAATGGAGGGTAAGTTATCAAAGGAATGCATACTGACATGTCTATATGGGGTGATTTACCAACAGAACACATACTGTCATGGCCAATGGAGGGTAAGTTATCAAAGGAATGCATACTGACATGTCTATATGGGGTGATTTACCAACAGAACACATACTGTCATGGCCAATGGAGGGTAAGTTATCAAAGGAATGCATACTGACATGTCTATATGGGGTGATTTACCAACAGAACACATACTGTCATGGCCAATGGAGGGTAAGTTATCAAAGGAATGCATACTGACATGTCTATATGGGGTGATTTACCAACAGAACACATACTGTCATGGCCAATGGAGGGTAAGTTATCAAAGGAATGCATACTGACATGTCTATATGGGGTGATTTACCAACAGAACACATACTGTCATGGCCAATGGAGGGTAAGTTATCAAAGGAATGCATACTGACATGTCTATATGGGGTGATTTACCAACAGAACACATACTGTCATGGCCAATGGAGGGTAAGTTATCAAAGGAATGCATACTGACATGTCTATATGGGGTGATTTACCAACAGAACACATACTGTCATGGCCAATGGAGGGTAAGTTATCAAAGGAATGCATACTGACATGTCTATATGGGGTGATTTACCAACAGAACACATACTGTCATGGCCAATGGAGGGTAAGTTATCAAAGGAATGCATACTGACATGTCTATATGGGGTGATTTACCAACAGAACACATACTGTCATGGCCAATGGAGGGTAAGTTATCAAAGGAATGCATACTGACATGTCTATATGGGGTGATTTACCAACAGAACACATACTGTCATGGCCAATGGAGGGTAAGTTATCAAAGGAATGCATACTGACATGTCTATATGGGGTGATTTACCAACAGAACACATACTGTCATGGCCAATGGAGGGTAAGTTATCAAAGGAATGCATACTGACATGTCTATATGGGGTGATTTACCAACAGAACACATACTGTCATGGCCAATGGAGGGTAAGTTATCAAAGGAATGCATACTGACATGTCTATATGGGGTGATTTACCAACAGAACACATACTGTCATGGCCAATGGAGGGTAAGTTATCAAAGGAATGCATACTGACATGTCTATATGGGGTGATTTACCAACAGAACACATACTGTCATGGCCAATGGAGGGTAAGTTATCAAAGGAATGCATACTGACATGTCTATATGGGGTGATTTACCAACAGAACACATACTGTCATGGCCAATGGAGGGTAAGTTATCAAAGGAATGCATACTGACATGTCTATATGGGGTGATTTACCAACAGAACACATACTGTCATGGCCAATGGAGGGTAAGTTATCAAAGGAATGCATACTGACATGTCTATATGGGGTGATTTACCAACAGAACACATACTGTCATGGCCAATGGAGGGTAAGTTATCAAAGGAATGCATACTGACATGTCTATATGGGGTGATTTACCAACAGAACACATACTGTCATGGCCAATGGAGGGTAAGTTATCAAAGGAATGCATACTGACATGTCTATATGGGGTGATTTACCAACAGAACACATACTGTCATGGCCAATGGAGGGTAAGTTATCAAAGGAATGCATACTGACATGTCTATATGGGGTGATTTACCAACAGAACACATACTGTCATGGCCAATGGAGGGTAAGTTATCAAAGGAATGCATACTGACATGTCTATATGGGGTGATTTACCAACAGAACACATACTGTCATGGCCAATGGAGGGTAAGTTATCAAAGGAATGCATACTGACATGTCTATATGGGGTGATTTACCAACAGAACACATACTGTCATGGCCAATGGAGGGTAAGTTATCAAAGGAATGCATACTGACATGTCTATATGGGGTGATTTACCAACAGAACACATACTGTCATGGCCAATGGAGGGTAAGTTATCAAAGGAATGCATACTGACATGTCTATATGGGGTGATTTACCAACAGAACACATACTGTCATGGCCAATGGAGGGTAAGTTATCAAAGGAATGCATACTGACATGTCTATATGGGGTGATTTACCAACAGAACACATACTGTCATGGCCAATGGAGGGTAAGTTATCAAAGGAATGCATACTGACATGTCTATATGGGGTGATTTACCAACAGAACACATACTGTCATGGCCAATGGAGGGTAAGTTATCAAAGGAATGCATACTGACATGTCTATATGGGGTGATTTACCAACAGAACACATACTGTCATGGCCAATGGAGGGTAAGTTATCAAAGGAATGCATACTGACATGTCTATATGGGGTGATTTACCAACAGAACACATACTGTCATGGCCAATGGAGGGTAAGTTATCAAAGGAATGCATACTGACATGTCTATATGGGGTGATTTACCAACAGAACACATACTGTCATGGCCAATGGAGGGTAAGTTATCAAAGGAATGCATACTGACATGTCTATATGGGGTGATTTACCAACAGAACACATACTGTCATGGCCAATGGAGGGTAAGTTATCAAAGGAATGCATACTGACATGTCTATATGGGGTGATTTACCAACAGAACACATACTGTCATGGCCAATGGAGGGTAAGTTATCAAAGGAATGCATACTGACATGTCTATATGGGGTGATTTACCAACAGAACACATACTGTCATGGCCAATGGAGGGTAAGTTATCAAAGGAATGTATACTGACATGTCTATATGGAGTGATTTACCAACAGAACACATACTGTCATGGCCAGTGGAGGGTAAGTTATCAAAGGAATGCATACTGACATGTCTATATGGGGTAATTTACCAACAGAACACATACTATCATGGCCAATGGAGGGTAAGTTATCAAAGGAATGCATACTGACATGTCTATATGGGGTGATTTACCAACAGAACACATACTGTCATGGCCAATGGTGGGTAAGTTATCAAAGGAATGCATACTGACATGTCTATATGGGGTGATTTACCAACAGAACACATACTGTCATGGCCAATGGTGGGTAAGTTATCAAAGGAATGCATGCTGACATGTCTATATGGGGTGATTTACCAACAGAACACATACTGTCATGGCCAATGGTGGGTAAGTTATCAAAGGAATGCATACTGACATGTCTATATGGGGTGATTTACCAACAGAACACATACTGTCATGTCTATATGGGGTGATTTACCAACAGAACACATACTGTTATCACTCAAGAATGAAGGTGTAGGTTACTTTAGATAAACACGCTATCATGACAGATTCAGTGTTCTTCCTTACTAATTTCAGTTGAATGTATAATTAAGATGTATTGAAGTAATTTTCCACTGGTATGAATATCAAATCTATAAACAGTGGTAGGAAAAAGTAACTCCTGTTAAATGTTAACATATTTTTTAATGGTGAAAAAGGTGAAAAACTTGCCATTGTAAAAGAAACCATTTAAGAATCTCAAAACTATGTCAATTATGATTCAGCTGAGTTTTGTTGTCTTGACAGTTTAATTTGAACCATATACATGTATGTAGATTTCTGTGTTGTTTATTCTCAATGTGTTACTTCATTTTATACATGCGTTTCTTTCAGACTAAAGGCAATAAATGGAAGCCATGCTATAGCTCTTGCTGCTAAACATTATTCTGTACCTGTAAGTAAATAACTTTACCATTGCAGATGGGCTTTCTAATTAAGGAATAACTGCATTATATTTGAATAGTTACCGGCATTATTTGGGGATTCGACATTCGTAAAAGCATTTTTACTTGCTGATGCATAGCGGAGCCATTATAACTGATATTTGCAACCATTAAATCCCCCATTAACACCGGCAACTCTTCAAATACAATACTACTATTTCTGTTCTAATGTAAGACAAAAATGTTTCAATTGAGATTTAAGAAGGGTAAAAAAAAGTGCAAAAATTAAAATTCTGTGAAATATTGTAGATGACTTTGGAATATAAACCTCATAGAAAATCGTGATGTCATGTGAAAATTTTCAGCATAGAATGTGAACACTGGACGTTATTTTGCAACAAGTATGCTGCAATTTATGGAGAAGACAATACTAAGTTGAAAAACTTGTGTCTGATCCTTTTGTCATCATTTAGACAATAAAATATGTTTAAATAAAAAAAAAAAAAAAAAAAAAAAAAATTCAGATAAAATCGAACAAAACAAAGATTTACTACATTATAATTTTATTTAAAATTTGGTTTATAAAGGATTCTGTTTTATTCAGGGTTTAGTCAGGTTTCACTGTACATTGTTGAATACAAAGATAGGATTCAGGTGTATAATTTAGTATAAAGGATATATATCATCTTAACTGAGTACTATTTTAAATTATCTATCTCTTTTTCTCATCTCTCAGAATTACTAGTATTGGAATTTATATTTTAGTCTTGCTACTTTAACAAGAAAGTATTTGGATGTAAGTGTATATTAAATAATTTACAAATAAATTGAAGATAACAATAAAAACTTAAAGTTATTATTATTGCTGTTCTTTGTTCGACGGTCACAATGACCCTGTCAATGATGAGTATGACTGTAATCTTAACTTAATCTTAAATCCTTCATCTATGTTTGTTCGGTCATGGCTGTAGGATTATCACAAAGATTATATTACAGACAGGTTAAGTTATCTTACAAATACTGTCATCAGTATGCATGAACTAAATAACAAATGTAAACAATTGAACAGACAATGTACTGTCATCTAGATATCAATTCATTGTGTAAAACAGCTTGAACAAAGATCAATGATAGTAGACTGCCAAAACAAATATATGAATTGGTATCCATTGTGTCATCTTCTCATTGGTTTTGATTATTACAGTATTTACAAATACTTAAAATGCTACCATAGCTACTATATACATGTATTTTGCCAGTGTGTAATAGTTTTGTTTCAAATCAATTTTATCATCTATTACAGTTGATAGTATGTGCTGCTATGTTTAAGTTGTCACCACAGTTTTTATGTTCCTACGATCAGGTAACATTTTATTTTCTATGTTAAGCAATTAAACTGCACAAAAATAAATATAATTTTTTAGTGCTCCACTGCATATTCAAATAATGCCATTTTTTTAACCTGTGATACAGGAAAATTATGGATATATATAATATAGTCTGATCATATGGTACCACCTGTTCTATTATACCGTGTATTCACATGCTATAGCGATCAATTTTTGTCACCATTTTTAGCTCACCTTGCCAAAGGCCATGTGAACTTTTGCCATCACTTGGCATCCGTCGTCCGTTAACTTTTCACATTTTAATCTTCTCCTCTGAAACCCCTCAGCCAAATGAACTGAAACATGGTAGGAAGCATCTATGGAAGGTCCTTTATAAAGATTGCTCATTTCGTCCCGATCCATTAACAAACATGGCCACCACAGGCAATTCTTGTTTCTGAATGGCCGATTTTTTTAAATCTTCTTCTCTGAAACCGCATGGCCAAATGAACCGAAACTTGGTAGGAAGCATCTATGGAAGGTCCTCTGTAAAGATTGTTCATTTCGTCCCGATCCGTTAACAAACATGACTGCCACAGGTGACTCTTGTTTCTGATTGGCTGATTTTTTAAATTCTTCTTCTCTGAAACCGTTTGGCCAAATGAACCGAAATTTGGTAGGAAGCATCTATGGGCGGTCCTCTCTAAAGATTGCACATTTTGTCCCGATCCATTAATAAACATGTCCGCCACAGGCAATTCTTGTTTTTGATTGACCGATTTTTTTTAATTTTCTCCTCTGAAACCGCTTGGTCAAATGAACCGAAGCTTGGTAGGAAGCATCTGTGGAAGGTCCTCTATAAAGATTGCTCATTTTGTCCCGATCGGTTAACAAACATGGCCACCACAGGCAATTCTTGTTTCTGATTGGTTGATTTCTAAAAAATCTTCTCCTCTGTTAAAAGAAAGATAACTCTTGCCATTATCTCCCTTAGAAATTAACTAATGCTGATATAGTGTAATATGCTTATTCTATACATTACAAGTAGGTATTCACATTTTAATAATTCTTTTTAGCAAACCTTGCCAAAGGCAATATGAGCTTTTGCCATCACTTGGTGTCCGTCGTCTGTCATCCGTTTACTTTTCACATTTTAATCTTCTCCTCTGAAAACCCTCGACCAAATGAACTGAAACTTGGTAGGAAGCATCTATGGAAGGTCCTCTATAAAGAGTGCACATTTTGTTATGATCCATTACCAAGCATGGCCACCACAGCCAATTCTTGTTTCTGATTGGCCGATTTAAAAAAATCTTCTCCTCTGAAACCGCTTGGCCAAATGAACCGAAACTTGGTAGGAAGAATCTATGGAATGTCCTCTATGAAGATTGCTCATTTCGTCCCGATCGGTTAACAAACATGGCTACCACCAAAACTTGGTAGGAATCATCTATGGAATGTCCTCTATGAAGATTGCTCATTTCGTCCCAGTCGGTTAACAAACATGGCTACCACCGAAACTTGGTAGGAAGCATCTATGGAATGTCCTCTATGAAGATTGCTCATTTCGTCCCGATTGGTTAGCAAACATGGCCACCACATGCAATTCTTGTTTAATTTAGCTACTATGGTACCATAACATGATATGTCGGATATATATCGTGGAAGTCAGTTTTACTGGTAGAGGAAATTTGAGTGCCATTAGAAAACCACAAGTATTTACAGACAAAAACTTGATTGCACAAAGTTGTTTTGAGTACCAGGTATACCTTGTAATATTCTATGGGTTAGGGTTATGGTATTTAACACCACTTTCAACAATATTTCAGTTGTATCGTGGGTGTCAGTTGTATTGATGGAGGAAACCGGAGTACCAGGAGAAAATCCACAGACCTGCCATAAATCACTGACAAAACTTGTTCACGTAATGTTGTATCAAGTACACCTCGCCATGAGCGGGATTCAAACTCACAACTTTAGTGCACGATCGCGACCACGCCAGCCCCTTTTAATATTCTACAAATTGTGGTAAAAATCGTAGTTTTAATTATGCACAATATTCAATTTTATTTAAAATTAACTGTTTTATCTGAATATATTCTTATAGGATGCTTTCAACAAATTTGTCAGTCCACAAGATGTACTGAATTTTTCTGAAGGAGAAATTTTATCTAAAGTACAAGTTAATAATCCAGTATTTGACTATGTACCTCCAGAACTGGTTACTCTTTATGTATCAAATATGTAAGTATAAAATCACCATAAACAGGGAAAACTAGTCTAATAGGTATAATGTGGGTTTGATCCCTAGTCAGGTCAAGCTAAAGACTTAAACAATGGTATTTGATACTTCTCTGCAAAACAAACAGTATAGCAAAGACTGATTGGCTAGTAGTTGGGATAATGTTTCTGAGTGGAGTGACATGTATACATGTGGACTGTTGTTGCAGTGAGTTAGCACTATAAAAATCCACCTTGGATGTTTGTCTAGTACAAAGCAGACATCATCTCATAAAAATGTAATTTGTACTCACTATAACATAGATATAGCATTGCTCTTTGATGTTAAACAACAATCAATCACTCATTCACTAAAAACAGGAAACATTTGATATTTGGAAAATTTAAAACAGCCTGAGACATATAAAATGAATGGGATTGATAAAATTTTCTGGATCAGTTTTGTCATGATAAAAAAAGTGAATTTGATAATCAGTGACTAAAAAATTCTATGATATTTCAAAATAAATACATTTATGATTTAATGATCCATACTATTGTTAATCAAACTACCCAAAGAATGTCAAATATATCCAAATTCATTTACTGGTATTTCTTTGTTCATACTTTAGTTGTAGTGTTGATTTTGATAGTATTTGACTATGGTTATTATTATTGAATCATAAAGATAAAAAAGGGTCAAAATTTAGAAGTTATTGAAAATAATGTTGTGATATATCATAGAACATATTTGACAATGAAGAGAGATATATAGCCTTTATGGCTACAAGTGTGTCTAATTGGTTTTGTATTTAGACTGGTTGGCTCCGAATCAGAATAATGTGTCCGAGTAGGACGACATGTCTATCCACGGACTGCTGTTTCAGTGAGCTGGCACTATAAAATTCCAACTAAGTGTGTTGGTCTGGTACAAAGCGGACCTCATCATCATTTCATCACCATGATATAGCTGAAAAATTGTTGAGTTGGCATTAAACAACAATTACTCACTCACTCACTCTTGTATAATACATGACACTCGTATTGAGTTGGCATTAAACAACAATTACTCACTCACTCACTCTTGTATAATACATGACACTCGTATTAGAACAAACTGCTGATGATTTTGAAAATTACAGCTAAATTGATCAGAAATAACGTTTTGTAATTTTATTTTGTAAGTGCTATCGTAGGATGTATATTCTTTAACCATTGTTTTGTTATTTACTGTATAAACATTATTTTATTTTTCAGTGGAGGAAATGCTCCATCATATGTGTACAGATTATTAAGTGAACTCTATCATCCTGACGACCATGACATTTAATTAAAAACAAAACATACTAAGCATACTCTGTTGTTCTTAATACATTGTACACAGTGTTCAGTTGTAAATGTATTCAGTAGAGTGGCTGTAAACTACTAATACATTGTACACAGTGTTCAGTTGTAAATGTATTCAGTAGAGTGGCTGTAAACTACTGTTTTTAAGCTTATTATTAACAGTAAATGTATAACACATGTCACCAGAAGCTTAACTGTCCATAAGCTTATTACTGGTAGTAAGCATATTACAGAGTCACCAGAAACTGCTATCCATAAGCATATCACTAGTTTTAAATGTACATGTATGATAGATAGCTGCAGGTAACATGTTTAAAGTGAGATCAGTAATACCTTTGATTTTGACCCAGTTTAAGTGTTAATACAATTATTTATCCTGCAATCAGTACATTTGCTGTACAAATATGCTATACGAATAAATTTTTGCTTTATTCGTACTAGATGAATAAACTTTTCAGCCTACGATTAAACTTTCCTGGTACCCTGTAGCTATGTACAGCGGAGGGCGCAGACAAGTATGAAACTGGTACTAATGTAACGCGGACCACGAAGAAGACACCCTTGACAACATTTATGAAAGGCGAGGAATGACGCTTGTTTCTGTCCTTTTTGTTTAAATCTGACAAGTTTTCCAACTTTTTTGACATTGCAGGATAAACACAATATATGTACATTGACGTTAAATATAAAATTCATTTGTACTCGCTGCGAAACAGACCTGAAAAGCTTGCCGAAGGCTCACTATTCTGCCTGTTTCTAAAGCTCATACAAATAAATTTATATTTACCGACAATGTACGTATATTGTATTTATATAGACATTTTATTTTCACTTATTATTATCAATCCTTTCTTTTATCAAAGAGAAATGAGTGCATACTCAGGACATGACCCTATTTATAGAAGTTCATTCTCAAACATAACTCTTGTTATTAATGAGTGAGTTTGAACTATCTACTGGAGTAAAGAGCCATTTCACACTCTTTTAAGGGTATGAGTTGTGCTCATTATTGAAGACCTTCCTGTGAAATGTAGAATAGCAATAAAAGTGCTGTTCCCCGACTTTAATTTGTGTTTAAATGTAAAGGAGGATAGTGTCTCATGTTCATTTACATTTGTATCCTTTCTTACTAACTAGTCATTATGTTGTTGACTATATTTTCCCAACATCCTTTTATCTGGTCATCATTTTATACTGGTATCTTAAAGTATACTAGTCTTTGTGTTTACATATCCCCAAAACTTGCAATCAATATATTATGTAACATGACTTTCTCTCATGTCATTTTCATTCCATCATTTGTATGATTTTGACACAAAGCTGTAAGATCATATGTCAATGGATATTATTTCAAAAGAACTTGGTTGAATTAATAGTATAAATGTTCAAAATAATTTGTCAAAATTGTATGAGATTTTCAATGAAAACAAGATTATTTTCATAATTTTTTATTTGCAAAATAGTCTCTGTATAAACATGTCAAAAGTATAAAGAGCATATTAATGTTAATGTTTGAACACTGCTCATTAGCACTACAGAAATGAAAAACACACCATGATTGGTCAGATCTGTCACATGACTTAGTAAACACACACTATGATTGGTCAAATCTCAGGTCTTTTGACATGTGTATAAACAACAATAATATTTCTTCTCTTAGCCAATTAATAAAAACAAACAAACAAAACTCAACAGAATTCATTTTTTCAATCTTAATATGTAGCATTTTTGGTAACTAAAAATTGATTATTTATGAAGAAATAACAATCTTGAATTTATAAATGTATAATGTTATTATAAAAACAAGGAAAAAAATATAACCGAAATATTTTAAATTTTTCATGAAAAGTCCTGAGATTTGCTTTTTAATCCATTTTAATATCACCATAGAAACACTACAATACAAAGTGTTAGTTAAATGCAAACTAAAATGTTCTAAAAGATGAAAAAAACTACTGATAAACTGATATATATATATATAATATATGTATATAATTAACAAAGAGAAACAAACAAAATCTTTTATCACACATGTTAACACACTGCCACCCACATTTAACCATTCTCAACTGCAACAAGTCATATATAAAACTACAACATAAAAGACTGATGAAATACTCTATCTAAACCTGACAGTGTTATGTTATATTCAGTCTAGAACTGACAATAATTGATTGTCTTAATTTGTTCAAAAGGATTTAAATCTAATTAATAGAAAATTGTAAAAAAAAAAAAAAAAATCCATTTTCACAACAGTCATCTGCTCATGATCACAATATTATATGGCTGCCCTTTTTTACAGACTGGCATGTTATTTCATTGTTTTTCCTCTTTTTAATAAGGAAAGTTTTGCTTAGTATGATATAAACTTCATACATATCTGATAAACATTGTAAAATATAATCTGTGGTGGGTGTTAATTTTAAAATATCTTCTAAAAAAAAAAAAAGTAAATGGGAAATAGAAGATAAGAATAGAAAATATTCATGTGTCATGTTACAAAAATATGTCACGCTATAATACAGATCTACTTAATAAAATAGTAATATGTTATATAATTTGATTTATACATTTTGATTTGTTCTGAAAGAATGTGTAAGTAAATCCAATTATAGAAATATACCAAATCGTCTTTATGGATAGAACTTTATTCATGACCATAACATTTTTCTTAATTTCAGAAAAGTTATTTGCTAATTTTATACTTATATTATAAAAGATGACAGTAAACCTACAGAAACAAGAACATGATATAATATCTATGATTAACTAGTATTTAATTGATTAAAATGGTTTTGATGGTACAGCATATTGCATAATATGAAAAATGAAATCTGAATTAAACCCTGCCACAACCTTGCTATAAAACAATACCCCATTCTATATTCTAAAATTTACCCTTTACCCAACGTATTCCTATTGTATTTATCTATTTTCATGACTAAGAGTTTTATGCAAGTCTTTCAATCTGGTGCTAGTCCCATATGTGACCTAGGAAATCCATTTTGGTTGGTTTGATGGTGTTTAACGCCACTTTCAACAATATTTCAATTATATCGTGGCGGTCAGTTTTATTGGTGGAGGAAATCGGAGGACCCTGAGAAAACCACCGACCTGTCGCAAGTCACTGACAAACTTTATCACATATTTCGTAGGTCAGAGACAAGACACCCCTTGCTCCTTAACATTGATATAAAAAAAATATGAAATAGATTTTTTTAGATGTAGAGTGGGAGACGTATCAAATGTGAGATTAACTAATATGGACACTTGTGATAGTGTTGGACAATAAAAGATGGCCGTTCTATAAATAACATTTTATATCAAATTTTTGCTGAGGACACTGCATGAACATAAATGGCTTTCAGAAATAATTATGGTATGCACTTTTTGGTCAACATAAAGCAGCAAAATGTTCAGTTATAAATTGTACCAATAACTCAATTTCGCCACAAAATTAATAAGGTACAGATGCTAATGTAAACAAACACAGTCACAGGGTAACAATTGCATATTGAGGAGAAAATATTTGTTTAAAATGGATTTACACCATCAACAACAACAAAATTGTCAACAAAACCCAAGACTTCAAATTAAAGCAAGTTTACTGTGATAATGATGATGAATATTTGAACACATTGATTAAAGGAGTAAAATGCACATTTGTGACTAATCTATAATAAGATTCAAAAGAATGGAAAAAATGGACGGCAGTTTCTTTTAAACTTGTTGACCGATAAAACATCAACAATAAATACAGATTTTTAACAAGAGTAAAATATATACAATGGATTTCTATACATTGTAACAGAGCAATGACGAAAGAAAAAAATATATATACAAAATATTTTTATTTAGTTAAAAGAATATAAATTTGTTGTAAACATAATATGAGTATAAAATACAAAAGGAATGTAATTACAGATTTTGGAGTTGCTCTCCTGGTTTTACCTATCAAAAATATGAATTTTATATACGACCAATAATACTACAGGTAGTTCTGCTGATTAATAGGAGCAATTACATCAGTCCTCATGATGAGCACAGGTTCTCTGGCCCAAGACCAGTAAAACTTTCTTCGGACCAATAAATTTTTCAGCTTTTATTTAGAAGTACTAGTATATAAAAATAAATTCAAGAATCTGATTCGGACCAGTAAATTCAAATTTTCATGTTGAGGACTGTTAAACATTACATATATTTCTGGCTTCCCAATCATACCATAGCAATTCTAACAGGAAATGTTTCTAATATTTTCCTTCTTCATCTGTGAGAAGAATGAACATTAAAGTCATCAGTAATATTAATTTTATTATGGTTCAAGATTTCTACATATTCATGTAATTTTCCTCATGTTGCCAAAAAAGAAGTCAGTTAACAGTTTGACCTGTAGAAAAATTTCTTATTTGTGAAATTATTTTACAAGGTTTTAATGAAGTTGATAAAAGTTATAAAAAAAACACCCCCCCAAAAAACCCAATTATGATAACAAAATTACTGGAATGATTATTCAATGAATTCATTAAAGAATAACAATATGTAAATTTTATAACAAAAACTTAGGGACTTTTAATTGGTGCACAAAATATTAACAAAAATATTAAGACAAGGTTAACAATAATTTTACTCCCAAAATGGAAGAAACTCAAACAGATATTCAATAAATGCACTCTATAAAATATTAAATGCAGATTCATGTGAGGATTTCAGTGATTTATAATGGATTTCAAATGAATATCACATGCATGCCTGAACTGTTACATATAATATATATATATATATATATATATATATATATACATATTTATCACAAAATTATCAAACTTAAATTTCTACAGCAGATTCAGCTAATATAATGTATAAATGTCTAGAAAACTGTACAAAACAACATTTTCTTAAGAAAAATAATATAGTATGAAATAAACTTTGAAATAAAAAAAAAGATTCAGATCTACGTTACTAGTATATAAAAATAATATAAAACATTTGTATTTTGCATAGAAGTTTATGGACACCAGAAAGCAAATATTTTTTTTATTTTCTTAGTTTTGCTTGCAGTTGCATATTTTATGTTTTCTATCTTTAAGACAAATTTTTGAAAAACAACACTTTTGTAAAAAAAACAAAATAGATTTAAATTAATTTGATACATTCAAACATTTAAAAAAAAATATCAGATCTCTTTTATTGCTCAAGCATAGTTGATTCTTGAATACAATATCAAAGTTTTGATTGGCTGATGGATCAATGTCATGTGACATCTACATCAAGGGTAAAGCAGATATCCACTTTGTAAAAATCAATGTTTTGATTGACTTTATGACTCCATGCCATGTGACAGCTCCACTAAAGCTAAAGCAGAAATCCACTTGTCAGTTTGTTCACTCAATGTTAATTCTCTGGGTTCACATTTGATTTCTTCTTCTGGTACATGAAGGCCATAATCTGTATCCATGACAGGTTGATATGTAACAAAGTCACTGATTGGTTGATGTGTGTTACAGTCATCGATTGGTTGAACATTGAACATGTTATAATTAGCATAAGGGTCATATGACTGCTGTAGAGTATAATAATTCTCCTCCATTTGTTGGTATCTGTAAGTGTCTTTCATAATATGAGGATTTTCCATTTGTTGATAGTCTTTTTGAGTATAATCTTTTGTATATTGTGCAGAATTGTTATTGTTATAAGTTAAATAAATAGGATGTGGATATGCTTGAGGATAAATCTGAGTATCTATAGTAGGTTCTGGAGAAGCGTTACTATCATCTAGGGAAGGCTCAGGCGAGTTGCTGTTTTCAACGGGATTTGGACGGAATCTTTTTTGTAAACGGGTACGGTAACTTCCTCTATCTTGTCGAATGCCAATTTGTCTGAAATATAAACAGATATTTTTTTAAAGTTTGAGAAAAAAATTATAAAACAGTGATGGTAAACAATTTAATCTAATCATAAAACTACAAACCATCCCTAGCTTGTCTTAAACTTCAAACCAAAACACAAAGTGTAGACAGACGAGAAACTAATAAAAATCTAGGTCCTGGCATGGGATACACATTGGTTTCTCTATTTGAGGCATACAAATTGTTTCAAATTTAATCTGTATAAAAACCAAATTGAAAGTGTAAGCAATATATATGATATGCTGACAAGTTAAAATTCTTGTACAACCAGATTTCACAAGGGCCTACATTTCTATAGCTCAAAAACTGTTTCCAGAGTGTTTCCTATTCAGATGCTTGCATCATATTTCTTTAGTTTAGTTTATACAAAACAAAGAGAATTTAGTTGATTATATTATAATTTTTAAGCATACCTGTCTAGCCAATCTCTGACATCATCATTAGACTCAGCATCTCTCATTTTCTCTAGATCTTCCACAGCTACTTTAGCTGATACTCGTTGTAGAGAGCCATGAGGATGGTCAGGACAGTGTCTATTGGCATGTGTAAATCTCATTTGACAACCTGAAACAATCAATTACATGTGTAAAGAAAATAACAATTAGGATGGTCAGGTCAGAGTCTATTGCCATGTGTAAATCCTATTTAACAGCTTGTAACAATTGGTTCTTGTGTGTAAAATATCTATTCTTATAAAGATCCATGCTCATAGCCAGAACTTGGTTGAGTATTTGACATGTGTTTATGTAAATATTTGATACAAATGTACCTGCAACAATTATTTCACATTTGTAAAGTATGAAATGGACTTGTTTATTTTCAATATTAGTTGTATTGAATAAGAATGTTGGTATGTTTAACAGTTTTAAGGTGATCAACAATAGACTAATAATTCTGTATGAGCAGCTCAAGCTTAGTTAATAGGTATATACCCATTAGCCCATACTTTCTTTGTCTTGTGTCATTGAATATTTTTCATATACCACATATGTTGTAATTGAAGGAAATGCTTTTGAGCTGATACTCATTCAATCTAATCTGGCTTAGACTGCCTAAATTAGTAATAATTGGTAATCATGACACTCGACAAAGTATGGGCTAAATTGATTATACAATACCTGGTCATTAGTATATGAAAAAGAATGCATCTCGGCTTCCCCTCAAGGCATTCTTTTTCATATACTATGACCAGGTATTGAATAAACTATACGTAGTCTAAACCAACTAGATTTAAGATAGTTCATAACAAATACAGTTACTTTGTAACTTTTCCCTTGACCTAGTTCTAAAACATTCATTAACAAATGTCACCATGATTTTTTAAGTTTTCCATTCCAGGGACAATTATGTAAATAAATAGTCTTTCATAAAAACTGGTGACAAAGCATGGTTTTGTTTCCCTTAATGTTTAAAAAGGGGGTCAGTAAAATAATACAAAATGTTGTACCAGTATATGCTTTAAATCTTTGCCCATGTTTGTATGTTTTCACTAATAAAGACAAGTATATGTAGTGCCTTTCTTTAACCTGGCTTATCATATTTAATATAAAATAGGGTTTAAGCAGTGTGTGGTATGATAGGACTGCAGGAAGAAGTTAACATGGCCTCCTGCACCAGATTTATGGAAAATGATTATTGTCCAGCAAAAGAATCTGTTTGAAAAGAGCAGGAAGGAAATAAGCCAGGAAATCCATTTAAATAAAACTTAAAATAAGAATTTAATATTTGTTTGTATTTTTAAGGGGGGGGGGTGTCTATTAAAATAGTTACTTATCATCAAAAAACAGGTGCTCCACAATATGCTACTATCTGAAGCAGAAATATCAGTATGCTATATTTCAATGACAAACAGCATTTACTTACCACTTCCAGTACATAAGAATGGTTTTTCACCTGTATGGAGCCTCTGATGTGTTTTTAATTGTCCACTCTGACAGAAAGATTTGTTACATCCTGGGTAATCACACAGGTATGGTCTTTCACCTGTAAATGTAAAACAGAAGGATTTGTTATCTCCATCTCATTTCAAGAGTTTTTTCAACTACAATTTCTATTTGAAAGAAGGTTGTTGTATCTGTCATCTGCTCAACTGTCGTTCTGGTCAAACCTTATGTGAATAAACTGCTTTGATTGGTGAGTGAAATAGTAAAAACTTTTTTTTTTTTAATTATATACTGTGAAGTACAGTATGTCTATGTTTTACTGATATTGTATGATACTTATAGTGTTACTACAGCAAACTTAAAAGCCAGAAAAGTTGTAAAATCAGTTATCTATGCGTCTATCCGTGGGCATTGCTCAGATTCCACTGGGGTAAAGCTGATGACCGTAACTACAGTTACGGTCATCCCAAGATGGCGGACGTGGAATCGGGTAAGAATGTTTTTTGTCGATTAAATTGTTTCTATAATGTATTTTAAATGACACATGCATTAATTAGTACGATAGTAATCTATGAACTTTCCACAAGGAAATCACAAATTACGACTGAAAAATGTACATGAAAGAGAAAATCCGATTAAAAAAAAATCGCTAAGATGACCGTAACTGATCATAATTGTTTTGAAAGATGACCGTAATCTCAGTTTTCAGTTACGGTCATCTTAGCGATTTTTCAAAATTGGATTTTCTCTTTCATATACATTTGTCAGTCGTATTTTGTTATTTCCTTGTGATAAGTTAATAGATTACTATCGTACTAATGCATGTGCCATTTAGAAGGGTACCTATAAAGTGCGAAACGAAATAGAAACGAAACGAAATCAACGAAAACGAAACGAAACGAAACGAAATCAACTAAAACGAAACGAAACGAAATCAACGAAATGAAAACGAAATAAAACGAAACCAACGGAATCAACGAAAACAAAACGAAATACGATGCTAGACGACTTCCCACACATGTCTCAGTGTCTTTCACCAGAAGAGGACAGGATTTGATCACCATTGAACAAGAATACTATGCATTTATTCAGCGGGAGTCTGTCCTTTTCACTTAGTGGCTTCTTTTAAATTTGGGAACCATAAGAGCAACGTCAAGTCTGTTGAAAGGAGAGGAATTAAAATAACAGAAGTGCAGTAGTTAAAGTTCACTAATAAATATCCCCGTCCGAGCAAAATTTAAAAGTGTGTCGGAGAGACGAAAAAGTGTGACGACCGGAAGGACAAACGAACGAACGGACAGCAGAAGTCCTATATACCCCAATCTTTTTTTGGCGGAGGTATACAAATCCTATCAAAAATTAACTTTAGAAATTTAAAAAAAATCTACGTATCTCGTAAAAGTACCTTTTTTGCCTTTGATCCCTTTTCATATTAAAAAATCCCAAATCACCCCCCCTCCAAATTTTTTTCCGGTATTAATAAAATTTGATACGGCACATATTGTTATACCCCCCGCTATCCAGCGGGAGGGGGGTATATAGTATATGTCCGTTTGTCCGTGAGTGCTTCCCTCACTGCCTATGCAATTCCTCCTTAACAACTTGATGGAATTGAATGAATCTTACAGGAAATCTTTAATACCATATGGCAAGGTTCATTAATTTCATGAATTCTTTAGTACCAAATGGCATTGTGCACCTTCTATTTTTGTTTTCCCATTTTAACAGTTCTTGCTAAAATGTCTTCACTTTTGGACTTTGTCATTTAAGGCTATGTAATTGTCATACAAGGCTATACAATAGAGAGAGGATACTGTTGCGTTATCCATAACTCTTCCTAAGCAACAGAATGGATTTCAATAAAAGTTTCTTATGTTTAGTTTTTGCAAGCATTATTTTTTCCAGAAGTTCTTCTGTAAGGAGGGCGCTCACTGTACGTCCTGTTATGTTGCTGTTGGTTTTTTTTTTAGTTCTTCAAAATAGAACAATAGGATTTGAAATAAAGTTTATAGCGTTGGGTCTTTTTGACCCCTGTATATCTCGGAAAGAACAACGGTAAGACATTACGCCAGATCTGTTGGCACACTACCGAATAAAGGTAATAACAATGGTACCGTACGCCAAGGCGCATTCAAAAGGGAAAGTCCACAAAAACAGACAAAACCGATAAGAAGCTCATGGGGATTAAACGTGACAAGTCGGGAAAATCCAGTAGTCAAATAGTGCCCAGAATCTGAAACTCAAGACCATCCTGTTTGGTTTCCGAATAGGCAAATTTATGTAGAATACAAACGAAAAACGTAATAAAATCAGACGAATAATGAACCCTCAATATCCCAATCTATGAACATACCCCCTCATATCCCCCATTTTTTTCTATATGCCCACTCCAGAAACTTTATAATTCATAAATACTGACACACACACAAACACAGATAAAAATATGACATTTGAACTTCTGAAAGTTTGTCGGCAAGCAAACCCGGCTTGGATTGAGTTGCGGGTAATGTACGTGAGGAGTACTGTAACGGACAGACATGCAAGATGGGTTATAATTAATCAAAATTATTGTATTTAAAAAATCGAATTATCTTTTTTTTTATTTCTTTATTTCGTTTTGTCTTTTATTTTTTTTCTTCCATTTTCTTCATATCAGTCTATTTCGTTGGTTTCGTTTCATTTCGTTTCCATTTCGTTGATTTCGTTTCGTTTCGTTTCGTTTCGTTTTCGTTGATTTCGTTTCGTTTCGTTTCTATTTCGTTTCGCACTTTATAGGTACCCCATTTAGAATACATTATAGAAACAATTTAATCGACAAAAAAGATTCTTACCCGATTCCACGTCCGCCATCTTGGGATGACCGTAATTGCACTTACGGTCATCAGCTTTACCCCAGTGAGATTCTACCACCATGAAACACTTCTGTATAGAATGAGCCAAAGCCTATAGAGTATTGCTTAACGGTGGTACAATCAGAATAGCCACGGGTAGACCAGGGCATGAATAATTATTTTTTTAAGTCACTTACCCAAGGGAAGGTGAAATAAAAAAAAAACTGAGTTACTTCGTTTTTTCTGTATTTATTGTGACGTTTATTTTTCATTCTTTTTTTTTATTTTGTCCCTCGATCCCCTGTAATCTTGAAGAATTATACAATTTATTGCATAAAATGTAACTACTAGAGATCGGACAAACAGTAAATCACACAAAACTGAATGAAGAAATTCAACTTCTGTGCTAGCTTTTGGTTAACACCATAAGATTTGTATCATAAGACTTGTATTATAATACAAAATCTTATGTGTGTACAGTCTAAATACAGTGTATTATAAGATTTTTTAAATCTTATGGAACTGTATTAAGTAATTATTTTATTGTGAAATAAACATCCATACATGTTTGTGACCAGAAAAAAAACAAAAACAAAAAAACAAAAAAAACAAAAAAAAACAATGTAAACAAGATATCTCAATTTATCATGAACAAATTAAGAGACTTCTTTCTGTCCTCAGTTCTAATTACTTTATTATGTAGAAGCCTATAATTTTGACATGAGCTGTAGTTGTAGGATTAAGAAAAGATAAATTAGTTTTTGCTCACTGGAAAATTGCATAAAATTTGGGTTTTCATTTGCAAGAATTGCAAATAGATCAGTTCTCAATTTACTGTTTAGAGTACATTCCAATATAAAGTGCTCTTCATCCTCAATTTTATTACAGGTTTTACAAAGTCCGAGTATTCTAGGTATTTTGCAATATGTCCTTTCTCTATTTCAAGATTATGGTCCCTAATTCTAATTTTAGTAAAGCCTCTTCTGATATCAGAATTATTATATGATAAATAAAATTATCTTTCCAAATTTAATTTGAGTTTTTTTTATACAAGAACATTTTACTATTTTCATTAAAACTTTTGATTTTATTTTCGCACATTTGTTTATATTATTTTGTTTTTCAATTCCCTTTTAATAAACGGTTTTAGTGACTTCACTTTCTTCAAATTACCACAAAATGATGCAAGTCACAGAGCATTGTCCAGAATTCAAGAAAAGTTATCCAAGGTCTTGTCCAGCATTTCCTCTTAACTTTCCTCTTTTTCAATAATTTCATAGCGGCACGTAGCAAAATAATGGACATAGTTGCAATTACTTCATCTTCCATTGTTGACACTATTTGGCGGGTAAAACACGAGGTTTTTTATCATTTGTTTTTAATCTGATAAGATTAATCTTAGTGTGTGTACAAGAGGGTCTATACAAAAATCTTATAATACAAGTCTTATGATACACATCTTATCGTGTGTACTACCCGTCTGTAGTTGCATTCTGATACCTGCGATGTACACCTACTTTTTTTTTATATCTTAAGTTGCATACTAAAATAAATGCTATCTCTTATTTTTGAAACTCAATACTGAATATTTAATTAGACAATGGTTGTAATGTTTATTGGAATCAATGGTGATGCGTGCTTTATTCAGTAAAATTTACACTAGGGTAGATTCGGCTAAATAACTGCCCAGTCGATCAATCAAAATATCTGATATTTTATTTACATTGATAATTTTCTGTTATCAAAGCCCATGATTGCCAAATACCGGTAAGTAATTCCAAGCATTCACAACAAACTACATGAAACCTACAATAATATTCTCTGGGACAAACTAACTTCTACCAATAGGCCTATCCAAGTGTCAACATTTTTAACTATGGGATTGATTGATTGATTGATTGATTGATTGTTGTTTGCTTAACATCCAGAATTTTCAAGCTGAGCATCTATAACACATATTTGTTTATACATTATAAATATCCATTAGCGATGTTTTAATACATCGACTTTTGAAAGTCTGGCATATATACAGGAAAACCATGATAAATGAAAATACACAATGACATACATCATCGCTACCAAATTCAAAGATCATTTCGTCCTTGATAGTTTTCCACTCTTTTCCTAAAAAAAACATTGAAAACCCCAAAATGACAAAATACGTGTTCTGTGTGGATAAAACTTGCATATCACAAGGTTAAGTCACGACAGAACAATGGGCTCAGGTTTTGTATATTCTCTATTGTCCTTGGCCTATCCTGTTTAATCATTTGTAAAACGTACTAGTCATACAAATCCATATTCATCTACACCAAATTGTGTGTGCTAAATTTCTTTGTTATTTGTGTGTTTAGTTAACAAACATTCTGTACTGTATTTGTCTTTTCAATTCAAATCTTGTAATTGTTGTATCTTATTTACTACATGTATATTATGTGTGTATATGAGCTCCTGAACATGACCATAACATATCATATTTCATAATCTCATAGAATATGGAGGTGTCTAAAAATTATACAAAAATGTGCATTGTTTTAATTATATATGGAAGCTACCCACAAACAGATGTCTATATACGTTATTTCAATTACAAACGGCAAATTTTTTATTAAAATCTTATTAAAAAAATTTTTTAGTGAGATTTTTTTTTAATGCTACACAAAACGTCTAATTTCAGTTAGATTGATTTTAAACCGACTTCCCCCCCCCCCCCCCCCCCCGTCTTCAAACCGGAATAAATCCTTTAATATTGTATATAAAAATGGACAAATCCCCACACTGGGATACTGTTAAACAGAACATACTTCATTATAATAACATTGTAATGAGAAAATTCCACAAACGGCCACACTGTTTAAAATATATGTTACCAAACACTTGAAATAGACAACTTCCCTCAACTACAGAACATACTCCATTCTATATACATGAATATTAGGGTGTTAGGGTTAGGGGCTATGGTGTTTAACGCCACTTCCAACAATATTGCAGTTATATTGTGGCGGTCAGTTTTATTGGTGGAGGAAATAGGAGTACACGGAGAAAACCACCGACCTGCCGAAAGTCACTGACAAATTGTATCACATAATGTTGTAACGAGGACACCTCGCCTGAGTGGGATTCGAACTCACAACGTCAGTGGTGATAGGCACTGATTGCATAAGTAGTTGTAAATTCAACTACCTATGACCACAATAGCTCCTACATGAATATTAATTTTGTGCTCTACACTAAAAATTTCCCCCAACTAGTATACAGTTACATA
Organism: Bathymodiolus septemdierum; assembly: GCA_963383655.1. Classification (NCBI taxonomy): domain Eukaryota; kingdom Metazoa; phylum Mollusca; class Bivalvia; order Mytilida; family Modiolidae; genus Bathymodiolus; species Bathymodiolus septemdierum. The sequence continues at coordinate 129,632,030 of OY726518.1, forward strand.
AAACCGTCTACTCCATTATATATACACATGTACATTAATATTGTACATTAAATTATATTTCCCCAACTAGTAAGTAAGTAAATTTGATATAAAGTCGGCACATATATATACAAACAAACAAGCAACATGAGCTCTATTGAGATCTTTAACATTAAATACAACTGTGAACCCATTCCGCTTGCACAAAACAAACTCCATTATGTACGCAATGAAATAGACAATTTAACTCAACTTCGATTTGAGCACATTCCAGAAACCCGCCGTGTGCATTAAAATTGATACAGATCTACGTTTTTAATATATTCGACAAAAATACCCCACTCTGAACTAAATAAAATTGACAATTTCCCGGATGCGAACCTGTACAATTGAAAGATATTTCTTTGGGAGATAGTTTTCTATGACTTGTGTTTGATTGCTTGTTTTTCAGTTTATGGGGTACATATCGGGGATATAAGATAGAATAGACAAAGAAATATTTTCTTACCATTATATAATATTTATTCATTTTGTAATTTGAGAACAGCTGTACCGTTAAACTATTTTCAGGTATAATGTTAAATTTCTACGAAAAATATATCTAGGTTAAACTTGGGGTTGACGTAACCACTATAATAACTTTAAAATCAATATTTTATATACCAATGATTTAACAATGAAAACTACGGTGTATTTAAAACGCTGTAAGCTAAACTGACATGAAACAACGCATAAAAGAAGTAAAGTCATGTCGGTATTACTGTAAAAGGTGGTAAAAGCTTAACTATGACAAATATGAGTAATCCTCTGAGCTAGACTAATACACTTTCGACATTTACTCTATTTTTGTGAATATGATTAAATCGTATAAGTTTCACATAAAGAAACATGGGGGATAAACAATTAACACAGTTATATATGTAAGCAAGCAAGACATTAATAAATCTTTATTATTTATTTCGGTGTGTGTGTGTTGGGAGGGATTAATATGTTCCATCCACCAGTTACGAATTATGAGTCTTTGAAATGGTTTTCCATTTTTCTATTGGTAGGATAATAATTTAGAAGAGCATTTTGTGGTCGATGGTGTGCGACAAGCTTCCGGGTAGGACAATATGATTATACACAGACATACTGATCAGTGATCATACAACTATATAAAGTTAATGAATACCCTTTAACTCGTACGGTTTAAATTTTAATAATTATTAAATGGATCTCAGCTGCTGAAAACAAAATTAAATGTTATGAGGGTTTAAATACCTACACGTGCCGTAAAATTTAAATGCCACAGAAAGTGCAACTTTCGTTTTGATAGATATTGAGGATTTAAATTTCCATTGGTACAAAATATATAGTGATAAATTTAAATGTCCAAAACAGAAAAATTTAAAGGCTAAAATTGTGAAACATTTTGACATTCGTTTGAAATATTTCTGGCCTATGAAGAAATAGTCAGAAATGAAAATAACACCACTAAAATTCAGGTTAGACAGTTACACAGGTAAATCCGTGATCAATAGGTGTAATTCTGGGACGCGTTCAAACACATCTCTTGTCTTTGTAAATAGGTGTTTTGTATCATGTTTATTTATTTCGTTGTTGCTAAAGAAACCCGTTACAAATGAATTGAGACAAAGTGGTCTTTAGTGATTTAACATGCGTATAACGGTATCTAGACCATGACGAAAAGAAAGGGGCGGGACTTTGTTAAAAGGCCAGGTAGCATGTTAAAGCTTGAAGATAATAGTGCACTGTTTGATCTCCTATTACCTGTCCGCTTGACGACACAGTAGATCAACGAATTGATCGATCGACTATTTAAATATCCCCCCAATTAAATTTTGATTGGAAATATTTGTACATGTAGTTTACCAGTAGATTTAAATTGGAGGTTTAAATGTCTGCAACAAATATAGATGTAAACAAAGATTAATATTAATAACATTACAACGTGGTCTGCACTGCATAAACATTATTTTCATTATTTCTATTTTCACTATATTACCTGTTCCTCACACAGGGGTATCAAGTTTCACCCGAATGTCCACAAAAGTTGCATAATATACACAATACAAGTACAGACAAGAGGTAAAATAAAGTTAGATCTCCAATAAAAAAAATCATATTACATAAATATTATTCCCAACATAAAAAATCATATTACATAAATATTATTCCCAACATTCTTAAAGATAAAAGAAATATTTTTCAGTTTTAGCTTGTTACTGTTTTAAAATGTTAATATGAGGTACACAACCCAACTGTGGCGAATACACAGGTGTAAACAGGTAAAAAGTTTATAAATAATTATGCTAGACAGAAACAAAAAATAGTACATACCTGTATGTGTTCTCATGTGAGCTTGAAGAGATTTTTCTCGAGGAAAAACCCGATTACACACATGACAACGTATACCACTGTGGGACACTGCACCTTTGAAGATCAATGAAGTGATTAGTTCGGCTCTTGGACGTCCTCTCTTCATGTAATCATATATATCACCGTCCAAATCTGTTGAATCTTCATCAGGGGAATTCCTATCCATATTTGATGCTGTTTCAATTATAGATTCTGATTTACTTTCATCTTTAAATCCCCACGACGGCATGGTTAAATCACTTCTTTACCTTTCGTTGTGTCACCCTGTTCACAGGTATTTAATTCATACGTGAATAAACCCGTTATCGTGCCAAGTCATGACTCCGCCAATCGGGTGGGTGATCTAAAATTAGAAACAAAAGGTATTTCCGTGGTATCCCAGTTGCTATGCATTCTGGGATATGTATTTTACATGTTTACCTCTTTTAAACTCGTCACTTTTGGCCATTTTCTATTAAGCTACAAATTTTCATGATTGAAAACTTTAATAAGCTGAACAAATAATGCAATGCAGTTACTAACGCATTATTGATACTCCCGCCAAAATTTCTATATATGGAACTGGAAAAAGACCTTGATTTGTCGGAACTCTCGGGTTTCTACTCGAAATCAACGAATAAAACTATCATCCGAACTCCTCCATTCCAAGGCATGCTCGTACTGTCGAGAGAGAAACACGCCATTTTGCTGAGCTTAAAAAAGTAAGGCCGTACAAATCCATTGCCATCCTCTAAAGTGAGAGGAACAATGGACTCCCAATACGGCATAGCAGTTACAAATAAGTTTTGTCTTTTTGATGACGACGATGATGTCGACCCATATGAAATCCTGAAGCAAGAGGAACAGAAGAGAAATGAAGCTTTAGCCAAGGAGAAAGCTGACAAGTCGAAGACAACCAAAAAGACAAAAAAATCCGCTCCACAGACTGATAACAAGAGTAAAACGATAGAGCAAAATACACAAAAGAAAGAAGGTAAATTCCAAAGTATCCTTTAAACTGTTGCATATCATAATGTGCTCCAGATTCCGACGGCATGGTTTGACGGTACTTGTTTATTTATAGACTTGATACGCACATTTTTATTTATTCACCACATATTGTTGGTAAATATCATATGAATTGTCTTCCACATTTAAAAGTTAGCATACACTTCTATGCAACAAACTTTTTTTCAAATATAAAATTCCTTGACCTTGTTTATAGTTGTTTACCTCCTCCCCAATCTTGTTATATAATTTCCTCTTGTAACAAAATTCATCATATGGTCATACTTGATGTGCTGAAGTTAGCTTAAAACTATTTGGCCATTACATATAAGGAAATTGTTATTTGTTGCACTTTTTTTTCTTTCCTTAGTATTTTATTAATAAAATTAAATGGATTATTCCATGGCAAAATTCTGCCCTTGGTGACCTGTGCATGTCTGAGGTCGCATTGACACAGAAATCAGTTTTTCACGTGAAATTTTATATTGTTGCACATAAACAACTGTATGTAACTCGAATAATACTGCGCTCTCTTGGCACTCGCTGGATGAGGGCTTCAACTCTCCTTGTGATAAAAACGCGTTGGCTGCTCTCTGAAAAAGAGAGCCAATCCGCGATGATTATTTGTCGAGTATGTGCAAGGCGGTTCTTTCAATTTCCAGTAATGTTTACAAACAAGAAATGGAGATCGACACATTGATTAACGATGTTTAATTCATTATTTAGTTTTCCTACATTTCTTCTCTTCACCTTTTAGATTAGTAAGGTCTAACACGGGTAGAATGAAAACATTTGACACCTGAACGCTCCATTGACCTATGTTTACAAACATTTCCTAAGCTTCTCCTTCTTTTAGTGCCAAAAGTCACCACACACAGTTTATACCCAGAATGCATTGCTAATTTGAAGCTTCCGATTGACACGTTTTATCGAGAAAGTCGTTCAGGCGTTAATATAGCAAAGTGTAATATAACGACTGGATTATTCGGGTTACTGTGTATGCAGCACTGTAACTTGTCTTTTTTTCTTTCTTTTTTGCAACCATGCTGGTCGAGAACCAATTGTCACCAAATTGCATGCGATGCAGTAGCTGCGGAACCATATGGTCCGCAAATATCAGAAAACTGGCCAAGGACCAAAAGGGCTACGGTTCCGCAGCTAACGATGCAGGAACACCTGGGAGTTTTGGACCAATTTTTAAAGAAGACATTTGTAACCAAGTTGAGAGCTAAACAACAAAATTATTCGATTGTATCTGCATATTCCAAAGAAATGAAATAAATTCTGATTAGAACCCACTCAACATCAATAACAATGTTATGATTTTGTAAAGTAAAGAATCCATAAATATATATATATTTTTATATAAAGACCACAGGGGGTCCAGCAGGGCTGTGAAATTGTCATGCCCGACTCTTGCATAGAACCTGTCAGACAATTAGATTTTCCTGGCTAGCTTGTCCTGGGACAAGTATGAAGAACAAGGCATAATAATTTCTTATTAAAGTATTATGCAAACACAATGCCTAAAATAATACTAGATGGTAAATGTTGGCGTTTTTTATTGAAAACGATAGCGTCGGAGGTGTTCCGAAAGCAGCTAAAAATAACCAGAGTTATACAAGTTCTAAGTTGAGCATTAGGACCCGATTGCATTTACGAAACGTTATCTGGGATCGGGTATCAGGTTTTTTAATTTCCGAACGTGATGTTCTTTTCCCTGTCGAAAATAAATACGAACCATACACATAGGAACTAACATCCTTGAACATGCAAATCAGGTTTCATTCATGTCAATGGACATATATTTAATAATAATAAAAAGAAATGCCTGCGAGGCTCCGACGAAAAAGAATAGTCGCAGAAGGTTAATAACACCTAGTTTTTTGTTTTATGACCTTTACCTGCACTGCTAATTTAGACCTCATTTTCCACATCTAATAAGATGGCGATAATTGATTCTGTCCCCCTTCCGATTAACTGCCTAAAATCAACAATTTTACAAACTCCCATATATGTTTGTGCACGGAAAAATATAAAATGTTTGCATCAAAGGTTAGTCTTGGGGTAATATTTAAAATAACTTGGTATTTAAAAGGATGTACTCCATGAAATAGAAATAATCTGACAAAAACAAGTAAAAGATGTGGATAATTGGTCCTCAACCAGTGGAGCCACCAATTTACCCTTTTAAAGCTTTTGAACTAGTCGCATGTTAGGTTAACAATTGCACTGTGTAAAAGTTGGGTTTTGGGTGTTCAATATATTTCTACAAGTTTCCATAGCAAATTACATTTGAATATTTATATTAATAAAATATCTTCTTTTTTATGCAGAAAAAATAAATCAGTCGCAAGCAAGGACACAACAAAGTGAAAGGCCTCCTAGAAGTGCCAGACAAAATATTAACAGAGAACCACGAGAAGACAGACGGCCACGAAGACAAGATGAAAATACTTCATCAAATGAACCAAGGTTTGTATTGTTACATTTCAAATACAAAATTAAAGAAAAGATTTTTTGTACAAGCTAGTTATATGAAGAAAGTATAAATGAAATTCAAGGCTCCATGTTACTGCATGTCCGATGTAAATGGACAAGTACACCCAACATCACATTTGTCGGACAGGGCAAGTGAAAAATAGTGTAATATCGTATAAATGTCCCCGTATTTGATGGTTTGTTGTCTTTGTCCTTCAGAAAAAAAAGTATTTATCCAAATTTGAATCTTTTATAGTGCAATACTTTGTTACAAAACGGTATCTTTTCATTGTCAACAGAGAGGAGTTGAAAGATTTGGGTAGCGCACACTGATTTTGCTTAGTACCTTTCTGTAGTACGTCAGCTGTTCATGGAGTTAATAGAAAGAGAAAATGTGGATTGCAAAAATTGTGCATGTGATAAAGAAAAAGAATGAAACTTAGATTAAAGAACAAGAAAGTTTATGAAACGAAGTAGAAGAGAAATGTTCAGCTTGGTAGGAGGAATTTCTAGGTCTCACCTTTGCTACATCATCCAATGCCAATTTAATAGTGAAACACTGCTGTGGCAGCAACCTTATTCCTAGTTAAAATGTCTTGACATCCTGAAGTGTACAAGTTAATGAAGAGTACCTTAGTTTTAGCCACACAAAGATGTTGGGAGGAAACAAAGCTGATCAAGAAATCAAATTGCATATGCACTTTTTTGACATTTGATTGCATTTTTTTTTTAATTAAAATTTCAGTTATCAAGACAATTAGTTGCATTTGTAAATGTTCAATGCTAATCTTGTATAATTTATACAAGTCTTCTAATTAATTTTAGAGATAAACCAGAGGGAGGATTTGGTGGACGTATGGAACCGAGAGGTGGTTTTTCAGGCCGGCCGCGAGGACGTGGTGGCCCCAGAGGAAGAGGGACTAGAGGAGGTGGTTTCGGTGGGGGATTTGGTGGAAAGCGGGAATTTGAAAGACATAGTGGCAGTGATAGAACGTATGTATCTGTTACATTCATAATTGTGTCTCTGATATCTAGATTACTAGTCCTTCTGAATTTTTAACACAAAGATCCTTGTCTTGGAAAACATTTCCTACATTCAATGGGTCTTTATTTACAAGTTAAACATGATTCCATTTTTCTTTTGGATTTGGTTTAGACATGTTTCACTGTATTACTGTCCCAAAAAAAGGAGGGAACCAAAATTTGAACTTAAAAAAAAAAAATTAATTGATTGTACTCGTAGTCGACTGATTGCTCATCAAAGAAAATTTACAGATTTTTTTTTTTTGCATCACATTTCAATGCATTTATTCTTTTGATTATTTGCATTGAGACTAGGCAAAGTTTGTGAACCAAAAACCTTTAACTCTTGCAGTTTCCAAGATGAACAATCAAAAGGGTCCAAAATTGTGCCATTTGCATCTGATTTAATTCATTTTTATAATATTTTGAATTTTTTTAACAAAAGTTATCTTCATGAGTTCTGTGTGAGTCGAACAAAATACGAAATTTTGCACATTTGGAAGATGGACACCATTTTTTTTTTATTTTGACACGTTTTTTGTTTGAATTTCTTTGTGACAAGAGATTCATGTAGTATTCCAGAGAATTTCCTCTAACTCTTGTTGATTTCAAGTTTAATTTGATTGTCATAAAATGGGTGTAGGAGAAAGTCCTTGTCATATTGCTACAGTTTGTACCATACTATATGCCCAGTGTAACTCTTTATTTTAGTATGCAACCAGAACAAATACAATTTACACCTTGGGTCAAAGACAAATATATTTGCAATGTAATTTAAGTGTTCACAATAAGATTTTTAAGGAGGAATTACTTGTAATGGTACATATGAACTGGTCTATATTATAAACACATTGAATGAACATTGAACAATAAGGATGTCAAAAACCTAACATTTGGAGAATTAAAACCCCCCAAGTAATGCTTTGTTCTGATGAAATACAATGGTGATATTTTGTTATCTATGTATTGTTATACAACTAGACGAATAATGTTTGATGTTGACATAAATTTAATTTAAGAGTTATAGTGATTAATATAAAGTGTGCAAAATAGTGATTAATATAAAGTTTGCAAAATAGAAGTTTACATTAAGCATAATTCAAATGACTTGAACAAAAACAATTTGAATATGATTTCGTATTGACCTCTTTTTGCACAATTTTCACCTGTGGTAATTGAAGATGTCTTTTTTTTTTCAAATGTTTTTGACATAGCAGTGATGTCATTTCTTATTTGATGCTAGTTTGCAAATAAAACCTTTTTTAATGTTTTTGACATAGCAGTGGTGTGAAGCCTACAGAGAAAAGAGAAGGAAGTGGAGCACACAACTGGGGAACCTTTAAAGATGACTTGGATGAGTAAGTGGCAAGTCAAGGCTGACCTTGATGGACAGAAAATAACCTTGTGTAATAAGACTAGTGTTTGGTTATTTAGATAACAAGTACATAGTAATACTTAATGCAATCTCTTTCTAGACAGTTAAATGCAATTGTTGTTGTCATTCGTGCTGTATTAATGACTAAAGGTAAATTTTGCATAAAGCTCTCGATGCTAAAAATATGCCAAACCAGTCTTTATTATTGCTTGAATGTCACAAAAGATGCTTTACGTCTTAATTACATTATTCTAACCAGTGAAAAATGATTTAATATGGTTTTACTCTCTACCTGTATGTGTTTTTCCTGGTGGAGTGAAAAGTGTACAAACATCTTTGTTTCTCATCAGGTAATGAAATACAGTAATGGTACCTCTAGCGATGTCAGTTGACTTGCTTTACTTCATGTATATCACTTGTGAGTGATGGTGTAGTAGTCAAATGTCTTCCTAGTAATCTTTCATTAATTTTGATTGACTGAAAAATAGATTGTTTCCAATAGTTGAATCCACATGTGTTGCCTATTACACTTTTCCATTAAGTCACACAAGTAATTGATTAGAAGATTTGTGGCAACCGGACTTGCCCCACCTGGTAACAACAGTTACAGGGCGACATATCTCTTTCGGTTGACCCAAGGACAAAGTGAGGGAAAATATGGAAGATTTCCTAAAAGCTTGCATGTACTATAGTGTTTCTTTCCCTGCTACAACATGTCTCTTACCTATCACAAACAAAGGTGCTGTTCAATGATCTTTAAAAAGATGCAATCAACAAGTTTATAATAAAATTGAATATCAAACCCTGTATAGGTCAAATTGCAGGGACATAGGAGCTCTTTGAGTGAATATTGAATAATAATAAAAAAAAAGTATGATCATTGGTGAAAAAATACTGACTTCCAAAGACCAACAGGACTAAAACTTGGCTTATGTGTGGGAATACAGCAATTCATTGAAACAAGGATGAAATGATTGTAAGAAGGAATGGTCTTTGTATTTCCAATTAATTTTCATACTTTTGTTAGCAAAGCATTTCTTTAATATACAAATAAGATATGTTGCATATATGAAGTTATAAATATACATAATTGGAATTTGAAAACAAGTGATGTAGCACTTGCATCAATTCATCTACCATATTTTAGTTGCAAACAATTTAATTTAGAGGGATTTGTTTATATCCACATGCATATTTATGGAATATTAATAAATCTTATTTAAATAGAGAAGCAAGCAAAGAAAATGAAGAGCCAAAAGAATGGAACCAAGAAGACACAGAAAACCAAGATCCAAAGTATGAGTTATAACAACTATATTCCACTGACATATCAAATTCAAAATATTTTATCTAGTGCATGAAAAAAACCATTGATGCATAACATTTATTTTGCAACCCAGAGATCTTTCTGGAATTTTGAGGTTGGTAGGTCAGAGGCCCTTCAACCGTGAATGAAATGAGGTCAGTAAGTAGAATTATTCTAAAGTCTGAATATCAGTCATAAATAGTTGCATATTCCACAAAATTTGTCAAGCTAAAATGACTGCATAGTAGACTCGGTTAGGCCAAAAAAAAATATATGTGTGTTTACTGTTACATGTCAAAAAAATCTAGGGTCGGTCGGTCGGGATTAATTTTTTTATTATTATTATTATTATTATCGACAAAACCGGAAATAGTCGTTCCCGAATCCAATTCCGGTATTTAATTTTCGAAAATTCCGGTAAAATGACGAATTGTGCAGTTTTTCTACCTTCTTTGCTCTCAATTTCGACAAAAAGCTAGCAGTTGAATAAATAAAACATTGCTGCTGGTTAAACAACAAAAATGGTTATCCGAATTCTGTGTAAAAATGCATATGGTCGCTAGCAAAAATTAGGGTAGGTCTGGTGACCGTAAACACACATTATTATTTTTTGGCCTTGCATGGCATGACTAACAATCTTGCCATAAATGAACATATTTTGCTGAAGGGTTTCAGAGGAGATCATACTATAATGCACAATGTAGCAAATAGTCAAAAGTCCCATAACTCTTACAAATTATGTCAACTTACAATGGTGACACAGCATGCTCAACTACACGTCAAAGACTATAAAATTGGTATTTGTTGCTTCTCCGCTAAGCATGCAGCATTAAGGAGAAAGAACAAAGACTGGTTGGGTCGGAATCAGAATAATGTGTCCAAGTGGAGTGACATGTCTATCTGCAGACTGTTGTTTCAGTGGGCTATTGCTATAAAAATCCAACTCGACATGTTGGTCTAGAACAAAGCGGACCTCATCATCATCATTTCATTGAAAATTAACTTGTTCTCACCATGATATAGCTGGAAAATTGCTGAGTTGGCGTTAAACAAAAATCACTCGCAATCTAATTGGGGTTCGTCGAGTCTTGATCGTATAGTAGTTGAATTTACAACTACATATGCAATCAGTGCCTATCACCACTAACATTGTGAGTTTGCATCTCAATCAAGTGAGGTGTACTCGATACAACATTATGTGATAAAATTAGTCTGACTTGCGACAGGTCTGGTTTTTTTCCGGGTACTCCAGTTTCCGCCATGATCTAACTGAAATATTGGGGAAATTGGCGTTAAGCACCATAAACCAAACTAAAACATCTAATTTAAGCAAAATAGATGATTAAAATGACAATGTATATCTTCATATAGTGTTTATCAATTATAAATCTACAGTGAGAGTACAGAATCAACAGAACAGCCAGTCCCAGAAGGTGAAAAGGCACCAAAACAATTGACTCTTGATGAATGGAAAGCAATGGAAGAGAAAAAACGAGTGAAGGCAGACTTCAACTTGCGAAAAGCTAATGAAGGATCTGATACCTCACAGTGGAATAATGGTTCAGTCTACAGGAAACCAGGCAAAGAAAGTGATGATGAGGATGAAGATGAGGAATATGAAGAGGTTTGAATATTATTACCTAACTGATTGACAAAACAATTGTAATTAATCAGAATGAGAGAAAAGGGTTTTATTCAAGCACAAATTCCAGGTGAAAGTTAAAAGAAAGCTGATGGTTGGATTGTACTATATTTAAAAAAAAAAAAAATTATTGTAACACAACTAGAGTTGTTTGTATTCATTTCAAAGCTAAACAATTAACTTGTCAAGTTTTAAACATGGCAGCATTTTTAGGGTACAAGTGAAGGAAACAAATATTTTGATGTAATATATACTGTGAAATCACTTATTCATGGGGTACCAATTTTCGTGGGTAGGCTGATCCACGAAATTAAGAATCCAACGACCATTGAAACTTAGGAAGCCGTTTGACATCAATATATAGCCATGGTGACCTCGACTTTCTGGACCACATGCATAGGGGACAGTTGACAATTTTAATGACGAAATAAGTACGAGCATACCTTTTAATGGGTTTTAATCCACATGAACATGTTTGTGAATGATTTGATTTTGAATGCATGTGTAAAAACGACGGAAGTGTATATTTGTGAAAATATTTTAACAACTTCCGGTAATAAAATTTATGTGGTACGGTACACTAACGGTTAAGTGTTGTATAAAGTATGAACATTTCTCTATTAAATTATAACACCCTTCAATTAACATATTTGATCACCTTTCTTTAATCAATTCAATTAAGTATAAGTTAACAGTACATTTTCCCCTGGGTCAGGATTAATTTTATGACACGATTACGAGTGGTTTCAATCCGAGATGAGGGTAATGAAAGATTGAACATGTTGGAGTAATTTTCAGTAATCTCATTGGAATCAAAATAATGAGAAAAAACACTTTATTGTTCTTATTTTAGTTGTGAAAAACAAAAATTGAAAATGAAATGGAGATTAAATATTTGTAAAACATTAAAACAAATTTAATATATATTGATGGAAATTGTGTGATCATAAAATAATTTAAGATGATTTTGTTTGATTCTAAGTTGATACATTTTTATTATTTTTTTAATTGAGAAAATGAACACGTTAATATCTATGTTCCACTTCCGATTACATAATTATACGGCTCATTTGTCTAATGTATTGAAGCTTTCTCAAAATTTTGAATCCTAGTGAAACTTATTATGTTAAAAATATAAAATCAGCGAATTGTATTTTGGGTACAAACACAAAATCCACAAATTTGCAAATCCATGAACTTGTCATTTTTAACCAAACCACGAAAATTGATAACCACGATGAAAAGTACTTTCACAGTATCTTGCAGATATCGAGGCGAAACGGATAAAATCGAAATCCAACAAATACAAGATCAATAGCAATAATACAAATACAAAGCATGAATTTAAAGTTAAATATGAAGAATATTAGAAAAGGCACACTTCCATTCCTCGCACTTGCCCGAAGCCCGGGACAAGTAAAACTGGATTCGGACAAATGAAAATTGTTGAGTAAATAATTATTTTTTTTCTAAATTTGGCTTCAGGCAAGTGGGTGAAAAAAAATTAAGGCAAAGACTGCACACTTCAAATGCACATTATAAAAAAATGATGTGAACATTTTTGCAGACTTGCATCTCTATGAAGCTGTTGGAAGTCTCCGTCATGCCTTCACGTCTCCCTATTTTTTGCAAATGTGGTGACTGAGCCATGAACTTAACCATTTGACATCTTCAGCAATTATGGATCAATTGTATAATTCTAGGGAAATGGAAAAGGTCTTATCAATTTTTAGAGATAAATTAATATTTTTTAATGGAATTTGTAGTATTTTAGACAATGTTATTAGCCTGATACACTATAATATGTGCAATATGACCACTAGAAGGGATAATGGGTTTAAAAAGGCTGCAATATAGAAACATATCTTTTTCTATTTAATTTTTTTTTAAGTCTGCTTGTAATGGATTTATTCATGCACTTTTCAATATGACTACCCAGTGATAATTATACCCCTGCTCCCTACGGCCCTCGACCTAATTTTTTAGGTACCTCCTAAAATTTAAGAAGTACCTCCTATTATAAAAAAAACTTTGAAACCCCTGTGTTTGCCGACTTAGTTGGTTTTTATACACAGTGAACATATATGCACATTTTTCTCAGCAACTATTGATGGCAGAAATCTTATATTTGGTCACAAGCTTCATATAGGTACCCCATATTTTTGGAAGTGTTTTTGGACCCATCAGATTCCTACTTCCTGTTTGCCGATTTTGTTGATTTTTATACACATTTAACATACATTTGTATATGCACATTTTTCGTCGCATTTTTCTAAGCAACTATTGATGACAGGAATCTGATATTTGGTCACAAGCTTCATATAGGTACCCCATATCGTGGGAAGCGTTTTTTGACACGTCAGATTCCAACTTCCTGTTTGCCGAAGAGCGGGGGTATCATAAGTGAGCATTAGCTCACAGTTCATCTTGTTTAGCTAGACAAGAATCACTTTCAGAAAAAATGGTAGTCCTTTATTTAATAAAATTGCCATTTGCTTAGCAAGAGTGATATAGAAATATTTTCTTTTCTGATCCAACATCCAATGTTAGCGGTGGACTGGATGGCCCTGTGGTTAAGGTCTTGGTTTGCTGACCACAATCCAAAGACAACTGAATTGAGTTCAAGCCCTAATGCCCACGCTGTTGATGTGTCTATATGCCTACTCCAGACTTCAGGCCACAGATTTCATTGGTCAGTTCATAAAATCTTGCCATTTGGGACCATAAATATATTTAGTCCATCAATAGTCATTTACCACTATCTTGGGTCCAAATGATTCTGAGAGATTTTTTCAATGTCAGATAATCTGTTTTCAAGTTGACACCGTCTTGTCTTCTGCTCTGCTGTTTATCATTATTTTCTTTCAGTCGCTGGTATTTTGACGATATTAAATCGGACAACATTCTTAAAAACCACTAAACCATCTCATATGTTTAATATGCTACTTTCCATGAAAATCTGACTCAATTTGATCTTGCCTTTCATTCAGGTGATCTTTTCACCGACTTTTTCTTTGTGCCTGTTGCCCAAAGTGTGGCAATATTGTGAAGGGAACGTATAGATTGATTAATCTCAAGTTCATGAGGATGCCATGTTCAATGGGTATCAGAATGTCTCTAGACCATTTATACCTTAATTTTCCAGGAATTGTGTATAGTTGGTCCATATTGTTGATTGTTCCTTTGTACAATAATATTTTGAATATGTAAATAGGACAACCCCATCAAAAGGTGGGAAAATCTCCATTATGATAGATAATATGAATTCCAAGGAACTACAGACAAATAAAGCAATGAATATATAAAGAAATATCAAGAAAAATATGATTTTTGTTGTACAATTTCAGTGAATCGTGTGCTAAGAGCTTTATCAGGATAATACTAGCCTCAAAATACATGTCAAAATCTAATTATGGGTGTTTTTAGACGACAAGAGTAATAATTTCAAAAGTTTATTCTAGTATACAGAGCCTCGGTCGATTCGCAAGAAATAACCTTTACAATGAAATACATGTGCATGTATACTAGCTCCTACATAAATGGGCTGCCATGGTCTTTATCGCATAAATCTAACTACCTCTGTGATAAAGTTTATCTGTAACTTGTGAGGACAGGTCTGCGGTTTTCCCCACTAATAAAACTGACTCGAGATATAAATGAAATATTGTTGAAATTGTCATTAAACACCATACGTCCCCTCCTAATTAGTAATAATAGGACAATTGTCAAACTTTTATTGCTTATTTTTTAAATATATAAACTTCACAAATCACTGCAAAAAAAAAGGACATAAAAAAAAAAACTCGACATGCAGACACTTTATTCTTAATTTTGGAAAGGTCTATTCAGAGAAACACAGTAGTATCTTATAAACTTTATTGATACATTTCATGAATGCCAATACAGGATACAAACATAATACTGATGTCAACTTGTGTGTATCAGGCCCCAAAAAAAAAAAAATTGTTTCCGATTGCATGGTCTTCAAAATTTGGGTCGGTAGGTCAGGATTTTTTTTATCCCCTCACCAACGAAGTTGCGAAGGGATATAGTAATGCTTCCGTCCGTCCGTCACATCCTTGTGAACACTCTAGGATCAACATCCTTCAATGGATATTGACCAATCTTGGTACATATTTAGTCCTTAAGAGAATCTGGAACCCTATTGATTTTCAAGGTCACCAGGTCAAATTTTTACCGCATAACGTCCTTGTGAACACTCTAGAATCAACATTCTTCAATGTTAGGGTCGATCGAAAACACACATATTTTTTTTTTTTCCTCATAAGATTTTTGTTT
This sequence comes from Bathymodiolus septemdierum, assembly GCA_963383655.1. Classification (NCBI taxonomy): domain Eukaryota; kingdom Metazoa; phylum Mollusca; class Bivalvia; order Mytilida; family Modiolidae; genus Bathymodiolus; species Bathymodiolus septemdierum. Next base: position 129,647,504 of record OY726518.1, read on the forward strand.
TTTGCAACAGTTAAAAATTATGCATCTAGCTTGAACATTCTTGACTTTCTACATCATGCATGTTACATTTTACAGGAAGAGGAGCACAAGTTGAAGAATCAAGTTCCAATAAGGATTACTTTCAATGATTCTCCCAGAAGAGGAGGCCGAGGGGGTAGAAGGCCACGTGGTGGAAGAGGCCCTAGAGGTACCCCAGGCCGTGGAGATAGGAGAGGGAATCCACGAGATGCTGCTCCAAGATTTGATGATGAAGCAGACTTTCCAAGTCTTGTCAAATCGGCTGCATAGTGCAACATAGAGTTTAGGAGAAATTTTTCCCCATTTAGACACTTTCAAGTGCGTAATGTGACTTCAAGATTTCATTACAAAATTCTCAATTGAACCTGCATTTCTGAGGATTATAAATAGTGCACCAAAACATTTTTAAAAAGTGCATTATTTTTTTATACTTGCATTGTTTTGAGATGTTTATTGCTTGATTATAACTTGACAAAATATGTACTGTGGTTAAATATGATTGTTTATTTAATCATATACTGTGTTATAGTGCTTCTAATTTTAATGATTGTTGCAAAAGTGAAATTATGACTGAAAGAAGATAGCATGTTAGTTTATATGTTTTTACTGGAGATTTTCATGTTCTTATGAAAAAAAAATGTAAATTTATACAAAAAAATATTTAAATTTGGTAATATACTACATGGGTTTTATACCTGTGTAACACTGTAGGTAGAAATGAAATCATGGTTGTCATCAGCATGTCAGAATCATTTATTTACATTGACTTGCCCCTTGCTGTCTTTCAAGTATGTGCAAAGGAACATTGAGCATTTGTATTGTCCCCTAAAACTTACCAATTGATCATTCCTTTCTAAAGTCGTAATCTCGACTGAATCTTGCATGATGGATATTTACTTGTAGACCAGTCTTCTTAATTGAAAATGTTGAACATTTCTTGGATAAGATATTCAAAAAGTTTTTAGTTTGATTTTGATAGCTTAAAGTCATTCCATTAGAATGTGCATACTTTCACAATTCTTCAGTGGCTTCATCCAATTATAACATGTTATTCATTAAATTTAGAGTAATATAGAAATATATCGTAGATAATGGAACAAAACTATTAATTTTTAAAAGTGTACATCATACACAAATATACTGTCTGCAATCATAATGAACTGTGTTAGTTCAAGTATATAATGTTGATAAAATGCAAGTCTTTCCTAAATGAATTGTTATTCCAGAAATTGAAATAGATTTTGAAATTTTCTGCTGCAAATTTAGATGAAAATGACTCCCAGGTCCTGTTTCTTGCATATTTAATGCTTACTGGACATTTGACATAATTGAAGAAGAAATACTGGACAAGTTTATGTTGTGCTAAGAACTATCTTACTGAACTGCCTATAGTAAACATTACCTCCATATGTGAAGAAATTATCACCTATTTATATGATCCTGCTGTGTAATATATTATTATCACTTGTATTTAAAAGGGGAAATAAACCTCTTAATTGATGAATCTTGACTTTGATTAATATACCATTTTAACACATAAATGTCAGGGGTTAAAAAATCCACTAGCCCGGGGCTAGTAATTTCCACATTTGGGCTAGCTGAAATAGTCGGCTGTATGCCCGACGAACTAGTGAAAAAATATATTGGATATTGACAAACTTGTCAATATTCGTGCATCTACTTGTATTCATATATGCTATATGTTGTTTTATTTATTCAACCGCTAGCTTTTTGTCGAAATTGAGAGCAAAGAAGGTAGAAAAACTGTGTAACTCATCATAAGACACAGCTTCAACAAATGGCGGCTTACCAGAAATTTCGTAAATGAAATACCGGAACCGGCAATGACTATTTCCGGTTTTGTCGATAGTTTTTAAAAAAAGAATGCCGACGACCCTAGATTTTTTTTAATATGACCGTAAACACGCATTTTTTTTCTTTTTTGGCCTAACAGTGACCTGAACTGTGGAAAGTAAGTGAAAATAAAACGCAATACCAGATCTGAAAAGAAAGATAGCTAAACTAATATACATTGTACATGTTGTACAAGGGTTTAAGTCTGCAAGTTGGATTCATGAAATCACGGTATTGACCAGGACTAGTGGTTCATAGATTCGGGCTAGTAATATTTGGGAGTATGCTAACCCTGGGCTAGTGAGGTGGTCCAAGATTTTTTAACCCCTGAATGTACATCAGAATATGATTTGCTCAATCAGGGCAAGGTGTACAACATTATGTGATAAAGTTTGTCAGTGACTTGCTACTACAGGTCAGTGGTTTTCTCCGGTTTCCTCCACCAATAAAACTGACCACCAAGATATAACTGAAATATTGTTGAAAGTTGATGTCAGTTTGTAATTTTATTGTCGACATGACAAGTAAGTATACACAATTTCATGGCTACATGGTATAACCCTTGAGAAAGAGATGGAAATTAATAAATCACATGCAAAAGACTTGCCTAGGTCAGGATGTAAATGGCTATATCATGTTTGAAAGATGCCAAATCTGTATATAAAAGACTGAAACGTTGTTGAGAGAATCTTGAGTGACCAGTTAAGACAAAATTATCATATCCTATTATCTACATATACCATTTAGAATAATTAGCTCGGGCAAGGTGAGCTTTTACCATCACTTGTCCCCTGAAACTTGGTAGGAAGCATCTATGAAGATTGCTCATTTCGTCCTGATCCATTAACAAACATGGCCGCCACAGGCAATTCTTGCTTCTGATTGGCCGATTTTTTTAAAAATCTTCTCTGAAACCGCTTGGCCAAATGAACCGAAACTTGGTAGGAAGCATCTATGGAATGTCCTCTATGAAGCTCATTTCGTCCCGATCGGTTAACAAACGTGGCTACCACTGAAACTTGGTAGGAATCATCTGGAATGTCCTCTATGAAGATTGCTCATTTCGTCCCGATCGGTTAGCAAACATGGCCACCACATGCAATTCTTGTTTAATTTAGCTACTATGGTACCATAACATGATATGTCGGATATATATCGTGGAAGTCAGTTTTACTGGTAGAGGAAATTTGAGTGCCATTAGAAAACCACAAGTATTTACAGACAAAAACTTGATTGCACAAAGTCTTCTCCTCTGAAAACCCTCGGCCAAATGAACTGAAACTTGGTAGGAAGCATCTATGGAAGGTCCTCTATAAAGAGTGCACATTTTGTTATGATCCATTACGGCATTACCAAGCATGGCCACCACAGCCAATTCTTGTTTCTGATTGGCCGATTTAAAAAAATCTTCTCCTCTGAAACTGCTTGGCCAAATGAACCGAAACTTGGTAGGAAGCATCTATGGAATGTCCTCTATGAAGCTCATTTCGTCCCGATCGGTTAACAAACATGGCTACCACCGAAACTTGGTAGGAATGTCCTATGAAGATTGCTCATTTTGTCCCAATCGGTTAACAAACATGACCACCACATGCGATTCTTGTTTCTGATTGATGGATTTCTAGAAAATCTTCTCCTTTGAACTGCTTGGCCATATGAACCGAAACTTGGTAGGAAGCATCTACATGTATGGAAGGTTCTGTATTAAGTTTCCTCGAAGCAGAATGAAAGGTGAACAGCTCGGTCCACTGAGCCTCAAGTTTTTATTGGATTCATATAAAAAAAGAAATATTCTCAAACTATTTGACAATAAACTGCATATAAGATGCAGCTTAGTACATCCCTAAGCAATTTGGCTACAATGAACGCAACTTCAAATGGCCAGGTTCAGATTTAGTTGCTGTTGAGTGACCCTTGTATTTCTGTCTGTATTTGGAAATCCACGTGGCTGCAAGAGCCAATTGTGCTTTCTGGGTTAGCTGAAAAACTACACTAGACAGAATTTATACATTGTAGGAATGTTATTTAGGACCTGTACAAAGTATTAATTTACCCCTGTCGTTTGGATATAGATGCATGGTTTGTTCGGCTATCTCTTACAGTTTTGGAGCTACAGCTTTAATATGTTGTAGGATGTTTATACACATAATGGAGGTGTGCATGTCCACAGGATTTTGATTCATGCACAGAAGCTGCAGTGACATGAGCTGGCATTCCAAGAGTTTATTAAACTTAAAATTGATTGAAATATGTTTCTTTCCTGAAATGGTTGGCAGCTCATTCCAAGTTTTTGAAGCATAGTATCTAAAAGAGTTCAATCCATACCGGGTAGTCTTGACTTGGTATATGTGCTGTACCTAAAATTATTTATTATTTTTTAAAGTTGCAAGATCATATAGATATTGAGGGGTTTCCTAAAGTAAATCCTTCGTAAAGTAAAGCTTTCTTTCCTTTAGTTGTCTCGCTTACGACTAGATCCATTTTGATCAAATAAAGTAGACAAACTGATTCTATTTTTAACATGCGTGAACTCGATTCATGTTTACTCACCAGCTGTAAATTGCCCACAGGAATTCGGAATAATTTTATACTCGATGTGTAAAAATGTATCTAAATACATTGGGAATAAATAACTACAAATTCTTATAATAATACAGGTAAATTTTTCGCGCTTTTGTAATGCACTTTCTTCGTGCTTTTGTAAGGTCCTTTAATCCCTAAATTTGCGCTTTTGTAATGCGTCCATGCATTTGGGCGGTAGTCCGCAGTCCGATGCGTGTAAAATTGTACACGGGCATATAAAATGAGTTATATTATATGATCGAATAAAATGACCTTCCTACTATATATAGAACACTCGGTACTTCTATATATAAATAAATGAATAGCAAAGTTCTAAAATCTAAACGATGTTATTGAAAACAAATGATAAACTAAATACTAGTAGGTAGTTTCTCATTGCAATTTTAATACAATTTTACAAAGTTGATTCAGTGAAATTATATTAATTTACCCCTGTGCGTCCGGATATAGATACATGGTTTGTTCGGCTATCTCTTCCTACAGTTTTGGAGCTACAGCTTTAATATTTTGTAGGATGTTTATACACATAATGGAGGTGTGCATGTCCACAGGATTTTGATTTTCTTCAAATATTCTCAAAATGACGGGTAGTTGGACCTGGTCATTTTGTTCGTCCGTCTGGATATAGATACATGGTTTGTCCGGCTAACTCCTACAGTTTTAGAGCTACAGCTTTAATATTTTGCAGGATGTTTATACCTATAATGGAGGTGTGCATGTCCACAGGATTTTGATTTTCATCAAATATTCTCAAAATTACAGGTAGTTGGACTTGGTCATTTTGTTCGTCTGTCCGGATATAGATACATGGTTTGTCCGGCTATCTCCCCCTACAGCTTTAATATTTTGTATGATGTTTATACACATAATGGAGGTGTGCATGTCCACAGGATTTTGATTTTCATCAAATATTTGATGACAGGTAGTCATTTGTGTATGCCCCCGCGACTAAGCTGAATCTAGATAGAATTATACCCATTTCACCACAGGTAATACCTTTATATTATATTTACATATCAGGAATGACAAATTAAAGGCACTATCTGTATGCAAGTTGAGTATGATAGAACATCATACATAGTGTTAAAGAACTTTTGACTTGTTTATAATTTCTTATGGTCAGGCGGGGGTATCATTTGTGTCTTACAGACATTTAATTTTTTTGAAATCACTTTAATAACAAAACAACTGTCCATAATTATCAAGTGCGGGGCCATACTTCTTTTCTAATTTTTTTATGAATTGAGATAATCCCTTTCACAAAAATGCAAAACCTATAGTGGAACTTGCTGTTATTTAAAAAAGCGGGGAATTTCATTTTTAGTCCGCCTTGCCAAAGGTAATGTGAGCTTTTGCCATCACTTGGCGTTGGTCATCTGTTAACTTTTCACATTTTAATCTTCTGTGAAACTGTTTATGCCAAATGAACTTGCACTTGTTAGTAGGCATCTATGCAAGGTCCTCTTTAAAGATTGCTCATTTCGTCCCGATCAGTTAACAAATGTGGCCGCCACAGGCAATTCTTGTTTCTGATTGGTCAATTTCTGAAACAGCTTGGCCAAATGAACCGAAACAAGGAAGGTCCTCTATAAAGATTGCTCATTTCGTCTCCATCTATTAACAAACATGGCCGCCACAAGCAATGCTTGTTTCTGATTGGTCAATTTCTAAGAAATCTCCCCTGAAACCGCTTGGGAAAATGAACCAAAACTTGGTAGGAAGCATCTATGTAAAGTCGGCTATAAAGATTGCTTATTTCGTCCGGATTCGTTAACAAACATGGCCGCCACAGGAAATTCTTGTTTCTGTTTGGTCAGTTTCTAAACAATCTTTTCTTTTGAAACCGCTTGACCAAATGAACCGAAACCTGGTAGGAAGGTCCTCTATAAAGATTCATTCTAATTTCGTCCCGATCCGTTAACGTACATGGCTGCCATAAGGCAATTCTTGTTTTTGGTTGGGCGATTAAAAAAAATCTCCTCTGAAACAGAGTAGCCAAATGAACCAAAATTGGGTAGGAAGCACCTATGGAAGGTTCTATATAAAGTTTCTTAGATGCAGAATGAAAGGGGAGCAAGACGGACTCGACCCACTGAGCCTCTAGTTTTTTATCCAATTTGTTTTGCAAAATGACCATATATACGAGTCATTTGAAGAACCATAAATAATGTAGCTATTTTATTTTGAAGAGACACAAATTACGAAATTTGCATATTTGGAAGGTATATAGAAATACTATTTTTCATCTAATTATGAAGTGGTCTATTTCTTTTGATTGTTCCCTAGAGCTTGTATGTGGACAAATTGCATCTATCTCTTGTGGTTTACCGAACCAGGCCTAATTCCGAATGTTAACTCTATAAAGACAATTAGCTATTTTTATATGGGAAAGGGGCCACAACACCTTTTCAATCTTGCTTATAGGACAGCAAAAAAATGTGATTGTATTATGACGACGCCGCCGTCTGTAGACGGAAAGGTTTATGTGCGATACCGTTAATTATAGGTGAAATTATCTTTATAGATTATTGAAGCGTAATAAATTTTTGCTATTTTCGAAAAAGAGGCCAAAATTTTGAAATTTCTCGTATTGAATGGTATAGAGCATTTTTATTCTTTAACCAATTTTAATGCATTTTTTTTGCTAAATGATCATCTTCCTGTGTGATAGCTATTTTATTTGGGTTCAAATTCCAAAATTTTGCACATTTGGAAGGCATATTTGTAACACTTGAAATAGTAAAACAATATAGATGTTCAAAATACAGTGGGTCCAGTAAATTGCTGTGTCGAGAAAAATAGTTTCCATAGTTCAGCGTTCTCTTGTCGATATGCTGCGATCTGCGTAGCACTTATATTTTTTCTTTGAATTTATTGTGACCAGTACTTCAGCTAGTATTCCAGAGAACTTTCTCCATCATTAATGGTTTTCAAGTATAACTTGATTGCAATATATTTTGTGCAGAAGGAAGTCCTTGTTGACTTGCTTCTGTCTTGTGTTTCACCCTGCGTAGCGTTTGATTTAAACTCCTCGAGACATTTCTTGGATAATGTTTGGCATGTCTCTTGGGTTCCCAAGATACAAATGAGATAGGGAATCAAAATAATATGTGTCTGCTTACTTGGCATTCGGGCAACATTAGTAAATAGTTTAGTGACCTCGTAATAAATATAGCATGTAGTAGTTCTTGAAGAGAAGTTAAAAAAATGTTTTAGCCTGTCAGAGACCAGGCCAGCCAACTTATATTTATAATTGCTCTAAAGATAATAACATTACTAACCTTTAAAAGACGCCGAAAGAGAAAAATTCTAGCAAATCTCATGGTGAGTAAGAAAGCTTTTGTTGTGAGGAAGAAGTTTGTAATGTCTCCTCCAAGCAGGCACATTGAATTTCGAATTGCTCTGTAAAGCAACAGCATACCTGGCAAGTTTGGTGACCTGCAACTGACATGCAGTCGTTCGAAGGAACGAGTCTGAAATGTTGGAACCGATAGGAGCCTGGCGACCATCTTGGATTTGGAACTGCTCCGATAAGTAACAACACTCCAAAGGGTATATTTTTTTTTTACCATTTTGGTGACATGGATGGCAACACTTCTTCAGAACCACAAGAGGAGCATTTCTGGCAAGTCTGGTTACTTCATATGAAGTACATGTAGTTCTGTACACGAACTTATTTCGGAGCTCCGACAATACAATTTGATTTCACTCCTTCTAAAAAGTAACTACACTTTTTCAGAACCCCCAGAGGAACGTGTATGACGCAAGTCCGTCAAATTGACATAAGGTAGTTCTGGAGAAAAGTTCGTAAATGATTGGGCCAATCAGAGGCAAGGGCGGTCACCTTGAATTTGGAATCGCTCTGAAATTAGTAACAGCACTTTTACGGGACATGGGCATTGAAGAACATTTCTGGCAATTTTGGCGACTTCACATGCAGACGTTTTAATGAAACCAGTTTTAATATATTCAAGGTTTCAAAAACCAAGAGTTTGTCTTGTCTCGTCTAACAGAAAATTGCATACACACATGTAATATAATCTAAATGTGGCCCTCAGTCAAGATTATGACTGCTATTGACACCTAAATATTCACCATTTTTAACAACTTCTAACTTATGGCTGTGTAAGGAATAATTAAATGAAAGAGGTTGATTCTTTTTTGAAGCATGAATGACAAAACATTTTTTCGGGATTAAATTTCATTTGCCAATCATTTTCCTCCTATTTCTCAAAATTAGATATGTCTTCTTGGAGTAAGTCCGAGTTGGATATATTTAAGATATAAATCATGGAAGCCAGAATGTGTTGGAAGTTTTAACATGGGTTGGCCGATAAAATTTACTAATATCCGCTAACCCATGTTAAAACTCGAAGCATATTCCATGATTTATTTCGATTCTGATATGTCTAAAAGTACAAATACGGTAGTATACTTTGATTGGAAGAATTTATATTTACGTTTGCGGAAAATGTCGCACACAATTTATGCTGCCAATGGAAAAGTCAGTCACATTCACCGGCGCATGTGCGAATGAGATTATACCATCGATAAATCGCTCGTTTGTCTATAAAGCGAAAGAATAACTCTTCTATACAACAACCAGTCTTCAGCAAGAAGTCGTGCACTATAGGTAACATATTCCGGTAAATAGCTGATTAAAAGTAATAATGATGTAGATCCTAAAATCGCCCCTCGGAGGGACGCCAGAGTCGACAGCTATTTAGACGATATCCCGCGATACTAAAAATGGAGGAATGCTGCCGCCATTGATTATACAATGAGTATACCGATGTTTATTGAAAGTAGCACAATGCTTGTAAAATATATCCCGATACATATTGAAGGCATACTGATGCTTATTGAAAGTATCCCGATGATATATAGGGTCTAATACCGGGAGAGGTGCAAGATCGTAAAATATGTGACACCCGAGGGTAAGATTTAAATCGTATCGGACGATGCTTGCCGAGTCGAATACGATTTAATTCTTACCCGATGTTGTCTCAGATTTAACAATCTTGCACCTTTCACGATATTTGGCTCTTTTTCTCGCCCCTTTCTATCGTGTCAATGTTTGTTTACTTTGAGCAAATATAGTGCTCTCCCTTGTAACTAACGTAAATTAAAAAAAATTACCTTCCTTTGACCAACGTCAAATAACTTTATTATCAGAATTTATCACTGTTGTGGTAGCATTTAAAGATACTGCCTATATATTTTTATTATGAAATATATCTAAAATACAGCCAAAATACGTGTATATATCTTACTTAGAAAATGGAAAATAATTTTTGGGGGAAAAGCGCGTGTAGATTGTCTTATAGATATACAGAGTTGTCGGTTCTTGCAGGCTCTCTATCTCTGTAAACGTCTCGATTTTACAAGATTCTTGTAAAATATTAATATACTCTAGATTTTGCTTCTAAGACGCTATTCGTCTTTTTTGCATATATCTTTAGTTTTGAGGTGAAATATGATTTAATTTGAGGCGAAATACCATTTTAAAAAAGCTATATTTATAGGGACTATATTTTTGCGAAACGTTTTCCTATTCGGAGTAATTTGGTTTACTTATTCATCCGATAAAATGTCAACATTAGATACAATTGTTAAAGTTTATGACAAGAACATCGTGTTGAAGGACTGTCAAAGGCAAGCTTTTGAATATCTACATCAAAAATTGTCACATGATCGTTCTTACATGATCACGTGTTTTTGGGACTACTTTTGAGACATTTACAGAGATAGAGCCTGCAAGGACCGACAACTCTGTATGGGAGATTGATAGATAGATAGATAAAAAAAATCTTTTTCACCTAAATTAACGGACTACTTTATCCAAGGAGTGAGAAAGTTAAAACTATCCCTGATGCTTGTTAACAGTGCCACGATGCTTTCAATAAGTATCTGAATACTTCTTATATAAGAGATATTTCCAGTAAGCATCCCGATACAAAGTTTATATCCAATATTAGTGTTAATTTGTTTAATAATATAACGAGACTTATTTAAATGGAAACAACATACCATTCTTCCATCCATAAATTGATATGAACAACTACTCGTAGCCTTAAGAGAGGGATGGCATATGTACAGATTCCACCACCATATATGTAAAGAGACAACTATGTATGTGTAATATTTGTAAATACATGCAACACCGTGTATAAGCAAACACTAGGGGGGTAGTTTTGTAAACCAAGAGGTGTACGTTTTTTTAGGTTGTTTTTACCAGTCGCAGAAAGAAGTGTATGAACTATAAATAAAATGTAGAAAGGGACATTGTTATATACCACGGAACTCAGCAGAAAATGGGCTTTCATTTGGTATTTTTCTGGGTTCTCTGGAGCATCCTGGTTTTGCAAACACTTCGACAGTTTGCTCATATTTTCTCATTTTGGGGGGTCGAGTCGAAATTATCATCAATTTCTGTCAAATGTGATACCTACCCTAACCTGACAGAACACAAATTATAGTATAATTGACGATTCTTCACAGTGAAATCCCCCACATAATCATAAACTTCTTCTTTTAGCGTTTATGCATCGATATATTCGAACAGCCCCCCGCAAGTAAACACGAGTGTCCCCCCTAGGTAAACATCCATCATCGATGCAAACTGTCGAAGTGTTTGCAAAACCAGGATGCTCCAGAGAACCCAGAAAAATACCAAATGAAAGCCCATTTCCTGCTGAGTTCCGTGGTATATAACAATGTCCCTTTCTACGCTTTATTTATAGTTCATACTCACTTTTCTTTCTGCGACTGGTAAAAACAACCTAAAAAAACATACACCCCTTGGTTTACAACCCTCCCCCTAATGTTTGCTTGAACACGGTGTGTAATGTGAATTTATTAAAATTGTTGAATTTGTCTCTACACCAGAGCAACTGTACTCAATCCTTCGACATTTACACTGATCAAGGAAGAAGAAAAACCAATTCCCAACACAGAATACCCAAATTAACCATGTAGTTTTGGACATGTGATTTACATTATAAAATGACATACGGAAACTAATCTGAATTTGCCTTTGGACTATAATACTGTTACACAGAATGCAAGAAAAGCCATTTTACCACAATCAAATGTGTGTGTGTGTGGGGGTGGGGGGTCCTTTTCAAAATTAAGTAGTTTGAAGAACAAGTGGTGACAGGCACACTTGCATACATGTGCATTACAAATCCAGTAAACAAGCTACAAAACGTTTGTTTGGATTGATTTTTGTTAGCAAAACGATGTGACAATGTATTAATCTCCTTAAAGTAACTAATAATCTTTTTTCTGTATAATGTTACAGAACTGTGAGGGATATTGAAGCTAATGTTTTAATATCAAAATCTGATTAACTTCATTTCAAGGAATTGTAACCAACCATAGTATTCAAATATTTCTTTACACTTTACAAATAGAAGCTTAAGGGTGTGGAGAAAATACATTTCTCTCTCTTAGAATTGTTATCTTGTAAATAAGAAGTTAAATGTAAAATATTTTTAATCCCATAAAATAAATCAACAGTAACATGTGACAAAATAAAATTGCACTTGATAAAATTAGATGACTCCTTTCAATATGATTGAAATAATGCTATTCATAATACAATGCATAAACTGTTCCAACTGCAAAGATATATTTGTTATGGAATGATGAGGCAGCAAAATTGTCTCTGTCATGATCCCAAAGATATCTACTACCAATCCTTACACCTTGGTCATTTTGTTGTCCAATAGTCACCAGACTTATTATCTTGTATCTATAACAGACAAAAACCATTGTACAGACAGATGTTAATATATAGATTTATAATTTTATACCTTGTACACATTGTAATTATTATCAAACATACTATTGGAGCTCTGCTGATTTGGTGGTGTTCCTTTTGCTCAATGTTAGTTTGCTGTCAAGTGTTTTGTAGATCATTGTAATGTTTGTTCTTTTTGACCATTTGTTGTCTATTCTTCGGTTTACCGATTTTGATTATCCATTTTGTATCTTCGAACTTTTTTTTTCAAAGTATGAATTCTCTTGCCTATAACCTATGTCATTTTTGTTCAATTAATAGACTGATATCTTGTGCCCACAGAGAAACTCTTGTATAGTCAGATATACAAGAAAGGAGAGGAAAACTTTGAAGCTTAACCCAATTGTATAAATTCATAATTTTTACATTTTTTGCCAGGTACCAATAATACACACTCTTGAATACCTCCTCTACAATGTTAATTTTCTACATTTGGTTACAGTTGTAGATCCACTATTACAACGAAATAATATCATGTGTCAACAGGTGCTTGTATGTCCATCCAGTAGTTACAGTACAATGATGCACAGGACAGTGTAAGCACATCAAATGGGTCTCATGAATATGCCTGTGATGCTATGCATGACAAGTCCAGTTTATGATTTTTATTTTAAAAAGAAATACTGGATCGGTCTTCTATGTAATTTTCACACATATCACATAAGATACATTGTAGATACAACATTTGCTTTTCTGAGTACCTGATAACACAGACAGTGAGATGTTAACAGCAAACGTCATTAAAAAAAAACACATGCCACCTGCAATGTAGATGAGGAACCATAGCTCTTAATGGTATTTTTTAAGGTAAGAGCTACGGTTCAACAGCTAGATGCAATGATGCCCCCACCAGTTCGTTCATTGACACCATTGATTCAATTAAACCTATGGATCCTTGCTAGTGTTGTATAACTATTGAACAAATTTGTGTGATTTCCCTAAAGTAATTACGATAATGATGTTTTGTGCAATCTGCTTAAAATATTAATTTCTAATAGAAACAGGTTTACCTGATGTGTTGTGGTACTAAGTTTTTACATAAAAAAAAGGCAATCAGTTAATTTTCACTTCAGAAAGATAAATCAAATAAATATGCAATCAGTTCAATACAATTCTGACTTAAAGAGGCATTAGCTACTATTTTGACCAAAAAAAATATATGTTTTGGAAATAGGTAAATAGCTTTAAAATGATGAAATAAGGGTAAATATTTCATATTAAACAGCTTATTGTACCAATTTTCACCTTTTGAGAACGAAAATTACCATCGATTTATTATTTCCTTGCAAGCAAATAATTTGACCTCGCTTTCTTCGTGTGCAACTGACCTTACTAGTGACAGGTAAAAACGAATAATTTGTATTTTGTCGCCTATTAACTGCAAACTTGCATGGTTCTTTGTCCGTAATTAACGCCGACTAAAAGCAGATTCACAGAAAATAAGAAATAAGTGCATTGTTGTACTGATTTAATGACGATTTTGCAAACCCCGTAAACAATGCCGATAATTAGGGGTCCGACCTATAATCCGATAGTCCGACAGTCCGATAGTCCGACGGTCCGATAGTCCGACAAATGCTTTATTTCTTTGAAAGTTAACACTATAACATGTGTAATATGGGGCCAGAAACCGAACCGTTTACTCACCAAAGAAAGGTCCAGAACATCGGAAACACGATATCATAGACGGACAAACAATTGGCAGGGACACACAAGAGCTATAAAAAAAACCACATATATGAACAACGCGGACTCCATAAAAACCTGGATCCAGTCGTGATGTACCGGTAGTGTAAGTATCCCTTATATTTTTTAGTAGCGACTACTTCAGGCTTTATTCAAGTAGCGTGTAGCCGAGTCCAGCCAAGAAAAGTCACTATTGAAAAAAAAGATAAAATAAATGAATACAAAAAAAAAGGAAAAGACAAAAAGAAGAGCGTACCAGTGTTTCCCCGCCCTTTATCATGGAATATTTATGTTAAAAAGCAATGTCGACACATCAATAGAGCTGGCTACAATAATGTGTGCGAATTGATTGATTGATTGATTGATTGCTTGAAGTCCAGCAAGCAATATTTCAGTCATATTCAGGATGAGAAAAGTTTGTAAACAAACAATAAGAAAGAGGGGACTCTGGGATGGGTCAACATGGGCAACGACTTAACACGAGAACATGTTTTTCTGTCTCTTCCGACGACAAGTTGGTCCTATTTTTATTCCCCGGGATTCCGACGGGTGACCCTGCTATAGTCGCCTTCTACGACAAGCGCATATATAAAAAGTTACGATTGAAGGAATTGTCCCTAAGTGACCCCTTATATCACGGAAAGAAACAGCATCGGAATATGACAAAATAAACAACTGTGCCATGATAACCCTCCTCCCCCCGCCCCGCCCCCCCCCCCCTTTGTGACAATTGAAAGTCAGTTGCTCAGCGTGAGAACAGTAATTAATATGCTGCATTTTTTAAACAAATTAATTGTATATACCATAAGAAAACTGGCGTTTTCCAAACTGTCTAAAATCACACCTCTCACTTGCTCCCCCTTTTATCAATACAATGTATGTCACGACGTGACCTATCAGTAAAAGGGGGAACAAGTGAGAGATGTTATCGTACGAGGCGTGGATGGACGGACGAACAGCGGTATGCCATAATAAACCCGTATTTTGACGGGCGTATAAAAATGAATGGCCCATATCCTGAAATTACGAATATATCATCTTTGGCCAAATTATTTTTCAAAACTTTCATCAGTTTAAAGCATTTGTCGGACTATCGGACTGTCGGATTATAGCTACGGCCCCGATAATTAATAAGATGGCGTCCATTTCTTGATCGATCTCAAAACACGAGCAGTTGCACCTTTTCCCCCCGATGCGCGTACATTTCATAACATTTATAAGTTACAGAAACACGTTTTATTAAGGCATCAATCATATCTGATAGTTTTTATGGGTAACAAAAATTTACGATTTTGTCAGATAATGCCCCTTTAAAGAAATGCAATATCATAAAGATTTCTCACTGGGAGATTTTTTTAAATATATAATTTTCAATTGCATAGGATATACATATTATGCTTATGGAATAATTTGGGTATAATTTTGTTCACTAGCAATGCTAAACTTTCTTTTTTTAATTTATTTTAATCTTACCTTTTAAAATTTAATTCTTTGACCTTGGCTTTCAATTCCTCTGCAAGTGTCTTAGTTAAGACAGAACATTCAGCCGATTCATACTTCTTGCCTGCAGATGAAATGTAAATATTCATATAGTCCGAGTCTTATCTGTGGTGAAAGAGTTTGTCGCGACAGTCAGTTTTGTACTCTTCCATAACAATTTTTAAGCTACAATATTTTCACCAAACAGTCAAACAAAACCACAAAACTTGCATAAAATAATCTTTGTTGAAAATATGAGGCCTACACTCAACAAGATTTAAAATGAATTATGTTTTTATATTAATTATTAGTATTTTTTTTCCGCAAGACAAGGATTATCAGGTCCATAGCAGATGAGCTCGGTAATTTCACAATTTTAACACAGCTTTGTGATTTTTTTGTTGTGTTTTGACCTTTTTTTTTAATGAAAGGTTTAGTGACGTCACGTTAGACCGCGCATGACAAATGACCAACAGCTGATAATTTCTAGTATCACGAGTCGGTGGTCAACTGAACGTTTTTACTAAATTTATCGGGTAGTAAAGATCAAAGGAAACTAACAAATTACCGATAAAAATAAATATCAGGAACGCTACTTTTCAATAAAAACTTTAAGTTCATTTTCATAAATTAAATCATAGGTTTTTAAAAATTCATGTTTTCAATATTGACACAAATTATGCTTAAATTGTCGTTTTACACTCAACTTTATACTTATCTGAAGCTGGGACAACTTAAAAAAATAGTTGCAAAAAAGGTACTCCTGGAGTAGTTTCTCATCTGCGCGTACGACCACTCGCCTATAAAAAGGGGTATGTCCACTGGTTGTGCCAAGCTAATCCAATTTAGGACACAGACGAGTGTCTCGTGTGTGGAGAGTGCCACCATCCCTTGCATGTACAAGAGTGTCTCGGGTGTGGAGAGTGCCACCATCCTTGCATGTAAAAGAGTGTCTCGTGTGTGGAGAGTGCTACCATCCTTGCATGTAAAAGAGTGTCTCGTGTGTGGAGAGTGCCACCATCCTTGCAAGTAAAAAGAGTGTCTCGTGTGTGGAGAGTGCCACCATCCTTGCATGTAAAAGAGTGTCTCGTGTGTGGAGAGTGCCACCATCCTTGCATGTAAAAGAGTGTCTCGTGTGTGGAGAGTGCCACCATCCTTGCATGTAAAAGCGTGTCTCGTGTGTGGAGAGTGCCACCATCCTTGCATGTAAAAGAGTGTCTCGTGTGTGGAGAGTGCCACCATCCTTGCATGTAAAAGAGTGTCTCGTGTGTGGAGAGTGCCGCCATCCTTGCATGTAAAAGAGTGTCTCGTGTGTGGAGAGTGCCACCGTCCTTGCATGTAAAAGAGTGTCTCGTGTGTGGAGAGTGCCACCATCCTTGCATGTAAAAGAGTGTCTCGTGTGTGGAGAGTGCCACCATCCTTGCATGTAAGAGTGTCTCGTGTGTGGAGAGTGCCACCATCCTTGCATGTAAAGGCGTGTCTCGTGTGTGGAGAGTGCCACCATCCTTGCATGTAAAAGAGTGTCTCGTGTGTGGAGAGTGCCACCGTCCTTGCATGTAAAAGAGTGTCTCGTGTGTGAAGAGTGCCACCATCCTTGCATGCAAAAGAGTGTCTCGTGTGTGGAGTGCCACCATCCTTGCATGTACAAGAGTGTCTCGTGTGTGGAGAGTGCCACCATCCTTACATGTAAAAGCGTGTCTCGTGTGTGGAGAGTGCCACCATCCTTGCATGTAAAAGCGTGTCTCGTGTGTGGAGAGTGCCACCATCCTTGCATGTAAAAGAGTGTCTCGTGTGTGGAGAGTGCCACCATCCTTGCATGTAAAAGAGTGTCTCGTGTGTGGAGAGTGCCACCATCCTTGCATGTAAAAGAGTGTCTCGTGTGTGGAAAGTGCCATCGTCCTTGTATGTAAAAGTGTCTCGTGTGTGGAGAGTGCCACCATCCTTGCATGTAAAAGAGTGTCTCGTGTGTGGAGTGCCACCATCATTGCATGTAAAAGAGTGTCTCGTGTGTGGAGAGTGCCACCATCCTTGCATGTAAAAGAGTGTCTCGTGTGTGGAGAGTGCCACCATCCTTGCATGTAAAAGAGTGTCTCGTGTGTGGAAAGTGCCATCGTCCTTGTATGTAAAAGTGTCTCGTGTGTGGAGAGTGCCACCATCCTTGCATGTAAAAGAGTGTCTCGTGTGTGGAGTGCCACCATCATTGCATGTAAAAGAGTGTCTCGTGTGTGGAGAGTGCCACCATCCTTGCATGTAAAAGAGTGTCTCGTGTGTGGAGAGTGCCACCATCCTTGCATGTAAAAGAGTGTCTCGTGTGTTGAGAGTGCCACCATCCTTGCATGTAAAAGAGTGTCTCGTGTGTGGAGTGCCACCATCCTTGCATGTAAAAGAGTGTCTCGTGTGTGGAGAGTGCCACCATCCTTGCATGTAAAAGAGTGTCTCGTGTGTGGAGTGCCACCATCCTTGAATGTAAGAATGTCTCGTGTGTTGGTAGTGCCACCATCTTTGCATGTAAAAGAGTGTCTCGTGTGTGGAGAGTGCCACCATCCTTACATGTAAAAGAGTGTCTCGTGTGTGGAGAGTACCACCATCCTTGCATGTAAAAGAGTGTCTCGTGTGTGGAGAGTGCCACCATCTTTGCATGTAAAAGAGTGCCTCGTGTGTGGAGAGTTCCACCATCTTTGCATGTAAAAGAGTGTCTCGTGTGTGGAGTGCCACCATCCTTGCATGTAAAAGAGTGTCTCGTGTGTGGAGAGTGCCACCATCCTTGCATGTAAAAGTGTGTCTCGTGTGTGGAGAGTGCCACCATCCTTGCATGTAAAAGAGTGTCTCGTGTGTGGAGAGTGCCACCATCCTTGCATGTAAAAGAGTGTCTCGTGTGTGGAGAGTGCCACCATCCTTGCATGTAAGAGTGTCTCGTGTGTGGAGAGTGCCACCATCCTTGCGTGTAAAAGAGTGTCTCGTGTGTGGAGAGTGCCACCATCCTTGCATGTAAGAGTGTCTCGTGTGTGGAGAGTGCCACCATCCTTGCATGTAAAAGAGTGTCTCGTGTGTGGAGAGTGCCACCATCCTTGCATGTAAAAGAGTGTCTCGTGTGTGAAGAATTGATATTCGGACATTACCAGAACAAACTAAAGATTATTTTTGACACAAAAACAAAATTCTCCCTTACATTCTCTCTTATTTTAAGAAACAACTTGTAATTCCAATTTAAAATTGCGCGTACAACCTTTTTGACGAAATATTCTAGTTCTTTTAAAAGTGATCTGATCAAAGTATCATAATAGTATGAAAAATCTGCATAAGGCAATAAAAAGACTACATGAAAGTTTTGAGGCAACCTCATTTACGATGTAGGAGATACGCGTATAAACTTTTTTTTTAAATGAAATGTGAAAAAGTGCACTAACACCTTGCGAAATGGTCTGATAAAACTATCGTTACGATATGCGAATATTCATACCAGAAAGCATGTCAAGTTTTGAGGAATTCCCATTTAAAATGCACGAGGAGTTGCGAGTAGAAAAGGGTTTTCTTAATGAAATATATAATGGAAAAGGGGCAACGACTCCTTCAAAAATGGTCTGATAAAAATGTCCAAATGATATGCAAGCATGACAAGTTTTGAAGCATTTCCAGTTAAAATTTAGGAGGAATTGTGCATACAAACTTTTTGATGAAATATTCTAAGTGAAAAAGAGGCAATAACACCTTAATAAATGCTATCCCACTCATCATATGATATAGTAATTAACAAACATGCAGCCTTGTGACGAATTCCTATTTAAAATGTAAGGGAATTTGAACATATAATTTTTTTGATAAAATGTTATATATAAGATAAAAGTGGTAATAACTCCTTCGAAAAGGTAATAAGCAACCATGGAAATGTTTGAGGAATTCCCATTTAAATGTAGGAAATGCACGTACAAACAGGACAATGTGTTTCCCTCTGAAGGAGGGAGACATAACATAATGACTTGCAAACATCAAATAGACCATAAGTGGTCAAACTACACAATCAAACATCTGCACAAAGAACTGTCATTTTTCAAAGATGTAAGGTACATTCATTGTTAGCTTTGTGGGTTCTCCTCAAATCCAGACAATTACAAATGATATTTTACATGAAACATTTTAAATTGATAACTCATTATTTGCAAGAGAAATTTGAAGACACCAACATGGTAATCAGAGGAAAACAGACAACACATCGGCCAAATGACAAGGGACAAACAATGATCTACAAAACACTACACAGAAAACTAACGATTGAGCAACCCCAATAAATACCGGGAATGAAATCGGGTACCGCGGAAGGGTAGGCAGTTCCTGTGTCACTAGTGGCACCCGTCGTGTTACTATTATTACAAACCTAGTGATAAATCATGAATGGGGAAAGTACCGGATTGCGATAACAAACTAAACATATCCTGGACATTTGTGACACAAATATTCCGGAACTGTCAACCAAGTCATGGTGGTTACCGTAAATATTTCGAACTGGCGACATCAACGTCACCACTAGGAACCATTTGTTCAGTAGCTTCCTTGTTAGCAGCAATCATTTATCAAGGAAATCATTGTAGGAAAAAAGAGAACACGCCCTTTTTGACACCTCGAGGCCTTTTGTTTGGAAATAGGTAAGACTATAATCCCAAAATAAATCCCAACCTTTATTCTGTCCCGAGGGTCACAGAATTCAAATTTTAGACGGATGGGTCAACTAAAACAAATATTGCACAGACGGACGACGACGACATCAACGACAAGACGGTCATAGCATAATACGACCCCAATATTTTTGAGGTCGTATAAAAAGATCCAACAAAACTGTGGAAAACGATGATGCGAAAGGAATGTGAACACGAATGTGGAACTTTTACAATAAATTTACGACAGTTTAAAAAATATATTCCACATTGCATTTGTTAATTAATGAAAACATTTTGTTATTACATTATACACAATAAATTAAACTTGACTAACCTTCCAGATATTTCGTTAATATGTCATCTATAATTGGCTTAACCTTGTCTGCTCTAAACTTTGTGTATGGTTCTATTTGATATGTATTTTCGTAGAATACCTAAAAAATATAATGAAAAAGTAATAAAATAAATAAAAATAGAACAAAACAAATAATAACTGTTTATAGCATTGTTTTTATTGAACAACGGAAAGACAAAAAAATACAAAGTTATAAATACCTTCTTGGCAGGTTTACCCGAAGATTCATCACCAAAATTTCTAGGTTCATAGGTAAAAGAGGTTATGCTCGAACCTGCAGCAGCAGGTTGTTTTTTCTCTGGTATATCAAATAGACTAGAAACTCTCTCTGCTAGTTCTTTACCCGTTTTCTCCATGTTTCAGGCACACCTGTCAACAAAACAATAACAATAATGTGATGATGATGCTGGGTGATAATTGTAGTGTGAGGTCACGCTATCTACAATGCTATTATTTATGTACAAAGTAATTGTGCATTGATTAACACCTCAATTCATGGCGAGATTGCTCGTCCTTTTGAAGATCGATTGTTCACGTAAGAAGTATTATTTAGCCATTAAATCTAGCAAAAGCTGTTTCATGACCACCAATTGAAGAAACAGGTAAAATTGAAGTAATTAAGTAGCTGTAAATAGCCATTTACATCAAAGTAGTAATATAAAGTTTACCCAATGAATCCTCGTTCCCAGATTTATGTTGAAGTTGTTATGACTACTTGTAGAAATTGGCCATATTCCGTTACATTTCCGATTATTTGCATATAAATGGATGCTTAATGTAATATATAAAAAAGAATTGTCATAATAATTGTAAATTATTAATAATAATCTTGAAACTAATCAATAAACCTTATATTTCTTGAAAGTTAAATCTAATTCATAATTAATAACTAGACTAACTTGAGATTGTACTTTTTTATGGCGATCACTCATTTCATGTCTTGCTTTAGAATATTGGGTATATATATTACAAATGATTAAACAAAAGGTAGATACCATCATGTTTTAACCGAGGCGTAGGAGCAGTGCCGTCTTAAAACATGGGCACGCTGGGTAGTTGACCCCATGCTAATCTATGTATCTAGTGTATGTTGTGTACAACTTGTTTTTTTTTAAATATTTAAACACTGATTTTGTTGGAAGTACCAATCAATACACACACTTTTCAAAGTGGCACGTGCACCGCCACCCCACGCCCTTGTATAATAATTTTGTATACCTTTTTTGTTCGAGTTTGCTGAAAGCAAACAGTCAAAGATTCAAACACTTCATTGATTACATAGCATAATATTTACAAATTCAGACACCCCCTCATTTGTTCATTATAGAATATGATTGTTACATATAAATTAAATCTATCGAAAAGTATTGCATTTGATGTAGATAAAATAAAAATGGTTTTCAATATTAAATTGAATAGAAGTACATATTTATATGTGTGAGCTTGAGTTATACATGTACACTCTTGACAATGGAACAATACTGCCGAATAAAGATATAAAGGCTATACTGTGTAGTGATGTCATATTGGTGATGAACCTATGGTATAGTGGTCTCAATTTCAGAACTACAACATACTATTACTATATAGGTTGTTTTTCTGAGGAAAATATGGTAATCCAGTGATAATTATTTACAAACAGCATATACACTTTGCACGGTGATATCAAATCAGAAAACGACGGCTTTAGTTTGGGAGATTTAGTTGAGATTCCCGAAATGAACAAGGGAAGGGGTAGGGTTTATGGGTATTTAACATCATTTTCAAAAATATTTCAAATACTGTGTCAGCTTTATTAATGGAGGAACAAGGGAAGGGGTAGGGTTTATGGGTATTTAACATCATTTTCAAAAATATTTCAAATACTGTGTCAGCTTTATTAATGGAGGAACAAGGGAAGGGGTAGGGTTTATGGGTATTTAACATCATTTTCAAAAATATTTCAAATACTGTGTCAGCTTTATTAATGGAGGAACAAGGGAAGGGGTAGGGTTTATGGGTATTTAACATGATTTTCAAAAATATTTCAAATACTGTGTCAGCTTTATTAATGGAGGAACAAGGGAAGGGGTAGGGTTTATGGGTATTTAACATGATTTTCAAAAATATTTCAAATACTGTGTCAGCTTTATTAATGGAGGAACAAGGGAAGGGGTAGGGTTTATGGGTATTTAACATGATTTTCAAAAATATTTCAAATACTGTGTGAGTTTTATTAATGGAGGAAACCGGAGTACCAATACTTGGAGAAAACCCCGATCTGCTGCATGTTAACGACAAATTATCACATAATGGTGTTTACATTTCACCATGAAATATGATCGGGATTGATTTGTTTGACATTACCATGATATACGATTAGCATATTGGGTTTATTTGCACAATTTTAAACAGGCAGATTCGGTGAATATCACGGTCTAAAATAACAGAATTGTGAAAAGGGTGAATACATTACAACAATTGCATTTCTCTTCACAAGAATTTCGAATTTATGTCGCTTTGAAATGATCTCTTTACTGCTTCTAAAGGTTTGAATTTAGAAGTAGTACAGTTGTGTCATTTTCTGGTAGTCCTTTTTTTTAACATGTAGTGAAATGTAAGCATAGGAACAGAGAGTGTGTATGCAAAAAAAGTGGGGGGGGGGGGGGGGGGGGGGTACATGCTCCTCCCACTTTTGAACTGTATTTGCCCTCCTCCCCAACGTTTTTGGCAAAAATTAGAAATAACTGCATCTTTTTTCTTGAACCACCCACCCAATTATTTCCATTCCATTTCTAAAACTTGCCTCTTCCACTTTAAGGTTCCCTCTAAACACTTGCTCAACCACTTTCCGATCCACTCTATTCTATTTCTTTACTGCCTAGGGCTAAACTCATCACAGGCAAGTGACATCATCAAGTGGTGTCGGTTAAAGGATCCATGGATCATATTTACAATTAAAAACAAAAGGTTCGCAGTATCTAGGCTGTGAGAAGTTGTAGACGGGAGCTGAACTCGTCTATAGTTTTGACGTGTACAAGTTCGGGTGGTACTCTGATGGTATGTGTAATAAAACTGTTCTTGTACTGCTCGTAGTTTGCCGGTAGCTGAATAAGTGCTGGATGATGAGTGCTGGTGAAACGTATTGGAGTCTGAACGTAGTCAGGAATTATAACTGGTGTAAGTTGGTTTAAGGCTTTGTAGAAATTGGTCAATCTGCGTTTTTTTCTTCTTTGTTGTAGGGGTTGCCAATCTAGCTCTGTAAGCATTGATGTTACGCCTTCTGTATACTGATATTTACCACATACAAACCTTTTCGCTGGATTTTCTCAAACTGGTTTATGTTTTGTTTTAAGTATGGGTCCCAAACAGACGACGCATACTCTAAATGTGGTTGGACTAATGATGTAAAAGCCCTGCTTTTAACTTCTGTTGAACAGTTGTAAAGATGTCTTCGCAGTAGGTTTAAGATCTTATTAGCCTTGCCTGTGATGTTGCTGGTGTGTATTATCCAGGTTAGATCAGAGGTTAACTCTACTCCCAAGTATGGATGATTAGGAACTTGGGACACCTTCTTACTCTCAATGTGATATGATGTTTCTATGTTGTTTCTATGTCTTGTTATTTTCAGTAGGTGGCATTTATCAGCGTTGAAGCTCATTAACCAAGTATTGGACCATTCTATCATCATGTTTAGATCATCTTGCAGTTGTTCTTCATCCTCTCTAGTTTTGATGATACGGTAGAGACGGAAATCATCAGCAAATAGCTTAATGCTTGTTTGTGGTGATGTTTTGTCCCCAATATCGTTCACATAAGTTAAGAACATTAGTGGACCGAACACATTTCCCTGTGGTACACCATACAGCACCGAGGAATCTGGTGAAGATGAACCATCCAGGACTACTTTTTGGTTGTGATGGCAAAGCCATGATTCCATCCACTTTTTGGTCTTTCCACCGATACCATAATGGTTTAATTTACTGAGTAAGCGTCTGTGTGGAACAGTGTTGAAAGTCTTGCTAAAATCAAGGATTAGCAAGTCAGTTGCTGTGCACATATCGAGTCGTCTGGATAGGCCCTCTATTGTGTTCAGGAGTTGGGTTTCACAAGAGTGGTTTGCTCTAAAGCCATGTTGAAATTTTACTAAGATGTTCTTTTGGTCTAGGCGTTTCATTATTTGACTAAATAATATATGTTCCATTGTTTTGCATAGAATACAGGTCAAAGATAAAGGTCTATAATTAGACGGTTTGGTCTTATCTCCTTTCTTAAATACTGCTGTTATGCTTGCCTGTGTCCAATCAGTTGGTACGGTTCCTGTGTCATATGATTGCTGGAATATTACACTTAACACAGGTGCTATCTCACTGGCAACGAGTTTAAGGATCCTAGTCGGAAGTAAGTCTGGCCCACTGGCCTTTGATGGGTTTAAGTCCGAGAGCAATTTTTCAGTCCCATTGGAGGTGAATTCAAAGTCTGACATGGGTGTTTCTGGTTTACCTTCGATGTTTGGTAAATTTCCTGTTGGTTCTTTAGTAAAAACTGATGTGTGTTGGTTGTTTAGAGCTTCAACTTGTTCTGTTGGTTCACTTAATATTTTGGTATGTGGCTTTAGCACTGGGATATTATTAAATTTTTTTAGTGCCTGATTTTTTATGTTTAATGTAACCATCAAATCGTTTAGGGTTTTCCTTAATTTTATCAACATAATTTCGATGTGCTGTTTCTAGAGAGTTCTTTACTAGTTGATTGAGTTTTAGATATCGTCTCCAAGAGTGACTATTTTCTTTTTCTTTCCTGCATTATAGGCTCTTCTCTTTTTCCTAATTAACTTTTTTATTTCTGTTGTTATCCAGGGAAGATTCCACCTAGATGAGATCTTTTTCTGGGGAATATGTTTTTTCATGGCTTCAATAAGTGTATCTTTAAAGTTTGTCCAGTTTTCCTCTACCGTGTTGTTTTGTGGGTTACTTTTCAAGAATTGATCACTACATTCTTTCATGTCATCTTTTACTCCTCCTATGTCCCCTTGTTTGTATTGGTAGACATATCAGTCTGGTTTTCTTTGTCTTTTTTGTATTGGTAGACATATCGGTCTGGTTTTCTTTGTCTTTTTTGTATTGGTAGACATATCGGTCTGGTTTTCTTTGTCTTTTTTGTATTGGTAGACATATCGGTCTGGTTTTCTTTGTCTTATTTGTATTGGTAGACATATCGGTCTGGTTTTCTTTGTCTTTTTTGTATTGGTAGACACATCGGTCTGGTTTTCTTTGTCTTTTTTGTATTGGTAGACATATCAGTCTGGTTTTCTTTGTCTTTTTTGTATTGGTAGACATATCGGTCTGGTTTTCTTTGTCTTTTTTGCATTGGTAGACATATCGGTCTGGTTTTCGTTGTCTTTTTTGTATTGGTAGACATATCGGTCTGGTTTTCTGTCTTTTTTGTATTGGTAGACATATCGGTCTGGTTTTCTTTGTCTTTTTTGTATTGGTAGACATATCGGTCTGGTTTTCTTTGTCTTTTTTGTATTGGTAGACATATCGGTCTGGTTTTCTTTGTCTTTTTGTATTGGTAGACATATCGGTCTGGTTTTCTTTGTCTTTTTTGTATTGGTAGACATATCGGTCTGGTTTTCTTTATCTTTTTTGTATTGGTAGACATATCGGTCTGGTTTTCTTTGTCTTTTTTGTATTGGTAGACATATCGGTCTGGTTTTCTTTGTCTTTTTTGTATTGGTAGACATATCGGTCTGGTTTTCTTTGTCTTTTTTGTATTGGTAGACATATCGGTCTGGTTTTCTTTGTCTTGTTTGTATTGGTAGACATATCGGTCTGGTTTTCTTTGTCTTTTTTGTATTGGTAGACATATCGGTCTGGGCTTCTTTGTCTTTTTTGTATTAGTAGACATATCGGTCTGGTTTTCTTTGTCTTTTTGTATTGGTAGACATATCGGTCTGGTTTTCTTTGTCTTTTTTGTATTGGTAGACATATCGGTCTGGTTTTCTTTGTCTTTTTTGTATTGGTAGACATATCGGTCTGGTTTTCTTTGTCTTTTTTGTATTGGTAGACATATCGGTCTGGTTTTCTTTGTCTTTTTTGTATTGGTAGACATATCGGTCTGGTTTTCTTTGTCTTTTTTGTATTGGTAGACATATCGGTCTGGTTTTCTTTGTCTTTTTTGTATTGGTAGACATATCGGTCTGGTTTTCTTTGTCTTTTTTGTATTGGTAGACATATCGGTCTGGTTTTCTTTGTCTTTTTTGTATTGGTAGACATATCGGTCTGGTTTTCTTTGTCTTTTTTGTATTGGTAGACATATCGGTCTGGTTTTCTTTGTCTTTTTGCTGTCACATTCACATCAAACAGTACTGTGCAATGGTCGCTCATACCTGGGAGAATCTCCATGCCAGAAATGATGTCTGGGTTGGTATCAAACAGTACTATGCAATGGTCGCTCATACCTGGGAGAATCTCCATGCCAGAAATGATGTCTGGGTTGGTATCAAACAGTACTGTGCAATGGTCGCTCATAACTGGGAGAATCTCCATGCCAGAAATGATATCTGGGTTGGTATCAAAAAGTACTGTGCAGTGGTCGCTCATACCTGGGAGAATCTCCATGCCAGAAATGATGTCTGGGTTGGTTGTTAGTGTTAAGTCTAATATATTGTCATTTCTTGTTGGTTGGTCTGTTAACTGGCTGAGATAGTTAGCATTCACAAAGTCTATCATTGTATTATTCAGTTGGAGTGAGTAGTTTGAGTTGTTTCTAATAGATATATTGTCCCAGTTTACATCAGGTACATTAAAATCACCGGTTATTATTGTTTGGTAATACTGTATCTTTGCATGTTAACTTTGATATTGATTCATGCAGTTTGTTGATATCATCTTTTGAAGGTGCTCTGAAGAAGGACCCAATATATAATGGTTTACTTTTGTTAATTTCAAGTTTGATCCACACAAGATGTATCAAGTTCTTTTAAAGGGGTTACTATTAAATAACTTCTTAATGCGATTAGTACTCCTCCTGCACCAAATTTATTGTCTTTTCTATTAACGATCTCATATCCAGAATTTTCTGGTAAAATTGCAGTCACTGATGGTATTATCTAATTTTGACTCACAAATACAGAGTATCTCATGTTTATGGTCTAGTAAGAGATTTGAGAAAAGAGCATGTCGTTTATCTGATATCAAGCTGTTGCAATTTATACTCATGATTTTCATTGTTGGTGTTTTCTGTTTTGCTGATTATTTGTTTTGCAGGGGCACAGTGACCTCTGCTATGCTGTTTTCTTGGTCAGAGCTGCTAATTGACGAATAACTATTTGATAGTACAATGAGTGAGTCGTTGTTATTAAAGACAGTGTTTGAAAATTGTATTGTGCCACAAGGTGGACACACCCAGTTAACTGCACCTCCAATTAACTTATTATATTGTGATGGTGGGATATCAACACATTTTATGTGACACCAAGTGACCAATAGTCACATCTGTCGCACTGTAGGACTCGATGATTGCTCGCTACAGGTCTAGCACAAATACCACACGGACATTTCACTGGCCCGGGTTGTACCTGGATATCGCCACTCGTAGGAGTTGGAAAATTTTTCTAAAGCCGTGAATATGTTCTGATTGCATTTGTTCATAATGTGCCTTTTTCATGTTGTTCAATGTATCAATGACCAGAAATTATTTGGCCAATAATTATTTGACATTGGTCCACAAATGTGATTATTAGACAACTTGAATATTGCATTGCTTTGTCTTATTCATATGTAGATTATTGGGTGTTTTTTTTTATTACTATGTCTACTATTAAAAAGCAAGATATATATATATAGCAAAGAGTTATATTTCAGGACAAATTGTCATTCCTTGGTAACGAATTTGTAAAAATGTTGGTTTTATTCTTTTTTATGTTGTAATTGTAACATTTGAAAGCAATGTAAAGGGTACAATAGCACATGCCCTTGAGATAAAAACATATTTCTTCACTTGAGATAAAAACATATTTCTCCACTTGAGATAAAACATGGTTTCACAAATAAATGTGCATTTCGCTTAATTTGAATGTAACTAAATCTTCAAAATATTGCCATGGATGTTAAATTATTAGGAATGAATTCTTTTATAACATATTGGGATCCTCTGGTTTGATGTCTGGGTACTGGTGACGGCTCCGTGGCTAAAGCAAAAGAGCTACACAACACGCGAGTCTTGGCACGTCTCCATTGTGGCAATAGGGGGCCCCCTCTAAATATGGGCTGTTGGGTTATAATTGGCAAGAATGATCATGAACCACAGGTGTCGTGTTGTGTCAAGCTCCGTGCAAATTAAAAGCCTATTATGTATATATTTCAAAAAGGGGAGGCACATTGTAGACTCTACAAAAGGGTACATTTGTTCGTCCCTATCCGCCTTTCCACACTTCCCCAGTGGCAGTAAAATGTCGTTGCCACAGTTTTCCTGTTCTTCCCTCTTGTTGCATTTATTCTAATTCTGAATAAGTATGAAATAATTGTCGCGACGTTAAGCAACCAAGCTGACCATGTTTTAGTCTATAGAAACTATCTGTATTCTGTATATTGTAATTTGTAGGCTTTGTACAAAAAACGTGATCGGTACATGCAGAGAATCTAATGACGTAATGTACTTTCATTTCGATTCATGGTCCACTGACGACCAATTTTGATTGTTAAAGTAGGTCTAAATATTTTGTTTGTTCTAGCATTTCTGCTTGCTGAACAAAATTTGACGACTCGGAATAACTTATAACGCCAGCGGTCATGTTACAAAAATATCTCATATGCTGTACTTATAATTAAATAGTTTGAACGCTCGGTGACGGTGCTAAAATAAAGCATGAAATATGATATTGTTATGTCAAAATAGTCGTAACAGTGACACTATTTTTTTTCCACATTGACCCTACATTTTATTTATTTATGATTGAACGTCGAATGCCTGTGGCTGTGCTTGACACTTGTGAAATTGTGTCAATTATTTATTTGCAAAAAAAAATGTTACAGAACTGGAAAAGTATCTTTATCGCCGTTTGTGGTTCTCGTATTTTCCCTACGTTACTTAATGCAGTAACTTGACATTTTGGTCTTATCTATGGCCGAATTTTTCGTAAATTCACAAGGGAAGTTACCTGCAAAAGGTATTCGAATCTGCCGCTGTCAAAACTCAATACGCACGCGCGGTATAATAGAATAGTAAAACAAAAACGATGTGCAACGGTCAAAACCCGGAAATGTGTCACTGACGAAATCGATAAAACGAGAACACAGTAAACTATTTGACTCTGAAATATATTTGGATATTTTGGCCTTATGTCCCACATGTAACCTAGATTGTTACAAATTTTAAACGTCCATATTCAATAAAACAACTGAATGTAGATTGAATTAGATGTGGGAGTATTAAAACTTTCAGACATGCTGCTATGTTAGTATGTATTACATGGTGAATTATTGATGATAATTTGCTGTTGTCTTTATTTCATTGTATGATATTTATACTGTATTGTGTTATATGCCTTCAACCCCTTTGGAGTAAAATTATATGAAGTGGTATGCTATTTTATTTTTATATTTTTATTTTGGAGTGGCTATTCGTCCGACATATCCACCACCTTATTCATGTGGCTATTAATTAAAAATGTTTTAATATTTTATTACCATTGCATTGTGTATGTCGTACAACATCATCATTGGGAGGATCGAACTTTATTTTGATTGATTGATTGATTGATTGCCAATTGAACATGTACAGTATTTTCAGCTATATTAATGATGAGAACAGTTAACAAACAATAATTAAGGGACTGACCATTTAACTTGTATAGGGACTGTGTTTTTCCTCGTATTCGTTTTTTTTTTCGCATGAAGCAAAAATCAGATTATTTTCTTTCTACATGTAAAATCGACATTTTTTTCCCAGATTTTTTTTTTGCCTAAAACGTGTAGTTGAAAACTGCAGGATCAGATTACTATTATCACCTGTGATGCTCTTTCACAAAAATTACTCATCCGGAAAAAACAATCCTCTATTGTTCAATAAAGGTACTTCTTAGTGTTATCGAAGTACTATATCTATTACATATTGACAAAGATCGCCTAGTTGCATTATGATTTTATGATGAAGGGTACCTATAAAGTGCGAAACGAAATAGAAACGAAACGAAATCAACGAAAACGAAACGAAACGAAACGAAATCAACGAAATGGAAACGAAATGAAACGAAACCAACGAAAGCAAAACGAAATAGACTAATATGAAGAAAATGGAAGGAAAAAAATAAAAGACAAAACGAAATAAAGAAATAAAAAAAAAAGATAATTCGATTTTTTAAATACAATAATTTTGATTAATTATAACCCATCTTGCATGTCTGTCCGTTACAGTACTCCTCACGTACATTACCCGCAACTCAATCCAAGCCGGGTTTGCTTGCCGACAAACTTTCAGAAGTTCAAATGTCATATTTTTATCTGTGTTTGTGTGTGTGTCAGTATTTATGAATTATAAAGTTTCTGGAGTGGGCATATAGAAAAAAATGGGGGATATGAGGGGGTATGTTCATAGATTGGGATATTGAGGGTTCATTATTCGTCTGATTTTATTACGTTTTTCGTTTGTATTCTACATAAATTTGCCTATTCGGAAACCAAACAGGATGGTCTTGAGTTTCAGATTCTGGGCACTATTTGACTACTGGATTTTCCCGACTTGTCACGTTTAATCCCCATGAGCTTCTTATCGGTTTTGTCTGTTTTTGTGGACTTTCCCTTTTGAATGCGCCTTGGCGTACGGTACCATTGTTATTACCTTTATTCGGTAGTGTGCCAACAGATCTGGCGTAATGTCTTACCGTTGTTCTTTCCGAGATATACAGGGGTCAAAAAGACCCAACGCTATAAACTTTATTTCAAATCCTATTGTTCTATTTTGAAGAACTAAAAAAAAAACCAACAGCAACATAACAGGACGTACAGTGAGCGCCCTCCTTACAGAAGAACTTCTGGAAAAAATAATGCTTGCAAAAACTAAACATAAGAAACTTTTATTGAAATCCATTCTGTTGCTTAGGAAGAGTTATGGATAACGCAACAGTATCCTCTCTCTATTGTATAGCCTTGTATGACAATTACATAGCCTTAAATGACAAAGTCCAAAAGTGAAGACATTTTAGCAAGAACTGTTAAAATGGGAAAACAAAAATAGAAGGTGCACAATGCCATTTGGTACTAAAGAATTCATGAAATTAATGAACCTTGCCATATGGTATTAAAGATTTCCTGTAAGATTCATTCAATTCCATCAAGTTGTTAAGGAGGAATTGCATAGGCAGTGAGGGAAGCACTCACGGACAAACGGACATATACTATATACCCCCCTCCCGCTGGATAGCGGGGGGTATAACAATATGTGCCGTATCAAATTTTATTAATACCGGAAAAAAATTTGGAGGGGGGGTGATTTGGGATTTTTTAATATGAAAAGGGATCAAAGGCAAAAAAGGTACTTTTACGAGATACGTAGATTTTTTTTAAATTTCTAAAGTTAATTTTTGATAGGATTTGTAAACATCCGCCAATAAAAAGATTGGGGTATATAGGACTTCTGCTGTCCGTTCGTTCGTTTGTCCATCCGGTCGTCACACTTTTTCGTCTCTCCGACACACTTTTAAATTTTGCTCGAACGGGGGTATTTATTAGTGAACTTTAACTACTACACTTCTGTTATTTTAATTCCTCTCCTTTCAACAGACTTGACGTTGCTCTTAAGGTTCCCAAATTTAAAAGAAGCCACTAAGTGAAAAGGACAGACTCCCGCTGAATAAATGCATAGTATTCTTGTTCAACGGTGATCAAATCCTGTCCTCTCCTGATGAAAGACAGACATGTGTGGGAAGTAGTCTAGCATCGTAATTGTGAAAATAGGTTTGATTTTTTTTAGACCCCTATTATTTTTTCTTCCATTTTCTATTTCGTTTTGTTTTCGTTGATTTCGCTTTGTTTTCGTTGGTTTCGTTTTATTTCGTTTTCATTTCGTTGATTTCGTTTCGTTTCGTTTCGTTTTCGTTGATTTCGTTTCGTTTCGTTTCGTTTCTATTTCGTTTCGCACTTTATAGGTACCCTTATGATGAAGTGATTACTGGCATTCCTCAATAAGAACAAGGACGTATATATGTCCTTGATAACAATGTCTCCTTTTTTGAGTAGCAACATTCACATGTTGTGTGGGTATTTATCCTAAGTATATACATGTATACACATCATTGAAGAACTAAGAACAATATCAGGAAGTTTAGTTACTAAGGAAAAGTTATACCCCTTTTGTTTTAATCCCATTAAAGGGTTAACACTGCCACATTTTTGTGCTTGTCCTAAATCCAGGATATTTTGGTGGTTTATCAATAACCCACAAAGATGATAATTTTGCACACACAAAAATCTGCAGTAAAATTGAATGAAAGATAAAAAAAATAATCAGATTTTGAAGTTCCACCTTTTATGTCAAAAATAGTAATAATTACACAATAACACAATGAATTTTTCTTAACAGGATTTTCGTAAGGAATTCATTAAAAACCTCATAAAGAACAGATGAATAATAAATATGATAAAAATAAACCCTTTTTAGCATTTTGTGGTCACCTGTGTGGAAATGGATAGGGCTAGAATATCCCAAACCAATCCAGGTCTTTATTCTGTGTCAAGTATCATTGCATTAAGATATCAGAAACATCAGCCAATTAGAACAAAAGTTATTACATCAAATCCTTTGTGTCTACAGGGGGAAGCTGACAAGTATGAGAACAGATCCATAATATAATGCAACTGCAAATTTTTGGCAGTCATCTGAAAAGATTCATCATAATTGAGAAAAAACACTACATACACAAAATAGTAAATGTGTTATGTGTCCTTTAGTTTCTACATTGGTGGTTATCAGGACAAAAAACATAAAATTTGTAGAGGAACATTCAATGAACATTCTTACCAAGTTTTGTTTCAATTAACCAGGTGATTTTAGTGAAAAAGATCAAAATGTGTTGAGTTGACATATAAATAATGATGATAGATGCAAAGAAATGACAATACCTTAAGTGATCCTTTGGATTGGGTGATCTAATATGTAAAAGACACTGATGAATTAACATACAAAGAAAACATCAGTACATCAGTATTTTTAAATACCTTACAGGGTCCAAATGATTTCTTGCATAAGCACAATTGTTGTATGTTTGTTTTTTTCACATCTGTTTCATTCAGATTACAACCAGATCTTATTTTCAATATGTTTTCTGGGTTACTATATATATATATATATTATTATTGTTCTCTATGTAACTGACTGAATGTTTGTACCAAACCAATAAGCTGAGTTTAATTTTGATAGTGGTAACTGACTAGAACTACAATCCACAGGTAGACATGTTGATCCACTGTGACACATTATCCTGACCCAAAGCCAACCAGTCTTTGCTTTTGTTACTTGTTAATGCTGCATGCTTAGCAGAGCAGCACCATATTCCAATTTCATAATCTTTGGTTTGATCCGAACAGGGTCAGAAATATCTGATCTATCACTCCATGAGAAAATCATACCACCTATTACACTACCAAGGCAGTCTGAAGTATTTGTATATTGTAATTTAAAAAAGTAAAAGAGAGACAACTTCATAATTTGTTAAAACTTGAGTCCAATCCCTTTTTGTTCAAGTATAATTTGTACAAATTAAACTTAATGATGTTACAAAGTGAGTTTCTTCACAATGTGACAAATTATGAAAATGGTTCAGAAGCATTCAGTGCAAGCAAAATACTAGTTTCTTTATAAAATACATATCTTTCATGTTCATTTACATCTACATGTACCATCACTGTTCAATTTGCTTTTCATAATACTAGACAAAAAATTCTGTCAATGAAGTGCCATTTTTATTGTCTTATAAAATTAATTATAAAAATCAATGAGTGTCTAGACAACAAGACAGAAATATTTTATATTTCATCTTTGATGTATCTAGTAAAAGAACTTACTAACCCATTCCTTTATCAACCATTCACAAAACGTCATAACAGTCCGTGCCATATCCATGAAGCCATAGCATATCTTTCTGGTTCATTAAAGTTAGAAACTCTGCTAATGAATTTGATTTATAAGCAGCATATTGTTCAATCTGATTATATCAATCTGCATTAGTAACCCACTGTTAAATATATAATCTGATTAAAAACATTATCCTTGTTGACAAAAAACTTCTATCATTACAGCACTTGGTATTAAAATGTCAACCATTTCTGTGGATTGGTCTTTGTAATTTTATCTATTGTGGCTTGTGAGAGACCTCTTTTTAACATCTTGGGAATAATATTCAGCAAGATATGTGAGAATCCATGACCACCAAATTTCATCTAAAGATAAACATTATAAAAATTAGCAAAATATATATCGCTCATCTGGTCAAGAAGATATATTGAATTATTGCATATTTAATTTTGATATCCCACGACTTTCACTCAGAGACATTTATTGGTACAACATTAAATCTTCCTATATATCACAATGCTGCTGCTTTATCTAAAATACAATTAATTTTACATTCCTGGTTTCTAAAGTCATTTTTGATTATTTTCCAGCCTATTTTTAATTTTGGACCATTAGGGCTCAGAAACCATTGACTTTGAGGCTTGGACAAACTTGAATCTACATATCACATTAATATTTCATGCAATTTCCTCAAATTGCAACTCTAAGTGAGTGAGCTAAGAATGTAACTACTATTTACATTTAATCTCATTTGGTGGGAAAATGTGCCTTTTTTGGTTCTGTAATTGTGTTTTATTGTTTACTATAAATAGAACAATGGGGGGGAGGGGGGGGGGGCCCTCCCCCCCATTGTTCTATTTATAGTAACGACAGCCATGTTGGTGTATTGACAGGATCATCTGACACAATTTGACAGGGGAACAATATAAGTTCATCTCAGCCAGGTTATCTTTAATTTTGCTTAATGATTTGATAGGAGATTTGTAAATGTATTTTTGTGAAAATATAATCAAATTAAAATCAGATGTTTGGTGTATATTTTTTCTTTGGCAATACACTAATATCTAATGGCATTCCATAAGCTGTACCAGTCTGTGATTAACCTTTAACCTGTAACAATACGTACCAATCTGTGTTTAACCTTTAACCTGTAACAATACTTGGGTCATTCTCCGACAACTTTTCCAAATACCGAGATTTGTCAGTATGAAAGGGAATTTTTTCACAAATGGTTCATTTTGTACAGTTCCTTTAATTAACCATCCTTCAGACAGAATTAAGTGTTTGGCAAGCTGTTTTATCAGAAATTTATTTTTTCTACGTCTTTTATTCTCGTGTGGGGGAAATATTTGTCTTTACCGTCACAATACCTTAGACGCATATTTTCTTACTTTTTCTTCAACATAAACAATAAAACCGATATGAAATGAATTGTTCTGTTGATACATATAGAATTACTTTTATAATTTTTCTTATATCAATGAAGTATTGAAAAGGTTTGTGTGTCATAATTTTAAAGTTTAGATCCGGGATGTATATATTTTTGCTATATTCTTTAACTAGTGCTCAATGATCAAAAATAACTGAACTGGGTTATAGATGTGCTACTACAGTGTCATTTAAGGTTACATATGTTGTATTATTACAAATATAATATACATAAAACATTCTTGAGTTCGTGACGGAAAGGAAAATTTGTGACGGTAAAGAAAACGTATGTGACGGTAAAGACATTTTGGTTTATAATAACAACTACCAACATAAATCAAATGCACTAAGTTGAATATAACACCTTTAACGGTGCTCAAAGTCATTCCTGATGCTAAATAAAAGTGATTAAAAGTGTGTTTGTCTTTACCGTCACGGCTGTAATATGAAATTGTAACAGCAAAGACTGTTACGGTAGAGACAATTCCGCACTTTGGTATTGATTCCGTGTATTACAGAAAATATTTCTAAAGGTGAAATATGTGCATTGCTATCGGGAACAACGTTTTATTTTTACATGACGTTTAAAATGTTGTAGCAGGTGAACTGAGGAACTTCTATTATGTTTGGTAAAGATGTTGAATAAAGGTACTGATGCATTTTAATGGAGATAATGGCTTGTTTCTTTGAATCCTGCTGAGAGTCGATCCACAATACCGTTTCTTTACATCGATGAAGTAAAAAGGAAAGCACCAACGTGACTTCGATCTCAGAGTCACCTGCATATTAGACGTTCTTCAACGTTAAATTTTTGTGACGGTAAAGATAGAAATTCGTAGGACACACATTTCAGAGTAAATAAAGGAAATATTTTACATTCAAAATATATAAATCTTTAAGCATGTTATTATTTAATGTTTACTGTAATGATTAAACCTTTAAAACATAAAGAAACAACATTTTTGAAGTTTTAATTTTTTTTTTTCTATAATCATCCCTGTTATGGGACATTACCATCACATGTATTATTCTATATGTGATGGTAAAAAAGAGACTTTGTAAATCCATCATTTAGCGTATACCTTAATGTATTTTATAAATCTTTTAATGAAATAAATACAATTTAACATGAACAACCGCCATATCAACTTTTATTTTAATTTAAATTTGTTGTTTTTCTGTAATATTAATGGGACACAATTGCAGTCTTTACCGTCACTGTTGTAAAAGTTGACAGAGAATGACCCATTTACCAATCTGTGTTTAACCTTTAACCTGTAACAATACTTACCAATCTGTGTTTAACCTTTAACCTGTAACAATACTTACCAATCTGTGTTTAACCTTTAAACCTGTAACAATACTTACCAATCTGTGTTTAGTATGTATATCATGAGCTATTGTAATTTTTTCTTCATATCCAGCATCAACCAACCATTTTATCCATTGAATTCTAGTTGCATCGCCAGGCATGTCTATTTCTTCAACTTGCTGATAATGAGTTGTCTCAATACCAAAAAGATCAAACTCTGAGTAACAACCAAGAGAAGCAAATTCCAATAATTTATCCTTTGTTTGAAGAGTTCCTGAAAATTGAAAAACATCAAATATGTGATAAGTTGACCAGTCCTCGAAATGAAAATTTGAATTTACTGGTATAAATCAAATTCTTGAATTTATTTTATACATATACAAGTGTGGACACAGAAATGTGCTGTCCAAAAGGCAAGTGTGGATGTCAATATTTCATATTATTAACTTTAAAAAAAAAATTCATGGATTTTTTTAATAAAAAAACTAATCCTCGATTATTATTTTTGCTTAAAGTCCGGTCCTGTGTTTTTATTTCAAATTTTCATCATAGCTCCCCCTCCCCTCCCAAGGGATATAAAATTGTATCATTAATAATAAATTAATAAATAATAAATTCAGATTTTCTATTTAAAATAAATCTCATTTACAAAACCACTGATATTTGTTCAATTTTTAATGCTGATTTAAGCTTTAATTGCAACAATATTTTATTTTTCTCTTTAAACTGTCGAAACATAACATTTATTTAACTGTAAAATTCACTAATAAAATTCACCCCCCTCTTTTTTTCTTGTTTAAATCAATGATCAAGAATATTCCAGAATCAAACAAATGAATAAATATAACATAGATTTCTTTTACATGCATCTTTTTACCATGCAGTGTCAGTGTGTTTTAAATTGGTCATCCAATCAGGACGCTCATTATTCTTGTCCAAGATAAAAATACATCGCTAAAATTACCTGTGGGTGTTTCCCCACTTAACTCGTAAATGTACCTAGAAATCGGATATTTCGTCATAAAATTTCACACATGGTTTTGTCTATCATATTTCTTGAAGACAAACATAAAATTTTATTGCATTTATCAATATTGTATGAGTATCAACAGTTTTTTCAACACCGTATCTGTTTCTCGATACAGCCGCAACTTCAACTCGTAAATTTACATAGAAATCGGAGATATTTCGTCATAAAACTTCACACATGGTTTTGTCTATCATATTTCTTGAAGAAAAACATAAAATTTTATAGCATTTATCAATATAATATGAGTATCAACAGTTTTTTCAACACAGTATCTGTTTCTCGATACAGCCGCCTGATTACAGTGACCCGTGACCCAGATTAGCACATCCCAGCAGTTTTTTCTTAATAAGGTTGTTTAACAATGTATATCTAAATAAAAACTGCAAATTTACTGGTCTGAACAAAGATTAACTGGTCTTGGGTCAGAGGACCGGTACTCATCGTGAGGACTGCTGAGTTGAAAAATAAAAGCATTGTCCATGTAAACATCTGCTATGACATTTGTGACGGTTCAACAGGGCTAACGCAGCTGGGAAATTAAGACAAATAGTTGTCTTATGGATGTTGGATAAGGAATACAGAGAAAATCAGACTTAAAATAAATACATGTATCAACATTTTTGGCGTTTCTACTTCTACATCTACCAAACGCTGACCATCTTCAACAAGATGTAGATTGTGTCAGAGTGTTAGACAGGAACATATCTGAGGAATTCAATGAAAACAAAAAACTAATACAAATCTGACTTAACATAGAAAAAAGTTATCAATTTGGGCATTGGTCACTTTGACCGATTTTGTCTCAGAAACTAACAGATCTAAGTCAAAACTATTTGAAAAATGTGGGCAGTATATTTGATAAGGAATCTAAAACCCTATCAAAATCAGACTTAAAATAAAATTTCAAAACTTTGGGTGTTTGTCTGATTTTGACACCGTAATATCTTGCAAATGGAAGGGTCATCAAAAGTCTATGGACATATAGCATAAAGAGAATTTTATAAGTAACATGCAGAGAAAAAATTATAAAAATTGGTTGAAAAATAATGCTCCACATAAAAAAACATCTTGATATGGGTTGGGCTTCAATCCCCTCCAAATCAATCTGTGCCAAGGATCATTGTGTTAACTAGAACAAAAGTGATTGCTTGATACCATGGTGAATACACGTTGACAATGACAAGGACGTAGAACAAAAGTGATTGCTTGATACCATGGTGGATACACGTTGACAATGACAAGGACGTAGAACAAAAGTGATTGCTTGATACCATAGTGGATACACGTTGACAATGACAAGGACGTAGAACAAAAGTGATTGCTTGATACCATGGTGGATACACGTTGACAATGACAAGGACGTAGAACAAAAGTGATTGCTTGATACCATGGTGGATACACGTTGACAAGGACAAGGACGTAGAACAAAAGTGATTGCTTGATACCATGGTGGATACACGTTGACAATGACAAGGATGTAGAACAAAAGTGATTTCTTGATACCATGGTGGATACACGTTGACAATGACAAGGACGTAGAACAAAAGTGATTGCTTGATACCATGGTGGATACATGTTGACAAGGACGTAAATGTATAATAATAAATGTAAAACATTTGGTTTATTTTACATCTGTGATCTTTTTTCATACTGATCATGTGTTGGTTGGAATTATGTATTTGAGTGAATGGAAAAAATATACTGACCACTGATTTTTATTTTTAAATCAACGATGAAGATCTTATCAAAGTAAACTCCATACATTTATATGTGAATTTACTAAAATCTGTTCAATATTTCAAGTTTTAAAAAATATATATCTATATATTAATTATATCATACTTACTGTCCAAATGAGACATGATCAACTTATCCATTTTGCCTCCTGCCTCCTGGTATATTCTAACAATCTCTGGTGGTGAATCCAAGTTACGGCCAGGATGTATAATAACAGGACAACCAATATCACTGTTAACATGAGCTGCTGCCTGCACAGCCCTTCTTTCACTGGCTAAAAGATAAAAGTACAATGTCAAGCAATAAGTAATTAATGGTTATTTTTGACACAAGAACAAATGTCTACCTTCTCCCCCCAAAAAAAATCTTTTTGGTGAAATATTCTAAGTCAAAAAGGGCAATAATTCCTTCAAAAATGGTTCTATTACACTGCCATTATGCTATGCAAATTCCTGATATGGTTATGAGCATGCATGCAAAGTTTTGAGGAATTCACATTAAAAAAAATTCATGAAACAGTTTTTTCCTGTAGTATAGTTAGAAATAAGGTAAACACAACATTTTTTTTTTAATTTCAAATTACATGTATTAAAATATATTTAAGCAAAGTTTGAAGAAGACATATATTTCTATAATAGTTTCTCATTGTGAGTGCAATATCAAGATTTATAATATAGTATAAAATATTCCATGTAGATTTCTTTGTAAAATAAAAATGCAATATTTTCCGATATTTTTACTTGTCTTTCATTATAAATATACCTAAAAAGTAGAGCATTTCCGAATGAGTTAAAAATATTGCATCTTGACTGGTATTGCATTCCATTCTTTCTCTTTTAAGCTTAGTACGCACTAGAGAGATTCTGAGTAAAACTATATTTGCACGCAAGCAAACGAGAGATAAACAAGATGGCGGAATTATATTGAATACATGTTGCAAATAAATATGGTTAATTCTAATGCAATTTGCTTGTATCGTCAAATTTGATTTGTTACTATTCTACGTAAAATTCTCAATCTAAGTCGTAACAAAGGTGTTCAGCTGAAAGGATCCACCATCTTGAAAATGTGAAATCCTACATGTCACATTTACAACAATACACAAAAATAATTAAAATCCCTACCTTGCTAACTTATTTTAGCTTAAATTTTATCAGAATTGAAGCATACATGAAACTAAAAAATGTCTGATCTTTACGTTTTAAACTGAAAGTCGTCAACAACATTTCACAGACTTTTAATTTGTGTGATTTTTAGACCCAGGGATATGGAAGAATACATTTTAATGTTCAGTATTGCATTAGCATGGAGATAACTGTATTGTATTTGAAAATTTCACGGCATCAATTGTCAATTTAATGGTCGCAAATATGTTTACTGGCTCCGCAATCGCGTCGCCAGTAAACTTAATTTGCGACCATCAAATCTCCAATTGATGCCGTGAAATTTTCAAATACAATACAGTTATCTCCTAAATGTAATTGTCACAGACTGAAATATTTGGTACTATATTATAAAAGGGTTATTGCACTAATATTGAGGAATATTGTCCCTCGCAGTATATCATATCATATATACTGCTCAGGACAATATTCCTCAATATTAGTGCAATAACCCTATATTATTGACTTTCTAAGGGCCAGGATATGGACTGAAATTTTGATACGAACCAAGCCTTTGGCTCATATAAAAATTGCAGTCCATACCTTGGCCAGGGCAGAGTGCTGTCCATAAATCTTGATAATGCCCTCTAAATAAGTAACCATTGGTTTTATTGCATTGAACATATTAAACCTAAAATGATGCAATTTATTTTAGATTATATTGCTCTAGAAATTTTATCTTGGTTATACATTTGCAGGATTCACCCTATAGTAAAAAAGGGGAAGGCTACAATAATTTGTTTTAATATTTACTATTTGATATAAATTATATAAAAGAGCTGTGTTTCTCTAAAATATGATACATGTATATTAAGGATGTTATTTAGATAAATTTGTATACAGCCTGGTCGGTCCAAATTATGTTATACAGCCAGATGAAATGGACTGGTTTTCATTATATCGTAAAACAAAACACTCCATGTGACTGTACTATAACCAATTAGAATATCTGTTACAAAACTGATGAGCAATAAAAATGTTATAATTTGTTGTATATAGACCAACAAGTCCCAATACAGTCAAACCTGCCCATGTGGTCACCTCTTTTATGCAGTCACCTGTATTAAAGGTCACCTTTTTCTTGTTCTGTTATAGAAAATTTCATATATATTGAACCTCTTTTAAGAGGTCACCTGTCTTAAAAGATCACTTTTTCTTTGCCCCAGATGTGACCTCTTAATACAGGTTTGACTGTACTTTTTTTTATAGTACCTTCTAATGGCCAACTACATCCAATTTCTCCAATAACACCACATTTAATGCCGGTACCCTCGCATCCCTCAACTATTTCTGTTTTCATATGTGCAGCCATTTCTTCCACGGTTAGATTGACAGTGTCTGGTCTTGAGCTTTCTACGTAATAACCTTGTATAAAAGTTGACAAACAATTTTAATTCTATGTGTCACTGTATATATGCCATGATTTTTTTCTACAATAATAAGTCGCCAGTTTACAAATTATTTAATCATATATATTCATATACATTGTATATATTTCCCTATACTTAGATACTGAATACTACTTGTCTATTTTATGACTTATTGATTG
The DNA here is from genome assembly GCA_963383655.1 of Bathymodiolus septemdierum. Lineage (NCBI taxonomy): Eukaryota > Metazoa > Mollusca > Bivalvia > Mytilida > Modiolidae > Bathymodiolus > Bathymodiolus septemdierum. The sequence continues at coordinate 129,690,206 of OY726518.1, forward strand.
ACATATGACTACTATTACTAATACTATATTTAAAATTGGGTCGTCATGGTTACTATGATATACAGTCAAGACTGCTTTAGTAATCACCTCTATTCATAGCAACAACTTGTATTATGTGACCTTAATGTTATTTTCCCTTCACAGAGCATTTCACATGAATTAAACCTGTATTAAGTGACCACCTGTCTTATGTGACCCTATTTCAATGTTCTCTTGGAATGTCAGATAAGACTGGTTTGACTGTAGTGTCTAGTGCCTATGGTATATCTATTCCACTTATAATACTTAATAATTTCTCACCTGTTCCTGACACTATATTTACACCTGTCTTCTCAGCAGCATCTTTAAGAAATCTTACATCTCTGTATATTCCATATGTGGTATTTTCAACTATTGTGCCACCACCATATTTCTATAAAAATATCATTAAGTTTAACAGGCTGTTGTGGCTGTAATTATATGATATTTGGATATGTAATCACTGCTATACAAGGTTAAATTTTTGACCTTACCTAACTTGCCATACCTTTTCAGTGGTAGTCAAAAGTTATTGTCCCAGATGTCCCATTCCTCCCTCATATCTGTATAGTTTTTAGATATTGTTGATCTTGTTCCAGTGTTGAATATGCATGAAATATTTGACGATAGACATTGAGTAACTAAAACTCAATCAACCAATCATTGTGTACATGACTATCAAATGATTAGTCACATAGAATATGGGTTCAATAAGCCATATAGTTTTTAAACATTTTTAAATTTCCCAACATGGCCCCATGGAGCCATCTTGTATTTCAAATCAGCACCAAAAACAAAATGTAGGACCCTCCAAGTATTATTCATGCAATGCTTGGCTTGAAATCTATCAATGGTTTCAGAGAAGAAGATTTCTAAAACATTTTCCTCATAAGGTCCTATGTTAAACTAGGGCGTGCAGAGACAGACATCTTGGAAAACGATTCTGGTAAAGGAATATCCAAGGAATTAAATGTTTGAAGATTTTAGAGATGAAGAATTTTAAAACATTTTTCCAATATGGTCCTGTATCAAAGTACATAGAGTGATGGTGGTCTTCTTGGACTTTCATATATCATTATCACAAAAACAAAAACTTAGTGAAGGACAATACTACAATCATTCATGTTGAGTTTGGACTATATATTTTCAAATGTAATATCTTATTTCCACATACACAATATATCTATCAAATATTTTGAGATTACTGACAGTGGTTTGAAATATCCAAGGAATGTAAAATATAGAATCTCAGTTTAGTGAAATTTCTCTTGAAAGACCATCCCTTGATCTTCTGCCAACAAAATGTGATCTCTCAAAAAAAGGTTTGTTAATGATTAATATAAAGAATGAACAGTTGTGACATTTACAGTGATGTCATAAAAGAGGTTCGTCTTTCATAAGATCTGTCTCGAGATATGTAAAAAGATAGAATCTAACACAAATAAAATCACCAAGACACTGGGAAAAGGTTTCATGTTTCTCTTGAGGCTTGTCTATGTTAAATCATGTTCTTTTGTAAACCATTAGAAAAAAATATAATTTTGAAATTTCTGAGAATTAAGTTTAAATGTGTTACATTATTTGAGGTAATTTCTTGAAAATATATTAATATAATATATTTTCAAATGTAATAACCATTAGAAAAAAATATTGTAATTAAGTTGAAGCCAACAACAAACAAGATATGGACAATGTCATTGTTCTTTTACCTTGAAAAACTTCAAGTCTTCAATAACTGCATCATGTTCATCACACTGCTGTAAATTAGGAATGTTACTATACCTAAAAGACAAACAACTAACAGTTATTCTAATTGTAACTTGATTACACCTATTATATTAAATCTGGATTGGTATATTATATGTATGCAGAGCTCAGCAGGTGCATAGCTAGTGTCAAATAATGTGAATGCCAGAATGGGGGAGGGGGAGGCTGTGTGCACTTGTTTGTAATGGTATTGTGTTTCGTCCAGTTTCTGAGTGGCTTGGCTTGTGATATTAAGTTATAATTTATATATTGTATTTATTTTTTGGGGATTGACAATGAGCATACCTTTGTGTGTTGAAGTATATGGAGATACCCCCTGTCAGGTAAAATGTTTTGGTATTTCTAAAATTCATTTTAATGTGTGAAAATACCAGTTTAAATCTCATAAATATAAAAGCTAACTGCATACGGATTCCGATTAATCCACCATAGGTTTTCCATGATAACTGGAGCATTTTCATATTCTTTAAACCGCTGATCTTTATTTTTTACTTGTAAAGCTACAGAGGAAATGGACAGATGTTCATGAGGCAGTACAAGTCCTGCTGTACTAGGATCTATTGATCCCAACACTGAAAATAAACAAATAAAGTTTTATTAATACATCAAATATGGCTTGATCCCCCATGTATGAAAACTGGTGGTAAGTGATTAGCAGAAAACAAAAACATGCATACTTACAGTGTGTGAAATTAGTGGTAGACCTATAGACAATGTCTATGTAAAATTAGTGGTAGACCTATAGACAATGTCTATGTAAAATTAGTGGTAGACCTATAGACAATGTCTATGTAAAATTAGTGGTAGACCTATAGACAATGTCTATGTAAAATTAGTGGTAGACTTATAGACAATGTCTATGTAAAATTAGTGGTAGACCTATAGACAATGTCTATGTAAAATTAGTGGTAGACCTATAGACAATGTCTATGTAAAATTAGTGGTAGACCTATAGACAATGTCTATGTAAAATTAGTGGTAGACCTATAGACAATGTCTATGTAAAATTAGTGGTAGACCTATAGACAATGTCTATATAAAATTAGTGGTAGACCTATAGACAATGTCTATGTAAAATCATGCTGGTCTATGTGAAATTAGTGGTAGACCTATAGACAATGTCTATGTAAAATTAGTGGTAGACCTATAGACAATGTCTATGTAAAATCATGCTGGTCTATGTGAAATTAGTGGTAGACCTATAGACAATGTCTATGTAAAATTAGTGGTAGACCTATAGACAATGTCTATGTAAAATCATGCTGGTCTATGTCAAATTAGTGGTAGACCTATAGACAATGTCTATGTAAAATCATGCTGGTCTATGTGAAATTAGTGGTAGACCTATAGACAATGTCTATGTAAAATCATGCTGGTCTATGTGAAATTAGTGGTAGACCTATAGACAATGTCTATGTAAAATCATGCTGGTCTATGTGAAATTAGTGGTAGACCTATAGACAATGTCTATGTAAAATCATGCTGGTCTATGTGAAATTAGTGGTAGACCTATAGACAATGTCTATGTAAAATCATGCTGGTCTATGTGAAATTAGTGGTAGACCTATAGACAATGTCTATGTAAAATCATGCTGGTCTATGTGAAATTAGTGGTAGACCTATAGACAATGTCTATGTAAAATCATGCTGGTCTATGTCAAATTTTGTTAATCTTGTATCTAATGTACAGTGGGGTCTATGTAAAATAGAGATTGGTCTATGATGCCGCAAAATTTAGATTCACACACTGTACTTATAGCTACAGCTTGCAAATAAAACCTTCCACCTCAATAAAAAAAATAAAGTTTCAACTTTAAAATGAAAATACCACCTCCTAAAAATGATATAAACTCCCTGGGTGAGCCAGTAGCATCATCTGAACCTCTATTTAAAAACAATTAGGATATAGATGAGTATTGAACAAAGAATCAAATATCATAAATATGTTCGTTTCTAAATGTGTAAAGAATAAAGCACCTTAATATTTAAAAAAAAAATCCTATACCTATCTGATAGAAATCCTTACACTCACAGAAATGTTGCTAATGAAAATTTCAAATCCCAAAGGTAATAAATGAACTTTTTAAGAACACTTTTACCTACTCTGGACCAAAGCTATGGATTGAAATTCTGTTTTCAATATTTACAATGATTTGCTTCTTGTGTATAACTTTTATATAGCCTGTATTTTTTACAATGTATGTTTTAATTTGTCAACGAGGGCCTCGGGGAAGAAAAGTTAGATTAACATGCTTTTACCTCAAAACACCAGCTGCATTTTTTTGTTTAGATCTTAAGTTTTTATTATTGTGCTTTGATTTATTTTATTTTACAATTATATATGCTTACCTTTTCTGAGCTTTAACTTTTTTGCTATTATGAGTGCTTTTTAAACTATTAATCAATGAGCATGCATGCTTTCGTTGTTTTTAACTGTTATTTATTTTGTATTGTGTATGTCGTCAAAAGTTCACTAGAGCTTGTGTTGTACTTGTTGTTTTGACATGCCAACTTTTAATAAAATTTGTCTTAACTTATCTATTAACTAACTGTGTAACCCTCTATAAATAAAGAATTTATTAATATTATTCTTTATTTCAAGTTTTTATATTCTTGACCTTGTACACCCCCATGCCCTCTTATATATATATATACTATATACGTTCACAGTTTCAAATATGATCTTGCCCACCATCAATAAATTGAAAACACTGTTTCTCCCATTATTGGATTGTTTTATATCAACATCATGCTCATATATAAATAATGTACATAACTCTCAGAACCCTCTTGATTGAGGTTCTTCCAAGAATTACAAAAAAACTAGATGTGTCGGAATAACACGAATGTCTCCGTCGTGAATATTAAGGAGGCTCGCAAATGTTTCACCCTTTTTTAATTCCCTCAGTAATAGGCTAAGAATAACAAATGAATTTCAAAGTTGATCTGTAACTTATGATTATACACTCTCATAACAAAAATCAAGTCAATATCTCAAATCATAGTGAAATAAAGTGGCGACAACTAAATATTTGGCCCAATTTCAAAGTCCAAGGGCCTTACATGTGAATGCTAGACATATCGGCACTAGGACAAATCGGCACTGAGACAAATCGGCACCTTTACTGACAGATCGGCACTTTGGAAAAATTTTAATGTATTTTCATGTTTATTCTACATTTAGTAAAAAATAGTCAAATACTTGTTAATGAGGACAGATCAATTTGTTTGCCCATTGTAGGAGAAATTTCACAGTCAACGATTTTCCCACGGTCTGCCACCTTTTTTATTATTACTTAATAAGTTGATTGACACTCAATTGAAACTCCTTAAAATTCTTCAATAAGAATTCAATAAAAGTACCTCTGTTTCAGCTTGGGCCCCTAAACAAACAAATTTGTAAGCCTCAGATGATGTATTTCCATTGTGCTATACTTCAAATAAACTAATTAACTATCATTCCTTTGATCAAATTAACCCATTAGTTTACAATCTTTTGATCAAGTGAAATAATTAATTAACTATCATTACAAATATTAATTATGTATTACACTACACATTTTATCATCCATAATTTGGTTTAATCAAATAATTTGCTTGTACTATACAGCCATCAGTGATGCAACGTATTGTTGTATTTTAAAATATTTTTATCTATAATTTGTAATAAACATTATTTTTATAATCAGTGCCGATTTGTCTATATTATTGTGTACTGATTAGTCTGAGTGCCGATTTGTCTTTTAAACCAAGTGCCAATTTGTCTTGCACCCCTTTTAGCCAAAAATCATTGGACCGGAACGAAATGTAGACTTGATCTGTAACTTATCATTATACACCCACATACCAAATATCAAGTCAATATCTCAAAGCATAGCAAAAAAAAAGTGGTCACAACTGTTTTATTTCGTAATTACGGACAAGGGTAACACTACATCTATATGAATTCGTGACAACTCGGACCAAGACAAACTCGGACCACTGTTAAGACAACTTGGACCACTTCTTTAAGACAACTCAGACCACTTCTTGAAGACAACTCGGACCACTTTTTGAGGACAACTCGGACCAATATTTAGGATAAAATCAGACCACTTTTAGGTCAGCTATAACCACTTTTTAAAGACAACTCGGACCACTGTTTAAAGACAAATCGGACCACTTTTTAGGACAACTCGGACCAATTTTAATGGCAATTAATCCCATACCACTTATTTGCAAAAATTGACAATTTCCTTTAAGAATTGTTTATCTGAAACACGAAAAGCACACAAAGGAAACCTACAGTTCTATCTTCTCATTACTCTGATGTACTCTGAAGCAAAAAGACTGCCGACACAGAGTGGTCAGAGCTGACCTAAAAAGTGGTATGATTTTACACTAATTATTGGTCCGAGTTGTCTTTAAAAAGTGGTCCGAGTTGTCTTATAAAATTGGTTCGAGTTGTCTTCAAAACGCGCTGACATAAAAAATGGTTCGATTTTACATTAAATATTGGTTCGAGTTGTCCTGGAAAAGTGGTCCGAGTTGTCTTTACAGAGTGGTCAGAGCCGACCTAAAAAGTGGTATAATTTTACACTAAATATTGGTCCAAGTTGTCCTCGAAAAGTGGTCCGAGTTGTCCATAAGGTGGTCCGAGTTGTCCTGTTTCCATCTATATCAGTATATGTCCCGGCCACTTAGAGGCGGGGACATAATAACATCATTTGATGTAAATCTTGCAGTGAATGGTATGTAAATTCCCCAATAACCTGTTTGAATTTTCATCTTTTCAGATCAGGGGAGGTCATAGAGAGTGTTCAGATGTACATGTAACTATCAGATTTTTGTGTCAAAATCTAGGACCAAAGGGACATAACTCCATGTTTATGACATGTCGTAAAATGTTGTCATTAAAAAAGTTTGACAAAATAAAGCACTTTTATTGTTTATTTTATATCTTATTTGTTTTCACAAGACAACTTGAGCAGTTCATGTAAAATAAGAAAGCTTGACGTACGTACAAATGTGGTAAAAATGACATGACCAAAAACCGAAAATGTGTTGTTGTTTTTTTTGTATTACCACGTATACTCCCAGAGATGGTGGAGCATGAAAATACCATAATGTTTTTATACAGTTACAATTAAATAGAATTGTAAGTTACTATTTATATCTACTTCCATGTCTCAGTCAAAAGCAGTGGTAAAATGGCGATTTTACATGCATGACATCGATTCATGATCAACAAAACGAATAGTCCGAGATTCCTCTGTCGTCCGACGACATTATATATTATTGCTAGAGCCGTCGAACGGCTACAGCAACTCTATAAAAGCCGTTAAACGACAGAGGAATCTCGGACTACAAAACGAACTGCCTGGATAACCGCTGTTGCCAACGTATACACCACTGAATCCAGAATAATAAATGTCTGGTATGGTGTGCCCCTATCACTTATCCCTAACTTATCTCTAAAATATCCCTATCTAGTTTAAAACGGGTTTAAAAGTATTTAAAAGTATCTATTTCTATATACACGGGTCATAAAAGAGTCAGTTTTATTGATAAAAGGTAAAAAGAACAGCTTCTACTCTAGTGTGCCGATCGATGGTACGTTATTATATACATTGTCCACTAAAATTTCATTCTAAAACCGTTTAAAATGTCCTGGCATATCCAATTAAAATTGCTAAAAAGAAAAAGTTATTCGTTACGAGATTCAGCAAGTTTTCGCCCTGCTAAATCATATATATATATATATATGCCTAATCTACGTCTGTCTGCTCTCTAACGGTGTCGATATCTTATTAATCCTCTGGTTTTTTAGATCCTATTATGATACCGTAGTTATTTTGTGTAATCGTTGCAGGTACAGTTTATAACATAAACCTCTGGATAAGGTTTCCAAATAGCTCCTTTCCTTTAGTGGTATACAGTCAAATTTTGTACAGTCAATTAGTAGCTGTAGCATATTTTGATCCTCCAGTAGGTCTGTGACATAAGGTGTCAGATTCTCATTTGTTTCCAGATATGATAGAATTTTATCCATGAATGGTTTTCTTACTTCCTGTAGGCTTGCACATTGCAGTATGAAATGAGCCGTGTTTTCAGTCTCCTGTTTGCACATAGGACAAAGGGAGCTGACTTCACCTTTCCTTGTGAATTTTGCTTTGTGTTCTTGTAGAGTAAGCGTTCCTGTGGCTAGTTTCACCTTGACCGCTGCCATTGTCACGGCGAATGGTTCGGTTCCACAGCTTGACCAGATATTATGGCAGTGTCCGTATCTAGCTTCTGACAAGTGTAGAAATTTCAGTGAACTTTTGTTTTCTGCATCTTTCACCATTTGATTGATATAGTATTTATTTATTGTGGTGCCAACAGATCTATTCCATGACGATTTTGTAGGTGGATTAACTACCAAATCATGGGGCGAGTTCAGACTGTACTTTTCCGAGATTTCATCCAGTTTTGAAGACCAGCTGTCTGAATTCTGACCATTCAGAGCAAGCTGCCTTAGAGCTATATCTTTTTCAATAGAGTTGTCTTTTCTTATAATATTGCCGAAGGTTTTTAAAATTCTTTAGTGTAATTCTCCAACCACTGGTATGCGGCCCATCATTAAGTATGTTGCCTCGTTAGCTGTTCTTTCTGGAAGGTTTTGAACTTGCTTTAGTAGTTTTTTGAAGTAAATTTCCAGTTTTTGTATTTCATTTTGTCTTAAGGTCGTGATTTCCAGACCGTATAAAAGTCTTGGCATGACATATATTTGGATAAGGTGTATAGCTACTTTAGGGTTCACCCCATTCAGGCCGTGTAGTCCTGCTCCCATTAAGGCAAATACTGTCCTTCTTGCAGTTGTTATACGTGTTTGGACTAGTTCTTTTCGGTTGTTGCCAGTTGAAATCCTTTCAATACCTAGATGGGTAGCTTTATTTGTTGCTGACATTTCCTTATTATTTAGATACCACTTATGTTCTTTCGTACAGTTGAATGTTACTATTGACGACTTTTGCTCACTTATGAGATACCTTTTTGAATTAGCATGGCTTGTTTGTATGTCAAGCATGGACTGTAGTTCATATGGGTCGTTTGATATTAAGGTGACATCATCTGCTACAGTTGGAGTTCCGCAGTAGTGTGTTCCTAGATAGGCACCTAATTGGTTTCTTTCTAAAGTGTCTAGTAGCGAATTTATAAATATTTTGTAGGCTGTTGGTGACCATACTCCACCTTGTCGTACTCCTTGTAATTCGTTGATTGAGTCTGAAAGATTTTGTTTCCATCTAACTTTTGATGCGACGTTGTCGTACCAGTGTTTGAAGAAAAGCCAGTTATCGCCTGTTATGCCAAAGGTGTACAAGTCACGAAACAATCCAGTGTGCCAAACCACATCAAAGGCTTTGTGAGCATCCATAAATGCCACGTATAAAGGGGACTTGTTGCTTTTAGCCTCCGCAATAAGTTCTGATAAAATGAGGGCAGCAATTATGGGCATTTCTCCTTGTGTGAATCCTTTCTGTAGTTTATTTTGTTGTTCAGTTATGGCATTACTGTTTCTAGTTAGATGGATTTTTTCTATAACTTTACCAATTAGACTTGTTATTGTGATTTTCCTATAGGAATTAGGATCATGTGCAGGTTTCCCTTTTTTTAATATTGGACAGACTATGCCCGATTTCAGTGTTTTTGGTATTTGAAGATTCTCAAAAATCCAGTTCACCAAGACAGTCAGATATTCTAGAAGTTTTCTTCCACCATATTTTAGATGTTCTGCGGAGATATGTCTTTCGTCCGGTGATTTCCTTTCTTCAAGGATTTAACAGTGGTTGCAATCTCGTCTATAGAGACTTTCTTTAAGGTTTCCTGTCTATCATTTGTATAGCGATTATATAAGTTTTTGACATCGTTTTCGGCTTGTTGTAGAAATGCCTTATCAAACTCGGGCATGCTGGTTGGCGTCGCTAGATCTTTGAAGTAGTCAGCAAGCAAAATTTGTAATCGGCAAATATAGGTAAAACTTAAAACATTTTGTAGAAAACACGCCAAAAATTGCATCAAACCCCTATTATGTAATTATGGATCCAAGCGTGCCAAGTCTAAAAAAAGAAGAAAAAAACATGTCGTCTTTGAAATATATGGAAATCATTCCAATGAAGTAAACCCTCCACTAAAACTCTGATCTTAACTAAATATGTTTAAGCTTAAAACTTAAAAGATATTTAGTCAAAGATTATTTTTAAGACCCGTTGTTGATCCAATTAACAACTGGGATTTTTTTGCTTTACAAACACTTCAGAATAGTCTTAGACTTGTCATTTACTCTTTACGAAATACTGAAAGAGCCCCTTTTGGTACGACACAAAAGAGAAGATCTCTAAGAAAGGGATTAGAAAACATAAAAGCACATCTGAAATTAAGTTTTGTGAGGGACAAGCACATTCCATTAAAAAGAGAATACATACAATCATTAAACAGACGTTCTAATGTACAACTGATGGTTGCGAAATATAGAGTGTAACCTCAAATATATACCAATTATTATGGAATATTGAAAACTCCAATCAACTACCGCAACAACTTAAGCATACACGTACCAAATTCTACATCTATGTAATTCCAGAATCCGAGTTCCATGGCTCGACATATACAAGTACCCTTTACCAGATACGTGTACCAGATGGGGGTCTCCTTAGAGATTTTAACCAAGTGGTATACTGTAGAGGAATAAACAGTCTGTTGTTAGTGTAGAAAAGTGTAGAGATTGGTACTTAGGTATACACGCATCAGAAACAAAAAATAATATAATATCATAAAAGATCATCTAACAAATGTTTTTTGCATATTACATGTAGGAAAAACCGTACGGGTGAAGCTAGAAAAAAAAATCATTATTTCCTGCAATTTCGGTACTTTGTTGTTTTATACCTTAATTTCTAGTAACACTACTTTAAGATACATGTCTGCACAAGGCATTTTGGAAAGTCATTAGGAGTTACAAAAAAAAATGTAAATTCAAACGAATGGGTGGCCGACATTAGGACAGACGAACCTTCGGACTAACGGATCTTCGGACTAACGAACCTTCGGACTAACAAACCTTCGGACTAATGCCATGGAACCATACAGATATACACACAATAAAAAAAACTTCACACATTCTCTTCAACTCGTGCCATCGCAGGAAAAACCACACAATATATATCACAAAAATTTAATGACAGCGTCATAAACATGGACAGTACAATACAAGGGTCGGTAAATAGTTAACTGACTACTAGCTAGGAACGTAGAATCATTGGACCAATATTACTCGAGGACAAAAAAATCATAACTGATACTTCTAACAGATTTAATATCATTTATAGTCTAAACATCTGAAGAAATTAATGGTCTGTCTGTGAGACCAGGAGAGGTCATCGATTTGTAAGAATCAAATATTGAACATAAAATGGTAATATAAATAAATATAAAGCAACTTTTTAAACATTCTTGTTTTTAATCATATTTATTATTTATATTACAGATGAGTTGAATATGAATGAGAGGTTTACTATTTACAAAGGAGTTTGATATGAAAGAGAGGTTGACTTTTAATAAAGATGTCTGAGTATCAAGGTAAAGGTCATTGTACACATTCTGTTGTTGTTATTTTTATAGCAAGGCCAGACCTCTTAAAAATAATCAGAAGAACTCTGCATTAGCCTTTACATTTTCACTAGTATTTCAAACAGCAGTGCATCCTTATAGTAATTATCTATAAAGATGGAGGTCTTGTTTGACCCTTTCATGTTGTGGAATCTCACATTCATCAGTTTGTGATGTTTGGAACAATTTTACACCTTATATAATATATTTTGTTTTTTTGGATAATCAATATACAGTCAAACCTGTATATAAAGGACACTCAAGGGAACCTGAAAATGTGGCCTTTATAAACAGTTGCCCTTTGTATACAGGTTAAAATTATTTGCACTATTCATTAAAGGGGAAAATGAGACTGTCCTTTGTGGACAGTGATTTTTTAAGGCAGGTTTGACTGTAGTTTGTAGACTAATGTGCTTTAGCATCTGAGCAGAATTAGCAAGTCAATTATTATTTTCAGTGGATTTATTAATTTTATTATAAAGACATAATCTGCAAAAGTCTCAGAATCTTTGCATGTCATTATGAATCCTAGAATGTCACACTGAATTTTAAAATAAAAAAAAAAAAAATTAATGATGTGCCTAGAAAATCAATGACTTGATTCTTCTAGTGAATATGAGGTTAAGAAAACTATTTGTTGTTTATTTCTTTTTACAAAATGTTGATTTGTTGTGCTTCCAAAATTTCCCATAATAAAAAAAAATGCCTATCCATACACACTTCCATATTAGAGTTATGTCCCTTTGAATGCATGGGTGAAAGTTTTCAGTATTTTGACTGATTTCAGTTTTTTTTGACAAAGCTCCAGACAGTTCTTGAGATTCGTGTAAATTTGATGATTTTTTTTTAGGGGGTGAGGTATGCATTTTTGAGAAAGAAATTAAAAATTTTGAGACGATCCTGATCTGTGTTAATAGTAGAAAAGTTTCAGTATTTGTCCAAAAACACACTTTCACCCATTTGAATGAAACATATTGTTATTTACACTGTAGACAAAGACGGTCATTGCTGTAGCCTAATATAAATTAAAGGATTTCTATGTTTTAATCTCAACATGCTGTGTTTGAAATATTTGGATTTTCTATTTCTCCATATTTCTAAATATAACAAGGAATAGGGACTTAAAGTTGTGCAGGTACAGAGACAGCATATACATTTTGTACATTTCATTTTCTCAGTAGCAGATACTTATAATGTCTCTGGTAACAAATATTATTAAATGATCAAATTAACAGGAAAAGATATTGATGTAAGTAAACATGGAAAGTTTGAAAACCATCTGAACCATATATACAGTGTTCATAATACAGACAACAGAATATAAACTTTAAATTCCACAATTAAATAAGCCATAACCCTTTTTTAATCCCCTGAAGAGATCAATAAAAACACATTAAAGGCATTGTCGTATTGAGTGGACAATTGTTGTTAAATGCCAAGTGAGCTATTTTTTAGCTGGATATATCATGATGAGAACAAGCTTCTTTTTTCAATGAGATGTTGATGATTTCTACTTTGTACTAGACCAACCTGTTAAGTGGAATTTTTATAGTAGTAGATAGCTAAAATGACAGTCAGCAGGTAGACATGTTGCTCCAGTCAAGCACATTATCCTGCCTCCGAGGCAACAAGTCTTTACTCTTACTCCTTAAGGTTGCATGCTTTTTATAGTTTTTGGTTTGATTTCAGCGGGGATTTGTGTATTTGTTTTCATATAAGACATGATTTTTGTTCCCTCCATTCATGATTTACCTATGATTTTGGTGTAGTATATGTATATTTGTTGTGTTTGGAAACATTTTTTTGTGATTCTTGTCCTTTGTCTTGACAACGGTTTTACATTTTTGGCGTGATAAAAAACATAGATATCTAATTTAGTGTGCATGATGTATTTTTGCAATAACCTTCATCAGGTACACTCCAAGTCAACAGATTGAAAAGCCAACTGAGATTGAGAATGTTGCCACTTCTTGAGCTCTTTTTACTATCAAGCTTCACTGTAAATCCCCCTGTTATTATAAATATATGAACCACCATATCCCATTGATTGATGTATATATGACTCAATTATTTCAGTATGGTATACTGGTAGGTTATTTTATTCAGTTATGGTAACTAGAGCATACTACAAGGCTTAACACACATATATGCATGTATTGATGATCATATATTTACCTTAGAATTTCTCCAGAATATCATCAGCTGTTCTACAATATTATACAATTACTGCACTTGAATGAGATCAATATGAGGTTTTATGGAGCAGAGTACAATAATATTGAACAAGGCGAAGCCGAGTTCAATATTGTTGTACTCTGCTCCATAAAACCTCATATTGATCAAGTTCAAGTGTAGTAATTGTTTTATTACATAAGGCTCTATTTTACTCTAATTTTGAAATTTTATGGAAACTTTGAAATTTTTGAAACTTTTTGAAAATTTTAAATAAAAAACAAAATTTCAATTTCAATTTCTGTGCAATAAAAAACCATATTGCACTCTCATGCCACGTAATTTCATTCATTGATTTTGCACGAGAATGCAATATGATTTGTTTTTTGCACAGAAATTGCTTTTTGCTAATCAATATGTTAGAAAATGGAATGTCACATGTGTATTGCTTCTGGCCAATAGAAAAACAGTAAAATAGAGCCTTATGTAATAAAATGTGATATAGTTAAATAAGCTGCATGTTGAATTTCTATCTGAGCAATATCTTATTATTAAAATTTCTTTATACATTGATAAGCTGTGATGGGTCAAGAAGGGATATGGAAGTGCATGCTGGAAAAAAGTATATTGTCTTTGATAATTTAATTAGGAAAAATGATGTTAAATTATTTTGGTAACAGGTCTTTATTCCAAATATATTCCAATCCTTCCTGCTATAGATTTGGTACCATTGATAGTAAGTTCTACAGATATAGTATCTATATATTAACATAATTAAATGGTTTTGGTTTGTTATATTGTCTGCCATCATTGTTTATCTTTATTTTCTACTAAATGTTTAGTTATTACTGCAAATCATTGTGACAACAATCTGGTCATTGTCTTGTGTCAATAATCATGATCTGTCTTTGGTTTCTTGTGGCCATTTTTCTTAACATTTTGGAGGTTGAAATATTGTAAAATTCATTGTTTTTGCTTCATTATATATTGAAATACTGGATAAATCAAAAAACCCTAATAATTCAGTCAAATAATAAAATTTGAAAAAAATATTTTGTGTGTTAATTGTACTTGGCCAAAGGTATTTCATGGACAAGATTTCATAAGGTTTTGAAAATATCACTATGTTACGAGTTTGCATGGTTTTCTGTGAGACAGACACTTAAGACAATGATACTGATGTCAAAATGATAATCTCTTTTGAATATGAATGCTTCAACCTCTACCATTTTTAAAAACAAGTGTAAACCATTCATTGGTCATAGGTTTTTAGTAATACAACTGTGAAATACTGATTGATACTGGTATTTTTTTTCTTGGGGTTTGGAGAAAAGATTGTTATATTTTCTTACAGTGAAATGAAGCTAGGCTGCTCATTTAAGGGCAGGACCAAAGATTGATATATATGTGTAGGAAGATATGCTAAAAATACTAATCAGGCATTTCAATAAAGTTATCATTAAAGCATCATTGTAAATATTCACATTTGTTAAAATTAAAGACCCAAAGTGTACATAGGACTAAATATATCTGTGAACATTTTGTACATATGAATGCACAGGATTGACTATTTATCAGGTGATTATAGTACCCCGTGTGCTCTTCCTTAGAGAAAAGGGGCCCAAATACACAAAAAAAAATGCATATTTGGAAGGTATATACACAATTTTTTTAATTTAATTATTTTTCATCTATTGTCATCTGATGGTCTTCTGTCAGAACAAAACATGTCTTTGGTATTGTCTTCTGTCAGAACAAAACATTCCTTTGGTGATTGTCTTCTGTCAAAACAGAGCATTCCTTTGGTATTATCTTCTGTCAGAACAGAACATTCCTTTGGTTATTGTCTTTTGTCAGAACAGAACATTCCTTTGGTGATTGTCTTCTGTCAGAACAGAGCATTCCTTTGGTTATTGTCTTTTGTCAGAACAGAACATTCCTTTAGTGATTTTCTTTTGTCAGAACAGAACATTCCGTTGGTGATTGTCTTCTGTTAGAACAGAACATTCTTTTGGTATTGTATTCTGTTAGAACAGAACATTCCTTTGGTATTATCTTCTGTCAGAACAGAACATTCCTTTGGTATTGTCTTTTGGCAGAACAGAACATTCCTTTGGTGATTTTCTTCTGTCAGAACAGAACATTCCTTTGGTGATGTTTTCACTTTTGTCAGAACAGAACACTGTTTGGTGATTGTCTTCTGTCAGAACAGAACATTCATTTAGTGATTTTCTTCTGTCAGAACAGAACATTCCTTTGGTATTGTCTTCTGTCAGAACAGAACCTTTCTTTGGTGATTGTCTTCTGTCAGAACAGAACATTCCTTGGGTGATTGTCTTCTGTCAGAATAGAAGACTCTTTGGTGATTATCTTCTGTCAGAACAGAACATTCCTTTGGTGATTTTCTTCTGTCAGAACAGAACATTCCTTTGGTGATGTTTTCACTTTTGTCAGAACAGAACACTGTTTGGTGATTGTCTTCTGTCAGAACAGAACATTCATTTAGTGATTTTCTTCTGTCAGAACAGAACATTCCTTTGGTATTGTCTTCTGTCAGAACAGAACCTTTCTTTGGTGATTGTCTTCTGTCAGAACAGAACATTCCTTTGGTGATTGTCTTCTGTCAGAATAGAAGACTCTTTGGTGATTGTCTTCTGTCAGAACAGAACATTCCTTTGGTGATTGTCTTTTGTCAGAACAGAACATTCTTTTGGTATTGTCTTTTGTCAGAACAGAACATTCCTTTGGTATTATCTTCTGTCAGAACAGAACATTCCTTTGGTTATTGTCTTTTGTCAGAACAGAACATTCCTTTGGTGATTGTCTTCTGTCAGAACAGAGCATTCCTTTGGTTATTGTCTTTTGTCAGAACAGAACATTCCTTTAGTGATTTTCTTTTGTCAGAACAGAACATTCCGTTGGTGATTGTCTTCTGTTAGAACAGAACATTCTTTTGGTATTGTATTCTGTTAGAACAGAACATTCCTTTGGTATTATCTTCTGTCAGAACAGAACATTCCTTTGGTATTGTCTTTTGGCAGAACAGAACATTCCTTTGGTGATTTTCTTCTGTCAGAACAGAACATTCCTTTGGTGATGTTTTCACTTTTGTCAGAACAGAACACTGTTTGGTGATTGTCTTCTGTCAGAACAGAACATTCATTTAGTGATTTTCTTCTGTCAGAACAGAACATTCCTTTGGTATTGTCTTCTGTCAGAACAGAACCTTTCTTTGGTGATTGTCTTCTGTCAGAACAGAACATTCCTTTGGTGATTGTCTTCTGTCAGAATAGAAGACTCTTTGGTGATTATCTTCTGTCAGAACAGAACATTCCTTTGGTGATTTTCTTCTGTCAGAACAGAACATTCCTTTGGTGATGTTTTCACTTTTGTCAGAACAGAACACTGTTTGGTGATTGTCTTCTGTCAGAACAGAACATTCATTTAGTGATTTTCTTCTGTCAGAACAGAACATTCCTTTGGTATTGTCTTCTGTCAGAACAGAACCTTTCTTTGGTGATTGTCTTCTGTCAGAACAGAACATTCCTTTGGTGATTGTCTTCTGTCAGAATAGAAGACTCTTTGGTGATTGTCTTCTGTCAGAACAGAACATTCCTTTGGTATTGTCTTCTGTTAGAACAGAACATTCCTTTGGTATTATCTTCTGTCAGAGCAGAACATGCCTTTGGTATTGTTTTTTGTCAGAACAGAACATTCCTTTGGTATTGTCTTCTGTCAGAACAGAACATTCCTTTTGGTGATTTTTTTCTGTCAGAACATAACATTCCTTTGATATTATCTTCTGTCAGAACAGAACATTCCTTTGATATTGTCTTTTGTCAGAACAGAACATTCCTTTGGTATTATCTTCTGTCAGAACAGAATATTTCTTTGGTATTGTCTTCTGTCAGAACAGAACATTCATTTGGTATTGTCTTCAGTCAGAAGAAAACATTCCTTTGGTATTATCTTCTGTGAGAACAAAACATTCTTTTGATATTGTCTTCTGTCAGAACAGAATATTCCTTTGGTATTGTCTTCTGTTAGAACAGAACATTCCTTTGGTATTATCTTCTGTCAGAACAGAACATGCCTTTGGTATTGTCTTTTGTCAGAACAGAACATTCCTTTGGTGATTTTCTTCTGTCAGAACAGAACATTCCTTTGGTATTATCTTCAGTCAGAACAGAACATTCCTTTGGTATTGTCTTCTGTCAGAACAGAGCATTCCTTTGGTGATTGTCTTCTGTCAGAACAGAACATTCCTTTGGTGATTGTCTTCTGTCAGAACAGAACACTCCTTGGTGGTTGTCTTCTGTCAGAACAGAACATTCATTTAGTGATTGTCTTTTGTCAGAACAGAACATTCTTTTGGTATAATCTCCTGTCAGAACAGAACATTCCTTTGGTATTGTCTTTTGTCAGAACAGAACCTTTCTTTGGTGATTGTCTTCTGTCAGAACAGAACATTCCTTTGGTATTGTCTTCTGTCAGAACAGAACATTCCTTTGGTGATTTTCTTCTGTCAGAACAGAACATTCCTTTGGTATTGTCTTCTGTCAGAATAGAACATTCCTTTGGTGATTGTCTTCTGTTAGAACAGAACATTCCTGTGGTATTATCTTCTGTCAGAACAGAACATGCCTTTGGTATTGTCTTGTGTCAGAACAGAACATTCCTTTGGTATTGTCTTCTGTCAGAACAGAACATTCCTTTGGTGATTTTCTTCTGCCAGAACATAACATTCCTTTGGTATTATCTTCAGTCAGAACAGGACTTTCCTTTGGTATTGTCTTCTGTCAGAATAGAACATTCCTTTGGTGATTGTCTTCTGTTAGAACAGAACATTCCTGTGGTATTATCTTCTGTCAGAACAGAACATGCCTTTGGTATTGTCTTGTGTCAGAACAGAACATTCCTTTGGTATTGTCTTCTGTCAGAACAGAACATTCCTTTGGTGATTTTCTTCTGTCAGAACATAACATTCCTTTGGTATTATCTTCAGTCAGAACAGAACTTTCCTTTGGTATTGTCTTCTGTCAGAACAGAGCATTCCTTTGGTGATTGTCTTCTGTCAGAACATGACATTCCTTTGGTATTATCTTCAGTCAGAACAGAACTTTCCTTTGGTATTGTCTTCTGTCAGAACAGAGCATTCCTTTGGTGATTGTCTTCTGTCAGAACAGAACATTCCTTTGGTGTTGTCTTCTGTCAGAACAGAACATTCCTTTGGTAATTGTCTTCTCTCAGAACAGAACACTGTTTGGTGATTGTCTTCTGTCATAACAGAACATTCATTTAGTGATTTTCTTCTGTCAGAACAGAACATTCCTTTGGTATTGTCTTCTGTCAGAACAGAACCTTTCTTTGGTGATTGTCTTCTGTCAGAACAGAACATTCCTTTGGTATTGTCTTCTGTCAGAACAGAACCTTTCTTTGGTGATTGTCTTCTGTCAGAACAGAACATTCCTTTGGTATTGTCTTCTGTCAGAACAGAACCTTTCTTTGGTGATTGTCTTTTGTCAGAACAGAACATTCCTTTGGTGATTGTCTTCTGTCAGAACAGAAGACTCTTTGGTGATTGTCTTCTGTCAGAACAGAACATTCCTTTTGGTATTGTCTTTTGGCAGAACAGAACATGCCTTTGGTGATTGTTTTCTGTCAGAACAGAACACTCTTTGGTGATTGTCTTCTGTCAGAACAGAACATTCCTTTGGTGTTGTCTTCTGTCAGAACAGAAAATTCCTTTGGTATTGTCTTCTGTCAGAACAGAACATTCCTTTGGTGATTGTTTTCTGTCAGAACAGAACACTCTTTTGCGGTTGTATTCTGTCAGGACAGAACATTCCTTTGGTGATTGTCGTCTGTCAGAACAGAACATTCCTTTGGTATTGTCTTCTGTCAGAACATAACATTCCTTTGGTGATGTTTTCACTTTTGTCAGAACAGAACATTCATTTGGTGATTGTCTTTTGTCAGAACAGAATATTCCTTTGGTATTGTCTTCTGTCAGAACAGATCATTCCTTTGGTGATTATCTTCTGTTAGAACAGAACATGCCTTTGGTGATTGTCTTGTGTTAGAACCGAACATTCCTTTGGTATTATCTTCTGTCAGAACAGAACATTCCTTTGGTATTGTCTTCTGTCAGAACAGAACATTCCTTTGGTATTATCTTCTGTCAGAACAGAACATTCCTTTGGTATTGTCTTCTGTCAGAACAGAACATTCCTTTGGTGATGTTTTCACTTTTGTCAGAACATAACATTCATTTGGTATTGTCTTCTGTCAGAACAGAACATTCCTTTGGTATTATCTTCTGTCAGAACAGAACATTCCTTTGGTATTGTCTTCTGTCAGAACAGAACATTCCTTTGGTATTATCTTCTGTCAGAACAAAACATTCCTTTGGTATTATCTTCTGTCAGAACAGAACATTCCTTTGGTATTGTCTTTTGTCAGAACAGAACATTCCTTTGGTGATTTTCTTCTGTCAGAACAGAATATTCATTTGGTGATTGTCTTTTGTCAGAACAGAACATTCCTTTGGTGATTGTCTTTTGTCAGAACAGAACCTTCTGTGGAATATTCCTTTGGTGTTTATCTTCTGTCCGAATAGAATGAGCCTTTGGTATTGTCTTTTATCAGAACATAGCAGTCTTTTGGTGAGTGATTCACTTTTGTCAGAACAGAACATTCCTATCGTGATTCTCTTTGGTCAGAACATTTCTGTCAAGATGATTCTCTTTTGTCAGAACATCTATTTTGTAATACTATTGTAGTATTGTATTTACTGATCCCGTTTCCCAGAAAGGGGAGACAATTCAGTGCCGAATTTACATATAGGCTCGATAGGCTGAAGCCTAGGGCCTCAAAATTTAGGGGGGCTCCGGCCAAGGTTTATAATATTTTTAATACTGTTATTGAACTTTCACACTTATGCTGTCATAAAGTACTGTACTTTCTAAACAACCCTTCAGTAATTTTCCTCACACAGTTACACTCCATTTCAGAACATTGCAGAATTTTAAACATAGCACACTTCCATCTTCCTCCAGTCGTGAAGGTGGGGAATTGGGAGGGACCTCACAAGTTGAATAGCCAAGGGCCTCT
Organism: Bathymodiolus septemdierum; assembly: GCA_963383655.1. Taxonomy (NCBI): domain Eukaryota; kingdom Metazoa; phylum Mollusca; class Bivalvia; order Mytilida; family Modiolidae; genus Bathymodiolus; species Bathymodiolus septemdierum. Next base: position 129,710,903 of record OY726518.1, read on the forward strand.
CTTTATCTAAATCCGTCACTGGGAGACATATTACGTTTTTAATTGTTTTTCCAGTGGCAGCAATGTCAAAAGATTTCAAATTGTCAAGGTTTTGTGATTAGATCATTTTCTCCATTCACCAGACTTGGTTCACACATTAGTCATGGTAGGTTCATGTCAGCCAGGCATGTTTCACCTGATGGCAACTCATTTTCATGGTCTATTGACTCTGTTAAATTTATTTCAAGTTTTCACGATTAGGTCAGATTCTCCATTGCCATACTCACAAAGCTCACCATATTTGGTTCACACGTTGATCATGGAGAGTACATGTCAGCCAGATATGTGTCACCTGACCTTGACCTCATTTTCATGTTCTTCTGATATTGTTAAATTTACAGCAAGTATTCATGATTAGGTCAGTTTCTCATTTTACCATACCACACTAGGTTCACCTTGCATGCATGTGGTCCACACATTGATCATGTTAGCAAGGCATACCAGGTATTTCACCTGAATTGGATCTAATTTACATGATCTGCTAACTTTGTTGAATTTACATCCAGTTTTCATGATTAGCTCAGTTTCTCCTTTGGCATACAATCTAGGCTCACCATATTTGGTCCACACAGAATGTACATGTCATCCAGACATGTGTCTGTCACCTCACCTGGACCTCATTTTCATGGTCAACTGACTGTTAACTTTAGGTCAAGTTTTCATGATGAGATGAATTTTTTTAATTACGATACATGCATCCTAGGTTCATCATATTTTGTCCACACATTGATCATGAAGAGGACATATCAACAAAGTGTCACTTGACCTTGAGCTCATTTTCATGGTCTTCTGACATTGTTAAGTTTCTATCAAATTTTCGTTGTTAGGTTCTCCATTATATATTAACATAGGTCCATACATTGTTGTCCATAGGTCACCTTTTCTTAATTTCAATTATGTTGTACAAAAATAAAATGTACTTTATTTATTAATTTGCTTTTCTGGAAAAAAAATCTCAAACAATATGCAGAGGGCAGGTTTGAAATAAATCTGTGTCCACACTTGTTTTCAAAAACATTTTACTTTATGGCAAAAAATGTGGAGTTTGGGAGTCAAATTATAGGATGTTGCAAACATTTTGCACTTTTTACAGTGTTTTGGAACATGAATGCAGTTACATGTAACTAGATTAACACGACAGGTGCCACTAGTTACATGTAACTAGATTAACACGACAGGTGCCACTAGTTACATGTAACTAGATTAACACGACAGGTGCCACTAGTTACATGTAACTAGATTAACACGACAGGTGCCACTAGTTACATGTAACTAGATTAACACGACAGGTGCCACTAGTTACATGTAACTAGATTAACACGACAGGTGCCACTAGTTACATGTAACTAGATTAACACGACAGGTGCCACTAGTTACATGTAACTAGATTAACACGACAGGTGCCAGTAGTTACATGTAACTAGATTAACACGACAGGTGCCAGTAGTTACATGTAACTAGATTAACACGACAGGTGCCAGTAGTTACATGTAACTAGATTAACACGACAGGTGCCACTAGTTACATGTAACTAGATTAACACGACAGGTGCCACTAGTTACATGTAACTAGATTAACACGACAGGTGCCACTAGTTTAGCAGGAACACCTGAGTTGACCCCCGATTTTTAGTGGGGTTCGTGTTACTCGATCTTTAGTTTTATGTGTATGTTTTGTAGATCGTTGTTTGTCCTTTTGTACATTTTCTTTTGGCCATTGTGTTGTTTATTCTTCTTCGATATACAGATTCTGATTACCCCTTTGGTATCTTCAAACTCTTCTCATAAGTATTGATAAAGAATGTCTCATAAATACTGTATATCAGTTGTGTATTGTAGGTTATTTGTGTCAGGCTTAGTTTTTCCATTGATGTAGATATAGTTTCAGAACTTTGATGACATACAACCTCTTGACTACTATAACTAAAATACCTTTTTTAACTATTGTAGCTTCTTCATGATTTCTAAATTTGTGTCTGATTTGATTTTCCACTTCTCTAAATATTTTCTTTAATAATCCTTGCCTCTAAACATGCAATTATATAATTCATTCAACTTAAGACCACTCATAGATGGTTGTAGATGGCTCATTTAATTAGAAAGAATACAATTCTATTTAAATTTTCTGACAAATTTATTTGACACCTTGGAGCCTTTATCACAAGATTCTCTTTCATTGTTGGTAAATCTCAAATATTGATCTCAGTTTGTTTATGTAAGACAAATACCTGAACAGATTTTACTTATACATGTAGTTCTGTGTGTCTTATCTTTTATTTGATTGGAAAGAATGCCACATTGGATTTTATTATATATAAAAAAGAATAAGATCATCGTATGGAATCTCAAAGTATTACTAGATTCATATATTCTCATATTTTTGGAAGTAAGTGAAATATATAAAAATATATAAAAAATTGCAGGTGAAAAACAAATAAATATGCAGGTGGTGGATGTAAAAATGTCAATTGTACACTGATTAACATTCTAATTGTGATTTTCATAATAAACACAAGAACTAATGATAGAATTTATTGGTTTAATTGAATTGTCAGATTCAATTTTACCTGTAATTTATATTAATATGTTATCCACGTTTATAAATATCAGAAAATCTGTAAATCACTGTTGGATAAGATCACGGATATAACTTTTTATAGCAAGATAAATCTGGACGACTATGTGGGACAAAGCTGAAGAAGGTAGGACATTATTTTAAACAGTGGATAGTAACTTGAATGGCTATGTTAAATGTTGGACAAATTATAGGTATAGTAGAGGGTAGATAGTGGTAGGACAAAAATGGCTTTCTAATTAAATTATGAGTTATGTAGACAAAATTATGTTACTTTGTTATAGGATGTACATGTATGTATGTATTCAACTAAATTTATTATTTTTATGTTAAAAATTTTGGTTTCAGGAAAATTTGAAAACAATTTTTGGGGTAATTTTTATATTGTTTACATTTGTTTTAGTTATCGTCAGAAAATTATTTGAATTAACAGTATTACTAGTAAAGTCAGGGTTAAAGATCTTAATTATATTAATCTAAGGGTGTTAAGTACAAATGAATTAAAAAAATTAACCAGGTTAGTGAAGTTAATAGTTCTGTGGGTTTTTTGAAAGATTACAGAAACTGTAGTCAATAAAAATGTAGATATCATGACCTGTTTCTTCAACAATCTTCATCAGGTAGAATTGGAAAGACAAGTAATATAAAAGTTGTTTGGAGCTAGTAAAGCAAAGAGCCTAAACACTATAGACAAAATAGAGTCATAACTTTTTAACCTATGCCTGAGGGAGATTGAACTTAGTTTCAAATATTTGAGAAAGTTCTTATGGACGAATGATTTTTTAATTCAATAAAATATTTTATGTGAAATCTGGCAGTATAGATGTACTGAGTTTATGTACATTTCTGAATGTAATATGCCTGATTGATTTATCAATTTAAAAGTATTAATTACTGATATACATAATAAAATAATGATATAAACACAGCTGGTAAGGTTGGGGTAAATTATCTCAATACACATTACAATTATTCTTATTATAATAAAATAAGGCAGAATGAAAATCAAATGTATTACATGTATCTTGACATTTACTTTTGTTTGTTATAGCTGGGTACATATTATACCATTTCTTGGACCATTGCCATATACCGCTACCTTTTATATGTTTTTTTTTAATTTAATTGAGATATGGTTGCCAAAAAGGGAGAATTTCAAAATTGAAACTCTTTTATTTTTCATCTTTTTTTAGCAAGGTGAGCTTTTGCCATCGTCTGTTAACTTTTCACATTTTAATCTTCGTCTCTGAAACCCCTTAGCCAAATGAACTGAAACTTGGTGTGAAGCATCTATGGAAGGTGCTCTATAAGGATACCACATTTTGTCATGATCCGTTAACAAACATGGCCACCACAGGAAATTCTTGTTTCTGATTGGCCAATTTCTAAAAATCTTCTCTGAAACCACTATGCTAAATGAACTGAAGCTTGGTAGGAAGCATATGTGGTAGGTCCTCTATAAAGATTGTTCATTTCGTCTTGATCTGTTAACAAACATGGCCGATACAGGCAATTCTTGTTTCTGAATGGTCGATTTCTAAAAAATCTTCTCCGCTGAAACCGCTTGGTCAAATGAATTAAAAGTTGGTAGGAAACATCCATGGTAGGTTCTGTATAAAATTGCTCATTTATTCCTGATGCGTTAACAAACATGGCCTCCACAGGTAATTTCTAAAAATCTTCTCTGAAACCGAGTAGCCAAATGAACCAAAATTTGGTAGGAAACACCTGTGGAAGGCTCTGTATAAAATTTCCTGAAAACAGAATGAAAGGTGAACGACACAGGCTCATTTGCCAAAATGATCATCTCTATGAGTAATTGATGGGCCATGAAATATTTTAGTTATTTTATTTACCGGTAGTGTCAAGCAAAATACTGTGTTCACACTTGCTTTTAATATACACTTTGTCAACTTTCCCTTGTTGACATGCCACAGTTGTATCATGCTGTTCTCGGTTTATCCCTTCAATTCTTTTTAATTGATTATTTAAAGGGTTTCAGGTAGTATTCAAGCAGATTTCTTTGATCAGAAATGGTTTTCCAGTTAAACCTGATTGCAGTAAAACTGTTGCAGGAGGAAATCCTTGTTGACCTGCTCTGATGGAATGATGCTGTGCCAGGCCTAGTCTTTTATTTTTTTTTCTCTCAAAATTCCATAATAAAAGACTAATAGATATCCAATATTTTTGTTTTTAAATTTACGAATAAGAAAAGACATGTGATGATTTGATGATTTTGATCATTTTTACATGTTTTTATTAACATATGTAGCATACATAACAGACATGTATAGCTTGGTGAAACCCATTATATAACTTGTTAAATCATTCAACAGTAGCACAGGCGCTCGTGGCATGGACCACCCCCCTTTTTCTAACTTTCTGTTTAAAATTTATTTTCAATAACATTTCTTTATTTCTTTATTTCTTTATTATTTCATCTCTTTTTCCTTATTTTAAATTGTTCATGTCAATATTCATACAATCTTAATTTAACATCAAATTGCATGTGTCGACCCTATATAGATACTAATAGTCAAGTTACAGTCAGAATTCAAAATGTCATTCTACATCATTAAAAATCTTTAACATAAATACTTGAAGTGGGTTGTTCTACACAATGTTGACAGACATGCCACATCATTGTATCTATAGGTTGTTCTACACAATGTTGACAGACATGCCACATCATTGTATCTATAGGTTGTTCTACACAATGTTGACAGACATGCCACATCATTGTATCTATAGGTTGTTCTACACAATGTTGACAGACATGCCACATCATTGTATCTATAGGTTGTTCTACACAATGTTGACAGACATGCCACATCATTGTATCTATAGGTTGTTCTACACAATGTTGACAGACATGCCACATCATTGTATCTATAGGTTGTTCTACACAATGTTGACAGACATGCCACATCATTGTATCTATAGGTTGTTCTACACAATGTTGACAGACATGCCACATCATTGTATCTATAGGTTGTTCTACACAATGTTGACAGACATGCCACATCATTGTATCTATAGGTTGTTCTACACAATGTTGACAGACATGCCACATCATTGTATCTATAGGTTGTTCTACACAATGTTGACAGACATGCCACATCATTGTATCTATAGGTTGTTCTACACAATGTTGACAGACATGCCACATCATTGTATCTATAGGTTGTTCTACACAATGTTGACAGACATGCCACATCATTGTATCTATAGGTTGTTCTACACAATGTTGACAGACATGCCACATCATTGTATCTATAGGTTGTTCTACACAATGTTGACAGACATGCCACATCATTGTATCTATAGGTTGTTCTACACAATGTTGACAGACATGCCACATCATTGTATCTATAGGTTGTTCTACACAATGTTGACAGACATGCCACATCATTGTATCTATAGGTTGTTCTACACAATGTTGACAGACATCATTGTATCTATAGGTTGTTCTACACAATGTTGACAGACATGCCACATCATTGTATCTATAGGTTGTTCTACACAATGTTGACAGACATGCCACATCATTGTATCTATAGGTTGTTCTACACAATGTTGACAGACATGCCACATCATTGTATCTATAGGTTGTTCTACACAATGTTGACAGACATGCCACATCATTGTATCTATAGGTTGTTCTACACAATGTTGACAGACATGCCACATCATTGTATCTATAGGTTGTTCTACACAATGTTGACAGACATGCCACATCATTGTATCTATAGGTTGTTCTACACAATGTTGACAGACATGCCACATCATTGTATCTATAGGTTGTTCTACACAATGTTGACAGACATGCCACATCATTGTATCTATAGGTTGTTCTACACAATGTTGACAGACATGCCACATCATTGTATCTATAGGTTGTTCTACACAATGTTGACAGACATGCCACATCATTGTATCTATAGGTTGTTCTACACAATGTTGACAGACATGCCACATCATTGTATCTATAGGTTGTTCTACACAATGTTGACAGACATGCCACATCATTGTATCTATAGGTTGTTCTACACAATGTTGACAGACATGCCACATCATTGTATCTATAGGTTGTTCTACACAATGTTGACAGACATGCCACATCATTGTATCTATAGGTTGTTCTACACAATGTTGACAGACATGCCACATCATTGTATCTATAGGTTGTTCTACACAATGTTGACAGACATGCCACATCATTGTATCTATAGGTTGTTCTACACAATGTTGACAGACATGCCACATCATTGTATCTATAGGTTGTTCTACACAATGTTGACAGACATGCCACATCATTGTATCTATAGGTTGTTCTACACAATGTTGACAGACATGCCACATCATTGTATCTATAGGTTGTTCTACACAATGTTGACAGACATGCCACATCATTGTATCTATAGGTTGTTCTACACAATGTTGACAGACATGCCACATCATTGTATCTATAGGTTGTTCTACACAATGTTGACAGACATGCCACATCATTGTATCTATAGGTTGTTCTACACAATGTTGACAGACATGCCACATCATTGTATCTATAGGTTGTTCTACACAATGTTGACAGACATCATTGTATCTATAGGTTGTTCTACACAATGTTGACAGACATGCCACATCATTGTATCTATAGGTTGTTCTACACAATGTTGACAGACATGCCACATCATTGTATCTATAGGTTGTTCTACACAATGTTGACAGACATGCCACATCATTGTATCTATAGGTTGTTCTACACAATGTTGACAGACATACCACATCATTGTATCTATAGGTTGTTCTACACAATGTTGACAGACATGCCACATCATTGTATCTATAGGTTGTTCTACACAATGTTGACAGACATGCCACATCATTGTATCTATAGGTTGTTCTACACAATGTTGACAGACATGCCACATCATTGTATCTATAGGTTGTTCTACACAATGTTGACAGACATGCCACATCATTGTATCTATAGGTTGTTCTACACAATGTTGACAGACATGCCACATCATTGTATTTATAGGTTGTTCTACACAATGTTGACAGACATGCCACATCATTGTATCTATAGGTTGTTCTACACAATGTTGACAGACATGCCACATCATTGTATCTATAGGTTGTTCTACACAATGTTGACAGACATGCCACATCAGTGTATCTATAGGTTGTTCTACACAATGTTGACAGACATGCCACATCATTGTATCTATAGGTTGTTCTACACAATGTTGACAGACATGCCACATCATTGTATCTATAGGTTGTTCTACACAATGTTGACAGACATGCCACATCATTGTATCTATAGGTTGTTCTACACAATGTTGACAGACATGCCACATCATTGTATCTATAGGTTGTTCTACACAATGTTGACAGACATCATTGTATCTATAGGTTGTTCTACACAATGTTGACAGACATGCCACATCATTGTATCTATAGGTTGTTCTACACAATGTTGACAGACATGCCACATCATTGTATCTATAGGTTGTTCTACACAATGTTGACAGACATCATTGTATCTATAGGTTGTTCTACACAATGTTGACAGACATGCCACATCATTGTATCTATAGGTTGTTCTACACAATGTTAACAGACATGCCACATCATTGTATCTATAGGTTGTTCTACACAATGTTGACAGACATGCCACATCATTGTATCTATAGGTTGTTCTACACAATGTTGACAGGCATGCCACATCAGTGTATCTATAGGTTGTTCTACACAATGTTGACAGACATCATTGTATCTATAGGTTGTTCTACACAATGTTGACAGACATGCCACATCATTGTATCTATTTAGAACCAGAAAGATAGAAGTGTGCAAAGAATGAAACAGTTACTAACCACTGTACATAATATTTTCTATTTTCTATCATCTTGCTAATATTATGATCAAACAACTAACTACCATGCATATACATTGTACCTACACATATACAGTCAAATCTGTATTAAGAGGTCACCTTTGGGACACAGAAAAGGTGACCTTATAAGACAGATGACCTCTTAAAAGAGGTTCAATTCATATGAAATTTTCTATGACAGGACAAGAAAAATGTGACCTTTTAATACAGGTGACTGCTTAATAGAGGTCACCGTATGTGCAGGTTTGACTGTATATATATAGATCTATAGTAGAGAATACTGAAGCGTAGAAATGACCTAGATATTTATATTTCAGAGTTGTTATTAACAGACTACTGTCTACAACAACCAGAGAGAAAAAATTCAGACAGTGATGACTCTGTCATACATTATACACCATTACACGTGGAGACTTCACCTCTCACCAAGCTTGTTGTGGAACAGAACAAGTCCAAGTCACCATGTGGTTCGTTGTATGTTCTGGCTGCCTCAGTTATGGCGGCTATGGGTGGCATACTATTTGGATATGACATAGGTATTATAAAATTAAATTAAAGTAATTCTTTAAACTACTGGGTGTAATTTATTACCAGTATGTTATTAAAACTGACTATGCTTCCATTTAATAAGACATGATATAGATACAAGTGAAGATGAAAGAAAATCCATGTTAAACACGGGTAAAGCAATAACACTTAAGTTTAAAAGAATCACCATTGTTTACTTAACAATGGATAAGTTTATATGATTATTGTGAAATATTATGAAAACGTTTGGTTGGTGTTGAATCCTTTTAACACATTGGCCCAATTTATTTTATATTATCTCAGTTTAAATCTCCTATTCAAAAAGAAAGAAAACACAAGGCAGACACTGTAATAATTAAAAAAGAAAAATTGACTGAAGAACCATTGTTAATATAAGAAACAAGTCTGTAAAACCAAAGGTACACAATCAAAAACCAAGGCATGTTGTATATGGAATACTGATCTCACAAATAAAGGGAGATAATTTCAGTGTACTTCACTGGCAAGCATTCTCTGTTCAATATATTGCATCTGTTGCTATGAATAATGATGTGCATGTTTTAGATAGTTGTGGCTATGTTATCATCTATTATCACTGTTGTCATTGTACATTAATACAAATCCAATATGGCCACCACTAAAGGACATAGTTTAACATAGCACCCTATGGGAAAATGAATAAAAAACTGTACATGAATTATCATTAGATGATCCCTTACAAAGTATTTATTTTTTACATGGACTGGAAATCAAAGATGGCTACCACCTGTCCTACAGGACAAAATTTAACATATGACCTTATGGGAAAATATTGAAGCACTATTTTTATGAATTACATGTAAATGACAAAGATTTTCCTTCACAATATCTTGGAAATAGATAGATACAGACTTACAGTACTTTATTATTAGAAAAAACTACTTATAATATTGAGAAATTTATAACATATCTTTGTAGGTATTATTTCTGGTGCAGTTTTACAATTAAAGACCAAATTCTGTTTATCTTGTTTTGACCAAGAATTATGTGTCAGTTCCATGTTATTTGGTGCTTTACTTGGATCTTGTATAGGAGGTAAAGTTATCATCATAGTAACGGTAGCTTGTCATAATGTTATTTATATATTACACTTTTGATTGACCTATATTCCTATAAATACATACCAGCCTATTATTAGATATTTGTCAAATGCAGAACGAAGAAAATAACCCATTCAAATTTTCTTAAAAAATAATTTTCTTATCATGCCTGCATACAGTTTCTGATTTTTAAGAGAAATCATTTGTATTGAGTGGCACAAAATTAAACAATTGTTGGAAATTTAAGAGATGGCTAAGTGCTACCAACATTTTAGAAATGTTGGAAATAGAAGTGATTCAGATGCATAACATGACTTAAAACACACAGATGTATGTCTAATGATTAGATACAAGTTAAACAAACCTATCAAGTCTTCTTCTATTTATTATGTTGCCTACCTAGCAGAGTTGACATATAAGGATCACTATTTATCCACTTTGGTATAAACATATTTATTCATGATTAACTGGTATAATGTTACAATACACACAAATTTTGTTTTAAGATGACCACTTTGTCGTCACACTTTCCGTAATCTGCAACTTATCCTAAACCACTTGATAGAAAACAACTCCAAACTTACACATACTCATGACAACCATCTACAGGGCATGAAGTGGCATCCCTGCTATATGTATTTCATTTTTTATTACATGGATTTCTGGGGTTTCCCAGAGCCAAACAGGGATTTTCAATGTGGTACAGAGGGGGTACACATCTCTTATCCACAATCTCACATAGACCACTCTACAATTACCATGTTGATAAAATAGTTACTCAAAGATAAGCCTATGATGAAATGTTGTTGTTGCTCATAAGTATTGATATTTATTTACAGGGATGGTCATAGATAAGTTTGGTAGACGGTTTACCATTATAGTTAATGCTGCCTTCTTTACCATTGGTGCTGCCTTGGCTGCTGGTGCTCCTGCATTTTCTATTGTTGTATGTAGATGTAGATGTATATAACTATCTCGGATTTTCTGATTATTTTGGACAATAAAATATCGTCTATTATTACTTATATAAACGAGAGAAAAAACTTTGATGTGAAGCTGGTAGTGCTTCATACAAAATGGGCTTAGATCCACACTTTAACATGTGAATAAAACTGACAATATACACATTCAATTCTTACGAAATTGTATATACTTGAGAATAAAACACTGAATAAAATAACAAACTCATGATTTTATATTAATTATTTCCCAATTTGCTAGCCACCAAATAGATTATTACATTGATCTACATTTCATGCCTGAGTGATTTTGATTTAGGTTTGAGTCCATGACTGGTACTCCTGCACTATACAATGATTGAAGCAGTATCTAAGGCTACTTTAAATAATACTACTACATTGTTGTACATTATCAGCCAAATATTTAAGTGCATTAATCTTCATTTCATTTTGAAGGAATCTCAGTTTCTTTTTGGTTTGTTATCAAAACTAGACCTTACATGTGCATTGTGATTATATTGTACATGTATATACAAATAAGTTCAAATCAACATACATTGTCATTGTATACAAATAGGAATCACATCAACATACATTGTCATTGTATACAAATAGGAATCACATCAGCTTATATTGTCATTGTATACAAATAGGAATCACATCAGCTTACATTGTCATTGTATACAAATAGGAATCACATCAGCTTATATTGTCATTTTATACAATAAATTAAATTAAGTCATGTATATACATTGTCATAAACATTCCAGGTCACATCAACTTACATTATCATTATAAACAGGTTAGGTCGCATCAACCTATCATTATAAACAGGTTAGGTCACATCAACCTACATTTCTTGCTTTTAGTTACTGTCATGGTGGTAATATTTGTGATGATTTAATTTCATTGTAGTTGATAGTCTTTGGAAATTAATACCCAACAAATACAATACTAGTATAACATCACTTAACTAGGTTCATAATTGCAAACATTTGTATCAGTGAATGTGTAAAAATGAAGATTTTAAGGAAAGTTACCATGAAGAGATTTTACAGTGCCCCCTTCTCTTGTAAAACCCATCCCACCAAAGGCCACCCCTCTTATAAGGCCATTTCTTCATAGCAGAAGGGCTAGCCTCATAAGAAGGGGCTTCTGTAATATGTTTACAATACTGAGGTAAAGATGAGCATATATGTCAGGTGGTAAGTACAGTTCCCTCTTTTCTAATAAAACCCCTCCCACCAAAGGCCAGCCTTCTTATAATGCATTTTTTTCATTGCAGAAAAGTAGCCTTATAAGAGATTGACTTCTGTAATATGTTTACAATACTGTGGTAAAGTTTTACACATATAAGTCAGGTGGTAACTACACATCTTGGGTTAATTTTTGTCTTTATTTCTTTAGCGAAAACATTTTTCTTCTTCAATTTTTATAATGATATACAAAGCAATTGTAAAATTGGTTTCACTGTTTCTGTTGTAGATATTTGGTAGAATTGTTCTAGGATTTGCAGTGTCTGTGTCGGCCATTGCTGAGTGTATATATATATCAGAAATAGCTCCTGCAGTAAGTAACATGTTACTTCTATGTCAATGTCATACATTATACAGATAAACATAAACAGCAGCCTTAATTCTTCCTCTGTGAATCAAAAGCTCTGCCACATAGAAAGGAAAGCCAAGGCTTGCTTATTTTTTGTGATGTAAAAAATAGTCCCGAACATATAATTTATTTGAAATATTTTGATGTTCTCACAAAGAAATCTAGCAGTAATGACTTTTGCTAGAAGGGGCCATCGTGGCCATGATCGTATGGTAGTTGGATTTATAATTATCTATACAATCAGTGGATATCACCACTACTGTTGGGAGTTCGAATCCCGCTCAGGCAAGGTGTACTCAATACAACATTATGTGATAAAGTTTGTCAGTGACTTGCAACATGTCAGTGGTTAACTCCAGGTACTCCGGTTTCCTCCACACACTGACTGCCACGATATAGCTGAAATATTGTTGAAAATGGCGTTAAATACAATAACCCTAACCCCCAACCCTGTTGCTAGATCATAATTCATTACACTGCATCGTAAATTACCCTCGGGTTTCATTTTAATTATTGTTGACATTTTACCTTTCACTTGGTTTTCAACCAGGTCAACATTCTTAAAAAAGATAGTTCAGATGTAAAAATCAAACCATTAGGAAACAGTCTAGATATACAAGGAACCAGGAACATTTTGACCAATAGTAAGGATTTGTGTCGTTATTTGCAGACTAGTCTTCCCCGGAAGATGGGAATTAACTTTTCCATTGAATTTTGAACCAATTTGCATTAAATTTAGCACAAATGTTCTGGCACATTAAATTCGACACCAATATACATTAATTTTGACACCAATGAACATGAAATTTAGCACCAATGTACATTAAATTTAGAATTAGTCATGTAAATATGTTTCTTCTTTTCATATTTGCAATTGCACATTTATCAAGATTTGATGCAATGTTTGTGATTAACATTTAAGAAATAATTGCTCATAATTGTTGTAATTTATATTTTATAGAAAAGAAGGGGCTTACTGGTGTCATTAAATGAACTAGGGATAACACTTGGATTACTAGTGGCCTACTTAATTAATTATGTGTGTATAGATATACAGGATGGCTGGTTAGTATATATGTATATATGATTTAGAGATATCTTGTTGTTGAAATATGGTTAAAAAAATGATAATATTTTAGAGTACACAAATACGGTGTATTGTAGAGTATTGCATATGATAATATTTATCTGAGGTTACTGTATTTGTACAGTCAATCTTGCCAATGCTGTCACCTCTATTAAGCAGTCACCTGTATTAAAAGGTCACATTTTTCTTGTCCTGATATTGAAAATTTCATATAAATTGAACCCTTTTTAAGAGGTCACCTGTCTTAAAAGACCACTTTTTCTTTGTCCCAGAGGTGACCTCTTAATACAGGTTTGACTGTACTTATTATCGTGTGTACTTAATTTCATGAAGTTTGTGTGTATTTAAATTCATGATAATTTGAAATATGCTATTGCTGAAAATGGTCATTTTCTTCATTAAATTACGCTGTATATGGAAAATACTATAGGAAAATACTATAGCAGTAATGATGGTAGTGAGTACAATGTGTTAATATATACCAGTAATTAGCTCGAGGAAGATGTGTGCCGATTAAGTAGATTTTTGTTTAAAAAAAATTAATTTTCAGTCTTAAGTTTTTTAATCGATATGTTAAAACGTTGGTTGACACAATCAAGGCATCTACTCCAAGAACATGAGAGATGAAACTTTAATTCATGGATGGATAAGGCTGAGATTTCAGGTGTGTGCAGCTTTAAATACCTCTTGACTTTAACAGCAACTGTATTACATTTTTTGTATATATTGTTGTAAGTTTGATAGCGTAATTAATTTGATTGATTTTCTGGTATTTTATGATCATATATAATCTAATCTCCTTTATGATCATATATAGTTTATTCCCCACAAATTGTATGTCTGTTACACAGAGTTGTATAATTATACTTATTTATGTATAATTATGTATTTTTATGTATAATTTTTCATCTACAAATAGATGTGTCAATTTGGTAATTATTGGCATGGGTCATTGCATGGTGTCACATGTATGCTTGTTGTCACATGTTATTGATCTATCTACCAGTTAATAAATCCTAGTGTCCACAAATTTTTTTTGTTCCACAGGGTTTTATAAGCAATATTTGTATCACGGTTTTCAGAGTTAAACAGTTAAACAATTGAATGTGAAGTGTTAGATTGTTTAACCATTTAACTCGGAAAACCGTGGTATAAATGATTTGTAACATGAAGCCATGCAATATCACATCTAGGTCATTGATTATTGCAAAGCTCTCTGAGAGTAATAATACTACATCCCTCATTTAAAGTGTGCAATATCTGGTATCTGCCTATATTATTTCATAGTTCTTAGCCTTTGGTTACATTCTGGTATATAAACCATAAAAAGATTAAAGGAAAAGAATGCAATCATGTTGCAAGTTCTAGTTGACATATCGTTCTGAATTTTGAACACAATAATCCTTGGTACTAAATAAAGGTTGTTATTGATTTAGGTTATTGTTACCGTACCAGTTTCCAAACAAGAGGCCCTAAGTTGCAAGAATGAATGTTTCTGTTATTTGTACATGGAGAGTTTATTTTTCATTTGATTTTGATGTTTTTTTTTTTATTAATTCCTTAGGAAAATGCCTTTCATAAAAATGTAATGGCATTCTTATGTAACTATTACCATTTTCGACATAAAATGGCCCAAAAGGGGAAAATTTCAAATATGTCGTCCAATTGAAGTAAAAGTAAAACTTGGGGATATGAAACATTACTTTTATTTTAATATTTGATATTTTTGGAAATGTAATGCACCCATTAATGATCAAATTAGCAGTAATGTTATCCCTGACACAACTTAGAATACTTATTGTATGTTGACAATATTCTTACAAATAAGATAAAAAGTACAAAACTCAATGTTTAAAAAAAATTAAAAATAATTATTTGTTATTTTAGGAGATATATGTTTGGTATAGCTATGATACCAGCAGTGATACAAGGAATTGGAATGATATTTTTACCACCAAGTCCACGCTTCCTTATGTTACATAAACAAGAATCAAAGGTAGGAAAAATGTGGAATGAAATTTTTATCAGCAAATACATGCTTTCTTATGTTATATAAATTAATTTCAGAGTCACATGTCATTTTATACGTGTTTTGAATGGTTTAAAAATTTGAGGTTATTTATCAATGTGTGGAATATAAAAAATAAACGTCGTTCTCAAGGCGTCATTCGAAATAACCTCAATCAGGTTGTACACACCCTTGCGTAACCCAGTGTGTACAACCTGATTGAGGTTATTTCTTCATGAACCGAAAAAAAATTGCGATCAATCCTTAAATAGACTGCAATTAAAGATAAAGTTAGGAAAAACATTGAATTATATTTTACCACCAAATCCACTCTTCCTTATGTTATAAAAAACATTCTCAATATAGATAGTTCTAATGTACAGATAGATATCAGTCTTTGTTTACTGAGAACTGTCGGGAAATGGAATGTTCATGCAAATTTTTTATCAAATAAAAATCGAAACATGATTAACCTCATTCCTGTTTTCAGAGAACTGTCTAGATATACAAAGACCCAGTTGTTGATATTTATGGACTAGTTTTCAAGTGATTGATACTAGATCCCATTTCTGGGTAGAAGGAAATCAGTTTCAATCTGTTTACATATGAACACTTTTTATCCCAATATTGTTTAGTGCACAAGAGTCAGATTTTGTAAATTCCTTTTAAATACACCTATTATACACATAGTATATGTCTATAGATACCTTGAACCTCTATACAACAACTGAATGGGTAGCAACAACATTATAAGGCATTTGTCAGTACACAATGAAATTTTACGTCTCTCCAAAAACATTTGTTTTAATTTGTGGACATTTTGAGACCGTGAAAGATAATACTGTGATAATTTATCTTTTTTTTTCATTTAAGGCTGAAGTTATTTTGTGTAAATTGAGAGGCGGAGAAAATGTTGAGAAAGAAATAGACAGCATAAGAACATCCATACACCATGAAAAGGTTTATTCAATTTTTTTTTTTTTATCAGAAACATTTTTAGGTTATTTGAGATGCTAATTACAGAATACAAGACAACATAATTATTTGGTAAATTATCACAAATGACAAATTTAATAAGTAGTGCCATCTACAATAATTGTCATTGCATAGTTGTCACTATTGGAAACAATACAGCATACAACTGTTTTTTAAAGTAATTTAAATTGAATTTAAAACAAAATGACTATATAATACTTCAAGATTAATGATAATAAGAAAATTTCTATGAACATGATGATCTTATGATAGTTTAATTTACATCAACCTATTACAGGGTATAGCAACACTAAGTTTTGTGCATTTGACTTGTGTATATGACAAGATATGCTGGGTACCACCACCAAAAGAGTTGAAGGGCTGTCATGGTTGTGATCGTATGGTAGTTGGATTTACAAGTACTTAAGCAATCAGTGCCTATCACCACTAACGTTGTGAGTTCAAAGCCCGCTCAGGCGAGGTGTACTCGATACAACTTTATGGATAAAGTTTATCAGAGACTTGTGACAGGTCAGTGGTTTTCTCTGAGTACTCCTGTTTCCTCCACTAATAAAACTGACCGCCACGATACAACTGAAATATTGTTTAAAGTGGCGTTAAACACCATAAAACCATACACCTAACCAAAACAGTTGACTACCACGATAAACCTGAATTATTGTTGAAGGTGACACTACATTCAACACTTATAATAACCCATTTCAATTTTTTTTAAATTGATGCATATTGTAGTTGATATTGATAGCAGAGATGAAATTTTTGGGTATATTATTTTACCTTCAACATACTTTAATTTGTGGTCATACTTTTATCTTGTAGAATACCCAGTGCTGTTATATATTTTCTAAGTCAGACAATATGAGAGGTCGACTATTTATTGGAGCTGGACTTGTCTTTTTTCAACAGGTACAATAAAAATGTAATTTACTGAAGATTAGATTTAATATTTGAATAAATGGTAAGAATGAATATTGATTCCACCAATAAAAGATACAGTACATTTAAATTAGAAAAAAAATGTTCCTATCATCATAACACTATAGATATCATGGTATTTAGAGGTGTATTAGGGAGATATGTAGACATAAACCATCTTTATAGAAAATAGGTTTGGTGAGTGTTCCTATTGTGGAAGCTAGTTGTAGATTAATGTAGTCATGAATACATATTGTCTATACTATTAGAACTAAAGTTTTTTTTAGAGTTCCAGGCATGTTTAAATTTCAAGTTTAAAAATCATGCAAAAAGAGCTCAATAGTACTATTTTTCAATAAATACATTTATAGGTATGAGTTGTGATGAAACATTTATAGGTATGTATGAGCTGTGATGAAACATTTATAGGTATGAGCTGTGATGAAACATTTATAGGTATGAGCTGTGATGAAACATTTATAGGTATGAGTTGTGATGAAACATTTATAGGTATGTATGAGCTGTGATGAAACATTTATAGGTATGAGCTGTGATGAAACATTTATAGGTATGTATGAGCTGTGATGAAACATTTATAGGTATGAGCTGTGATGAAACATTTATAGGTATGAGCTGTGATGAAACATTTATAGGTATGAGTTGTGATGAAACATTTATAGGTATGTATGAGCTGTGATGAAACATTTATAGGTATGTATGAGCTGTGATGAAACATTTATAGGTATGTATGAGCTGTGATGAAACATTTATAGGTATGTATGAGTTGTGATGAAACATTTATAGGTATGTATGAGCTGTGATGAAACATTTATAGGTATGTATGAGCTGTGATGAAACATTTATAGGTATGTATGAGCTGTGATGAAACATTTATAGGTATGTATGAGCTGTGATGAAACATTTATAGGTATGAGCTGTGATGAAACATTTATAGGTATGAGCTGTGATGAAACATTTATAGGTATGAGCTGTGATGAAACATTTATAGGTATGTATGAGTTGTGATGAAACATTTATAGGTATGTATGAGCTGTGATGAAACATTTATAGGTATGTATGAGCTGTGATGAAACATTTATAGGTATGAGCTGTGATGAAACATTTATAGGTATGAGCTGTGATGAAACATTTATAGGTATGTATGAGCTGTGATGAAACATTTATAGGTATGTATGAGCTGTGATGAAACATTTATAGGTATGTATGAGTTGTGATGAAACATTTATAGGTATGTATGAGCTGTGATGAAACATTTATAGGTATGTATGAGCTGTGATGAAACATTTATAGGTATGTATGAGCTGTGATGAAACATTTATAGGTATGTATGAGCTGTGATGAAACATTTATAGGTATGAGCTGTGATGAAACATTTATAGGTATGAGCTGTGATGAAACATTTATAGGTATGAGCTGTGATGAAACATTTATAGGTATGTATGAGTTGTGATGAAACATTTATAGGTATGTATGAGCTGTGATGAAACATTTATAGGTATGTATGAGCTGTGATGAAACATTTATAGGTATGAGCTGTGATGAAACATTTATAGGTATGAGCTGTGATGAAACATTTATAGGTATGTATGAGCTGTGATGAAACATTTATAGGTATGTATGAGCTGTGATGAAACATTTATAGGTATGTATGAGTTGTGATGAAACATTTATAGGTATGTATGAGCTGTGATGAAACATTTATAGGTATGTATGAGCTGTGATGAAACATTTATAGGTATGAGCTGTGATGAAACATTTATAGGTATGAGCTGTGATGAAACATTTATAGGTATGAGTTGTGATGAAACATTTATAGGTATGTATGAGCTGTGATGAAACATTTATAGGTATGTATGAGCTGTGATGAAACATTTATAGGTATGAGCTGTGATGAAACATTTATAGGTATGTATGAGCTGTGATGAAACATTTATAGGTATGTATGAGCTGTGATGAAACATTTATAGGTATGTATGAGCTGTGATGAAACATTTATAGGTATGAGCTGTGATGAAACATTTATAGGTATGAGCTGTGATGAAACATTTATAGGTATGAGCTGTGATGAAACATTTATAGGTATGTATGAGTTGTGATGAAACATTTATAGGTATGTATGAGCTGTGATGAAACATTTATAGGTATGTATGAGCTGTGATGAAACATTTATAGGTATGAGCTGTGATGAAACATTTATAGGTATGAGCTGTGATGAAACATTTATAGGTATGAGTTGTGATGAAACATTTATAGGTATGTATGAGCTGTGATGAAACATTTATAGGTATGTATGAGCTGTGATGAAACATTTATAGGTATGTATGAGCTGTGATGAAACATTTATAGGTATGTATGAGCTGTGATGAAACATTTATAGGTATGTATGAGCTGTGATGAAACATTTATAGGTATGTATGAGTTGTGATGAAACATTTATAGGTATGTATGAGCTGTGATGAAACATTTATAGGTATGTATGAGCTGTGATGAAACATTTATAGGTATGTATGAGCTGTGATGAAACATTTATAGGTATGTATGAGTTGTGATGAAACATTTATAGGTATGTATGAGCTGTGATGAAACATTTATAGGTATGTATGAGCTGTGATGAAACATTTATAGGTATGAGCTGTGATGAAACATTTATAGGTATGAGCTGTGATGAAACATTTATAGGTATGAGTTGTGATGAAACATTTATAGGTATGTATGAGCTGTGATGAAACATTTATAGGTATGTATGAGCTGTGATGAAACATTTATAGGTATGTATGAGCTGTGATGAAACATTTATAGGTATGTATGAGCTGTGATGAAACATTTATAGGTATGTATGAGCTGTGATGAAACATTTATAGGTATGTATGAGTTGTGATGAAACATTTATAGGTATGTATGAGCTGTGATGAAACATTTATAGGTATGTATGAGCTGTGATGAAACATTTATAGGTATGAGCTGTGATGAAACATTTATAGGTATGAGCTGTGATGAAACATTTATAGGTATGAGTTGTGATGAAACATTTATAGGTATGTATGAGCTGTGATGAAACATTTATAGGTATGTATGAGCTGTGATGAAACATTTATAGGTATGTATGAGCTGTGATGAAACATTTATAGGTATGAGCTGTGATGAAACATTTATAGGTATGTATGAGCTGTGATGAAACATTTATAGGTATGTATGAGCTGTGATGAAACATTTATAGGTATGTATGAGTTGTGATGAAACATTTATAGGTATGTATGAGCTGTGATGAAACATTTATAGGTATGTATGAGCTGTGATGAAACATTTATAGGTATGTATGAGCTGTGATGAAACATTTATAGGTATGTATGAGCTGTGATGAAACATTTATAGGTATGAGTTGTGATGAAACATTTATAGGTATGTATGAGCTGTGATGAAACATTTATAGGTATGAGCTGTGATGAAACATTTATAGGTATGTATGAGCTGTGATGAAACATTTATAGGTATGAGCTGTGATGAAACATTTATAGGTATGAGCTGTGATGAAACATTTATAGGTATGAGTTGTGATGAAACATTTATAGGTATGTATGAGCTGTGATGAAACATTTATAGGTATGTATGAGCTGTGATGAAACATTTATAGGTATGTATGAGCTGTGATGAAACATTTATAGGTATGTATGAGCTGTGATGAAACATTTATAGGTATGTATGAGCTGTGATGAAACATTTATAGGTATGAGTTGTGATGAAACATTTATAGGTATGTATGAGCTGTGATGAAACATTTATAGGTATGAGCTGTGATGAAACATTTATAGGTATGTATGAGCTGTGATGAAACATTTATAGGTATGAGCTGTGATGAAACATTTATAGGTATGAGCTGTGATGAAACATTTATAGGTATGAGTTGTGATGAAACATTTATAGGTATGTATGAGCTGTGATGAAACATTTATAGGTATGTATGAGCTGTGATGAAACATTTATAGGTATGAGTTGTGATGAAACATTTATAGGTATGTATGAGCTGTGATGAAACATTTATAGGTATGAGCTGTGATGAAACATTTATAGGTATGTATGAGCTGTGATGAAACATTTATAGGTATGTATGAGCTGTGATGAAACATTTATAGGTATGAGCTGTGATGAAACATTTATAGGTATGTATGAGCTGTGATGAAACATTTATAGGTATGTATGAGCTGTGATGAAACATTTATAGGTATGTATGAGCTGTGATGAAACATTTATAGGTATGAGTTGTGATGAAACATTTATAGGTATGTATGAGCTGTGATGAAACATTTATAGGTATGTATGAGCTGTGATGAAACATTTATAGGTATGAGTTGTGATGAAACATTTATAGGTATGTATGAGCTGTGATGAAACATTTATAGGTATGAGTTGTGATGAAACATTTATAGGTATGTATGAGCTGTGATGAAACATTTATAGGTATGAGTTGTGATGAAACATTTATAGGTATGTATGAGCTGTGATGAAACATTTATAGGTATGTATGAGCTGTGATGAAACATTTATAGGTATGAGCTGTGATGAAACATTTATAGGTATGTATGAGCTGTGATGAAACATTTATAGGTATGTATGAGCTGTGATGAAACATTTATAGGTATGAGTTGTGATGAAACATTTATAGGTATGAGCTGTGATGAAACATTTATAGGTATGTATGAGCTGTGATGAAACATTTATAGGTATGAGCTGTGATGAAACATTTATAGGTATGTATGAGCTGTGATGAAACATTTATAGGTATGTATGAGCTGTGATGAAACATTTATAGGTATGAGCTGTGATGAAACATTTATAGGTATGTATGAGCTGTGATGAAACATTTATAGGTATGAGCTGTGATGAAACATTTATAGGTATGAGCTGTGATGAAACATTTATAGGTATGTATGAGCTGTGATGAAACATTTATAGGTATGAGTTGTGATGAAACATTTATAGGTATGTATGAGCTGTGATGAAACATTTATAGGTATGTATGAGCTGTGATGAAACATTTATAGGTATGAGCTGTGATGAAACATTTATAGGTATGAGTTGTGATGAAACATTTATAGGTATGTATGAGCTGTGATGAAACATTTATAGGTATGAGTTGTGATGAAACATTTATAGGTATGTATGAGCTGTGATGAAACATTTATAGGTATGTATGAGCTGTGATGAAACATTTATAGGTATGAGCTGTGATGAAACATTTATAGGTATGTATGAGCTGTGATGAAACATTTATAGGTATGTATGAGCTGTGATGAAACATTTATAGGTATGAGTTGTGATGAAACATTTATAGGTATGAGCTGTGATGAAACATTTATAGGTATGTATGAGCTGTGATGAAACATTTATAGGTATGAGCTGTGATGAAACATTTATAGGTATGTATGAGCTGTGATGAAACATTTATAGGTATGTATGAGCTGTGATGAAACATTTATAGGTATGAGCTGTGATGAAACATTTATAGGTATGTATGAGCTGTGATGAAACATTTATAGGTATGTATGAGCTGTGATGAAACATTTATAGGTATGAGCTGTGATGAAACATTTATAGGTATGTATGAGCTGTGATGAAACATTTATAGGTATGTATGAGCTGTGATGAAACATTTATAGGTATGTATGAGCTGTGATGAAACATTTATAGGTATGTATGAGCTGTGATGAAACATTTATAGGTATGTATGAGCTGTGATGAAACATTTATAGGTATGAGTTGTGATGAAACATTTATAGGTATGTATGAGCTGTGATGAAACATTTATAGGTATGAGCTGTGATGAAACATTTATAGGTATGTATGAGCTGTGATGAAACATTTATAGGTATGTATGAGCTGTGATGAAACATTTATAGGTATGAGCTGTGATGAAACATTTATAGGTATGTATGAGCTGTGATGAAACATTTATAGGTATGTATGAGCTGTGATGAAACATTTATAGGTATGTATGAGCTGTGATGAAACATTTATAGGTATGTATGAGCTGTGATGAAACATTTATAGGTATGAGCTGTGATGAAACATTTATAGGTATGAGCTGTGATGAAACATTTATAGGTATGAGCTGTGATGAAACATTTATAGGTATGAGCTGTGATGAAACATTTATAGGTATGAGCTGTGATGAAACATTTATAGGTATGTATGAGCTGTGATGAAACATTTATAGGTATGAGCTGTGATGAAACATTTATAGGTATGTATGAGCTGTGATGAAACATTTATAGGTATGTATGAGCTGTGATGAAACATTTATAGGTATGAGCTGTGATGAAACATTTATAGGTATGAGCTGTGATGAAACATTTATAGGTATGTATGAGCTGTGATGAAACATTTATAGGTATGAGCTGTGATGAAACAAAAACAAGATTTAAAATTAATGATACAACTGTTCTATTGATGCACACACAGGCAGAATGAAAATTTAATTAAAATTTTAGATTTAAGATGTAATAACTTTTGTAATGCTTTTTGTAAAACTCTGGTTAATGACAACATATTTATATCATAGATAACTTTGTTGAACAAAAATATTAATATCAAGTAATTTACTTGTTAAAACAAAACATTATCAGTAGTATAACAGAGAGTCTGATTGGACAAATTGTGATACTAGTGATAATGTATGTCAAGACCGTCAGAACTGACGTTTTTGTTTTTATCTGTAACGTTATGTGTTTGACGTCACACGATAATTTTCAGTATCACAATCAGTATAATAAAGTTTTATTTAAAGTCGATATTAATTAAGCTCTAATGAGCTTTTCAAATCGACTACATACAAAATACATACATTCATCTCACAATCATGCACAAACACACCAATTTAATAAAAATAATGCTTAGTATGTTGATACTGACAATATTACTCTGTGAGATCAAAGGAAAAATATGGAAATTATACTGACAATATTACTCTGAGAGATCACAGGAAAAATATGGAAATTATACTGACAATATTACTCTGTGAGATCAAAGGAAAAATGTGGAAATTATACTGACAATATTACTCTGTGAGATCAAAAGAAAAATATGGAAATTATACTGACAATATTACTCTGAGAGATCAAAAGGAAAAATATTGAAATTAGCTCTGGTATTACTTCAGTTTCTTATTTTATATCAGATATTTTCCTATTATATTTGTATATAGTTTAGCAAGCCAAATTTTACATTTCAGTTTACTGGTCAACCCAATGTTTTATATTATGCCTCTACTATATTAGAAGCTGTAGGATTCCATACAGATTCTGCTGCCACTCTGGCAACAGTAGGTCTTGGTGCTGTTAAGGTATACTATATGTAGACTGTGGATTGGGGGGGGGGGGGGGGGGGGGGGAGGGGGAGGGAGGAGAACTGTTTATACAACAATATCATATGGATTGCTTGGCTGATTATTGTGTGACATCAAGTCGGCAGTGTTTCATCTATGTTCATGACAAGAACAAGTTATCAAAAATAAGTCACACAGGTAAATAGGTAACACTGTGATCTACAGGTAGATGTTTTGATCTACCAGAAATAAAGGAGGAGATAGCATTTAGGATTGATAGGGGTATGGTGTTAAGTGCCACTTTCAACAATATTTCAGTTATTATTGTGGTGGTATATAGGGCTGAAGAATTCAGCATTCTAAATTAATCTGGTAGTAACAATATAGTTGAAAAGATGTAAATAATGGTATTCATCTTCAACAACATCCCAGCAATTCTTATTTAAATTTATGTACAAAAATGGTGTTTAGTTCTAAACAATGCATATTTTGTTTTTTCATTAATTCCATATAAACATGTGAAACCATTGTGTTAAGAAATATCTGGAAAAACACATGTGTTATATTAATAAAATATAGGAGGCAGTTTATTATCATTGAACAGCGACAACACCAGATTGACTTAAAAACCATCATTTATGACATGCAATACCAGTGTATAAGATGGATTTTATTGTCATGTTCACTTAACATCAAAAATCATATTATTGAATAATAACCACAGAAAATGTAGTTTTCACACAAAGGAAAAAAAGATATTTGATACTAAAACAGTGTAAACAAAATCATTATCATGTACATGATTTAGTAGAAATTGTTATTAAAGGGATGAAGAAACAACTGATTATCTATTTTTCACAACAGGTAAAGTTTTATGGGAATTTACACAGTTGACTAACTTATTTTAATTACAGTGACATCTACTCTAAATCAAATCTTGAATAACACGGAATCTGTATAAACCGAACTTCAAAAATAAAATCCCAAATGTAGGAAATCTTTGTTAATTAAACCTGTATAAACCAAGCACCTGTCTATTACGGAACTCAAAAGCTGGTTCCAAGGAGGTTCGTTTTCGACAAGTTTTAATGTAGTATGTTTTACTGATCTTTGAATTTATTTTTGTAGGTTGTCATGACAATAGTAGCGTTACTTTGTGTAGATAGATGGGGTCGTAGAAAGTTTTTGATAACAGGAGCCAGTTTAATGGGTTTTTCTTTACTGGTTCTTGGACTTGTGACACATTATGAAACAGGAGAATCCATAGTTAATCCTTGTCAAGAAGAACTTTACTGTCAAATACAAAGTCATAATACATCATTTAACTCATCATTACAAATAGAAATCCACTCACGTGAGAGTTACGATTCTGTGATATCTAACTTTACTACAAATAACACAACACAGTCTCCTGTACAGATTACATTACATGGAGAAGGTTTTGGAAGAATCATGGCCTTTACAGCTCTCCTTACATTTGTTGCTGCTTATGGGTTTAGTTTTGGACCAGGTAACTTTACCTTTTTATTTCTTCACAGATAATAATAGCTTGTCTGTACTTCTACTTATATGTAAAAAGTACAGCAGCATAAAACACCATTCAATACTTATATTTTGTAAAGCTAAATTTACAATGAAAAATAAAACCTTATAAAGTCTAATTCCTCTGGTGATATTTTTAACATTGATTTGTGAAAGTTAAATTTTGCAGAATTAATTACTAATGTACATCATCAAAAAGATGAAGTAGATAATTTAAAAAAATTGTTGCAGCAAATATAAAAGTCACTAATGGTTTATGATAATAAGTTAGAGTTTGACGTAGAAAGCCATTCATAAAGGAAATATGAACTTGTAGAATTGTACAAAATGAAGATTGGAGTTTGTTTTACAGGGATGATTTTTTTCAGTTATTTAACCGATTTCAGGTATTTTTCTGAAAATTGCAGAACACAGTCAGAACAGGTCAAAACTGACCTTTTTGAAAAGTGGGTGTAGATGGTTTCAGCTATATTGATTGATTTTCAGTTATTTTCTTTTCTATCCAGAATCATCCCTGGTTGTAGAAAACTTTACAAAGCCATACATAATGATGATGGGAGTTTGTTGTGGATATTAAGGATAAGATTGGAGTATTACTGGTACAAGTATTTGGTTGTTTACTTCATATAGTAATGCAGTTGATAAATTTGAAAAATTAAATGTCTTGATATGCTTACTTTTATTGACAGTGAGTTGGCTGGTTCTTAGTGAGATTTTTCCTGCTTCCATTAAAGGACGTGCCATAGCAATAACAACCATTTTAAACTGGGGGACCAACCTTATTATTTCATCTGTATTTTTAGATATGATGGGTAAGTTTTGTTAAATAGATGCAAAGAAATAAAGTATATTTTATATATTTGATGTAAATAATTTGACAATGTAGAAGAGAAGATTAGTAGGGTCTTATTGTCATTGTATCTGTTAGAGTACATATTGATTCTGCAGAAAAACTAAAACACTTGAAATTGTTTTTAACAAATAAATACCGGTACATGTAAATATGGTTTTTAAACATAAAAACTATTTAAAAGTATAAACCAAAATTTGTATCCAATCTCAGCTTACACTTTTAAATAGTGCTTACATTACAAAAATACATTTCTGAAAAGGGAAACAAAAATAGTCCATGCTTAGTATTTTTGAAAATTTGGAAATATAATATTTTGTATTGGTTTGAAATGACTTCTTTTTGTTTCCTTAAACTGCTCTATACAAGATACTAGATGGATTAAATCTTTGTCCTGTAATTATCTATAATGTTATGCAAATGTTTTTCAGAGGGTCTAGGTGTTTCAGGGACCTTTTTCCTGTTCAGTGTGGTATGTGTAATGTCAGTCTTATTCATATACACCTGTATACCAGAAACTAAAGGCAAATCTTTAGAACAGATCTCAGAAGAAATGAAGAAAAGGTACAGTCATTATATACTGGTCATGTAATACATTATTGTATACATAACATACGATAGATGTCATACTAACTAAATATGTGTTTGAAAATTGATGTGTTGATGAATACTGTGCCTTATAACTTATAACAATATAAAATTTTACATGTATATAATGACCCATGCATCACTGAATAGAGAAAGAACTATGTAGTGTGTAAAGCTTAACTCACTTTGAAGCATGAATTATGCTCTGTTGAAGACCACACAGTCACTTTAAGATGAAGAACATCAGTAAAAGGTCCGTTTTTTTAACCTTTTTTTAAATATTTTTTTATCTTCACTTACGTTCATATTTTTGGCGAACTGTCCGAATTCTTACACATGTTTATAAAACTCAAAAGTTTCTGAAAAGAAAACCATCAGAGTAAAGAAATGAGTAGTGCACACACAGCTGATTATAGTATTTGAGGTATCATCTAAATTTTATGACAAGAAAGTTTTAAACAGTGATGGTCAACATTCATTGAATGTAACAGTTTTCTTATATCCAGCTCCTTATCTTGGACAAGCAAAAACAAAATATGGTAAATATAAGGGTCAATGGGATATAGGGAGATGGTATTCTGTAGTATTTAGTAGAGGAAAGCTAGGAAACAAATAGTGCATAGTTACCAATTATGAACTGAGCAGTTGACCAGTGGTCAATCACACACACCCTAAAATGATAACAAGGGTAATTTTTCTTGATAAGTATGACATCAGGATTTTTATGAAGAAGTTTATGTCAGAAATACAGAGATCTACAATAAAGAGGAACTGTTCTCATCTTTGTCAAGTTTGTCTATAAGATAAAAGAAGATTCAAAGGAATGTGCTTGCTATGATATAGCTGAAAAATTGCTCAATTAGCGTTAAACAATAATCACTCACTCACTCAAAATAAAGCTTAAATAACAAAAAATTCATCAGGTGTAAAATTTAAAAAAAACCAGTAACAGATTGATACATGACCTCCATTAAATGTCAATAACAAGCATATAAAAATAAAACCATCATCTTCAGTTGGATTCCAGTACCATGTCTGAGATGTACAGAGATGTAAATAAATAACAACAAGAAAATGTCTTCAGAATTTTAATGATGAATCATGAACCTGGACATTACAGCATTGTGTATACATGTATCTAACATATTTATAATCTAGAAGAATTGATGTTTTGTGTTGTATGTTACAGCTTTCAGTGTACATGTCAATGTTCTTGGTAAGCTTTGTACAACAAAATCAAATGAATTGTTGAAGCAGAATATGATGTTTGCTTGTGTTCAAAAAGTGTATTCAAGTTATCTTTATAGTTAAGCTGAAGATAAATTCATTTGATTTTCTTGTTTCTGCATGGGATGACAAAACCCAATTTAATTACTAACTAATATCCTACAGTAGGGGAAGGAGTGTAGTTCATTTGATTTCTTAGTAGTAAATAATATATTCTTTCAGGCTATCGTAATTGAATTCTTTTTTCAGCACATTTTTCTTTAACCTGGATTGTTCATAGATAAATCAAAGATGGGTGCTACCATTTTGACATAGTTTATCTTAGGAAAATAAGTTTAAAGATATTTTTAGAAACACAATGTGACGTTTTAAGTGAGAATCTTTATATAACTATTGTTCGGAGCTCATAAACTGACATGAGAAATAATTTTTCATTTTGTTTACACAAAATACTATTTCTTTATAGCGATTTATTATTTCGTTTAAACAAATTATTATTTCATTTTAACGAATTATTAATTCGTTTTAATGAATTATTATGTCAGGGTTTTTTAAAATATTATTTCGTTTTTTTCAATTAATATTTCGAAAAAACGAATTAACATTTCGTTTAAAGAGGCATTAGCTATGATTTTGACCAAAAAAATTATATGTTTTGGAAGTTGGTAAATAGCTTTAAAATGATGAAATAAAGGTAAATATTTCACATTAAACAGCTTATCGTACCACTTTTTGCCTTTTGAGAACGAAAATTACCATCGATTTATTATTTCCTTGCAAGCAAATAATTTGACCTCGCTTTCTCCGTATGCAACTGACCTTACTAGTGACAGGTTTAAAACGAATAATCTGTATTTTGTCGCTTATTAACTGCAAACGTGCATGGTTCTTTGTCTGTAATTAATGCCGACTAAAAGCAGATTCACAGAAAATAAGAAATGAGTGCATTGTTGTACTGATTTAATGACGATATGGCAAACCCCGTAAACAATGCTGATAATTAATAAGATGGCGTCCATTTATTGATCGATCTCAAAACACGAGCAGTTGCACCTTTTTCCCCCGATGTGCGTACATTTCATAACATTTATAAGTTACAGAAACAAGTTTTATTAAGGCATCAATCATATTTGATAGTTTTTATGGGTAACAAAAATTTACGATTTTGGCAGATAATGCCCCTTTAAGCGAATTAATACTTCGAAAAAACAAAATAATGCTTTGACTTCCGGTACTGAAATAATAATTTGATAAATTGATATAATAATTCATTTAAACAAAATAATAATTCGTGAAAACGAAATAATATTTCTTGTAAACGAAATGAAAAAAAATATTTCTCATGTCAGTTTACGGGCTCTGTACTATTGGATGATAATATTGATAATTTATATTTTTCAAGCTGGAATCTTTGATGGCGCACTCATTAATTATAAAGCTGAAGTTTTCAATATTTTATAGACCTTCAACGTAAAAATGTGATTTCAATACTAATATCAAACTGACAATTTAACAGTGTGATTTCTATACTAATATCAAATGCTAAACCAAGTGTGATTTCTATACTAATAGCATATGCTAAGCCAAATGTGATTTCAATACTAATAGCATATGCTAAACCAAGTGTGATTTCTATACTAATATCAAATACTAAACCAAGTATGATTTCTATACTAATAGCAAATAATAATACTACCGGTATATGTTTTAGAAGTATAATGCTAATAACTATTTATTAAGTATGTGGTAAGTAATGTCTGTTCCTTTACAGATAATAAGAACTGTTACATATATGACTACAAATATCTTGAAATTCAATGTGGTGTTCTGCCAGGAAGTATTTTATGACCTTTAACCTTTCTTTGTTATATTAATAATATGTTGATAAGCATCATCTATGATTGCACACTTCTATTGTATGCTGATGACAGCACTGTTCTTTGCTCCAACAAAAATCTGTACTTCATTGCAGAAAAATTAGGTAAAGAACTAGTCATGTAGTAAATGGCTTGTGGACTTGACTTGTTGTTAAGTTCTGTTTGAGATAACATTAAGTTTATGTAGAAAACTGATTCTACAAAAACCATGTATCACAAAATAGGTTAGGGTTTGGTTTATAGTGTTTAATGCCACTTTCAACAATATTTCAGTTATATCGTGGCGGTCAGTTTTATTGGTGGAGGATTATCACATAATGTTGTATCGAGTACACATCGCCATGTGCCGGATTCTAACTCACAACTTTAGTGGTGCTAGGTACTGATTGCACAGGCAATTGTAAATCCAACCACCATATGATCATGACCACGAAGACCCCCCCCCCCCCCCCCCCACCCCCAGTAGTATAAGTTTATCTATGCACTACTACTCAATAGTTATCTTTTTTCATAATTACTGAAAATTGAGTTTAACAAGATTTGATCTAATGACAATGTAGTATCATGTGATATATCTTTTAACTTACTGGCTCTATTTTATTTACAGATCGTTAATATCAGGATTTCAAGCTCACTGTCATAGATGTTTACAATGTTTCCACATTTACAACACAGAAGTTCAACAGTCTGTAAGGAGGAGACGTATTAATTTAACAGAAAATATGGTGGAAGATAATAATACTGTGTAAATCTTATAGCAGATGAAAAGTTAAAAAAAAAATGTGTATTCTATTTTTATGGAAAAAGTTTAATATGCTTGTTTCAAATCATTTCCATTCCCTCAAAAGTTTTTTTTATTAGCTCACCTTGCCAAAGGCAATGTGAGCTTTTGCCATCACTTGGCGACCGTTGTCTGTTAACTTTTCACATTTTAATCTTCTCCTCTGAAACTGCAAAGCCAGTTGATCTGAAATTTGGTAGGAAGCATCTATGGAAGGTTATCTATAAAGATTGCTCATTTCATCCTGATCCATTAACAAACATGCCGCCACAGACAATTCTTGTTTCTGATTGGCAGATTTAAAAAAATCTTCTCCTCTGAAACCGCTTGGTCAAATGAACAGAAACTTGTTAGGAAGCATCTATGGAAGGTCCTCTATAAAGAATGCTCGTTTCGTCCCGATCCATTAACAAACATGGCCACCACAGGCAATTCTTGTTTCTGATTGGTTGATTTCTAAAAAATCTTCTCCTCTGTTAAAAGAAAGATAACTCTTGATATTATCTCCCTTAGAAATTAACTAATGCTGATATAGTGTAACATGTTTATTTTATACATTACAAGTAGGTATTCACATTTTAATATTCTTTTTAGCAAACCTTGCCAAAGACAATATGAGCTTTTGCCATCACTTGGTGTCCGTCGTCTGTCATCCGTTTACTTTTCACATTTTAATCTTCTCCTCTGAAAACCCTCAGCCAAATGAACTAAAACTTGGTAGGAAGCATCTATGGAAGGTCCTCTCTAAAGATTGCACATTTTGCTATGATCTATTACCAAGCATGGCCACCAAAGGCAATTCTTGTTTCTGATTGGCCGATTTAAAAAAATCTTCTCTGAAACCGCTTGGCCAAATGAACCAAAACTTGGTAGGAAGCATCTATGGAATGTCTTCTATGAAGATTGCTCATTTCGTCCCGATCGGTTAACAAACATGGCTACCACCGAAACTTGGTAGGAAGCATCTATGGAATGTCCTCTATGAAGATTGCTGATTTCGTCCTGATCGGTTAGCAAACATGGCCACCACATGCAATTCTTGTTTCTGATTGGTCGATTTCTAAAAAATCTTCTCCTTTGAAACTGCTTAGCCATATGAACCGAAACTTGGTAGGAAGCATCTACATGTATGGAAGGTTCTGTATTAAGTTTAAGCCCACTGAGCCTCTAGTTTTCGTCTGCCAGACCACGTGATTTTGATGGTATGTTAGGCACTGGACTTCCATGTACACAACGAAATTCTCCAATCGATATGTAGCGTTTTTACGTTCCTCAACTTAATGAATTCTTAACATTTTCTGTAAAAGACAGATATCAATTAAATTATTTTATTTGTATCGGACAATTACTTCTTTAAAATTAAATTTGTTTTCTTTCTTTATTTACTGCTGTCAGCATCATGAAAGGAAAACGATCTGTCTTTATATATTTCTGTTATCAGACAGACAGTGGGGTACCGAACACCAGTATTTACTCATCCGTTTTCTTTGCGTCTCCATATTACAATTACTTATAATCTACCACATCTACGACTATGATATGTTGACGTTTTCACAGTAATAGTGTAAACACCGGAAGTCGTCTGCCTAAGATGTCAGACGTCAAGACACGAAAAAGACAGAACATGATCGGAATTGACACAATTCGAAACAAGCGTATTTAGCAATTACTTAGAAATGTTGAAACAATATTTATTTTTGCAATAAATTCTGAACAATGAATTGATAATATGCCAGGAACTTAGCATTGATTTAAAACCCTTTATAGATATAAAATTGCCTGTATCTTATACTAAATAACCTTCATCAGGTACACTCACGAGTAAAAGATTGGAAAACCAAATAGTGAGATTTAGATTCATTTTATTTTCATTTAGATAGATAACCATACACATTACACCATTATATTGCTACTTACTGTGTATATCTTTTATCTTTACAAAGTTGTGTTTGTTTACAAGTTTTTATTTACAAATGAACTGAGATTGTGTTTGTGTATTTCTATGTTTACATGTATATTTATGTAGAATTATTGCTACATGAAATAGTTGTTGTACATATTTAAATTTTTGAAACTTGAAACATTTTATCTGATGAAGAATCAAAATATGAGAATTATTACAACAAAATAACATTGCTTTTTTTCATCAGTTTGTTAAATAGATGACCTTGATATACTTTCATGGAGCTTCAATCAGTTCCACAAGGTTTTTCTCCATGTTTTTTGTTTCATATTAAAATGAAATTTATTTTATTCATTATCAATGATTATTAAATTTTCTCTTTGATTTTTACACAGGATAATATCTAATATGGATTAGACACAGCCTACAGACGAGCATCACATCTACACATAGACATGTACATATACAAATAGTAGTTGTGGGTTCTTTTCTTCCTTATTCTTGATTATTTTTCTTTGTTCTTCAATTCAACATACCCAGTTGATTCTATTGCTAAGGAGATTTTTTGGGCCGAGATATATCGGGGACGACTTTTTTTTAGGGGCGAAACAAGAAGGTCTAGCGATGGTCCATTTTTTAAATAAATTAATCTTTTCATAGAAGCTGTACGGTTTCCTTTCTAATTTTGTTGTTATTTTTAAACTGGATAGTTTTTTATTCAAATTAAAAGGCTATTTCCTGTACTTCACTCCGATTGTCCATTCTATGCCAAAACTTAAAATCCATTTCCGGTTGGTATTGATCACATGTTGCTGTTTAGCTCGCATCTTGCGATGCTCGCTATTATTAATATGGATTAGGCACAGCCTACAGACGAGCATCACATCTACACTTCTTCAATTCGACTTACCCAGTTAATTCTATTGCAAAGGAGATTTTTTGGGCTGAGATATATTGGGGACCACTTTTTTTTAGGGCTGATCGTTCTTTAGGGGCAAAACAAGAAGGTCTAACGATTGTCCATTTTTTAAATAAATTAATCGTTTCATGTAAAGAAGCTGTACGGTTTCCTTTCTAATTTTTTTGGGGTTATTTTTAAACTGGATAGTTATTTTTTATTCAAATTAAAAGGCTATTTCCTGTACTTCGATTGTCCATTCTATGCCGAAGTGATAATCTTGATATAAAAAATTATCGTTGATTTCTTTGTTGTTGAAGATGTGACATGCTATATTGTTCAGAGAAATCCATTCTCTCAAAACAAATCAATGGTAGTGTATTTGTCGTGTATCATTTGGTGCACTGTATTATTTTATGTATAATTAATATTTATTATTACATTTTGTATCAGTTTATTTACAAGCTGAAATCCGACATTGTTTTGTTTACATTATATATGTACATAGAAATCCTACACTTCACATTTTGTTTATCAATGAAATCTTATTAATGCAGGGATTTCTTACATTTTACAGATATGATTTGAATTTCTAATATTCAATTGGTTTATGGTGTTTAACACCACTTTCAGCAAAATATCAGTTGTATCGTGGAGGTCAGTATTATTGGTGGAGGAAACCACCGACCTGCAGCAAGCCACTGACAAACTTCATCACATAATGTTGTATCGAGTACACCTCGCCCGAGTGGGATTCGAACTCACAAAGTAAGTGGTGATAGGTACTGATTGCATGGGTAGTTGTAAATCAAACTAGCATACCTAGAAAATAAGAACAAAGATGCATCAAAATAGAATGATAGTAAGAATTTGATGTTTTATTAAGTACCATAATTGGGACCTAAAGGTATAAATTGTGGCTTTAGTTATCATTGTCTGTATTTCATAATAAGTGAAAAATTGTGTTTTGACCCCTTCTATTGTTGAAGCTAGAGAGCTCTAAATAATTAAATATATGCCAAAAGTTAGTAAATTGTTTGTAGAAGACAAGGTTTGTGTTATACATGTATGATGGATTATAGAACTATAATAGTGACTATTTAGAAGTTAGATCAGAATTTCAAATTTGCTTTAAATATTGTTAGTTTAACTTGTACTTAGTGACAAACTAGATATTATGTCCATGATTGTTTTATGATCACTTACATGTTGTGATTGTATTGAGCCATTTTCTTACAAGAATGGAAGATATGCTTAAATTTATGAAATTATAACCAGCTTTTTATTTTATTTCTATTTAATATTAAATCGTAATTATATATTAAAGAAATACTTATAAAAATTATAAATATTGTGAACAAATTTTATTTTACTGATGAATTTATCATTATATATTGGATGAAGCCATCTGTTTGTACAACATTGAAGTTACATATCAAATGAGATTTAACCTAAAAAAAATTCTATCTGTGATAAGAATTTGAATAGAGATTTCATTGTTTTCAACCAATTATTGTTACCTACCAAATATTTTACTGTTGTTGCAATTTTCATTTGTTATTCATAGGTTTTTGTATTTGTAAAACAAGCAAAAATAATACAGAATATTTTGTAGAATGTTATGGACGGACATATACAGAAATACATTTTCACTAAAGGTTACAATTTAATTATGTTATTGGCAAAACAAAAATTGAAAGAACATTGAGCAATTTATCAAAATGGAATTTGAATTTCAGAACTGGTCCATTTTACCAACTAAAATTTGTAAACATTTTTACTCAGGAAACTAATATTAGTTATATACCAAATTAATACTGAATCTCATCGTCTTATAATATGACTGTGATATATTTAAATCCTGTTGTTTTAACTATGCTGTATTTGGTTATTAAAGCAATGCAAATGTTTATTGTTCTTTATACCTATAAAGACCCATTTTTAGCTCGACTTTTCGAAGTAAAAAAGTCGAGCTATTGTCGTCACTCCGGCATCAGCGTCTGAGTTGGTTAAGTTTTTTTGTCAGAGTCCATTTCTCAAAAACTATCAAAGGTATCCATTTGAAACTTGGAATACTTGTTCACTATCAAAAGAGGAACAAATTACAACAAGGCAGATGACCCTGTGATTTGTATATCCAGAGTTATCTGCCCTTATTTCGATATAGTACATAGAAATGAGGGATATTTATTTAGTATAATTAAAATTTCTCAATAACTATCAAAGCTATTAACTTGAAACTCAATACACTTGTAGAAAGTGTTGACCCCAATCTGTTGACAAGAGAAGACAACTCCATCTAGCATTTTATTTGAGTTTCCCCCCCTTTTTGACTTAGAATTTCTTTAAAAAATGCAATTTCTCAATAATTATGATAGGCATTGAAATGAAACTCAACATATCTGTTCACTATCAAATGGGGACCCCATTACAACAAGGCAGGTGACCCTGTGATTTGTATATCCAGAGTTATCTGCCCTTGTTTCGACATAGTACATAGAAATTTGGGATATTTTTTTAGTATAATTAAAATTTCTCAATAATTACAAAGCTATTAACTTGAAACTCAATACACTTGTAGAAAGTGTTGACCCCAATCTGTTGACAAGTTAAAAGTATGTATAACTTTGTAAATTGCTTGCAGTTTAATATCAAATACGAAAAAGTCGAGCGTGCAGCACCTGTGGGCGGTGCTCTTGTTATTTCCATAGCGTGGTGGTCAATTTTGTTTCCCATCACCAGCAGTGATGACATTGCAAGGTTCTTTCTTGACATGTTACCTGTAATTAATTATTACACATATTCTAATTAACAGCCTCTTGACTCTGGGATATAGAAATATGGTCTAGTTTTTCTGCTGTAGGTACAACCTCTCCAAAAGAGGAGTATGAATGTCGTGTGTGACAAATCAAATATACAATCAGCATTAGGATGGGACATAATGAATGTATGGAGAAATGCCATGATCCTTCAAGACAACTTGCAGTAACTCCTAATAAGCAAGATTTCTAGGTGTGGCCGTTAGCGGCCCCTTTCAAGAAGTAATTATTCATTTCTATTTATTTTATTTTTCCTGTGGCACCCGATACTTCCACCCAAAGGTTCAATTCAGTGCCATCTTTTTACCTAAATGAGGTATCGTTTGAAAATTAGTTCTCGTCATGAATAAACATAAGAGAAAACGGAAGGGACTATCAAGATTATACAATCCAAACACAGGACAACACTGGGCAGAAGACAAACAACATGGACCCCACCAAAACCCCAGGGGTAAACCTAGGTGCTCACGAAGGGGTAAGCGGTTCCTGTTTCTTATAATAAATGTAGCTGAAATACTGTTCCCTTGACATTTAGAATAATCAAGCATTCTCATTAACAAAGTCAATTTACCATGAAAATGAGGTCAAGGTCCAGCAACAGGAGTGATATTATACTTAGACTAATCTAGGTGAAGATACCTGAGACACAGTTAAACCTGTCCTAATATTATACTAAAGACTAATCCAGGTGAAGATACCCGAGACACAGTTAAACCTGTCCTGATATTATACTTAGACTAATCTAGGTGAAGATACCCGAGACACAGTTAAACCTGTCCTGATATTATACTTAGACTAATCCAGGTGAAGATACCTGAGACACAGTTAAACCTGTCCTGATATTATACTTAAAGACTAATCCAGGTGAAGATACCTGAGACACAGTTAAACCTGTCCTGATATTATACTTAAAGACTAATCTAGGTGAAGATACCCGAGACACAGTTAAACCTGTCCTAATATTATACTTAAAGACTAATCCAGGTGAAGATACCCGAGACACAGTTAAACCTGTCCTGATATTATACTAAAGACTAATCCAGGTGAAGATACCCGAGACAGTTAAACCTGTCCTGATATTATACTTAAAGACTAATCCAGGTGAAGATACCTGAGACAGTTAAACCTGTCCTAATATTATACTTAGACTAATCCAGGTGAAGATACCTGAGACACAGTTGAACCTGTCCTGATATTATACTTAGACTAATCCAGGTGAAGATACCTGAGACACAGTTAAACCTGTCCTGATATTATACTTAAAGACTAATCCAGGTGAAGATACCTGAGACACAGTTAAACCTGTCCTGATATTATACTTAAAGACTAATCCAGGTGAAGATACCTGAGACACAGTTGAACCTGTCCTGATATTATACTAAAGACTAATCCAGGTGAAGATACCCGAGACACAGTTAAACCTGTCCTGATATTATACTTAAAGACTAATCCAGGTGAAGATACCTGAGACACAGGTAAACCTGTCTTTAGAAGTCTCTTTAATGAGAACACCATTTTTTTCTGAAATCATGTTCAGATCTTGTACATCTTTTATCGTCTACATATATCTATATAGTCAAACCTGTCTATAGTGGTCACCTGGGGGAGTTTGACAAAATGTCCACTATATATAGGTGACCTTTATATGAAGGGGTTTGATTATTTGACGAAATATTCTACAGTAGTTGTAAATAAACATTTTTAATTACATGTTATGTTTATCTCAATCTGATATGATTTGAATAAAACATACAAATAAATAAAAAAAGATATTTAATAAACAAAAGTACAATTTCCAGTAACACGATGTTGAACTGGAAACATTGTTTTCAAAATCGTCGATTGAATCTCACGTTTTCTTTAAAGAATGTTCATTATCTGGGTATGACCAACACCCTTCTCCTCGCCCACAGCCCAACAACTTTTCTCACCATCGATCACAACGATTTATAACCCGTTGTATTAAAGCCCAGCAGGGATTCTACAGCGTACTCATACAGATAACTTTCACTTTGTCATCTAATTTCAAAGCTTTCCTATTTATGGATGTTGATGATTTTGACATGATGCACTAGATACAAAATATTTCTGGTGAGTGAATTTCTACTCTCATCGTAATAAATAAATATCTCCAATAACCCCCAGGTATAAACTTTCCTTTATGTAATTTATTACTCAAAAAATTTAAGTGTTTGTTTATTTAGTTAATTAAATTAAGCAATATATTTTGTAACACCTCGGGATTTTGTGTACATTTGAGAAAAATACCGAACTTTCGAAATCACTTCCGGTATTATTTTAAAAATGAACTTGCCGTTATACAAAGGTTTTACACTGGAAATTACTAATAAATGGTGATCGCTGACCACATTGAACAGGTGACTGCTATATCGAATTAAAATATATAATAAAATGCACAGGGAGAGCATGAAAGTGACCGTTATGAGCAGACCATTATACAAAGGTGACTGTTACGACAGGTTTGACTGTACATATATATCTATTTGGACAGACCACATTATTGTAACACCATATTTTAGTAGAAGTAAGCTTTCACTGTAGTCCTGGTAAATTATGTATGAACACCAACTACACTAGATTCCTTCCATAGCATTTGCCATTACATCAACATTTTCTACAGCACATGAAAGGACTTGCAAGGATTAGATTGTATAACGCCACTTTCAACTATATATCAGTTATATCATGGCAGTCAGTTTTATTAGTGGAGGAAACCGGAGTACCAAGAGAAAACCACCGACCTGTCACAAGTCACTGACAAACTTTATCACATAATGTTGTATTGAGTACACATCAATTGGCACTGATTGCATAGGTAATTATAAATCCAACTACCATATGATCACGACGGCTCCTGTTGTAAGCTAACAATAACTCCAGCCAGATATTAACAACATAGATAACAAATACAAACAATTTTGTATATTATATATTGCACTTTTAATTCAGCTATACAATGATAAGATCCAATAACACTTTGTTATACATGTATATAAAATGACAGATCTAAAAACACAGACTAAAAATCAATAAATAAAACACAATACAGGTAAATCATAGGTTTATCTACACACTAAAATTCAAATTACACATAAAATAAATTACAACCCAATCATAATTGTTATCTTAAAAGTACGCTCTCATACCCAAAAGAAAAGACATTACATATAACAGAAAATTAATTAATATCTACATACACAGAATGGTACACTAAGGTAGAGTTCAATACTTGAGTCTTGACATTACTGTCATATTTTTTTTTATCTACAAAAACATAATTTTTAAAAACAAATAAAACTGTATGAATTTACAATAACTGATTCAGAGATAAAAAGAAAATTTTGTACATAATTCTTTCAACTATTATCAGACTTAAGAATTTTAGATATTACAGAAATAATGCACTGAACCATGAAGACCTTGACAAACATATAATATACAAATTTCCATCATAAATATAAAATTACTTCCCTTATATTTGTGAAAGAAGTTTGTG
Organism: Bathymodiolus septemdierum; assembly: GCA_963383655.1. Classification (NCBI taxonomy): domain Eukaryota; kingdom Metazoa; phylum Mollusca; class Bivalvia; order Mytilida; family Modiolidae; genus Bathymodiolus; species Bathymodiolus septemdierum. The sequence goes on from OY726518.1 coordinate 129,751,936, forward strand.
AACATGAATAGAAATATCTGAATAAAAAAACACACTAGAATTGTCCAACACTTTCACGATTGATTTCTAATGTTTTGCCCATTTGCTCTTGCATAGACAAAAAATCATTCTCATGTCATTTAAAACACACTTCATGGGAAAAGGAAAAGTAAAAAGTCTGAATAAGGTCACAGCAAATAATTGACTCAAAACTATACATAATTTTGATAATAAGATATATCACAACTTATTGTATCTCTTGAATAAATAAAAGACTAGAAAAAAAAAAACAAGTTAAATTATGAGCTATGTATATAGACAAGGGGAGAATACATTTATATCTGTATGACAGTTAAATGACTACAAATCAAAATGTATATTTAAGGAACATTTGAAATTTTGGAACAGGTTATACGATATAACCTGGTTTGGGGCAGTTTATGCTTAATAAACCGTGAAGCGGTTTATGAAAAGCGTTAACTGTACCAAACGAGGTTATACAAGTATAACCTGTTCAAAAATTTCAAAGATTATGTATAATTTAATTTTAACAAAAAAATTTCAATATACCAAGTACATTTGTACATCTATGTAATGATTTTTTTCATACACGAAAAAATTTGCCCAACTGTTGTTGACCTTTGACTTGTGGTAGCAATTTCCTGCGACAAGATTTGGACTCTGTTTTTGCTTTTTTCTTTGCAGGTGCATTTGTTTCAGTACTTTTTCTTTTCTTTCCTCCTTTTTCTACATTAACTACATTTTCAGACGGTTGACTAGAACGTTCTACTGTTGACTGACTAGAAATCATGTCCACTGACGTGCACGGTTTGCTATTATAATCTACAGTTTTTATCTGTACATTTTCCTGGTCTTTGAGGGTTTCTAGAATTTTCTTTGCAATGCCAGATTTAGATGCAGAAGCTGGATGAGCCAGAGTTTTACTGTAAATAATTGAATGAATTACAATAATAAAAAGCTTGTCATCACAGAACAACTTTCATTTCACTTGTATCAATATTTGAAATGATAATCATGATTCTTTTTAATCATTAATCACTAAAATCCTGATTTAATGTAATTCACTTGCTTTTATTATGTTTTAAAGTACATTTTTTTCATCAGTTCTTTAACATCAATGAAACACATACATGTATATATTCTCCTTTAGGATAACACTTTGCCACCAAAAATTGCTAAATTGGTATTTAGCAAGTAATCTAAAACATTGAAAAGTTAACAATCATGAGAAATGAAATAAAAAACATAAATTTATTAAATCAAAGGTGAGTGTGAAACTATGATTTGAGATAGATGTATTTAGCTGAAAACAGAAAGAACTAAAAAAAAAAGATACTAAAATTAAAATTGAATCCTACTGTACCTTGGTAAAACTACAACTTCACTCTGTGTTAGACAGATGTCATCTTTGTTAGGGAGACCAACATTATGAGCTGGCATAGCCCAGTCATAAGATGCCTCATAAGTTTTAGTTGTTTCCATGGACACCTGTTTGGAAAGTAAGATAGATATTACAGACATATTAACTTAAGTTAAAATATATTGTTTAAGAAAGAAAAAGACAATTAATATGGCACAAATTTTAGTGGAATTCTGTATCAGAATTAAATCATGTAGTAGAAAAAGTTGCTTTTTGTCAACAAACAAATGTCATTTTATATGTACATGAATAAAAAAGTATAGGTTCATGAAATAAAAAATAAACTTAATTTGAGATTTTGTAAATTGTATTAGGCATATAACTATGGTAACGTGACTTGTACATTTCTGTTGTCTAAGACAATTTTTCTATTATTCTAAAATAAATTATTCACTCTGTCCATGTCTACAAATTGAATCAAATATGTGAATAACATCATACTTTTACCCCAATCTGTTCTTGGTTATTAATACCAGACATTCACTTCTAGTACATATTAGACTTGATCTATCGCCAAACTCGTTAAGGGGCTGTCGTGGTCATGATCGTATGGTAGTTGGATTTAACACTACATGTGCAATCAGTGCCTATCATCACTAATGTTGTGAGTTTGAACACTGTTCATGACGAGGTGTTCTCGATACAACATGCTATGAATTAACTGAAAAATTGCTGAAAGCAGCATTACACACCATAAACTTAACCTAATCAAACTCGTTATATGGCCACAATCCTGCTGAACCAATGGTAGCAGTATAACAAATTTTTACTGTATTGATAAATAAAATGAATACAAAGTAAACGATCCATATATACATACCCGTGATTGTCTTTTGATTAATCTTTCTGACAGTGACAAATTAAGTTCAGGATTTTCTTCATCCTCGACTTCCTCATCAGGAGATCTGTAGAAGATACATTAATCTTTAACTACTAAAACAAGAACTTTGTGTAATCATTTATAGGATTACCTTGATAGAGGGTTGCTGCTAACAAGGAAGCTACTCAACCAAGGTTCTTGGTTAAATTGAAGTCATCACTTCGAAAGTTTTACGGTCGCTACCATGACTTGGTTGACCGTTATGGAATATCTGTGTCACAAATGACCATGGATAATTTCCACTTGTCGTAAACACTTCCTGGTCCTTTCCTCAATCATGACTCGTCACCGGATTTGTAACTAGAATAACACTACGGGTGTCACTAGTGGAGCAGTAACTGCTTACCCTTCTGGGGCACCTGAGTTCACCCCCGGTTTTAGTGGTGTTCGTGTTACTCGATTTTTAGTTTTATGTGTTTGTTTTGTAGATCGTTGTTTGTCTTTTTGTACCTTTTCTTTTGGTCATTGTGTTATTTGTTTTTCTTTGATATACGGATTCTGACTACCCCTTTGGTATCTTCAAACTCTTCTTATTTAGTGGTATAATCTGTGTAGATCAAACTGTCACTTAGTTTTTGTTACTCATTCGTATACTTGATGATATTAGTTTCTATTTGTCCTCTTTAATAGATGGTATATTGTACCTCTAAAGGAAAGACAAGACAAATTTTAAATTTGCAAACAAAAGAACAATTTGATCCTTAATATTTCGAAGTCCAGATCTATTCATAATAAAATTCTAAGTGAATTTTAGGCTGATGAATTTAAGTAAATTGAGGGTAGGGTAGGGTTATGGTATTTAATGCCACTTTTAACAATATTTCAGCTATATCGTGGCGGTCATGTATTATTAGTGGAGGAAACTGGAGTACCCGGAGAAAACCACGACCTGTCGCAAGTCACTGACAAACTTTATCACATAATGTTGTATCGAGTACACCTTGTCTGAGCGGGATTCAAACTCACAACTTTAGTGGTGATAGGCACTGATTGTATAGGTAGTTTGAAGATAGGCAACATAATGAAAACGTCATTTAAGTTATATCACTGGTATGACAAGACTTGTACATTAAAAGGAAAGAATACACATTTTGGACAAGGTTCATTCAAATCAAAGTTTATAATTTTTACAAAGTTTCAATGATTTTTTACTTCATATCATATCCCTGTTGTATAAAAAGTAATTGGATTGAAACAAAATGTCATTTCAACAATTTATTATAGTTGCAGAGTTGTGTCATTATTGCATGAATTTATGGCATAAGAAATCTTCAAACTTTTCTTCTTATCATAATTAGAAAGAATTTTAGACTTCTAAATCATTAAATAGATCAACATTTTTAACACTACTTTATTGATAAATTTTCTTAACTTAAAAAAAAGTGTCTTTCAAATCGAAATACAAAAATTCTTAATAAAATAATATTGGGCATGAAAAAGTGCACACCTGTTGTCTTGTATAGTGGTAGAAGAAAGAAATGTTTACATTAAAAAAAATAAAAATTATCTATACCATAGATTTGAAAAAAAAATTCTCTGCTCTAATGTAACAATCTACGGCACGAATTGTAACAGGTCTGACAAAATTTGCTAGTAAGGATTCATTATATTTTGAGACTGGATGGGAAACTTTAGCCAATCGTCGGGAAACTCGTAAATTAACTACTTTTTATAAAATTCACAATAAATTATGCCCTCCTTATTTATTTAACTGTTTACCTCCAGTTACATCAGATGTAAATAGTTATAACCTTAGAAATAATCAGAATTATGTTCCACCCAGATGCAGACTGAGAACATCAGCAAGCTCATTTATTCCATCTACCGTTTCGCTTTGGAACAATCTAGACATATCAATAAGAAATTCTCCTACATTATCTTCGTTTAAAAACAGAGTGAAAGCTGATATTTATAAAACCCCAAAGTATTATAATGAAGGCCCACGGAAACTAAGTATATTACATACTAGACTTAGACACCAATGCAGCTCACTCAATGCTGATCTGTCAAAAATACATATAATAAATAATTTTAAATGTAATTGCGGTGCTTCTTTTGAAGATGCTATACATTATTTTCTGGAATGTCCCTTATACCTGAACGAAAGAAGAACACTTCTGAGTAATTGCGACGATATCAATATCAATATTGAAACTTTGCTCTTTGGGAACGATATGTATAGTTATGACGTCAACTCCAAAATATTTGGAAAAGTTCGAACTTTTATAAATCAATCAAAAAGATTTTAGGGCTAATGTCAGCAATTTTTCAATTTTTCACTTTTTCACTTGTACTTACTTTCTTTCAGTGTCAAAATTTTAAATGTCTATTGTCTGTGTTTTGTTTTGCTGTCATTAATTCATGTGTATAATTTGTAAGGAGAGGACTTCATATAAGTTGGTATAACTTGCTGTCCAATCCTATTGTTTATGTACAATAAAATATTATTAAACTAAATTAAACAATCTATGGATACACACCTGAACTGCGACAGAAGAGATGGGAATCTGATGGGAGTTTTCTGACTGGAAAAGCCATCACAGAGATAATCTAAGGACTGTGACTGGTCTTGTTGTGTCAACAGTTTGTCTGTAATGTGACGTAAAGCTGTCAATGTCTTCCTCCCTAATAGACTACCACCATTACTGACAGACTGAAACAAAAAGTAACATAATAAAGACTATGAAATTATCCTGGTTATATTTCAGAAACTTTATAGGAATGTTGGAAATCATTTCTTACGACACACCCTATTCACAACTGTACTACACTGAGTTAGAGATAAAGTTCATAAAAGACTTTAATGTTAAATACAGACAACTACCACCAGCTGAATGTAATGAATGACAGATCAAAATGTCAAAAAACAAAATAACATTAGACAGACAACTACCACCAGCTGAATGTAATGAATGACAGATTAAAATGTCAAAAACAAAATAACATTAGACAGACAACTACCACCAGCTGAATGTAATGAATGACAGATCAAAATGTCAAAAACAAAATAACATTAGACAGACAACTACCACCAGCTGAATGTAATGAATGACAGATCAAAATGTCAAAAACAAAATAACATTAGACAGACAACTACCACCAGCTGAATGTAATGAATGACAGATCAAAATGTCAAAAACAAAATAACATTAGACAGACAACTACCACCAGCTGAATGTAATGATTGACAGATCAAAATGTCAAAAACAAAATAACATTAGACAGACAACTACCACCAGCTGAATGTAATGAATGACAGATCAAAATGTCAAAAACAAAATAACATTAGACAGACAACTACCACCAGCTGAATGTAATGAATGACAGATCAAAATGTCAAAAACAAAATAACATTAGACAGACAACTACCACCAGCTGAATGTAATGAATGACAGATCAAAATGTCAAAAACAAAATAACATTAGACAGACAACTACCACCAGCTGAATGTAATGAATGACAGATCAAAATGTCAAAAACAAAATAACATTAGACAGACAACTACCACCAGCTGAATGTAATGAATGACAGATCAAAATGTCAAAAACAAAATAACATTAGACAGACAACTACCACCAGCTGAATGTAATGAATGACAGATCAAAATGTCAAAAACAAAATAACATTAGACAGACAACTACCACCAGCTGAATGTAATGATTGACAGATCAAAATGTCAAAAACAAAATAACATTAGACAGACAACTACCACCAGCTGAATGTAATGAATGACAGATCAAAATGTCAAAAACAAAATAACATTAGACAGACAACTACCACCAGCTGAATGTAATGAATGACAGATCAAAATGTCAAAAACAAAATAACATTAGACAGACAACTACCACCAGCTGAATGTAATGAATGACAGATCAAAATGTCAAAAACAAAATAACATTAGACAGACAACTACCACCAGCTGAATGTAATGATTGACAGATCAAAATGTCAAAAACAAAATAACATTAGACAGACAACTACCACCAGCTGAATGTAATGAATGACAGATCAAAATGTCAAAAAACAAAATAACATTAGACAGACAACTACCACCAGCTGAATGTAATGAATGACAGATCAAAATGTCAAAAAACAAAATAACATTAGACAGACAACTACCACCAGCTGAATGTAATGAATGACAGATCAAAATGTCAAAAACAAAATAACATTAGACAGACAACTACTACCAGCTGAATGTAATGAATGACAGATTAAAATGTCAAAAACAAAATAACATTAGACAGACAACTACCACCAGCTGAATGTAATGATTGACAGATCAAAATGTCAAAAACAAAATAACATTCTCATGTTATGCACATATTGTAGCATGCTTTATAGGTTTATTAGTTTTAGATGCTGGGTGATGTGAGTGGCATTGTAAAGTTACATTTACAAATATTATAGAACACATGATTGACTTCTTTCAACTTTATAATGACTTCTTCTGAGAGATATTCCGTCTGAAATTGTTGTTTTCTCTTTATATTTTCTTTTGCTTCAGTGAAATATGATCATTAATTGTCACTTGAACAACAACAAACTTGAACCCTGCAACACCTACTTTATCAGGACTAGTCATATTAATCTTCTCTGTTTGGTTTATAACTAATGTTATTTGTTCTTGTAAACTGTCACTGACTGTTTCAATACTACCATGTCGTAACTTGGCGTCTTTTGCCTTCAGTAACTCTTTCTTGATAATATTGACAATTTTACGACATGCTGATCTGTGAAAACAATGTACAAAAAGTGTAAGGTTAAAATGTATATAACAGACAATTGTTTTTTTAATATCAATGTTACTTTGATGAATGATTTACATTAGTTAATCATGTTTCACCTTTGATATAACCCTCCTAATCACACATATCTCAGAATGTTCATGTGTCTCCCACATTAGTTAATCATGTTTCACCTTTGATGTAACCCTCCTAATCACACATATCTCAGAATGTTCATGTGTCTCCCACATTAGTTAATCATGTTTCACCTTTGATATAACCCTCTTAATCACACATATCTCAGAATGTTCATGTGTCTCCCACATTAGTTAATCATGTTTCACCTTTGATGTATCCCTCCTAATCACACATATCTTAGAATGCTCATGTCTCCCACATTAGTTAATCATGTTTCACCTTTGATGTATCCCTCCTAATCACACATATCTCAGAATGTTCATGTGTCTCCCACATTAGTTAATCATGTTTCACCTTTGATGTAACCCTCCTAATCACACATATCTCAGAATGTCCATGTGTCTCCCACATTAGTTAATCATGTTTCACCTTTGATGTATCCCTCCTAATCACACATATCTCAGAATGCTCATGTGTCTCCCACATTAGTTAATCATGTTTCACCTTTGATATAACCCTCTTAATCACACATATCTCAGAATGTTCATGTGTCTCCCACATTAGTTAATCATGTTTCACCTTTGATGTATCCCTCCTAATCACACATATCTTAGAATGCTCATGTCTCCCACATTAGTTAATCATGTTTCACCTTTGATGTATCCCTCCTAATCACACATATCTCAGAATGTTCATGTGTCTCCCACATTAGTTAATCATGTTTCACCTTTGATGTAACCCTCCTAATCACACATATCTCAGAATGTCCATGTGTCTCCCACATTAGTTAATCATGTTTCACCTTTGATGTATCCCTCCTAATCACACATATCTCAGAATGTTCAGGTGTCTCCCACATTAGTTAATCATGTTTCACCTTTGATATAACCCTCCTAATCACACATATCTCAGAATGTTCATGTGTCTCCCACATTAGTTAATCATGTTTCACCTTTGATGTAACCCTCCTAATCACACATATCTCAGAATGTTCATGTGTCTCCCACATTAGTTAATCATGTTTCACCTTTGATGTAACCCTCCTAATCACACATATCTCAGAATGCTCATGTGTCTCCCACATTAGTTAATCATGTTTCACCTTTGATATAACCCTCTTAATCACACATATCTTAGAATGCTCATGTGTCTCCCACATTAGTTAATCATGTTTCACCTTTGATATAACCCTCTTAATCACACATATCTTAGAATGCTCATGTGTCTCCCACATTAGTTAATCATGTTTCACCTTTGATATATCCCTCCTAATCACACATATCTCAGAATGTTCATGTGTCTCCCACATTAGTTAATCATGTTTCACCTTTGATGTATCCCTCCTAATCACACATATCTTAGAATGCTCATGTGTCTCCCACATTAGTTAATCATGTTTCACCTTTGATATAACCCTCTTAATCACACATATCTCAGAATGTTCATGTGTCTCCCACATTAGTTAATCATGTTTCACCTTTGATATAACCCTCTTAATCACACATATCTCAGAATGTTCATGTGTCTCCCACATTAGTTAATCATGTTTCACCTTTGATATAACCCTCTTAATCACACATATCTTAGAATGCTCATGTGTCTCCCACATTGGTTAATCATGTTTCACCTTTGATATAACCCTCTTAATCACACATATCTTAGAATGCTCATGTGTCTCCCACATTAGTTAATCATGTTTCACCTTTGATATATCCCTCCTAATCACACATATCTCAGAATGTTCATGTGTCTCCCACATTAGTTAATCATGTTTCACCTTTGATATAACCCTCTTAATCACACATATCTCAGAATGTTCATGTGTCTCCCACATTAGTTAATCATGTTTCACCTTTGATGTATCCCTCCTAATCACACATATCTTAGAATGCTCATGTGTCTCCCACATTAGTTAATCATGTTTCACCTTTGATATAACCCTCTTAATCACACATATCTCAGAATGTTCATGTGTCTCCCACATTAGTTAATCATGTTTCACCTTTGATATAACCCTCTTAATCACACATATCTTAGAATGCTCATGTGTCTCCCACATTAGTTAATCATGTTTCACCTTTGATATAACCCTCTTAATCACACATATCTTAGAATGTTCATGTGTCTCCCACATTAGTTAATCATGTTTCACCTTTGATGTATCCCTCCTAATCACACATATCTTAGAATGCTCATGTGTCTCCCACATTAGTTAATCATGTTTCACCTTTGATATAACCCTCTTAATCACACATATCTCAGAATGTTCATGTGTCCCCCACATTAGTTAATAATGTTTCACCTTTGATGTAACCCTCCTAATCACACATATCTCAGAATGCTCATGTGTCTCCCACATTAGTTAATCATGTTTCACCTTTGATGTATCCCTCCTAATCACACATATCTCAGAATGCTCATGTGTCTCCCACATTAGTTAATCATGTTTCACCTTTGATGTAACCCTCCTAATCACACATATCTCAGAATGTTCATGTGTCTCCCACATTAGTTAATCATGTTTCACCTTTGATGTAACCCTCCTAATCACACATATCTCAGAATGCTCATGTGTCTCCCACATTAGTTAATCATGTTTCACCTTTGATGTAACCCTCCTAATCACACATATCTCAAGAATGTTCATGTGTCTCCCACATTAGTTAATCATGTTTCACCTTTGATATAACCCTCTTAATCACACATATCTTAGAATGCTCATGTGTCTTCCACATTAGTTAATCATGTTTCACCTTTGATGTATCCCTCCTAATCACACATATCTCAGAATGCTCATGTGTCTCCCACATTAGTTAATCATGTTTCACCTTTGATGTATCCCTCCTAATCACACATATCTCAGAATGCTCATGTGTCTCCCACATTAGTTAATCATGTTTCACCTTTGATGTAACCCTCCTAATCACACATATCTCAGAATGTTCATGTGTCTCCCACATTAGTTAATCATGTTTCACCTTTGATGTAACCCTCCTAATCACACATATCTCAGAATGCTCATGTGTCTCCCACATTAGTCAACCATGTTTCACCTTTGATGTAACCTTCCTAATCACACATATCTCAGAATGTTCATGTGTCTCCCACATTAGTTAATCATGTTTCACCTTTGATGTAACCCTCCTATTCACACATATCTCAGAATGTTCATGTGTCTCCCACATTAGTTAATCATGTTTCACCTTTGATATAACCCTCTTAATCACACATATCTTAGAATGCTCATGTGTCTTCCACATTAGTTAATCATGTTTCACCTTTGATGTATCCCTCCTAATCTCACATATCTCAGAATGTTCATGTGTCTCCCACATTAGTTAATCATGTTTCACCTTTGATGTAACCCTCCTAATCACACATATCTCAGAATGCTCATGTGTCTCCCACATTAGTTAATCATGTTTCACCTTTGATGTAACCCTCCTAATCTCACATATCTCAGAATGTTCATGTGTCTCCCACATTAGTTAATCATGTTTCACCTTTGATGTAACCCTCCTAATCACACATATCTCAGAATGCTCATGTGTCTCCCACATTAGTTAATCATGTTTCACCTTTGATGTATCCCTCCTAATCACACATATCTCAGAATGTTCATGTGTCCCCCACATTAGTTAATCATGTTTCACCTTTGATGTATCCCTCCTAATCACACATATCTCAGAATGTTCATGTGTCTCCCACATTAGTTAATCATGTTTCACCTTTGATGTAACCCTCTTAATCACACATATCTCAGAATGTTCATGTGTCCCCCACATTAGTTAATCATGTTTCACCTTTGATGTATCCCTCCTAATCACACATATCTCAGAATGTTCATGTGTCCCCCACATTAGTTAATCATATTTCACCTTTGATGTAACCCTCCTAATCACATATCTCAGAATGTTCATGTGTCTCCCACATTAGTTAATCATGTTTCACCTTTGATGTAACCCTCCTAATCACACATATCTCAGAATGTTCATGTGTCTCCCACATTAGTTAATCATGTTTCACCTTTGATGTAACCCTCCTAATCACATATCTCAGAATGTTCATGTGTCTCCCACATTAGTTAATCATGTTTCACCTTTGATGTAACCCTCCTAATCACACATATCTCAGAATGTTCATGTGTCTCCCACATTAGTTAATCATGTTTCACCTTTGATGTAACCCTCCTATTCACACATATCTCAGAATGCTCATGTGTCTCCCACATTAGTTAATCATATTTCCCCTTTGATGTAACCCTCCTAATCACACATATCTCAGAATGTTCATGTGTCTCCCACATTAGTTAATCATGTTTCACCTTTGATGTAACCCTCCTAATCACATATCTCAGAATGTTCATGTGTCTCCCACATTAGTTAATCATATTTCACCTTTGATGTAACCCTCCTAATCACACATATCTCAGAATGTTCATGTGTCTCCCACATATCTCAGAATGTTCATGTGTCTCCCACATTAGTTAATCATGTTTCACCTTTGATGTAACCCTCCTAATCACACATATCTCAGAATGTTCATGTGTCTCCCACATTAGTTAATCATGTTTCACCTTTGATGTAACCCTCCTAATCACACATATCTCAGAATGTTCATGTGTCTCCCACATTAGTTAATCATGTTTCACCTTTGATGTAACCCTCCTATTCACACATATCTCAGAATGCTCATGTGTCTCCCACATTAGTTAATCATGTTTCACCTTTGATGTAACCCTCCTAATCACACATATCTCAGAATGTTCATGTGTCTCCCACATTAGTTAATCATGTTTCACCTTTGATGTAACCCTCCTAATCACACATATCTCAGAATGTCCATGTGTCTCCCACATTAGTTAATCATGTTTCACCTTTGATGTAACCCTCCTAATCACACATATCTCAGAATGTTCATGTGTCTCCCACATATCTCAGAATGTTCATGTGTCTCCCACATTAGTTAATCATGTTTCACCTTTGATATAACTCTCCTAATCACACATATCACAGTGTCTATGTGTCTCCCGCATAAGCTCTACACTACCACTGTTTGCTTCTGGCATTCAAGGCACCAAGTTTGATGAATATTACTTGGCTTATTTATATAGAATAACATAATGACACACATTTTTTCTATATAAGGTACTGTCTTGGCACCGGTGTTTGCGCATACGTATTGTACATGCTAAAATTGCAAAATCATTGGAAAAGTTATGATGGAGACTACTGGTATGTGAGGATTAACTCTAATTATATTAAAAGATATCAAATGTTTTCAAATTTGAGCTTATTTTGAAGGAATAGGTATAAACTTCAATTTCGAAAACTTTCAAAATAAAATCTTTCCTTTATTCATTTTAAGAACTATCCAAAGTATCCATGCCCGATATCACCGGACGTTGAAACATTTGTCAAAAATCAAGGGTTGGTTTGTTTACACTTCGTTTTCACTGAAATGTTAAAAATTGTAGCGGAATCCGGATAAAGACCATAAAGATAATACTTCAATGTATTTGAGGATGATTTAAATTAATTCAATAAAATGTTGGTAAGCTGTGAAATTAACCACTGAACCCTTAGGTGTGCGAACACACCGGACGGCTCTGTACATTACACTTGTATGTTGTCAGACTGACTTATAAGTGGGTCTATGATAAATCCTTGAGGTTGCATGTTGTAAAGGTAGATCAACCTATAGTCAAGTATAAACCATATATCATGGACAGAACTCCAGTACAGCCAGAGACATAGCATGATAAATCACTGTGATAGACGTATCACTCATATTGGTGATTTGGATATATCTTTTGTTCTATTAAATATATCTTCAAAATTTCTTTTACTGTTAGAGTATTACTTACTTTCACCCAGAAGGCATATCACAATAAGTAAATAGATTAAACAGAACAAAAGATATACCAGTATCACTAAGGAAAGTGATACAGTGATTTATCACGCCATATCTCAGATTGTACTGTAGTTTCATTTTGAGGAGATGATGATGTCCACTTTGCATTACACCAGCTGTGCGATTTTTACAGTGCTAGCTCATGAAACAAATATCAGTGGGTATACATGCTGAACAGACACATTATCCTCATTATGAGCCAACCAGTCTTTACTCATACTCCTTAATGCTGCATGCTTAGCAGAGAAGCAGCAAAGACCAATTTCATAGTCTTTGGTTTGACCCGATCCAACAATCTACACCACTCAAGAAGAGCACACCAACCATTACATCACTGATGTGGTTCTCTTACAATAGAATGTGTAGTAGTAAATCTCTTACAATAGAATGTGTAGTAGTAAATCTCTTACAATAGAATGTGTAGTAGTAAATCTCTTACAATAGAATGTGTAGTAGTAAATCTCTTACAATAGAATGTGTAGTAGTAAATCTCTTACAATAGAATGTGTAGTAGTAAATCTCTTACAATAGAATGTGTAGTAGTAAATCTCTTACAATAGAATGTGTAGTAGTAAATCTCTTACAATAGAATGTGTAGTAGTAAATCTCTTACAATAGAATGTGTAGTAGTAAATAACCTAAGAATAGAACAAAATTAAAAACGTTATGCATCAAAAGAGTAAATACGAGGGTAATAAAAATACTTTACATTTTACTGGTTTTCAGATATTTCAATCTCCTAGTTTCATTTTTTTTTTATAATGACAGCAATCTTCATAACTTAACCTTTGACACCTATTTTCCAGTGGTCTTGGATTAGCATTAACAAATATACAGATTAAATGGTGAATTTACAACAAGATGTTCAACACAGGGAACACTCTTTAACCAGAGAACAGAGGTGGGATGAATTTTATATTGAACTATATCAATCTAGATGCAGTTATCCCCCTTCTTTGTTTGGCTTGGTTTATGGTGTTTAATGCCACTTTCAACAATATTTCAGTTATATCAGTTTTATTGGTGAGGAAACCAGAGTACCCAGAGAAAACCAACGACCTGCCACAAGTCACTGACACTCTTTATCACTTAATGTTATGTCGATTACACCTTGCCATGAACAGGGTTCAAACTCACAAGTTAGTGGTGATAGGCACCGATTGCACAGGTAGTTGTAAATCTAACTACCATCCAATCACGAACATGACAGCCCCTCCCCTTCTTTTTGGTGGAGCTGTTAAATTTAATCATTGTAACAACTGGAGTTAACATTTACCTTGTATTGGTTTCTTCTTCAATAATATTCTGTAATCTCTGCATTAGGTCAACAAATTCTCCAAACCCTTTAACAAACTGTAACAATGGATGATTTGGATCTGGTGCATACCCTTTCCCTCCTAATCTTATTTTCATTATATAAGACACTCCAGTCTGTAATTTACAGAATATATTTGAGATATTTAGGAATTGTGAGAAAGATTCAACACCTATCAGTTTTCTTAGCAATTCTATTGAAAATCTGAGATGACATCAGGGTACAGGGACAAAATTCAGTTTTTTTAAACTTTGAGGTTATTTTGTTTCATAAATACAGTTGCACTACAGAAATAACATTCCATTTAACTGAAGGGTATGAAGCATTACCTTCATGAGTAAGCTCTATTGTATTAAGAAATTAGCAATGAACAGACAGATTAACAGAATTATTTAGAATATATATTTTAGGCTTAATTAATGATTATTTTAATTTATCTTTATATACAACAAATAATTTACAATAGATTTGTGCTATAAGTTACTTCAAGCTAGTATTTTTCATATGAACATTAATAATTTGAGATCAAAAATATTTGTTGACATCTTTTCTTCTTCAAAAAATGGCTTTATGAAAATCAGATTTTTTTGTATACAGAAAATACTTATTTCTTGAAAAAAGCATGGATCACAACAACAGAAATTTCTTCAAATACAGGACAACACTGGAAAGATGCCAATGTTTTGATTAAAAAAAAATAGATAAGAAAAGAAAACTAGGGGTACCAATCTTTTTTCATGCCAATTATTTTGTTAAATTCTGTATTTCCTTTGTTCAAACCTGATGTTTAACAGAAGACCATGTCATATATGCCAATGGAAATCATGGTCTTGCCTTGGGACAGGTACCAAACTGTGGCTTGGTTAAATTGGTTAATGGGATTCCAGCCTTTCCCCTCTCTAAAATGGCTCACCACAAGGATGACCTGAAGAAGAAAAACTTTATGCCAAGGGAAAGACTCTTATGGAAATCATGGCAAAAACTAAAAAATGAAGGTTTTAAAATCTGTAGTGTACATCTTCGTAAAGAAACAGATCAGAGAAATCAATCGAACAAAAATAAAAATTACCTGATACATTGTCATGTTTTTTTTCTTTGCCTCTCGTTTCAGTTCTGTAAATGCTTCATGTGTTAAATCTCTGTTTGGGACATTCAGAACTCTTGCCAGAGCAAGCTCTGACCTAGTATTGACTAGAAGTTCTAAGTAAGACAGCAGCACCATCCTTACAAATGACTGAAAAAATAAGCATATACATGTGTCTGAAAATGAAATCCAAGTGTTAAAATTAGATTTTTGAGCTGACAAAATTTTGTTTCTGTTCTATCCTTGACGGGATTCAAACTCACACCATTGATAAACTACAATAGTCAATACCAAACACTGCCTTATGTTTAGCGAAGTAGATTACTCAGCCACACCCGCTGCATAAATCTATAGTTTCAAGTCAAGGTGTTACATTGTTCTGCAAGGCTAATCTAGAGACAGACATAAGACATGTGTTTAGTATTATGTAGACAGTACATATATATGTAAGACTTAGATTGACGTCCAATCCTAAAATCCATGTCCGATTTCTACGTCACAGACATCCGTACCCAAGATCTATGTCCTTTTTTCAAATCTAAAATCTATGGCTGTTCCTGACTTTCTCAAATCCATGTCTAATTACATCACTGACGTAACCAGAAAATCAACAATAGATCTGAGAATTTGGAAAGGGCGCCGATTTGATAAAACCTTTTAAATTTAGTCTGTACACTGATCTGAGTCTATCATTTTTTGTTTTGAAGTTGACAGCAATCTAAATCAGCAATGGAGAGTGCCACGATCCATGCACGTTAAATGCCATTTTTTAAGATTTCGAAAGAATATTTGCATTGTAGCCATCATTTCTATATAATTTCAATATATTGTTGAACTTGTTCTTGTACTGAATGTAAATATAGCTGGACACTAGGCAATTTATCAATCATTCAAACAAAAAGTATGAAAATTGACAGATGTGTGACGGACGACAATGAATGCCAAAAGATGGCAATAGCTCACATGACTATTTAGGCATGTCTCTTTATTCAATCAGGTGTTGGAGAAAAAAATTAGTTCTTGAAAAGACAACATTAAATTCACAAAAGGAAAAATCTTTCCCTTAAATGTTAGTCTAAATCATTTATAAAAGCAATTCCCCATATTTAAATAAATAAAATTGTCCAAAAAAAAAAAAAAAAGATGAAATAAAACTCCCTGTATAATTTTTGTGCTTTTGAAATACTTTTTTTCTTAGGTAATAATAAAATTTCATTGCCATAAAATTATTTTAGTCATACCTCTGTGATAGACAGGGATTTACTGGTTGATATATCGTGGTTGGCATTCAGCTGGATCTCCTCTAATGTTGATGTCACAGTAACCATAGTAACATCACTGTTGTTTTCTAGACACGTTTCCATGGTTATTTTCTGAACTACCTTATTTGTACACAGAAATTTCAACATGCATTTCTGAAAAGATATATATTAATTATAATAAAGTCAAATGATTTTATAAATTACACCATATTCATGTACTACCATAATGTGAGTTATCTGTCTTGTATATTAAAATTGTTCTATATATAGATCTTTAGTTATATTGCTCCCTAAGATTTTTAGATTATTTTGGCCTTCCTATCTTTTGACTTTGAGCATACTTGATGAAGGTTATTCCAGAAACACCTCATGTACACTAAAATAAATATCTACATATTTATTTATCATGTTTATATATTGATAAAAAGGAAGTAAAACAGTAATCAGAGGGTCTACAAGCTCACATGTAGTAATTGTAGTATGAGAGAAAAACATGACACAAATGAACCTATAATGTAGTTAAATTTGGGTTAGGGTTATGGTGTTTAACGCTACTTTCATCAATATTTCAGTTATATCCTGGAGGTCAGTTTTATTGGTGGAGGAAACCGGAGTACCCAGAGAAAACCACTGACCTGCCGCAAGTCACTGACAAACTTTATCACATAATGTTGTAGCAAGTACACCTCTCCATGAGCTGGATTCGAACTCACAACATTAGTGGCGATAGGTAGTTATAAATCCAACTGTTATACGATCACGGCCAGGACGACTCCCTAGCTTTATGTGCATCTCATTAAATGTCAGCAGTCTTAAATAATTCTGTCATAGTTAAACACTGTGATGGCCACAAAATTGTCTTACATGAACATTCACTATTTGTCTATTACCTGAATATGATGTGAAGGAAGCCCTAATACAATTAAATCTGTAGATAAGACTTCATTCCTCAGTTCTTCATTCTTTTCACACCCAGACATTAACAACTGTAAAATATCACATGTATCTACTTGGTTACAGTTACTAAGGAACTGTGTGTAAGCCTGTTCAAGCCAGTCCTCTAACATCTGTGACATCTCTGTATCTGGTGTACAATGTAACAACTTCTTTCTGATTATCATATTATTTTGGTGTATAGCTGTACTAGACTCTACATCATAATCCCCACAATCCTACAAAATAATAGAGAACTCTTCATAATCAAAGAAACAAAAAGATGAACATCTTTCTATAAGTCCTTCACAAAAAGATCAGATGCTTATCCCTGTCCCACCTGGCATAAAAGTAAAAGTGTCATAACACATCATTTCTCATCTTGTTGGTAATCTTTATGAAATACTTTTTGAGTGGAAGTGAATATATGCAGGTTTTTGATCGTTTGTTTATAAATGCATTGCTGTTGGAGATCCAATTAGCAAGAAGGGAGGGTTGGGATCTCATTAACCAGTTTAACACTGACATATTTTTATGCCTGTCCAAAGCCAGCGTATGGATTTCCAACATCAGATTTTTAAAAGTAAGATTAAACACCATAATCCTAACCTTATCCATTTACAAAAATTCTCAGGTGTGTAACATACACTTACCTCCTTATTTTTCTCTGCCAGACAAAGTTGAATAGCGATCATTTGATCCATAGAAGACAACAAAGTTACACGTTCATTTTTCAGCAAACAATGTTTACGACAGAGAGACATCACAAATTCTGGCATGGTTAAAAACTTGTCTTGTGTAACAGTATCACAGGAAATAATTACAGGAGGTACATCTAAAAATATCAATAGGTTACAGAATAACCTCAGAAATCAAACAATTATAATATGGAATTTTACGGGAAATAATTCTATGAACAAAATATTTACAATGGTTTCCTATAATAAACAAAATTAACAACAAGAAATAAATAAAATGTAAATGTACAATGTACTGTTAGACTTACATGTTCATTGTAGACTTAAAATACAATAATATGTTTTTGTTTTCAGCAAGCAAGTACAAAATATATACATGTATTTATAAGCAGCTATTAATATATTTTGCTTGTATACAAGGCATACTTAAGGAGTAAATAGCAATAAACAAGCTAGGTCATATCTCTAGAACTAACATTATCAGTACGTACATAAAGTATTTACTAAATCAAAACATTTATTAAATTTCTTTACATTACAATGTGTATAAATACCTGTTGTATCATCTGGGACAGCATTCAATATAGTAGTAGTAGACAATTCAATACCTTCACTGTCAGGTAAAATATAAATACTAGACTGTCTCATCTTGATCTGAAAAATATGTCAGGTAAAATATAAATACTAGACTGTCTCATCTTGATCTGAAAAATATGTCAGGTAAAATATAAATACTAGACTGTCTCATCTTGATCTGTAAAATATGTCAGGTAAAATATAAATACTATTACTAGACTGTCTCATCTTGATGTGTAAAATATGTCAGGTAAAATATAAATACTATTACTAGACTGTCTCATCTTGATCTGTAAAATATGTCAGGTAAAATATAAATACTATTACTAGACTGTCTCATCTTGATCTGTAAAATATGTCAGGTAAAATAAAAATACTAGACTGTCTTATCTTGATCTGTAAAATATGTCAGGTAAAATATAAATACTAGACTGTCTCATCTTGATCTGAAAAATATGTCAGGTAAAATATAAATACTAAACTGTCTCATCTTGATCTGAAAATATGTCAGGTAAAATATAAATACTAGACTGTCTCATCTTGATCTGAAAAATATGTCAGGTAAAATATAAATACTAGACTGTCTCATCTTGATCTGTAAAATATGTCAGGTAAAATATAAATACTATTACTAGACTGTCTCATCTTGATCTGTAAAATATGTCAGGTAAAATATAAATACTATTACTAGACTGTCTCATCTTGATCTGTAAAATATGTCAGGTAAAATATAAATACTATTACTAGACTGTCTCATCTTGATCTGTAAAATATGTCAGGTAAAATAAAAATACTAGACTGTCTCATCTTGATCTGTAAAATATGTCAGGTAAAATATAAATACTAGACTGTCTCATCTTGATCCGTAAAATATGTCAGGTAAAATATAAATACTAGACTGTCTCATCTTGATCTGTAAAATATGTCAGGTAAAATATAAATACTAGACTGTCTCATCTTGATCTGTAAAATATAAATACTAGACTGTCTCATCTTGATCTGTAAAATATGTCAGGTAAAATATAAATATTAGACTGTCTCATCTTGATCTGTAAAATATAAATACTAGACTGTCTCATCTTGATCTGTAAAATATGTCAGGTAAAATATAAATACTAGACTGTCTCATCTTGATCTGTAAAATATAAATACTAGACTGTCTCATCTTGATCTGTAAAATATGTCAGGTAAAATATAAATATTAGACTGTCGCATCTTGATCTGAAAATATGTCGGGTAAAATATAAATACTAGACTGTCTCATCTTGATCTGAAAAATATGTCAGGTAAAATATTAATACTAGACTGTCTCATCTTGATCTGAAAAATATGTCAGGTAAAATATAAATACTAAACTGTCTCATCTTGATCTGAAAATATGTCAGGTAAAATATAAATACTAGACTGTCTCATCTTGATCTGAAAAATATGTCAGGTAAAATATAAATACTAGACTGTCTCATCTTGATCTGTAAAATATGTCAGGTAAAATATAAATACTATTACTAGACTGTCTCATCTTGATCTGTAAAATATGTCAGGTAAAATATAAATACTATTACTAGACTGTCTCATCTTGATCTGTAAAATATGTCAGGTAAAATATAAATACTATTACTAGACTGTCTCATCTTGATCTGTAAAATATGTCAGGTAAAATAAAAATACTAGACTGTCTCATCTTGATCTGTAAAATATGTCAGGTAAAATATAAATACTAGACTGTCTCATCTTGATCCGTAAAATATGTCAGGTAAAATATAAATACTAGACTGTCTCATCTTGATCTGTAAAATATGTCAGGTAAAATATAAATACTAGACTGTCTCATCTTGATCTGTAAAATATAAATACTAGACTGTCTCATCTTGATCTGTAAAATATGTCAGGTAAAATATAAATATTAGACTGTCTCATCTTGATCTGTAAAATATAAATACTAGACTGTCTCATCTTGATCTGTAAAATATGTCAGGTAAAATATAAATACTAGACTGTCTCATCTTGATCTGTAAAATATAAATACTAGACTGTCTCATCTTGATCTGTAAAATATGTCAGGTAAAATATAAATATTAGACTGTCGCATCTTGATCTGAAAATATGTCGGGTAAAATATAAATACTAGACTGTCTCATCTTGATCTGAAAAATATGTCAGGTAAAATATTAATACTAGACTGTCTCATCTTGATCTGAAAAATATGTCAGGTAAAATATAAATACTAGACTGTCTCATCTTGATCTGAAAAATATGTCAGGTAAAATATAAATACTAGACTGTCGCATCTTGATCTGAAAATATGTCAGGTAAAATATAAATACTAGACTGTCTCATCTTGATCTGAAAAATATGTCAGGTAAAATATAAATACTAGACTGTCTCATCTTGATCTGAAAAATATGTCAGGTAAAATATAAATACAAGACTGTCTCATCTTGATCTGAAAATATGTCAGGTAAAATATAAATACTAGACTGTCTCATCTTGATCTGTAAAATATAAATACTAGACTGTCTCATCTTGATCTGTAAAATATGTCAAGTAAAATATAAATACTTAGACTGTCTCATCTTGATCTGTAAAATATAAATACTAGACTGTCTCATCTTGATCTGTAAAATATGTCAGGTAAAATATAAATATTAGACTCTCGCAACTTGATCTGAAAATATGTCAGGTAAAATATAAATACTAGACTGTCTCATCTTGATCTGAAAAATATGTCAGGTAAAATATAAATACTAGACTGTCTCATCTTGATCTGAAAAATATGTCAGGTAAAATATAAATACTAGACTGTCTCATCTTGATCTGAAAAATATGTCAGGTAAAATATAAATACTAGACTGTCGCATCTTGATCTGAAAATATGTCAGGTAAAATATAAATACTAGACTGTCTCATCTTGATCTGAAAAATATGTCAGGTAAAATATAAATACTAGACTGTCTCATCTTGATCTGAAAAATATGTCAGGTAAAATATAAATACAAGACTGTCTCATCTTGATCTGAAAATATGTCAGGTAAAATATAAATACTAGACTGTCTCATCTTGATCTGTAAAATATGTCAGGTAAAATATAAATACTAGACTGTCTCATCTTGATCTGAAAAATATTTGTTATACATGTATGTAAATCAGTCCTCGAAATGAAAATTTGAATTAACAGGTTCGAATCAAATTCTTGAATTTATTTTTATATATATATCTAAATAAAAGCTGAAAAATTTACTGGTCCGAACAAAGTTTTACCGGCCTTGGGCCAGAGGACTGGTGCAGTAAACTGTAAAGCCACAGCAATATAGGATTGTCTGGATTGTTACTTTATTTGAAACTTAAATTTATTAATCAATATAAAATTGCTTTCTTTTCTTTGCAAATTATATTCTGAAACTTACTATGTTAACAAGTACAGTGACTGAAATGAACGGTCGCCCAGTCGCCAAATGTGACTAATATCTTATTGGGGCGACCAAAAGCTGCTCCAAATTAGGTAGTCACTGGCCCAACAAAAAACGTCTGGGCGATTGCCTAAAAGACTGTTAAAAATTGTTGTTTTACCGAAACCGGACATAAACTGTAACTTCAACGGTAGATAACTCTTTTGTTCTAGTCGAAAACGGTTTGTTACCAGCACAGCGATTGGTCCAAATACATTTTTGTAGCCAATGAATACACAGCTAATGTAATCTACTGTTCTTCCCAATTATTTATTTTTATCGAGCCAATTAATACACGTTTTCATGTAATACACAAGTATTCACTAAATATTAGAAAAGAAACGTGTTTTTTTGTTTCTTTATGATTTAATTATTAAAATTCACGGATGAAGTGGAAAGTTGTGAGCAATAAAGAGAATTCTGTCAACTTATAATGTTTGCGATCTGCCATCATCTGCCGTGGTATCTTCCACGGTTCGGAAATTTATTCATTCAATCTGCTGCACGAACATGTACATGTACGAATTTCATTTTACAGAAATCGGAAACCTTTTTGTGTCAATCCTTAGGTAATCATTGAAAAGCTTTTCCCCAACAACGGAGAGAAAATCGTTGACAGTAATGTTAAACTACGGAAACGATCTGGCCTGTCACTTCTTTTAAACTTTTCATAGTTCATCTCTATACGTACACAGCTACATTTTAATGACAATTGGGAGCGTTTTCTTTTTTGGAACCAGAACTTTTGTTTACAAATTAAAAAATAACAGGAAAAGTTAACAGTTGTTTATATAACAGAAAATGACAGCACCGTTTGTTATTTCAACATGATACTTGTTTGGAATGAATAACCAACTGACATTACCTCAAACTGAGGTTATTTTATTTTAAAATCACTTCTTCATAGTGGATTGAAACAAGTGATGTCACTCTTCACTTTGGGGAGTGCAAGAGCAGTCCTTGTAGTGGCATTATACTCTTTTCGGGATTTCTTTAATGTGATCATGGCATTGATCTCCCCTTACACAAACCAGCCTTTTATTGTCCCCATCCGACGGACTAGCATCGTTTCTTGAGACCACCCTAGCCAATGACGTCAATGTTGCCGAAAAGGTTATAACAAGTAAATTCAGGTTTCATTTGATAGCAATATATGCATTGAGGCGTTTTCGCAATTTCAGCTGCACACCCGTTACTGTACCAAAATTACCTTGAAGAGCCCCAACCCCCATGAGACTAATGAAAGAATGAATTGTAATGTTATTGAAAAAAAACCCAATTAATCTGAAAACTGTTTATATATTGATATCTGATGTCTTTTTTTCATAAAAAATTGTCACAAAATTCATGGGCCACCAATATACCATTTGGCCCCCAAAAAATTTCAGGCACTGCAAGTGAGAAACAAATGTTGAGTCTTATGTTTAATTTATACTCTGTGCTAACCATATATCAGACATTTATGTAAAATACTGACAATTAAAATAGCTTTTCTTAACCAAGTGTAATAGAAATATCTTGGGACCACTGTACATTATATATATCTTTTGAGTTTTTTTTATATAGAGATCTACATGCATGTTATGAGGTACAGTACTACATTTATAAAGTATCCCGGTATTCTTTTACATTAATACAATGTAAATGTAATGTTTTAATACATTGGTTGAAAGCAGATCATGCTGTAGACATCTACTCGGATGTCCTTTGTAATAGCATTCTTTTTTTAAAAACATGTGTAAATTATCAATTAAATACCGGGGGATAAACAAGTATAATTACAATGGAGTTTAAACGCAATGTACATTGTATGCATACACTAGTGTCAGCACAATGACTATGCATACCAAGAAATAAGTCAAAGCACTTTGTAGGGAATAAAACAACATCTTGAGGAAAAAGGAGGTACTGCACATGCTGTAAGCATAAAACAATATAAGGCTATAAAAAGTGAAGAAGAAAAAAATAAGAAAAGGAGGAATACCATGGGACGTGTCGTTTCTGGAAGGGCTATTACAAAGAATGGGGTTGCCAATAAAATGCAAGAGCATATTGAAAATATAAGGAAAAATAAATCAAAAACTACAAAACCTCACTCAGTCAGTGAAATCAAAATTGACAGTCAAATATTGTTAAGCCAAAACAAAACAAATCTAAACAACTGAAGAAGAAGGCAACCACAAGTATACAGTCATCTCCACAACCTGGTCCAAGTCACATTTATGTCAGTGAGGATTCAGAATCAGAACTGACAGACACTGATGATGAAAACATCTTAGAGCAGAGCTGTCGAAAATCGTCGGACCTATCGGACCGTCGGACAAAATATTGACTAGGTCAGATTTAAACTACTTCGCGTCAGACCCGATGTCCGGAGCAATTTTTCAGTAACTCGAGACCAACAAAACGCTTGAAGATGACCGGCATCATTAATTAATTTCGCTTCTCAAACTTGTCGTTGTTTGCAATCTCCGATTTTTGTTTATTTTTGTCTATAGCAAGTAAGTAATTTTATTGAAATAAAGACCAAACAGTGATCTATCATCAATCAATGAACAATTAAAAAATAAAAATATATAAACAATTCAAATTTTGACTTCACATTGAAGAGCTTGACTACTAAATATGTAACCGATTCCGGACGGACGTGCATCGATTTTCCGGAAATTACGATTTTATTAAAAAAAAATATCTTTTTTTGGCAATAATTTTTTTTGACTAGCCAGCTTTTGTAAGGGTCGGTCGGTGAAAGGGGAAACAAACTTAATTTTAATAAGAGGTAACACCTTGAAACATGTGCATAGCTAACATTATGCAAACTTGGTATCTTTGTTTATTTCATACACAAGTCTATTGTATTGTATGTATATTTCCACATGTCACACAAAAATGTGTTGTACTAACTTTGAGTATTCCAAGGTATCACTTGAAGCTGTAAACAAACCATTTTATGGATTTAGCCAGTATATGTGTAATTCAGTTGAAGTTGTAAAAAAAATGTAGGTCTGGCAAATGTTCGATAGGTCTGACACATTGTCCACATCTGCCAGACCTATTGTCTGACAGACAGGAAAGAGATTTCGACAGCTCTGTTAGAGGTGGAAAAATGCTGTGTCTGTAAACAGTTAAGCTTACACCAGATCCAATAAGGAAGGGTGTAGCCTTTGAAATCACATGTTGGGACCAGTGTGAAAATAACTTGTGCAAGCATTGGGTCCACTTATAATATTGCACTGATATTCATGTAGTCCACATTGGGCTTGGAGATCACTTTCTGTGTATACCCCCTTCCTATGGTACTGCGGGTTCTATGATACTGCAGTATTTATTTTTGTCTGTTCCTATGCACTGCAGCGCCACCCGCCGGTTTTTCTATTTATATATTCAAAAACACAAGTCACATTTATCGGAACGTCTAGTCATTCTGTCCAAATCAGACTTTTTGAAATTTGTTTTCATTTTGCTGGACATAGGTCCAGCACCCAGGAATTTTCTGCTGGACCCTCTGAATTTTTGCCGGACCTACAGGCCACCGGTGATTTATGTAAAATTGTTTTAAAGCCAAGCAATGTCATACCGTTATTATTATTTTAGTCTAGCAGAGTGCTTTCTGTATTTAACTTCATTAGTACTGGTAGAGGCCTAATAATAGGAAGACCAGTCACCATCTAGAATAAACCAAAAAGTTGAAACCATGCATCAAAAAAGAGTAGCCAAATCCAGCTAGGCCTAGGGATACCCTCAAACTTTGAAAAATTTAACAGATTTAAAACATAATTTTTAAATTTTTTATTGAGATTACAATAACAATATTCTAAGTCATTACTCTCTCAATCTCCAGTTCAATTTCCCTATGCAGTCTCTCAATCATGTTGTCATTTAACGACCACATTTTTATGATCGACACATTGTTGCTGGAACTGTAAAAAATTTCTAAATAGAAACGGATTCGGTGAAGGGAACGATACAAATCAGGGACGTCATGTTTTTTTATTTTATTAATTTTTTGGGGGCTTTTCACTCGAAAAGAGCATCTTACGCATCACAATATATTCAAATATATTTATTTTTATGACAGTTACCAATAATATTTACCAAAAACAGATAAAATATCACGTATTCAATGCAGTTACGAATTCTGCGTTGACAGAACTTGTTCCAGTATTTACAATATGACCTGTGTTTCCGACTTCCGTTAAAAAAGTAAACACATCATTCAAAAATGTTTGGCGGACATGGGGACCGGTGTTACCGATGCTATTGGCGGACCTCATGATTTTCTGCCTCATAGGTCCGACGAATTTCAAAAACTCTGCCAAATGTCTTGAATTTTTGTAAGTACATGTATTTTTTATCTTTTCCTTAGAAATAGCAGACATTTTTATTTTACCCTGATACCATGCTTTCTAAAATGTCCAATAATTACAGTGAATAATTAAACCATAGTTGTCATAATTCGTCTGCTATTTTTCAGAAATGTCGTCCGTTTGTTGAAGTTTCATTTCAACCCAATTTGGGATTTTTGGTGCTCTTTTAAGTTACTTTCTAGACCGACAAAGTTGATGGAAAAATTAAGCTATGAAAACATATTAACCAACATAACGTTACATCAAATTGACTCAACTTCGCTACATTTGTTATTTCAAAGAAACTTTACTTTATTAAATGTGATAAATTATCAAGATTTTCTTTATGGTATAAGCTTGCCAGATATTCACCTTGTTTTAGTTTTTATAAATGATGTCTTGATTTGCCAAACATTGTGTCCCATAACATTAATTTTGCAATTACCGCGATATCATAGGAAACCATTTCTGAGAGGTACATCGGCGTTGTCATAGGGAAAAGTGGCGACATATTTTTAAACAAATTCAAAGAATAAAATGAATTGTGGGGGAAAATAGGCTTCTATACCGGTGAATAAAATATAACATTTTTGGATTAATTCCGAAAACTAGTTACATTACACAGACGTTAAACATTAAGTACTGCGGTACTATAGAACCCCGGGCTACTCATTGTAAATCTCTATCGCTTGCACCTGCTATTAAAAGTATTATTCTTTCTGATGTGGCATAACTTTTTTCCTATATTTGCTGTTAGACTTTGTTGTTATTGTTTAAAGTATTTAAATTTTCGCTTCATGGAGTTTTTTTTTTATTAACATTGAACTGTGCCACATTTTCCACAAAAAACAATTTATTTGGCCTAACAAAATAGTGTGTCATGTGACAATTACATCCGGGGAATGGAGAATCAGTAAAGGTAAATTTGTTGTTCGTTTTATTTGTTTAGATTTTGTTAAAATGTTCCGTTATTGTTATAATTTTAAATACTTGTTTAAACTCTGTCAGCATAAATTTACCGGTGAATTGTATGCACGGTATTATAATAAGAGGGGATATTCCTTAGGGGGACGTACTTTGGTACTTCGTGGATATCTATCGCTCGCACCTGCTATTATCACAGCCACAGGAGTCGGAAGTTCTATCAATAATAAGCCAGGTATCTATTATTCTATAGTGGCAGAGATTACACTGGTTAGAAATGAATAACAATTCATGGAATTATCTATTCTGTCTGGTGGAAATGTGAGGACTGGTTAAATATGAAATGTTAATTGTATGTGTAAATGAATTTACATTGTACCCTCTCTGACTCTGTTAGCTTTTCGAATTTCGTGTAAGCATAAAATAATCATCCAATCAGAAGAACCCGGAAGTGGAAACTAATTTGAAAACAATTCGGAGTAACATGCACGGAAAACGGATTACACTAGTTTTTGAAAATGTCCTGATGGATTTACTTAAAATTTGGAAATCAAATATATGAAAAACAATGTTGTGGACGAATTTCATTTAGGTTATGATCTTTATGTCATCTCTTTTTTTTTTAAATTTATTTATCCGATGGATTTACTACACATTAGATTTAAACATATTAAATATGTATATATATAAACTGAGAGAAAAATAAAACAAGGGTGATATGTATTGGCCTGAAGATCGATATGAAATGTCCGGAACTTGAATGAATATCAAACAAGTTAATATCTTCTTTATTATCATATAAAAAATACTTAATATTGAAAAAGGATACAAATATTTGTTTACCTATTTACATGAAATGATTATAAAAATTTAAAAACAATGAATTTTAATTCTTCTTCTTCTTCTTCTTCTTCTTCTTCTTCTTCTTCTTCTTCTTCTTCTTCTTCTTCCCGTTGAAGACCGAATTGTAATGTCCTGAAAAATGAACTGAAAATTGATATATTAACATTTTTATCATCATTAGATGTTATAATTATTTTTAGAATGGTAAATACTACATTTACATGGCTTGTTAGAATCACTAATTATGAAACAGCATGGCGCCAAATGTCTTTTGATTCTTCTTCTTCAAGTGACATGCAGTACGGCTTTGGCGATCATTTCTCTGTACTTCTTTCTGTCTCTCACACTATGTAGTAATTCTATATTTTTTGTTTGCAATCACATTTCTAAGCCGTCGAGGTGGTCATCACGTTGTTTTCCTCTGCCTTTTCCCCACTCATGCCACTGATCTTTCCTGTTGTACCGATGTTTTACATTCCGTCTCTCCTCATGACATGTCCAAAGAATCTTGTTTGCCTTTCTCTCTGATTTCTCTCTGGTCTTTTGATTTCATCTACTTTATTTGTTTTATGCTGTTATTTGTTGGTAGTGTTCATGTTCTATGTAATTATTACATCTCGTTTTAAGCAAACTGCTTGCTGATAATTGTGCTTAATACTATGAAATGTACTGTGCTGTGCTTAATTATTTATCATTTGGCCGTTTAATATGCTTTTTAAATTATTTATTTTGAAATGTGCTATATTTCACTGATATGCCATGAAGTAATTGCTATGTGTTTGTTAAACTGAATTTTATGTTGAATATAAATTTATATTCTGTGGCTATCTTATTTATAATGTTCACTGTAAATAGTTTGCCGACATATCGGTTCAAAATCTCAATGCGAGTTTATATTCTGTGGCTAGCGAGTTTATATTAATTGTTGTGTCCTTCATCCTGCCGACTTAAAATTGAAAACAAAATAATATGCCATTGGATTTGATTTGAAATCGACAATTCATTTTGAGGATACGTAAATTTGAAAAGTTTTAGCAATGGTGTGGAAGAACGATGGAAAAGTTTGAAATACCTCATTTGTTACTCTTGAAAGTCTATTTTGAAAACAAAATTCACAATAAACAATCAAGACGTTGAGAAATGATCACCAAATCTTCATTCGAAATGTTCACATTATTATTGTTTATAGGTATGGCAGCCAAATACGACCACTTTGCGTTTTCGCATTACAATATATTGTATTTCCAAAATGTGAAGGCGAAACTGCGAAAACGAGAATGCGAAAACACAAATTAATTTCATTTTTCATTTTCGCTTTGTAAGCATTGAAAGACGAAAGGTCGAAATGGTTGCAACCGGAAGCGGCCCTGACCGGAAGTCACATGCCCGGAAGCGGCCATGATCGGAAGTGATCGCGTGTGCATGCGCAACCGCTACATTTTGTACAAAGTGTACCATTGCGCATGACCGACAGGGCTACCGGAAGTCCCGTGATCCCGAAGGGGGTTCCCTTGGGTATGCGCAACCGGAAGTTGCACAATATCCGCCCTAGTGGGTGACCGGAAGTGACGTTATGAAACGTCACCCGTAGTGCCACCAGGAGATATACCAACTAAAGAGGATGGACTGATAATGGACTGACGAGTTATGTCCCCTGGCTCGTACCTCGAAAGATTGAGCCAGGCAATTGTCAGTCTAGGACTGATAACACCCATGGTCAATATTCTATTTACAAAAGAAGGAGTAGAAAAATTATTGAAGAACCTTGATCCAACAAAAGCAAGCGGCCCTGACAATATTTCTACGAGAATCCTAAAAGAAACAGCCACGGAAGTCGCACCATGCTTAGCAATAATATTCCAGCACTCCTATGACACCGGACAAGTACCAAACGACTGGAGAAACGCAAATATTACAGCTATATTTAAGAAAGGGAGCAAAGTTGATCCGAGCAACTATCGACCGATATCATTAACAAGCGTGGTACTAATTTTTGTTTCTAGGTCCAGCTGCCGTATTACTTAGCTGCCGTATTACTTATTATATATAAGTAATACGGCAGCTGGACCTAGAAACAAAAGTTAGTAGAACGAGAGAGTTGTAACGCGAAATGCTGTAAAATATGGATAAATGGTTCAAAGATATACTTCCAGACAAAGATCCATACCATAATCGCGGGAGGGACCAAATGAGGAAAAAGGGGGGTCCGGAATTCGAGTGCCTGTGAATAAAGATTATGGTGAACCATTAAAATAGCTTTTCTAATATAACGAGGGATTGTCGTTATCGTATGGTAGCTGGAATTACAATTATCCTATCAACACTGAAATTGTGCGTTCGAATCCCGCTCTTAGCGAGGTGTACTCGATACAACCTTATGTGATAAAGTTTGTCGACTTGCGGTAGGTCCGTGATTTTCTTCGTTTCTTCGGTTTCCTCCACCAATAAGACTGATCCCCACGATATAACTGAAATAGTGTTGAAAGTAGTGTTAAACACCTACACTAACCCCCTCTAGTAGAATAGATTCATACTTGTTTGGGGTTTCAATTGTAGCCATTATAGTATAAAAATGCATAGGTTTAGTTCAAATAAGTTCAGTATTTCACTTCCATTTTCTCAGGGTGGGAAACTGAGAAATTATTTACAAATGCCATCAGCTACTATAATAATTAATAGTAACTGTTGTCTTGAAAATGTCATGAAAATTGAAAATTGAAAATTGAAAATTATGTTCTTAGTAGATAAAAAAAAATTGCATATCGATTTGCAGCCATAAAAATATCGAAAGCATGGAATTTATAGTGGTATTCAAATGATATACATTAACTTATTGCTATGTCTACTAATTGTTGCCTAATGTAAATATATGCTACAGGTACTATATAAAGAATTACCCCAATCATAGACAAACCTTCATTTAATAGCGTATTAGACAATATCGTCAACTTTGTGTTTGTGCAAAGCAAAGTTATATAAACATATTTTAAAGAATAAAAACATTTTGTTGAAAACGTTGAAACTAAAATTGACAAATATATAAATTCTAATTTAACTTAAATTGCGCTTCTCTTTTTTCTGAATAAAGTGGTAGCTGTAAAAAGGTTATATATACCAATAGACCTTTGCACATTCGCAATTTGATTATAAAATTATATTTTTTATACCTTTTTTTATACGAGTTATTTCTCTTAAGACGGGAAAAATGGTACCTAAATCTAGCAAGAGCAATGCATTTGAACCTTGTAAAAAATCAGTGGATAATTGTATTGCAAATAGAAAAATGACAAGTTAATTGTTACAACAAGAAAGGAGACCATTTTTTCCGCCTTAAAAAGAAATAACCCATGTGTAAAACGTACGATTTTAAAATCGAAGTCAGAAATGTTCTATCACATATTAATAAATCATTTACTAGACACATGTGATTACGATTAACAAACATGTACTGATAGAAATGATCAATGCTTTCATAGGATCTGAGTAATACAAATATTCTGTTTGGTACACATAGAGTGGATCAGGATTAAAATTATCACTTGACAAATTTCGGGACACTTTTATCAAAACTTCAGGCATACTCTGATATCATCTCATTGTGTATTAGGTAAGTAGATTTATGTTTGTGTTGATTAACATTTATAAATCAAACTAGATTTAATATAAAGAAATTTAAATATTGTTTTATATAGATTCATTTAAAACTTAACCTATATTGTTTTATTTTAAAAACATGTGTTATTATTTTTGTTCATTTCAAGTATTAGAGAACTTTAAAGTTTTATTTTAAGAATTGAATCTTATTGTTGTATTAAATCGTTGACAGAACGGTACATTTTATATGCAAATCTACATGTTGGGTTAGGTTAGGTTAGGTCATCTGTGGACGCTGGCTCTCCGCCACTATATCCACCTCTACTTCTTCCTTGATACAACTTATTTCGGTGTGGTTTATGTTAATATAATAAATAATGTAAATAATTGAAATTATACCACATTTTAACTGTTGTTATTTTATGGCGTTCGTAAAAAAGTTTCCAGTTCGAAGTGTGATTGGTTGAATAGTTGTGAACTTCCAGTTCTGAGGTCATGTGTGGACATTTTGACCAATCCCACGGGACTTTCTTAATGAAATGTTAAATCTTTATTCTCATAAACTAACAGTATAGTTACAGAGAGCATATAAATATAAATATTTCAGTGAGCATTTGAGATTTCAGCTGCACAAATTACTTACCCTGAATTAAAATACGTGATCCCGCTTGGTTAGCTTAAATACCGCAATAATTTGGTATTCGGTTTCTGAATAGACGTGTGTTCAAACAGAGAAACGTTTTTGCACATTTAAAAAGTGCTATCTTAACTATATACTTCTGTATAATACTAGTTTTCTACGATTGTGATGTCACCGGAATTACGGTGTTCGTGGCACCAGATTAAATCAGGGCCGTTTTAACAGCATTCTAAGCCCCCGGACAAAGCAGTGCACGGGGGCCTCTACCTACACAACCACTCACAGGAATAAAAATGTGAATGGTCGATAAAATTAAACAGAATCAAACAAAATCAGTGTTTAAGCATTAGGAAACATGCTGTACACAACATTTATAGATTAGCATGGGGTCCCTATGCTCGTGTGACCGCCAGGTAACTACCCAGTGTGCCCATGCGCTATGACGAAACTGAACCATTGGGGCTCCCCAGCTTATGGATGTGCATGTGTGCATAGATACAATCTTGGATATCAGTGTTTGACCTATATACTAACCCCGTGTCATGTTATACATATTTATCTGGTTGACTTTGGTACATGTGCATATTCATTAAAAACATTAATCTCATGATCACATTAACTATACAGTGTCAATTGAGCAGAAAGAACTATGTTTGACGTTATAGTTGTGGGAGCTGGAATTGAAGGATCGGCTACTGCTTACCATTTGGCCAAGCAAGGACATAGTACATTACTTCTTGAACAGGTAATACAAACAATTGTTAATTAAGGCATTATATACCAAAGATATTGTATTGCTGCCATCATCATTCCTCGTTCAGCGGGATTGTATTAGATAGTATATGTAAAATACCCCCCCCCCCCAAAAAAAAAAATAACAAAAAAACAAAAAAAACAATAACAAAAAACAAAAACAAACCAAAACAAAACAAAACAAAAAACAACAAAATTATATCACCTAGTTGATTCGAAAATGAACTAAGTTGTAAAACTTAATTTACAAATCATTTAAATGAAGAATGGCTCATCGCACATAATATACGTACATTGTGGATAAAAATACAATTTATTTGCATTTGCTCCGAAACAAGCCAGAAAACCACACCAGAGGCTTGCTTTTCTACCAGTTTCGAAAACTCGTACAGATAAATTACATATATGTTTTTATATATTTTCCGACAATATACATCCAGTTATCAAAAGGGAAGAATTGTGATCCCATTAACCGGCTAAACCATGCTACATTTTTGTGATTGTCCCAAGCAAGGACATGGATGTCCAACATCATAGGTCGTGGTCCCAAGCAAGGACATGGATGTCCAACATCATAGGTCGTGGTCCCAAGCAAGGACATGGATGTCCAACATCATAGGTCGTGGTCCCAAGTAAAGACATGGATGTCCAACATCATAGGTCGTGGTCCCAAGTAAAGACATGGATGTCCAACATCATAGGTCGTGGTCCCAAGTAAAGACATGGATGTCCAACATCATAGGTCGTGGTCCCAAGTAAAGACATGGATGTCCAACATCATAGGTCGTGGTCCCAAGTAAAGACATGGATGTCCAACATCATAGGTCGTGGTCCCAAGTAAAGACATGGATGTCCAACATCATAGGTCGTGGTCCCAAGTAAAGACATGGATGTCCAACATCATAGGTCGTGGTCCCAAGCAAGGACATGGATGTCCAACATCATAGGTCGTGGTCCCAAGCAAGGACATGGGTGTCCAACATCATAGGTCGTGGTCCCAAGCAAGGACATGGATGTCCAACATCATAGGTCGTGGTCCCAAGCAAGGACATGGATGTCCAACATCATAGGTCGTGGTCCCAAGTAAAGACATGGATGTCCAACATCATAGGTCGTGGTCCCAAGTAAAGACATGGATGTCCAACATCATAGGTCGTGGTCCCAAGTAAGGACATGGATGTCCAACATCATAGGTCGTGGTCCCAAGTAAAGACATGGATGTCCAACATCATAGGTCGTGGTCCCAAGCAAAGACATGGATGTCCAACATCATAGGTCGTGGTCCCAAGCAAGGACATGGATGTCCAACATCATAGGTCGTGGTCCCAAGCAAAGACATGGATGTCCAACATCATAGGTCGTGGTCCCAAGCAAAGACATGGATGTCCAACATCATAGGTCGTGGTCCCAAGCAAAGACATGGATGTCCAACATCATAGGTCGTGGTCCCAAGCAAGGACATGGATGTCCAACATCATAGGTCGTGGTCCCAAGCAAAGACATGGATGTCCAACATCATAGGTCGTGGTCCCAAGCAAAGACATGGATGTCCAACATCATAGGTCGTGGTCCCAAGCAAAGACATGGATGTCCAACATCATAGGTCGTGGTCCCAAGCAAGGACATGGATGTCCAACATCATAGGTCGTGGTCCCAAGCAAGGACATGGATGTCCAACATCATAGGTCGTGGTCCCAAGCAAGGACATGGATGTCCAACATCATAGGTCGTGGTCCCAAGCAAGGACATGGATGTCCAACATCATAGGTCGTGGTCCCAAAGCAAGGACATGGATGTCCAACATCATAGGTCGTGGTCCCAAGCAAGGACATGGATGTCCAACATCATAGGTCGTGGTCCCAAGCAAAGACATGGATGTCCAACATCATAGGTCGTGGTCCCAAGCAAGGACATGGATGTCCAACATCATAGGTCGTGGTCCCAAGCAAGGACATGGATGTCCAACATCATAGGTCGTGGTCCCAAGCAAAGACATGGATGTCCAACATCATAGGTCGTGGTCCCAAGCAAAGACATGGATGTCCAACATCATAGGTCGTGGTCCCAAGCAAGGACATGGATGTCCAACATCATAGGTCGTGGTCCCAAGCAAAGACATGGATGTCCAACATCATAGGTCGTGGTCCCAAGCAAAGACATGGATGTCCAACATCATAGGTCGTGGTCCCAAGCAAAGACATGGATGTCCAACATCATAGGTCGTGGTCCCAAGCAAGGACATGGATGTCCAACATCATAGGTCGTGGTCCCAAGCAAGGACATGGATGTCCAACATCATAGGTCGTGGTCCCAAGTAAAGACATGGATGTCCAACATCATAGGTCGTGGTCCCAAGTAAAGACATGGATGTCCAACATCATAGGTCGTGGTCCCAAGTAAGGACATGGATGTCCAACATCATAGGTCGTGGTCCCAAGTAAAGACATGGATGTCCAACATCATAGGTCGTGGTCCCAAGCAAAGACATGGATGTCCAACATCATAGGTCGTGGTCCCAAGCAAGGACATGGATGTCCAACATCATAGGTCGTGGTCCCAAGCAAAGACATGGATGTCCAACATCATAGGTCGTGGTCCCAAGCAAAGACATGGATGTCCAACATCATAGGTCGTGGTCCCAAGCAAAGACATGGATGTCCAACATCATAGGTCGTGGTCCCAAGCAAAGACATGGATGTCCAACATCATAGGTCGTGGTCCCAAGCAAGGACATGGATGTCCAACATCATAGGTCGTGGTCCCAAGCAAGGACATGGATGTCCAACATCATAGGTCGTGGTCCCAAGCAAGGACATGGATGTCCAACATCATAGGTCGTGGTCCCAAGCAAGGACATGGATGTCCAACATCATAGGTCGTGGTCCCAAAGCAAGGACATGGATGTCCAACATCATAGGTCGTGGTCCCAAGCAAGGACATGGATGTCCAACATCATAGGTCGTGGTCCCAAGCAAAGACATGGATGTCCAACATCATAGGTCGTGGTCCCAAGCAAGGACATGGATGTCCAACATCATAGGTCGTGGTCCCAAGCAAAGACATGGATGTCCAACATCATAGGTCGTGGTCCCAAGCAAAGACATGGATGTCCAACATCATAGGTCGTGGTCCCAAGCAAAGACATGGATGTCCAACATCATAGGTCGTGGTCCCAAGCAAGGACATGGATGTCCAACATCATAGGTCGTGGTCCCAAGCAAAGACATGGATGTCCAACATCATAGGTCGTGGTCCCAAGCAAAGACATGGATGTCCAACATCATAGGTCGTGGTCCCAAGCAAAGACATGGATGTCCAACATCATAGGTCGTGGTCCCAAGCAAGGACATGGATGTCCAACATCATAGGTCGTGGTCCCAAGCAAGGACATGGATGTCCAACATCATAGGTCGTGGTCCCAAGCAAGGACATGGATGTCCAACATCATAGGTCGTGGTCCCAAGCAAGGACATGGATGTCCAACATCATAGGTCGTGGTCCCAAAGCAAGGACATGGATGTCCAACATCATAGGTCGTGGTCCCAAGCAAGGACATGGATGTCCAACATCATAGGTCGTGGTCCCAAGCAAAGACATGGATGTCCAACATCATAGGTCGTGGTCCCAAGCAAGGACATGGATGTCCAACATCATAGGTCGTGGTCCCAAGCAAAGACATGGATGTCCAACATCATAGGTCGTGGTCCCAAGCAAGGACATGGATGTCCAACATCATAGGTCGTGGTCCCAAGCAAGGACATGGATGTCCAACATCATAGGTCGTGGTCCCAAGCAAGGACATGGATGTCCAACATCATAGGTCGTGGTCCCAAGCAAGGACATGGATGTCCAAGATCATAGGTCGTGGTCCCAAGCAAGGACATGGATGTCCAACATAATAGGTCGTGGTCCCAAGCAAGGACATGGATGTCCAACATCATAGGTCGTGGTCCCAAGCAAAGACATGGATGTCCAACATCATAGGTCGTGGTCCCAAGCAAGGACATGGATGTTCAACATTGTAGGTCGTGGTCCCAAGCAAGGACATGGATGTCCAACATCATAGGTCGTGGTCCCAAGCAAAGACATGGATGTCCAACATCATAGGTCGTGGTCCCAAGCAAGGGCATGGATGTCCAACATCATAGGTCGTGGTCCCAAGCAAAGACATGGATGTCCAACATCATAGGTCGTGGTCCCAAGCAAGGACATGGATGTCCAACACCATAGGTCGTGGTCCCAAGCAAATACATGGATGTCCAACATCATAGGTCGTGGTCCCAAGCAAGGACATGGATGTCCAACACCATAGGTCGTGGTCCCAAGCAAATACATGGATGTCCAACATCATAGGTCGTGGTCCCAAGCAAGGACATGGATGTCCAACATCATAGGTCGTGGTCCCAAGCAAGGACATGGATGTCCAACATCATAGGTCGTGGTTTTTATTTGTGTTCAGTGAATTAATGTGAGAGATTATTCTCCGTTTTGTTGATATTGGTGAAATATTTTACCATCAATGTTTAAACTTACTTTTCATAATTGTATATATAATGGTCGCCAATATACCTAGCCACATCAGTGTGGACTACTCTGGTGTCAAGAATGAAAAAAAGACAACGACAACGAAGCTGATAGGAACCTCAGTAATGAATTAGAACATGCTCACAATCTGTCACTTTGAATTTTCTCGTAATAACAGAAAGATCCATACAATAAAAATATTTGCACTGTTTTCTTTCTAGTTTCATCTTCCACACAATCGTGGGAGTTCTCATGGACAAAGTAGGATCACAAGAAAGGCTTATGGCCGACAAGAACACTATACAATCATGATGAAAGAAGCTTTTAAGTTGTGGGAACAGTTAGAGCGGGAAAGCAGTACAAAATTGTTTAGGTAATATTTAAACTGTTGAAAGAGTTAGAAAGAAACTATTAGGGTACCACAGTGGTATTCAGAAGACGTAAAGAGTGAGGGCATAACATCACTGTTTACGTTATATATAAATCGGGGGAACAGATAAATAACGTATTTATCTATTTATGTAAATAAGGCACATGTTTCATAAATTGTGTAATGTGTTCGCAATGCTTCTAGTTTTTACACATGTGAATAGTATGTCGTGGTAGGAATCAAATTTAACTTTTGATGTACATGTATTACCTTTTAATCTGAAACCATGATTAACTTTTGAAATATCATTAAAATTAAGGTATTTTGTTTGAAAATAGAGCTATTTTTACAAAGACAGTACTGGAAATAACTAGTGTAAAAATACAAAATAACTAGTGTAAAAATACAAAATAACTAGTGTAAAAATACAAAATGCTTTTGAAATAAACAGGACAACAGAAACGAAGGGCTATACAATTAATTGTGTACAATGAAAAAATATAGTCATTTGTGTTTGTTTACAAATAAGTGTGCTTTCACATACATTTGTAATTGAGGAGAATTCTCTAAACCTTGAGCGATGCAAATGTGCATTGTTTATGAATACTTTGATAATAAACAATTATTAATATCTAGTACGAAAATTACAAAATTAGTAGCTTAACCTGTAAGAAATACTATATATTCAAATGTTATATAGCATTTGGTCTGACAACGATAGAGCTGGAAATTTGACAATCATATGTTGATCAACAATCACCCAAACAGTTTAGAACAGGAATAACTAAAACTAGTCATATGATGACAAACAAAAAAGAGAAAACACAAAGTTAAAAGAAATTGCATGGCTTTTAACCATATGAATTTATAAATATTTATATATCTGATCAACGTTTCTAACAGGCAAACAGGAATGCTTACTATGAACAAAGAAGGGAACGAATTTGTTGACGGAACAATAAAATCGTTAAAAAATCACAATATGACTATGGATATCATGAACTCTACAGAAGCTAAATCACGATTTCCAATGATTTCATTCCCAGATGATTTTACCTTTGTGTTGGATCATAGTGGTGGCATTCTGAGGGCCGATAAAGCACTGAAAGCCTTTCAGGTGAGACATCATACTTACAGCATGTTAAAACCTTATAGATTGAAAGGAATACTTAAAAAAGGTATATTGCAATACATTGACAAAACAAACAGTATAATATATTAAAGTAAAGACTAATTAGGATGGTATACTATTTGACGTTTTCATATTTTTGACTTTTTTTTTGTTCCAGAGTTATGAGAGTTTATTATCACATGAAAAAATAGTCTGTCGCACCATGACATCACGTTGGTTGTTATAAAGATGTTGCACCATGACATCACGTTGGTTGTTATAAAGATGTTGCACCATGACATCACGTTGGTTGTTATAAAGATGTTGCACCATAGCATCACTCTGGTTTGACCGTGTTTATTCAAATTTTATAAGATTATTAGGTATTGTGGTCGGAGGATCTATATATCTTTTTGGCAATTTTAAAACTTTTTTCATCTCAGAATTATGGGATCTTAACCAAAGTAGTCCGTGGTAAACATGTCGCGTACTATTCTATGCTTTGCATTGTGTTGCATATTTACTGAAGGTTGCCACGACTGATTTTGACCAAACCTGACATAATAATTAGAAATGGTATTCTGAGAATCACAAATAATGTTAGATATTTATGTGAATTTATATTGGGTTATTTTTATTCAGATATATCATGGCTACCAGCCTTATTGGGGAAAGAACGACCGGATAGCAATAGGGAAATGACCTAAATGTATAACAATGTTCCATGGACCAATATGCAAAGTACATTTTGTTCTAGCAATTACTATTTTTAGACCGATGTAGTTTTCATCAATGTAAATATCATATTATATAAAAAAAATAGTCTTGAAATGTTTGGTTTGATTTATGGTGTTTAACGCCACTTTCAACAATATTTCAGGTATATCGTGGCGGTCAGTGTTATTAGTGGAGGAATTACAGGAACATAATGATAAATATGTACTTCAGAAATTACTAAACTCTTATCAGAGGATGAAAGGAAATTACAAAGCAAAAAACGAACCAAAATTGTCTTTTATTCTAGGATCAGTTCAAAAGGTTTGGTGGAGAAATACGTGATGGTGAACAGATGGTTAATATATTACCAGGGGAGATAATAACTGTACAGACCTCTAATGGTTCATATAGATGTAGAAGTGTAGTATTAACAGTTGGTCCGTGGGCCAAGAAAATTCTACCTACACTTGGTGTTCACTTACCTTTAAGGGTGAGTGGAAATTAAACCTAAAAGACTGTCATGATGGGTGATAAAATATACCAATAACCTGATCTGATATTCCATTCCCCTGTCACATCAAATCATGCGGTTTATATTTTATGTCAAATTATTTTACATAGGTCTATTGGCTGGGACAATTCCTCTCTTCATACAGCAGAATAAAAATGTTCATGCCTCCATATAAATTATGTTGATAAAAGAATATGATCGTGCAGTAAAGTATACACACTCATGCACTCATATTTTGAATTTTGTATATTGATTGATTGGTGGTTAACGCCAACTTTAGCAATATTTCAGCTATATCGTGGCGTGAACAACAATTGTGTATATATGTAGATATTATCTGTCATGCGGTATAAAGGGAGTATATACACAGTCTCCTCTTTAACAGTAATAGGTATGTATTTCTTTTATTATATACTTATCAATGAATCCGAATGGTTGACTTGTAACTATATTTTGAACCCAACATTTGTATCTTACGAATTTGATTGATTGTTGTTTAACTATAGTTATAACGAGAACTAAGTAATCAACAATGATACAGTATGTAAGTCAAAAGATGCCACTGGAATGGTAGGAAGATGGGAAATTTATATTTCCTCAGCAAAATAGGGTATAATGAGGTTGTAAAATGTAGCAAGCTTGTAACATGTTTGTCACCAACAATGAAATGTTGATAATTTTTTGGTCTATAAGCACTCACATTACGAGCACTTGTGAATTAGATTTGTCTCTCATATAGAGAGAAACGCTCCGTCGGGGGGATTTTTTTATGTTGATTTCAGAACTCCATCATCATCGTCTTATACAGCACGTCAACCAAAGTCTGTTTTCGTCAATACTTGACTATGACATTAGAACTATATAAGTTGTAAGGATTTCAGCATTATAACACTGCCCCCCAACCCCCCAACCCCAACTATTCACGAATCTATGTAAATTTATGATACAGTGATTTCAGTGCATGAATGAATAATTTAAGATTTCGTTTAGTTTTGTTTTATTATATTTTATTTTCGAACCACATTTTGTTATATGC
The DNA here is from genome assembly GCA_963383655.1 of Bathymodiolus septemdierum. Taxonomy (NCBI): domain Eukaryota; kingdom Metazoa; phylum Mollusca; class Bivalvia; order Mytilida; family Modiolidae; genus Bathymodiolus; species Bathymodiolus septemdierum. Next base: position 129,793,697 of record OY726518.1, read on the forward strand.
TGGACATGTAAGCCTACCTCTTTATAAATACATATGTGTTGCATTAATCTTGATGGGTACCTTTATGTTGAAAGGTGAAAAATATTGGTTTCGTCAAATTTGGTATTTGAAATCAAATGTTAGCAATTATCATCATTTATATTTTGCAACACTTTTATTTTGTTTATTTAAAATACATGACAATGTCAAATGGAATAAACTTTAAATTAATGTTCAAAGCAAGGCATAGATTTATGAATTTTTGTTCCTATTTGTAGCTATTCAGATTTTTGCTTGAAACTAGAAGTTATCAAGATCTCAAGTAGTGATATAAGTTTATTAATCTTTATGCATATTTCAATGTGTTTGTCAATTGTTATTATTTTATTTTACAGCCAATGAGAATTAAAGTCTGTTATTGGAAGGAAAAAACGAAAGGAGAGTATGCAGCCGATAAATTTCCAGTTTTCTTCCAAATTCCTGCAATTGATGGTTATGATGTATATGGGTTACCTAGTGAGGAATATCCTGGACACGTTAAGGTTACCAATCGTTCTGTGCTCGCATTTAAATAATTTTATTTTCTGGACAAGTTAAGGTTACCTATCATTCTATGCTCGCATTTAAATAATTTTATTTTCTGGACAAGTTAAGGTTACCTATCATTCTATGCTCGCATTTAAATAATTTTATTTCCAGGACAAGTTAAGGTTACCTGTCATTATACGCTTGCATTTCAATAAAATCTTTATTTTTGTGGCCACGCGGGCGCCGTGGTCTTGATCGTATGGTAGTTGGATTTACAGCTTCCTGTGTAATCAGTGCCTATCACCACTAAAGTTGCGAGCTCATGGCGAGGTGTACTCAATAGAACATTATGTAATGACGGTTGTCAGTGACTTGAGACAGGTCGGTTGTTTTCTCCGGGTACTCCGGTTGCCTCCATCAATAATATTTACCTCCACGATATAACTAAAATTTTGTTGAAAGTGGCATTAACACCATAGCCCTAACACATAATCCTATTTTTAGGGTCACATTAAAGTTACCTGTCATTGTATGCTAGAATTTAAATAATTTTATTACATGAACACGTCATTCTATGGTAGTATTAGAGTAATTTTACAGTTTAGAGAAAAATTGGCAATTAAAGAAAACAAAAATAGAATTATACATGGATTTCCGAATCTCATATGTAAATATAAGAACTTGCTTCTTTTATCCAATTTGGACTATACATTAACATTTAATGATAACTTAATGACAAAGGAACCATGCCTTTTGCTGGAGAGTTTTATCTTTTGGAAATGTTAGGACTAATTCACATCCTTGTTGTCCGATACATTGTTAGTACATGTATATGTCTTTTTGATTTTATGATTCACTGATTTTGTTTGGGGCCGTCGTGGTCATGATCATTATGGTAGTTGGATTTACAACTACCTATGCAATCATTGCCTATAACCACTAAAGTTGGGAGTTCGAACTCCTTCTATTTCTAGGTATATTTGAGACAACATTATGTGATAAAGTTTGTTCGTGACTAGCAACAGGTCGGTGGTTTCCTCCACCAATAAAAATAACCGCCACGATATAACTGGAATATTGTTGAAAGTGGCGTTAAACACCACTAACCTAAATCTGATTTTGTTTTGTCTATATAGATTAGTATTTTCCTACTAATTAATATCTATCTTTGTCTTGTTTTAATGTTTACAAAACAGTCTTTACATGAACGGTCTTCGTTTGAACTTTGAACTTGTGACTTTGATGTGATATATGTTCTAGATCTGTCTACATGCCGGACCTGATATAGACCCTGACAACAGAGATGTAGCAGACGATAAATGGGCCTTAGATACAATATGTAGATATGTAGCACAACATTTTCCTAACCTTGTTCCTGTACCAAGTATAACAGAAACGTGTATATACACGGTATAGTTGCTTTATATCAGTTTACATAAATGTAAAAAAATAAACGTTAGAGAAAACAGAAGGGACAATCAAGAATGGACAATCCAGAGACAGTGGCAACATTAGGTACACAAGATACAGGACGGAGACAAACAAAACACAAATACATAACACAGTAAACTAAAACGATGAGCAACACGGATCCCACCAAAAACCAGGGGTGAACCCTCCACTTTTTATTAAGGTGTCTGTACCAAGCGTGGAAAGTGAGCATTCATTTATAAGTGTGTTAGGGAAAACAGAAGGGGCAATCAAGAATGGATAAACCAGAGACACTGACAACATTGGACACACAAGACACAGGACGAAGACAATCCTGAGACACTGACAACATTGGGCAGACAAGACACATGACGAAGACAAACAAAACAGAAAAACACAGAAAAATAAAACGATGAACAACACGGACTCCACTAAAAACCGCTAAAAACCGGTAGTGAACCCTCCACATTTTATTAATGCTAGGAAAGTGAGCATTCATTTATAAGTGTGTTAGGGGTATTGATTTACCCTCTGTTTCCAGGATTTCTCCATTGTTCTGACTGTGTGGTAGTTTTTGTTCATGTTATTACAAGTAATTATTCCATGAATTTCTGAAATAAGATAAAGACAAAATGAAAGAAGATGGCTTTCAATATATGAGATTTTTTTGTTTACATGATATACAAATTTAATAGTCAGAATACTTTATTTACATTCAAAATCTTTTACATAGTAATAGCTGGTAATATAAGGGGAATTGCAATACAATGCTGATAAATAAACGTTAGAGAAAACCGAAGGGACAATCTAGAATGGACAATCCAGAGAAACAGGCAACATTGAGTACACAAGAAACAAGACGAAGACAAAACAAAATATATGGCACAACACAGTATGTGTTGGAAAGCACTTTAATGCAAACAAAGACAAATAAGGTAAATAAGACACGAGTGCCTCTACAAACAACTGGAGGTAAACACGAACCGACCATCATTTTTATGCAGAAATCATAACACATATCACAATATGAAACTAAGAACGTAACCATGCATATTAAGACAACACAAAAAAAACCTAAAAAGATGATCAATACGGACACTACAAAAAACATATCTAATTATTATATTAATCCTATGTTGTAGATGCTACCAGATGAAGAATTTGTCTTAGATAGACACCCCTCATGGACAAATATCGTCATCGGCGCTGGATTCTCTGGTAGGTTTAATAACAACAATATCAGTGATTGGTGAATGGTTGCATATTTACAAAAAAGATATAAATACACTGTTGTGTATGTACAATATGTTCTAACAAGTTTAGGTGATGTTAAATCATTTAAATTATTTACTATTTACTTTCAGATTCAAGAAAAATAATTTTGCGAGTCCACAGTTTTAATAGGGTTATGATTAAGGTGTTTAACGCCACTTCTAACAATATTTCAGCAATATGGTGTACCCAAAGAAAACCACTGACCTGCTGCAAATCACTGACAAACACAATAACAAAATGTTGTATTGAGTACACCTCGCCATGAGCGGGATTCGAGCTTACAGCGATAGTGGTGATAGGTACTGATTGTACATGTAGTTGTAAATACACTACCATACGATCAGGACCACGACGGTCCACAGTTTTAGCACAGGAAGAGAAGAAATTTAATGTAATTAACAAACATATATTCTACTGTTATTAAATACTGACCGTCTGCAACAAGTGAAAGGCTATGTCAGGTGTATTCAGTGAAAGGCTATGTCAGGTGTATTCAGTGAAAGGCTATGTCAGGTGTATTCAGTGAAAGGCTATGTCAGGTGTATTCAGTGAAAGGCTATGTCAGGTGTATTCAGTGAAAGACTATGTCAGATGTATTCAGTGAAAGGCTATGTCAGGTGTATTCATATTCTAACTACATATTAACTGAAATAAAACGTATAGATATCTAGTTTAATGTTAATTGTTCCATCTAGATAAAACATGAATACTCAAAGGGTAATCATAATCCATCTAGATAAAACATGAATACCCAAGGGGTAATCATAATCCATCTAGATAAAACATGAATACCCAAGGGGTAATCATAATCCATCTAGATAAAACATGAATACCCAAGGGGTAATCATAATCCATCTAGATAAAACATGAATACCCAAGGGGTAATCATAATCCGTAATTCGAAGAAGAACAGACAACGCAAGGGCTAAAACATAAAGGACAAACAAGGATATACATAGAACTACATATAACACTAAGGAGCGAGCAACACGAACCCACTTAAAACCCGGGGTGAACTCGGGTGCTCCGGGAGGGTATACAATAGTCAGTGATTGAGTGATTGTTATTAAACGTTAACTCAGCAATTTTTCCAGCTATATCATGGCGAGAACAAGTTAATTTCAAACGAAATGATGATGAGGTCCGCTTTGTACTAGACCAACACGCTTTGTTGGATTTTTGTAGTGCTAGCTCACTGAAACAACAATCCGCGAATAGACATATCGCCCCACTCGGACACATTATCCTGATTCCAAACCAACTAGTCTTTCTCCTTAATGCTGCGTGCTTAGCGGAGAAGCAACAAATACCAATTTTATTGTTGGTTTGACCCGATCGGGGTTCGAACCCACGATCTACCACACTCGAGGCGAGCACGCTAACCACTACACCACCTATGCGGTTAGTGTATAAAATATTTAAAACAAAATGAGATATTGGCCTATATGCTATGTGGGTTGCTTGTTTATAGAATATGTCATGTAAATGATAGTGATTTTACACTGGAAAAACTGAATAAAAAAGTCTTTTTAGGAAGCAGAAATGACATTTTATGTGCTTTGTTTATTTTAGCAATATATAAGTCAATTCAATAATAATTTTATCGTCATCAAATTCTTTGAAACTGAAGGAAGTGTATTTAAACTTCGTCCTATGTAAATTTGAATTAATATGATCTTATACTGTCATCACCAAACTTTTGTCCATTACAAGAAGGAAGATTACCAATAAAAACAAACACTTAAATGTTGTCATAACAAATATGTTACACACCTATGTTCTATTTAAAATAGGGACTGTTAAGAAGGACCGCGGCTTTGTAAATTATACAAATCTAGAATGGTCAGATTACTCGAGAATACAGCACACTGAATGAATTCCTAAGTTCAGCTTCAGACTTGTCAATTGCACAACACTTGCTCATTAAATATCGAAATGGTATTTGCGTCTGTTCAACGTTTAATCTTGTGATCAGGCATTCATATGCTTTCTGTTGTATTAATAATTTTGATTTGCGTTTTCAGGACATGGATTCAAGCTGGCGCCAGTCGTAGGCAAAGTTCTAGCTGAAATGGCGATAGGAAAACAGCTGTCATATGATCTCTCACCATGTAAAATGGACAGGTTCTTTCCAAAGTCTAAAATGTGATTCTTATATATTCCATGAAACAGCTAAATACACTGGCGATATTATACATGATTTGTGGGTTTTGTCTAAAAACAGCCATTTCATTGATTAAAACACCGTTGTTAACTTAACAAGAAATTTACCATCATATAATTCAATCACCGTTCTGGGTCATTTCAAATGAACCCCAAAATTGACACCTTATTGCATGTTGATGGCAATATTTATTAATAACGAGGTTGTCTCTAAATTCTAAAATTGTGAATGTTTATAGTAATAAAAATACAAACACCAAAGACACCAGTGTTAAATTAGCTTAATTTAAGTAGCCATACTTACTACACTGTAATGGTGCTTGACACAAAGCAGTTGAAATACCAAATTTTAATAGCAAATTTGAGAGGAAGCCAAAAACAACAGAAACTGTCGAAATCAACCCCAAAACACAGCTAAGCCACCACCCATAGTGAACCGACTTACACTACCCATAGTTATGAGTTGTTCTTTTGAAATCTATCTTGACTGAGTTGTCTCCTCTATCTTTACTGAGTTGTCTCCTCTATCTTGACTGAGTTGTCTCCTCTATTTTGACTGAGTTGTCTCCTCTATCTTGACTGAGTTGTCTCCTCTATCTTGACTGAGCTGTCTCCTCTATCTTGACTGAGTTGTCTCCTCTATCTTGACTGAGCTGTCTCCTCTATCTTGACTGAGCTGTCTCCTCTATCTTGACTGAGTTGTCTCCTCTATCTTGACTGAGCTGTCTCCTCTATCTTGACTGAGTTGTCTCCTCTATCTTGACTGAGCTGTCTCCTCTATCTTGACTGAGTTGTCTCCTCTATCTTGACTGAGTTGTCTCCTCTATCTTTACTGAGTTGTCTCCTCTATCTTGACTGAGCTGTCTCCTCTATCTTGACTGAGCGGTCTCCTCTATCTTGACTGAGTTGTCTCCTCTATCTTGACTGAGTTGTCTCCTCTATCTTGACTGAGTTGTCTCCTCTATCTTGACTGAGTTGTCTCCTCTATCTTGACTGAGCTGTCTCCTCTATCTTGACTGAGCTGTCTCCTCTATCTTGACTGAGTTGTCTCCTCTATCTTGATTGAGTTGTCTCCTCTATCTTGACTGAGCTGTCTCCTCTATCTTGACTGAGCTGTCTCCTCTATCTTTACTGAGCTGTCTCCTCTATCTTGACTGAGTTGTCTCCTCTATCTTGACTGAGCTGTCTCCTCTATCTTTACTGAGCTGTCTCCTCTATCTTGACTGAGCTGTCTCCTCTATCTTGACTGAGTTGTCTCCTCTATCTTGACTGAGCTGTCTCCTCTATCTTGACTGAGCTCTCTCCTCTATCTTGACTGAGTTGTCTCCTCTATCTTGACTGAGTTGTCTCCTCTATCTTGACTGAGTTGTCTCCTCTATCTTGACTGAGTTGTCTCCTCTATCTTGACTGAGCTGTCTCCTCTATCTTGACTGAGCTGTCTCCTCTATCTTGACTGAGCTGTCTCCTCTATCTTGACTGAGTTGTCTCCTCAATCTTGACTGAGCTCTCTCCTCTATCTTGACTGAGTTGTCTCCTCTATCTTGACTGAGTTGTCTCCTCTATCTTGACTGAGCTGTCTCCTCTATCTTGACTGAGCTGTCTCCTCTATCTTGACTGAGTTGTCTCCTCTATCTTGACTGAGCTGTCTCCTCTATCTTGACTGAGCTGTCTCCTCTATCTTGACTGAGCTGTCTCCTCTATCTTGACTGAGTTGTCTCCTCTATCTTGACTGAGCTGTCTCCTCTATCTTGACTGAGTTGTCTCCTCTATCTTGACTGGGCTGTCTCCTCTATCTTGACTGAGCTGTCTCCTCTATCTTGACTGAGTTGTCTCCTCTATCTTGACTGAGCTGTCTCCTCTATCTTGACTGAGTTGTCTCCTCTATCTTGACTGAGCTGTCTCCTCTATCTTGACTGAGCTGTCTCCTCTATCTTGACTGAGTTGTCTCCTCTATCTTGACTGAGCTCTCTCCTCTATCTTGACTGAGTTGTCTCCTCTATCTTGACTGAGCTGTCTCCTCTATCTTAACTGAGTTGTCTCCTCTATCTTGACTGAGCTGTCTCCTCTATCTTGACTGAGTTGTCTCCTCTATCTTGACTGAGCTGTCTCCTCTATCTTGACTGAGCTGTCTCCTCTATCTTGACTGAGCTGTCTCCTCTATCTTGACTGAGTTGTCTCCTCTATCTTGACTGAGCTGTCTCCTCTATCTTGACTGAGTTGTCTCCTCTATCTTGACTGAGCTGTCTCCTCTATCTTGACTGAGCTGTCTCCTCTATCTTGACTGAGCTGTCTCCTCTATCTTGACTGAGCTGTCTCCTCTATCTTGACTGAGCTTTCTCCTCTATCTTGACTGAGCTGTCTCCTCTATCTTGACTGAGTTGTCTCCTCTATCTTGACTGAGGTGTCTCCTCTATCTTGACTGAGTTGTCTCCTCTATCTTGACTGAGCTGTCGCCTCTATCTTGACTGAGTTGTCTCCTCTATCTTGACTGAGCTGTCTCCTCTATCTTGACTGAGCTGTCTCCTCTATCTTGACTGAGCTGTCTCCTCTATCTTGACTGAGCTGTCTCCTCTATCTTGACTGAGTTGTCTCCTCTATCTTGACTGAGCTGTCTCCTCTATCTTGACTGAGCTGTCTCCTCTATCTTGACTGAGCTGTCTCCTCTATCTTGACTGAGCTGTCTCCTCTATCTTGACTGAGCTGTCTCCTCTATCTTGACTGAGCTCTCTCCTCTATCTTGACTGAGTTGTCTCCTCTATCTTGACTGAGCTGTCTCCTCTATCTTGACTGAGTTGTCTCTTCTATCTTGACTGAGCTCTCTCCTCTATCTTGACTGAGTTGTCTCCTCTATCTTGACTGAGCTGTCTCCTCTATCTTAACTGAGTTGTCTCCTCTATCTTGACTGAGCTGTCTCCTCTATCTTGACTGAGTTGTCTCCTCTATCTTGACTGAGCTGTCTCCTCTATCTTGACTGAGCTGTCTCCTCTATCTTGACTGAGTTGTCTCCTCTATCTTGACTGAGCTGTCTCCTCTATCTTGACTGAGTTGTCTCCTCTATCTTGACTGAGCTGTCTCCTCTATCTTGACTGAGCTGTCTCCTCTATCTTGACTGAGCTGTCTCCTCTATCTTGACTGAGCTGTCTCCTCTATCTTGACTGAGCTGTCTCCTCTATCTTGACTGAGCTGTCTCCTCTATCTTGACTGAGTTGTCTCCTCTATCTTGACTGAGGTGTCTCCTCTATCTTGACTGAGTTGTCTCCTCTATCTTGACTGAGCTGTCGCCTCTATCTTGACTGAGTTGTCTCCTCTATCTTGACTGAGCTGTCTCCTCTATCTTGACTGAGCTGTCTCCTCTATCTTGACTGAGCTGTCTCCTCTATCTTGACTGAGCTGTCTCCTCTATCTTGACTGAGTTGTCTCCTCTATCTTGGCTGAGCTGTCTCCTCTATCTTGACTGAGCTGTCTGCTCTATCTTGACTGAGCTGTCTCCTCTATCTTGACTGAGCTGTCTCCTCTATCTTGACTGAGCTGTCTCCTCTATCTTGACTGAGCTGTCTCCTCTATCTTGACTGAGCTGTCTTCTCTATCTTGACTGAGCTGTCTCCTCTATCTTGACTGAGTTGTCTCCTCTATCTTGACTGAGTTGTCTCCTCTATCTTGACTGAGCTCTCTCCTCTATCTTGACTGAGCTGTCTCCTCTATCTTGTCTGAGCTGTCTCCTCTATCTTGACTGAGTTGTCTCCTCTATCTTGACTGAGCTGTCTCCTCTATCTTGACTGAGCTGTCTCCTCTATCTTGACTGAGCTGTCTCCTCTATCTTGACTAAGCTGTCTCCTCTATCTTGACTGAGTTGTCTCCTCTATCTTGACTGAGCTGTCTCCTCTATCTTGACTGAGTTGTCTCCTCTATCTTGACTGAGTTGTCTCCTCTATCTTGACTGAGTTGTCTCCTCTATCTTGACTGAGCTGTCTCCTCTATCTTGACTGAGTTGTCTCCTCTATCTTGACTGAGTTGTCTCCTCTATCTTGACTGAGCTGTCTCCTCTATCTTGACTGAGTTGTCTCCTCTATCTTGACTGAGTTGTCTCCTCTATCTTGACTGAGTTGTCTCCTCTATCTTGACTGAGCTCTCTCCTCTATCTTGACTGAGTTGTCTCCTCTATCTTGACTGAGTTATCTCCTCTATCTTGATTGAGCTGTCTCCTCTATCAAATACTAATCTATGAAACCTGTAAATAGTTTTAACCTTTTACAGTTCTAATGTGCAACCTCTGACCTAATCTTCAAGTTAATAAGATGATTTATGAACTAAATTTCGATAAATAGTATATCTAATAATCCTTGTAAGTGCCGGGTCAAATAGTTCACTAACAGAGGTATTGTTTCTGTCATTTGAATTATTTTTGTCACATTAATATTTTGAGAAGGAATATTAAAACAGAAATTAACATTCAGTGGACCGTTTTGAAATACAAGGTGAACCTTTTCTGTGCTTCATGAACATATTTTTTTAGTACATGTTCATTACCCCCTTGGCTTGACTTTTCAGATTAGCATCATATAGCAGCTTGTATGAAGAAACAAAATGGGAGAAACTAAAAGATAGAAGAAATAATCACAAACTTGTTCTCTTTCATAAAATGAATTACAATAAAACACCCCAATATTTAGCTGAATTAATTCCAAAAACTGTAGGTACTCGACAAATAAACAATATTGTTAATATAAACTGTCGAACTGGTCTTTATTCTGAATACTTTCTGCCCTCAACTGTCAAAGCATGGAATGATTTACCACTTCCCACCCGTAATTTGGAATCGCTAACTTCATTTAAATCTCTTATCAACACTAAAAACACTAAGGTTCCAGCCCATTATTATGTTGGATGTAGGTTAGGTCAGATATTACATGCGAGACTACGTATGAATTGTAGTGCCTTAAATGCACACCTCTTTATTAGAAACCTTGTTGAATCGCCAAATTTTATCTGTGGAATAACTGAAACTGTATCTCAATTCTTATTAGATTGTCCGCGTCACACGACTCTAAGACAACAACTTTTCTTCTCACTTTTGGACATTCCTGAAACAATTTCACTGAATCTACTTTAAATGACGAAGAAAACAAGGCAGTATTTAAATCAGTCCAAACCTTTATCATAAAAAGTAAAAGATTTACACCCTGACATGCTCACATAATATTTTTCACCTTTTCAATCTTATTCAATCTCTTTGTATTTTTAGTAAATTGTGTAGCTTTCAACTACATGCTTACATACATTTTTTTCTCCCTCAATGTATAAATAATTCTCACAAGTTTAAAATTTAAATTAAAGTTTGTTTTTGCCCGCAAAAACGTATGTCTCCCCCCGTCCCACACACTGTAGTCAAAGGTAAAAAATCTATTTAGGTAACAAATAAAATTAAGCTTCAATGAATAAAAAAAAAAAACTGTTTTTAATCCATGAAACACAAATTTTTTTTGATCAAAAGTGCTAAAGCAAGGGTTACAGGTACTATTCCATATTGTCATGGCAAAGTTCCCCATTTCAGAAAATTGCTCAGTCTATGTTCCAATGATGTTAAAGGAGTTTTGTTCTTCTAAAATCAATGGATTGGTGATGAAAAACTTTTTCAGGGAAATAGTGAAATTATGATAGATTCTTGTACATATATATATACAGGTTTCAGTAAGGGATATTACACTAGAGTGTTTGCAAATAACAGTGTCCACTTAAAATGAGTAATACCTGAATATATTTATAAAATGATCCTACTGAAGTTGTTGCATATCTACAGAAATATATGTCATATCATGGTAGCTGTAATAAATTAGGCCAGCGGCGAAATCTAAAAAGGCGCTTATTTAAAGAGTTAGATCAACCCATCGACTACACACCTAAATATACTTTCAAATGCTAGATTATGCTTTTAGCTAATAAATTTAGCATGCCGTAAGAAATTCGTATGGTCACGTTATCACGAAAACTACATTTTTCTAGGATTAATGCGTTTTTGGAGAAAGTCCGATCATACTCAGTAAGATCAATATTTTACATGATTTATGCATCTTCGGCAATTTGTTGCACTTGTAGTTTTTAAATTTAACTTAAATAAATAAAATAAGCCAAAATATCTTATTAAAATAACTTTGATTTCATCAGTTTGGCTTCTTTGAAACCAGCAGATGTGGTAAATATTTTAACGGTTACATTTAAAATTATGTCAGAAGAAATTCATTAAATTGATCTCAAACTTTTTTTTAAAACAAAAGTGTAAGCATAGGTTACATAAAACATTATCATTATAGCGCCAATTTCTACTAGTTTAAGAGGTTTGGACCGTTTTTAAATGCACATCAACATATCGAAAGTAGAAAATGATTCCGGATATTTTACCCGTGACTTTTTAAAATTATAATTCTCAGTCCGATCAAATCTTATTGCATCGAGACCAAAGCATATTTTCTTAATAATTACTTATATTCTTGTGTTATCTGTATTTGATTGTTGTCACCCTTCATTGATAACATTTGCTGTTGTTAATTGTAACGTCTTAGTTACAAAAAGTGGTTTGAAATATTGTTTGTAGAGAATTTAATTAGTGTTTACAAGTTGTCAGAAAATCATTTGTCGGAACTGTTGTGAGTGTTTTCCGGAAAATGGCACAATTTGGTAGCCAACTTAAACTTCTTCCTTCTAGTGCTAAGAGGAGTACACCTTCAATAGATTGGAACCAATGTATCATTTGTCAATGTAAAAGTCTTGAACAATTATACGTTTTTACCGATAGGGGCAAAGAAACTTTTATTAAAGCCGCAGAGGTACGTCAAGATGAGGTATACAGACGATTAATAGTAGAGGTGTCTTCAATTACTCATGCTGTATCTGAAAGTTTTGTGGTGAAATATCATAGGTCTTGTTGCAAATCATATACCAGTAAACAAAATATTACGTGTTTTGCACAAAAAAAAAAGACAATAAAAGAAATGCCCGATAGTAAATCAAGTAGTACATGTGTATGTTCAAATGATATTACTACCAGATCTGATTGGACTTATTGTATTTTCTGTAAAAAGAAAAGTTATAAAAAAGATCATAAGCTCCTCAAAATTGAATCACAAGTCGCTTATTAGATTTCTCGGCGATTACATTGTCAAACATACTAATCAGAACAGTTCTCTCCAAGAAGGGCTATCACTTTACCTGGCCGGTTTATTTTCTAATCCTGAAACAGTTAAAATGTTGAATCAGAATGGTATGTTAGATTGCAGTTGTTTGGCAAGCACACAAAAAGAGGCGGATACTCGCATAATTTTGCATGCACTGTATTCTGACAAACTGTACCAAGAGAATAACGTTCAAGGTCGCATTGTTGTGAAATCCCCAGATACGGACGTTCTTGTCCTTTTAGTACATTATTTTCCAAAAATGAAAAATCCAAGTGAGCTTTGGTTTCAAACCGGACTTATTACGAGCACTAAGGATTATAGACGTTATATCCCTATACACGAGTTATGCAAGTCATTGAACTCCGTTGTGTGTGAGATCTTGCCAGCTGCTTATGCTCTAACTGGGTGTGATACCACTTCTTCTTCGTTCTTTGGTATCGGGAAGAAGTCTATGTTGAAAGCTCTGTAAGAGACACCCAATCAGTTTAGTGATTTTTCTCGAATAGAATGCTCTGACATAGATAATTCAGTCGATCTAAGCCGAAAACTAATATCAAGGCTGTATGATCCGAAGGGAAAGTCGAAACGATGCCATATCGATCTGAACAAATTGCGGGTAAAATTGGCAACTGTCAAAGATTCTACTTTGGTGAGACTTCATCCGAGTGAAGACATATTTAAACAGCATGTTCTTAGATCTTCGTACAAAACAAAGATATGGTTAAATGCACATATTCTAAAGCCAGCAGTTGAGTCACCTTTTGAGCATGGTTGAAAAGATGGAAAGTTTGGTCTTGAACTAATATTGTTTGAAGATAAAATGTCATCTGACTTTTTGCAGGACCTCGTATGCATATGCAAAGGAAGATCCGTTTGTAGTAAAGGCTGTGTTTGTTTTGAACAGAAATTGTCCTGCACAGAACTTTGTCCTTGCCAAGCATTAAACCTCTGTCATAATGTGATTACACACAGGACAGATATCGAAGATGACGATGCGTAAGCACGCAAGAGTTCTATTTTTAAACAAATCATAAAAAAACAACTGTATTTATTTGATTCCCTGAATATCTCCATATGCGATTGACCAGATCAAATGCATTATCCAAACACCCAATCTGATAATAATTGGGTTTCGGATTACGATGTTGAATGAAACATGTATATTTTGTGGTTTTAAACGTTCAAAATGTCTAAAAGGGTGTTTTTATTTATGAATCACTTTAATAAAAAAAAACTACAAGGGTTCACATGAGATGTACAATGCTCATAGCTATTTAGGGACTGACAAAATACAGACTTACAAAAATACTTGCGTTGGGGGAATCGGGCATGTTTTGATTTACTTCCATTGTATCGAACAGTATATATACAAAATATAATGAAACATAAATAAACGTCATTATTACGTAAATAGAGATGGGTCAAGGTCATTGTTTTATGGAAGCATATACGAATCACTTACATTGAAAAATCCCATTCCCATCCAAAAACGGTCATTTCGACGTCAATTTTGGTTCAATAATCTAATTTAATATGTGGTCCATCAAACAAATACCATCACACTTGTCGAATTGAATTTCAGTTTTAAGGAAAATGCACTTTTCGAACGAAAGTCGAAAGCGAAAAACAAATTGTTCTTGACCTTTGACCTTAATTATGCAAAAACATGACCATTTCCGACTTTTACGGCATCATTATTCTGAGAGTCCCGTCATTCCTCTTTCCAATGATATATGATATAGGTGTGTAGCCCATGGGTTCATTACATTTTATGTTTTGATTTTCTACCGCTGGTCTAAAATTGGCACTACACCAGCTTGTTGAGCATTCAAAAGTCTAGTGTAAATATGATCTAGGCACGTCAGTTACGAGTAGTAGAAGATTTTATATTCTGTTCAAAAGCAGAAAATGTGCGTGTGATTACATCATCTTTTCTGGATAAAAGGTCCACATTGAAATCGCCCATGACTATTTGTGGAATGCCAGGTGACAAGTCTTTCGACAGACGATTTAGCGCACCACAGAAATATTTCACTGGTAGATCTGGTGGTCTGTAAATATTGATAGCGAAGATCTGAGGAGATTTGACATGCACAGCGACACATTCTATTCCATATTTGATCGTAGTATATTTCGGGAAATTTTTAAGTTCAAAGGGGCATAGCTCCCACAAACTTCAGGAGATCAAAATTTCCTGGTAATATGCACAACCACATATTGTGTCCTTACTACCTACCAAGTTTAATGAAATTCTGTTCAGTAGTTTCAGAGGAATTGCGCTGACAAGCTGCTTCAGAAGTATATTTCGGGAAATTTCTAAGTTCAAAGGGGCATAACTCCCACAAATTCAGGAAATCAAAATTTCCTGGTAATATGCACAACTACAGATGATGCCCTTAAAACCTACCAAGTTTCATGAAATTCTGTTCAGTAGTTTCAGAGGAGTTGCGCTGACAAGCTGCTTCAGAAGTATATTTCGGGAAATTTCTAAGTTCAAAGGAGCATAACTACCACAAAATTCAGGAGATCATAATTTCCTGGTAATATGCACAACCGCATATTGTTTCCTTACTACCTACCAAGTTTCATGAAATTCTGTTCAGTAGTTTCAGAGGAGTTGCGCTGACAAGCTGCTTCAGAAGTATATTTCGGGAAATTTCTAAGTTCAAATGGGCATAACTCCCACAAAATTCAGGAGATCATAATTTCCTGGTAATATGCACAACGCATATTGTGTCCTTACTACCTACCAAGTTTCATGAAATTCTGTTCAGTAGTTTCAGAGGAGTTGCGCTGACAAGCTGCTTCAGAAGTATATTTCGGGAAATTTCTAAGTTCAAAGGGGCATAACTCCCACAAATTCAGACAATCAAAATTTTCTGGTAATGTGCACAACTACATATGGTGTCCTTACTACCTATCAAGTTTCATGAAATTCTGTTCAGTAGTTTCAGTTCTGTTCTGTTTATATATGTCAGTTATACCAATAAATATGTTTATACCAAAGATCGAGTAACACGAACCCCACTAAGCCGGGGGTGAACTCGGGTGCTCTGGAAGGGTAAGCAGTTCCCGCTCTACTAGTGGCACCCGTCATGTTAATCTAGTTACAAACCCGTTGATAAGTCATGAATGTTGATTCATATAAATGGAAAGTTCACAATGGGAAATTTTAAATCATCTCTTTTGTAGATAAAGTTTAGCCCTTAACCGCCCCTCACTGTCAATTTCGAGGTGTAGGTCAACGTCTGGTATGAAGCAGATCTATCTGTATCTGTGGTATCCTTTATTTCAAGCTCAATGGGATATATACGATCAACGAAATCACCAAATCTGGAATTATTTAGTGAAAGGACATCATCTATATAGCCGAACGTGAAATTAAAGGATCGGGCTAGCTTCTTTTCTTTTTTTGAGAAGCCCCTGTATGAAGTCTGCCTCATAGGAATAAAGGAACAAGTCAGCGAGAAGAGAAGCACGGTTTGTGTACATAGATATACCAACTGTCTGTTGAAAAACACGTCCACCAAACATAGCAAATATGTTGCCAATTAAAAACTCGAGCATTTTGATGATATTAGTTTCAGAGAACATTTTGGTAGAATCAGCGGGTTTTTTTTTGTTTTTGTTTTAAGCAAAATAAGAATTGTTCCTTTCTAGCGCAAGGTATTTGTATCTACATTTGTCATTCTTATTTATGAAAAACAGTTGGACCAACTCCCTTAATCTGTCTTTCAGTTTAGAGTGAGGAATAGTTGTGTAGAGAGTAGAGAAGTCAAATGATTTAAAGCTATTGCAAGAGAAGAGGGACCTAGATTGTATGTACTCTAACAGATCTTTAGAGTTCTTCAGAATCCACATCTGATTTACACCATCCCTTGAGTAGCTAGTGTCACAGTAACTCTGAAGCCCGGTTTTGACCGCTGATAGAATATATGTTGATAATTGGGAAAGAGGTTTCGTGGATCATTTGGCAGACCCAGCAACATACCGCTATTTGCAAAGAAACTTTTGTAATTAATCCAGTAGAGTGACGGTAGTTCCAGTTCTTCATCTTGGGTTGAAATACAAAAGGAACACAAAATAGAAAATACGAAAATACGGATTCTAATGGAAAAAATACATTTACCTGTTGATTTGTTCTGTCTTTATTATATTTCGAGATTGATAAAAAAACAAACTGACAAAAAATGTGTTGATAATATAAACACTGAAGGGTTAAGTAACCTCTGAGTCTCCATTACAATATTATTTGATGCAGTATATGTTTATACACACTCGTCGCAACTTCGGCTGATTCCGTACCTTCATCATACCTCGTCCGTATTACGATAGCTCCCCACTCGTCGCAACTTCGGCTGATTCCGTACCTTCATCAAACCTCGTCCGTATTACGATAGCTCCCATTGGAACTACTTTCGGAAATCTTCAATGAAGGAGGTATTAAAATAATTTCACTTTCGAATATTCGTCCAATAATAATATATTTTCATTCGTCGCAATGTCGGCTGATTCCGTACCTTCATCAAAGACCAATATTTTTCAAAGCAAACTCTATACACTCATCTATTGTCGCCATTTTAGAACTTATTCGCGGTGCGCAATGTTTTATTGAAGTGATACGGTCTTCCGGCGAAGAAATGTGACGCGTAGACGCATATCAAATACCGTTATACAGCCGAGGTATTGAGGAAGAGAAGTGGACTCACCCGAGGTTTGCCGATTGTGTTTATACACAATATTTATCTACAGTTAGATAGTACATGTACACTAACCGTTGATCGTGTGTATGCATGTCATCTGTCGAATACTACTTGTAGTTAATGCTGGAAATGACTGCAATGTATGATACAATTGTTGTGGGGGCAGGGATAGAGGGTTCAGCCACCGCCTATTATCTGGCGAAACAAGAACAGAAGACTCTTCTTTTGGAACAGGTAAACTTATTATTATTAAACAACATTAATAAGAAAAAATATGATAGACAAAACCATGTGTGAAGTTTTATGACGAAATATCTCCGATTTCTATGTAAATTTACGAGTTGAAGTGGGGAAACACCCACAGGTAATTTTAGCGATGTATTTTTATCTTGGACAAGAATAATGAGCGTCCTGATTGGATGATCGATTTAAAACACACTGACCTCGCACGGAGATACTAAACAGAGTCGACTAGAGTCGATTAGCGTCTACTAGAGTCAACTACTGAAATAACGCAAAATAAACTTGTAAAAGTATTGCATTACTTTGTAGATGCTATTAAATTACTTAAATGATATTTATTGATTAATTTTATTGATGTTTTAGTTCTCACGGAGTGAAAATATACAAGAAAGTTCGGCACGATTTACTTCCGGTTTACCAAAATAGAGACAAGTAACTTTTATACTCAATACTTTTAAGAACTCAATAAAAAATGCTTTTTTGTTATGAATAAAGGTTTATATTACACAATACAGTGATTTTCAGCTTTTTCTGTATCAAATGTTTATAAATGTCTTCCCACGATCCGTTTTGTTCGAATATTTTAAATTTAATTAATTATTGCATTTAATTAAATTTATGCTTCATTGATTATTACAATAATCAAAAGCCTTTATAATTGCCGATGGTCTTTGATGTGCTTAATTACTGGTAATAAAGTAAAAAAAAACCACAAGCCAAGGTATTGAGAAAAACAAAAGTACAAAGCCAACAATTTTTTTTTGAGAAATTTAAGCTTTGGTAATCGAGGTTATATATAGGACCTGATTCTGGTATGACAGCATTATCCATTTATCATGGAAAGTGAATGTTGTATAAGTTGTAATCAGGTAGTTAGACTCACGACAGGAGGCAGTCCAGTGTGATGGGTGTGACAAGTGACAACACCGTACATGCGATAAGGGCATCACATTGACAAACATGAATCTGACCTAAATTTCAACATACATGTGCTTTAAAAATATGATTTAATACTCAAATACCACTTATGAGTTATTGACAAACATGATATTTCATATCTCAGTCGAAAAGAACTATAAAAGTTACTTGTCTTTTTTTGGTAAACCGGAAGTAAATCGCGCCGATCTTTCTTGTATATTTTCACTCCGTGAGAACTAAAACATCAATAAAATTAACTTATAAATATCATTTAAGTAATTTAATATCATCTACAAAGTAATGCAATACTTTTACATGTTAATTTTGCGTTATTTCAGTAGTTGACTCTAGTAGACGCTAATCGACTCTAGTCGACTCTGTTTACTATCACCCGACAACGCATGGTAAAAAGATGCTATGTTATATTTATTCATTTGTTTGATTCTGGAATATTGTTGATCATTGATTTAAACAAGAAGAAAAGGGGAAAAAAGGGTGGGAATTTTACAGTTAAATAAATGTTATGTTTCGACAGTTTAAAGAGAAAAATAAAAATTTGTTGCTACTAAAGCTTAATTCAGCGTTAAAAATTGAACAAATATCAGTGGTTTTGTAAATGAGATTTATTTTAAATAGAAAATCTGAATTTATTATTTATTATTTTATTATTAATGATACAATTTTATATCCCTTGGGAGGGGGAGGGGGGCTATGATGAAAATTTGAAATAAAAACACAGGACCAGACGTTAAGCAAAAATAATAATCCAGGATTAGTTAGTTTTTTATTAAAAAATCCAGGACTCTTGTGTCCACAATTTTTTTTTTTTTTATAAAGTTAATAATATGAAATATTGACATCCACACTTGTCTTTTTTTCTATTTATGGATATAAATATAACCAACCTCGTATTTTATTTAACTAGGTTATGTTATTTAAAACACCTTGCTCTAGTTTACTTGAACTATACCGGACCTTTTATGACTACTCTGATCACTTGAATTAATCCTTTGTCCAATTTGGAGGAGAGGTGAAATGTAAATACTATTGCTGGTATTATTTATTAGATGTATTATTTGTAAAAAGAATAGACGAGATTGTATTTTATTATATATCAAAAATATATTTTACATAAAAAACCTATATATTCAACCTTTCAACGAGTTTTTTTTGTTTGATTAATATATTAAAAATTCGTATTACATAGAAAACCCACGGTACATTAAGCAATCCATAAAACTCACTTATCTATAGCCTTTTTTTTACACTACGATGAATATTATGTAATGTACATTCTATGACATAAGTTAGTAGTCTGAATAATTATACAGACAAACAACACATCATGACGAGAACAAGTTAATAAACGTAAGAGAAAACCGAAGGGGCAATCAAGAATGAACAATCTAGAGAAACTGGCAACATTTCGTACACAAGACGAAGACAAACAAAGCAAAAAAATACAACAAAATATGTGTTGGACACCACTATGCGCAAACAAACAAACAAACAAACAAACAGAAATAACGTAAATAAGCATGATATATCCTACAAACAACTAGAGATAAAGACGAACCGGATATCGTTTCTATACGGAAATCGTAGTGGACATCACAACACGGAACTCAGAACGTAAAGACATTTGATGGAACAAAACGTTGGACACGCTGAGTTGTATTGTTATTGTCGTAGCTCACTGATAATGGTTCGCGGGTAAGCATGGCGCTTCACTCGGACACATTATTCTGATTTCCGAACTGACAAGTCTTTACTCTTACTACGTAGAGCTGCGTACTTAGCGGAGAAGCAGCAAATACCAATTTCGTACTCTTTAGTTTGACCCGACAGGGATTCGAATCCACGTTCTATCACATTGGAGGAGAGTACTTTAACTATTACATTACCGATGCGGTTATTACATTAAAGACATGTACCGAAAAATTTGGGAATATTAACAAGTCTCTGAAGCTTATTTTTAAATATGACATATACCATTACACGATTCTGTTGTGCATTTCAACAATAATTGTGGATATAATATTGTACTGTAAAAATATCACCAGAAGTTGACATAATAAATAACTATGATATCCCAGGAATACAACAAAGAGAATACATAAGAAAAAATTGAAGATATCGAAGGGGCAGAAGCCGTAAATGGAAGAAGGAATATAATCCAATGGTTAAAAGAAGAAGGACAAAACGATGAACAATACTCTACAAAGACACCACATAGAAACCCAAATATTGAGCAACGAGAACCCCACTAAAAGGCGGGGTGAACTCAGTTGATCCGGAAGTGTAAACAGTTCCTGCTCCACTAGTGGTACATGTAATATGACTCTTGTTTTTTTGTACACGTATATTCGGTAACTAATAAGGAAATCGTGATAGGAACCTTAAGCCTTAGAATATCACATCAACAGAGAGACATATACTCCGTATGCAGGTGCTGCTGGAATGTTGCTACATATAAATGAATACCTTTGGACAATGAAACTCCGACAGCAGACCAACAATGACATATAGAAGGATCATAACATCGTTTGTTCTATTAATATATCACAATACCTGAGCGAAAATTCGTCCTGAAAATATCTAAAATACTGCTCCCTTTACGTTCAGCAATAATCAACCAATCAACGTAAATATGCACTTGAAACTTTAGAGAAATATGCTTACAATACAAGGAGACAAAGAAATCATACGTACCAACGAGATTAAAAAGTAATTCATACATATTTTAATGTTTTTTCCTAACATTGAAGGGGCCATCATAGCCATGATCATAATGTTGTTATAATTTACACTACCGTCTGCCGATTACCACTAGAGTTCCGCGTTCGATACCCGACCATGGCGATGTGTACTCGAGACAACCTGATGTGATATAATGACTTGCGATTGTTAGATTTCCCCGTTTATTCCACCAAGAAAATATACTCTTACGACATAGATGAAATATTGTTGAAGGTGGCGTTAACTCTAACTCTAACCATGACCTTGAATATGCAATTTACCAGATTACGGTAACATTCTCTAAATTCATTGATCAAAACCTTATTTGCAAAGAAAATAATGACCATACGATATAAAAATTACCAAAAATACTTTTTTTTGTGAGTGTTCCTGTTGTTCTGATTTCGCTTTGTCGTATTGTGATCTTTATGTATGATAACATTGCTCCTACTTGATAGCAATTACAACAAGCCTTGTGAATGCTTCTCTGATGTCATCTACATTACATTTGTGTATATTTCCCTAATATCATATTGTATTGTTCTTTTATATCTAGTTTCCTCTACCACACAACCGTGGAAGTTCACATGGACAAAGTAGGATTATCAGAAAGGCTTATGGTGACAAGGGCTATTATACAGTAATGATGGAAGAAAGCTTTAAATTGTGGGAACAATTAGAGCGTGAAACTAAGACAGAATTGTATAGGTATTTCTTATCATATGTAATCATCCAATTTGATGTAAATATGGAAATAACTTCCCACCCTTCTAAGTTGAAGAATTCTATTAATTGGATCTCAAACATGTCTATCCCGCTAATCGAAATCTGAGATATATCTCCTTGCAAATGATAGAAACCAAAATTTAAAAACATATAAATCTTCGTTGGAAACTTCCAATAGTTTTATTCATAGCTTAAAATTACAATATTAAAAAGAGAATAAAGTATGTGTTTCAATAATAAGTTTTTATACCATTTTTACTAAATTTTAGTAAAGACAGCATACTGGTAGAACTTAGTGACGTGTTGTCTGGAACAAATTTCAAACAATTGTTCATAGTTATCAACTAATAATGTCAAATAAACAAAATATTACAATGCAAATTTATCAAAACGTTCAAATGTCTTAACATTTTCATGTTAATGGGAACACGAGTTGCAATCTGTTCAATCTATAGCATTTGGTAACTCGGCATCTGCTCAAACATAAAAATCGGGTCCGAAACATGGTCTCTTAAACAAAAACAGATAGATGATATAAGAGAAATGAACCTATATTTTGTTGTCGTTCAGTACTCGGTTATATCCCTTTCCATGGGTTTTACACAATTTGTCATATAAACAACCTATAAAATTGTAACTTTCCATGTTTATTTGGCAGTGCTATATCTAAATAGATTGACTTGATTTGAATACCTGTGTAATAATATCAAACATCTTTGTTGAAATAAGGACAACATATTGCATATAGTTTTGTTTCTTCTAGGCAAACGGGAATGCTGTCCATAGGTGAAAATGATTTCATTAATACCACGATCAAATCGATGAGGAAACACAATCTTCCTATGGACATTATGAGTAGCGATGAAATAAAGACAAAATACCCTATGATTACCTACCCTGATGACTTTATGTACGTTTTAGACCATTGTGGTGGTATATTACGTGCAGATAAAGCACTTAAAGCTTTCCAGGTGAGAATCAAAGTCACCAGATATTAACATTTCAATCTACACCTACTAAATTGCTACTATCCACCCAGAGCTAATAGGTTCGGTTATGTCAGTATTTAACGTGCATGTCTGACATAGTATGACAATAACTGACATGAAATGAGGGAAAAACATAACATTTTTAGACAATAGGCTTTACAGGTAGTATTGTAGCGTTTTCATACAACAGAAATACAATCTAGAACATATGGAACTTATGTAGAGTTTGCAATATTCTTCGGAAGCAATATGTTTAACTTTGGAGGATTTATCATTTTAATTTGACCTATGTGTTTTTAGGTGATTTTGTTTTGATGCGTTTTGTAACCATGATCAATAATATGGGATGTTCATAGACAAAATTATGAAAAAAAGATTAAAGAAAAAAAAAATATATAAAGCTGGGTTATTGTCGAATCATTACCATCTTTAGTAATTATTTTGAGCATAAATAAACGTTATAGAATACCGAATGGGAAATCAAAATTGGACAATCCAGAGAAACTGGCAACACAGGGTACACAAGACGATGAAAAACAAAACAAAAACAATCCAGAGAAACTGGCAACATAGGGTACACAAGACGATGAAAAACAAAACAAAAACAATCCAGAGAAACTGGCAACATAGGGTACACAAGACGATGAAAAACAAAACAAAAACAATCCAGAGAAACTGGCAACACAGGGTACACAAGACGATGAAAAACAAAACAAAAACAATCCAGAGAAACTGGCAACACAGGGTACACAAGACAAAGAAAAACAAAACAAAAACAATCCAGAGAAACTGGTAACATAGGGTACACAAGACGATGAAAAACAAAACAAAAACAATCCAGAGAAACTGGCAACACAGGGTACACAAGACAAAGAAAAACAAAACAAAAACAATCCAGAGAAACTGGTAACATAGGGTACACAAGACGATGAAAAACAAAACAAAAACAATCCAGAGAAACTGGCAACATAGGGTACACAAGACGATGAAAAACAAAACAAAAACAATCCAGAGAAACTGGCAACATAGGATACACAAGACGATGAAAAACAAAACAAAAACAATCCAGAGAAACTGGTAACACAGGGTACACAAGACGATGAAAAACAAAACAAAAACAATCCAGAGAAACTGGCAACATAGGGTACACAAGACGATGAAAAACAAAACAAAAACACAAAGCAATATGTGTTGAACACCATTGTCGTAGATGGTCACAAAGGATAAACAAGTTGTAATGTTTGGCAGTAATTGGCCACAGCTTTAATAAATATATATTGAAATGACAAATTCAATATGGAATATTTAACTATTTATCATTTATCGAAATGTTTCAGATGGTGGTCACCGTAATACCATATATATAATTGATAGCAAATTAGCCTGGAAGTCAGCGGTAAATGTCTTGTTGCATAGATTGTTCAGTCACACAAAAAAAAAAGGAAATAAGACATGATCCCTCCTACAAACAAATCTGTAGTTCAAAGACATACCCGCATTTCTACTCCATTGTTTGATTCAATAAGTGGAATTAGATGTGGAAAAA
The DNA here is from genome assembly GCA_963383655.1 of Bathymodiolus septemdierum. Taxonomy (NCBI): domain Eukaryota; kingdom Metazoa; phylum Mollusca; class Bivalvia; order Mytilida; family Modiolidae; genus Bathymodiolus; species Bathymodiolus septemdierum. The sequence goes on from OY726518.1 coordinate 129,818,106, forward strand.
AAAAGTTGAGTAAGTAGGATTGCTTTTCAGGTACATTAGATATTGTTGTAGTCTGTGCTACATATTTACTGAAGTAATTTTTTGTAGGACCAGTTTCAAAAGTTTGGTGGTGATTTATTTGATGGTGAACGTATGATTAACATTTTCCCAGGTGATGTCATAACTGTAGTAACGAATAAAAATTCCTACAAATGTTCCAGTTTGGTACTTACTGTTGGTCCGTGGGCTAAGAAAATTCTACCTACACTCGGAGTTCACTTACCTTTAAGGGTAAGTAACCAACAATTCGAACAGATAGCTAGACTGTGTTCATTATAAGAAGATGAAGTTATAAGTAAGTATTTCAACGCTTTCGATGTTTATATACAACCAATAGTATTCTATGACTATGATAATCCAAACATTTATAATGGTCCTGTATGAGAAGTGCTTAATTAAATAATCAATGTCTTGTTATAATCAGACCTTACAAGGAATTGAAAACTGTTGGTTTTATATACAAATTTAGTGCTATGCTATATGGGTAACTTGCAAGTATGCATTTGATGTTTTATAAATACATGTATGCATTAAACTAGTTATCACATAAAAAGATAAAGAGAAATAATAAAAAGGTCCATTTATTTTCTTTTAATTTTTATAATTTTATTTATAGATATATTAACTATGTACAATAACACATTCAATACTGTCCCAATGTGTAAATCAAAATAATAACCATCTTTCATTTGTCATATTTGTAGCCATTACGAATAACAGCTTGTTATTGGAAGGAGAAATCACCAGGTGAATATGGTGCTGATAAATTTCCTGTCTTTGTACAACATGCAGCAATGGGAAAGCATAGTATTTATGGATTACCTAGTGAAGAATATCCTGGCCATGTCAAGGTCAATACTATATTTTTTTAATATACACGTAAAGGTTAATATTACACTTTACATATATATAACAATATAATGTCAAGGTCAATGCCTCATTATATAGGACAATGATATGTAAAGGTCAATATTACATTATACATGTATATGACAATATAATGTCAAGGTCAATGCCTCATTATATAGGACAATGATATGTAAAGGTCAATATTACATTATACATGTATATGACAATATAATGTCAAGGCCAATGCCTCATTATATAGGACAATGATATGTAAAGGTCAATATTACATTATACATGTATATGACAATATAATGTCAAGGCCAATGCTACATTATATAAGACAATACTATAGCAAGGGCAATACCACAAAGCACCAATTTTATGGTAGTTCATGTTGCCCTATGATATTTATTTACAGTTTCCTAAATAATGTAATTATTGCTAAAACCAAGGTCAGTCTCCTTCAGACATATGTGACTTATGACTTCTCAATAATAAATAGAACGATACTAATTAATCGAGAACCAATTGCCAATTGTGTGGTTAGCAGTGAAGACTAAATGATGGCTACAGATAATATATGCAATATGCATGTTTATATAAGTTGAGGAATAATTAAATAATCTAAAAAGGGAAAAAAGTTGTGATTCACTGTCAAACAAAAATAGTGATATTATTAAAACTTTGTACTTTGTTCAATAACTTCATATGGCAACGGAAGTAAGCAACGGGAGCTTGCACACTATTGAAAAAGTACAAAATATCATCAGTATTTTTGAAGGTTACTTGCGAAAAAGTGAATGAAAGTACTTCAGCCATATTTGCCACTTTCATATTCTGTTTTTGTTTTTAAGCGATGAAATATCCAAAATTGCCACAATAGTTCTCTTGAAAAATGTCAATACAATATTGTTAAAAGTATAATTAACTTTCATTTAGTTAATCTTACTACAATTACAGTTATGCTTACATAGCGGACCAGATATTGACCCAGATAACAGAGACGTTGTTGATGACAAATGGGTCATTGATGGTTTAAGCGATTATGTTGCAAAACATTTCCCAAACCTCGTACCGGAACCAAGTATAAAAGAGGCGTGTATCTATACGGTGAGCAATGAACACATACATTTTAATTTTAATTTTAATTATTCTTATTGTGTTAAATTAATTTGGTAAATTCTCTCTATTTACACAAACTACATTACAAGAAATAACAACAATTTGAACTTTTATGTTTAGATGAATTAGAAATATTTAATCTTTTGTGTGGTATGTTGATATCTTTGACTTTTTTGCTCACAAGAAGACGATTTACTATGTATTCTAATATGACGTCCTTCTTTCGTTTTGCAAACAAACGAGCGATTTATTAGATGGAAAAATCTCATTAGCACATGCGCTGCACACATATATAAGCCAGGTGATGAAATCACAAAATAGAATTATTTACACAGTTGTTAACGTTTTAAACATCTATATTCACTGAAAATAATCAACATATCCCAAATTAAAAATATGCAATGTGCAATTAAAACGTGCAAACACAATATTATTGTTACGGATGCTCCATCAATAAAACTGACTTTCCCGTCGTAAAAGTACATGTTGATGAGTCTGCTCGAATTTGGCAGCATACATTGTGTGCGACATTGTCCGGAAACGTAAATATAAATTACCGTCAAGGTATACTACCGTATTTATACTGTCAGACATATCAGAATCGAAATAATTCATGGAAGCCAGAATGTGTTTTGAGTTTTAACATGGGTTGGCAGGATATTAGTAGAATACTCAAAACACATTCTGGCTTCCATGAATTATTTCTTAAGTATTAACAATTGTTCATGAAGTGATAATGGTTTCTACTTTCCAGAATATGAAGTTGCAATATGAGCACTTTCGAAAACATGACCTTGGTTTGCAGTTTTAGCATATATATTTTATTGCATACAATACAAACTCAAATATTTTACATCAATTAGAATAACAGAAATTGCCCTTTGCAAATCTTTATTAATTTTATTTTGATATTGGAGTTTATATATAAGAAAACAATTTAATATGGGTGAGTAAACGGTAACAAGAAAAATCAATAGGAGAGTATATGGTTTGAATTTAACATAAAATAGTAAAAATACAATTTTCAATGGAAAGGTAACGTGTAGTAATATAACATGAAAGGATAAATGGTACAAAAGTAACATGAGAGGGAGGGTAAGTTATAACAATTTAAGATAAAGGATAAATGGTACAAAAGTAACATGAGAGGGAGGGTAAGTTATAACAATTTAAGATAAAGGAGTAAATGGTACAAAAGTAACATGAGAGGGAGGGTAAGCTATAACAATTTAAGATAAAGGATAAATGGTACAAAAGTAACATGGGAGGGAGTGTAAGTTATAACAATTTAAGATAAAGGAGTAAATGGTACAAAAGTAACATGAGAGGGAGGGTAAGCTATAACAATCTAAGATAAAGGATAAATGGTACAAAAGTAACATGAGAGGGAGGGTAAGTTATAACAATTTAAGATAAAGGAGTAAATGGTACAACAGTAATATGAGAGGGAGGGTAAGTAATAACAATTTAAGATAAAGGAGTAAATGGTACAAAAGTAACATGAGAGGGAGGGTAAGTTATAACAATTTAAGATAAAAGATAAATGGTACAAAAGTAACATGAGAGGGAGGGTAAGTTATAACAATTTAAGATAAAAGAGTAAATGGTACAACAGTAATATGAGAGGGAGGGTAAGTTATAACAATTTAAGATAAAGGAGTAAATGGTACAAAAGTAACATGAGAGGGGGGGGGGGGGGGGGGTAAGTTATAGCAATTTAAGATAAAGGATAAATGGTACAAAAGTAACATGAGAGGGAGGGTAAGTTATAACAATTTAAGATAAAGGAGTAAATGGTACAAAAGTAACATGAGAGGGAGGGTAAGTTATAACAATTTAAGATAAAGGATAAATGGTACAAAAGTAACATGAGAGGGAGGGTAAGTTATATCAATTTAAGATAAAGGATAAATGGTACAAAAGTAACATGAGAGGGAGGGTAAGCTATGACAATTTAAGATAAAGGAGTAAATGGTACAAAAGTAACATGAGAGGGTGGGTAAGTTATAACAATTTAAGATAAAGGAGTAAATGGTATCAATTTGACACGATATAATGGATGATAACAATACAACACGAAAGAGTAAAGAGTATGAATTTAATAAGAGGAAGGGTAAAAGGTAACAATTGAGCATGACTGGCTTTCAGTTGACAATGCTCAGAGTTAAGGGTACTGTTATTTGAACTAAGCCTAAAGTGTACATCAAGTTTGCAATTTACTTGATTCGCACAAAGAACAATACTTAAGTTAACATAATTTACAAAACAAGAATAATATATTTCATGACGAAATCTGATTTCAGTGGTTGCCAGATGAAGATTTTGTTTTAGATAAACACCCAGCATGGAAAAATATAGTCATAGGAGCTGGATTTTCAGGTAAAATAGATTGTTTCTTCTGTTTAGTTAGACACATATACATGTCCATATTCTAATCATTCTTGAAATGGTACCATTTTGACAGTGCTGCCCAATTTTAGACAGTTGTTATTGTTTCTTGTCTCATATTAAGACATCAATGACAATAGTTAATATGCTCCAAGTATAATGTTAGAGGAATGCAACCACTGTTTAATAGTACAGTTCAACTTGAATCTAAATATATCTATGCAATCCGTGCCTATCATCATTACTTTTGATTTTGTTCACACGTGGCGAGATCTACTTTAATGCTGAAATATGTGATGGCGTTTGTATGTGGCTCACGGAAAATCAGAATTTTTTGTAATGTACTCCGATTCCCTCCACCAATTATCCTTGATATTACTGAAATATATTGGAAAACCATCTTAAACATCCATAATACAGACTATATCTTTAATCCTTAAACAAAATAGACAAATTGTACTAAAAATTATGTAAGTGTCGGAGTATCTTGATAATATTTACATTAATGGAAAGTACACAGTGAGGAATAGTTTGCAGACTAATATAATATACTAGGATGTGTCGTTACTGAGAAAAAGTCCTAACCATTTAACATAACCACCCATGACACTTCCATTGAAAACCTTGACACTTCCATTGAAAACCTAAGTGGCAATACAGAATAGACAATCCAGACACAAGCAGCATTGAACACAAGAGAAAAAAAATAAGATCAGCAACACGGAACCCACAAAAACCGGGTGAAGCTAGGTGATTGTGATGGGTAAGGAATGCCTGTTTCTTATACCACACCCGCCATGATACTCATATAATCAACCGGGTGAAGCTAGGTGATCGTGATGGGTAAGGAATGCCCGTTTCTTATACCACACCCGCCATGATACTCATATAATCAAGCGGGTAAAGCTAGGTGATCGTGATGGGTAAGGAATGCCCGTTTCTTATACCACACCCGCCATGATACTCATATAGTCAACCTGGTGAAGCTAGGTGATCGTGATGGGTAAGGAATGCCTGTTTCTTATACCACACCCGCCATGATACTCATATCGTCAACCGGGTGAAGCTAGGTGATCGTGATGGGTAAGGAATGCCTGTTTCTTATACCACACCCGCCATGATACTCATATAGTCAACCGGGTGAAGCTAGGTGATCGTGATGGGTAAGGAATGCCCGTTTCTTATACCACACCCGCCATGATACTCATATAGTCAACCTGGTGAAGCTAGGTGATCGTGATGGGTAAGGAATGCCTGTTTCTTATACCACACCCGCCATGATACTCATATCGTCAACCGGGTGAAGCTAGGTGATCGTGATGGGTAAGGAATGCCCGTTTCTTATACCACACCCGCCATGATACTCATATAGTCAACCTGGTGAAGCTAGGTGATCGTGATGGGTAAGGAATGCCTGTTTCTTATACCACACCCGCCATGATACTCATATCGTCAACCGGGTGAAGCTAGGTGATCGTGATGGGTAAGGAATGCCCGTTTCTTATGCCACACCCGCCATGATACTCATATCGTCAACCGGGTGAAGCTAGGTGATCGTGATGGGTAAGGAATGCCTGTTTCTTATAGCACACCCGCCATGCTAACTCGTATAGTTAAGTCAGGTAAACGTTGTTTATGATAGAGGACGTACATGGAGTGGATCTGTTCTCTTATGCTAATCGTCGAGAATGGAGATCCTTTTAACTCGTTATAAACTACGAACGTGCGAGGAATATATATTACAAAGAATAAAATCAAATATACAAGTTAGGGATTACAAAACTCAAAGTCTTCCAATGAAACAAGAACAAAAACTTCGGAAAGTCATCACGTACAAGTCGTTTGCGTGCATTTAGTAGAATTAATGAGCGAATTTTATAGTGATAAATATAACTTCAGCGCACCAAAATGTTGCATTATTATAAATCAATGGCATGAAATTCAACAGAATTCATATGCAAAGAAATTCAGTAATCAAAAACGTTAATACCATGTTTAAAAAGAAGATAATTGTGGTGACTATACGTTGGTTTTTATTTTTCGTGGGTTCCATATCTTTTTGTAATTTAGTCTTTAAACTGATGTAAGATTTAGCCTGAATATGTTTCTACAGTGAAATAATACAAATATTTCCACACTGTCAGAACAGGTCCAAAGTACAATCGACAGCTCGTAGAAACTTTTGCAAAATCTATATCCATAATACACATTTCTATAGGACAGCTCACTTTCCTAGCTTGTTACAGACACGTCAATGAAACGTGACGGGGTTAAACTAGTTAATATGCCAAACTCTCCCGTCTTAGTGGAATCGTGCGGTCATGTAAGTGTTTTCCACATGTAAGTAAAATGTCAACTCTCACATGTAATTGTAAAATAAGTTCTAGTATTGCATTGAAGAAATGTATTCTACATGGAACAGAGGAGGAAGTGCATATTTATCAACTTAAAGTTAGTAGACAATATTTTATATTTAAGGTCATGGATTTAAACTGGCACCAGTTGTTGGGAAAGTGTTAGGCGAAATGGCTATGAGAAAGAAGTCATCATATGATATGACACCTTACAGAATAGACAGATTCTTCCCCAAATCTAAAATATGATATGTGTTTGTTATGTTTTAAAGTGGTCAAGACATTAGGACTGAGTAGCTACATCATGAATAATACAAAAGAAATAATATCTGGTGTATATATAATTAATATACAAAAGAAATAATATCTGGTGTATATATAATTAATCAGAAATAAAACAAAACAGTGGTGTATGACAGTACTATGTATTATGTCTAAATATTTTAGGCTAATAAATATTGCAGATAAAGTCAAGAATTGATTGTAAAATAAATATGAATATCTAACAACTAAAAACACGATCCTAAAACTACTACTCTAATGTCAGCAGAATACCAATATACGAACAAAACATAATCATGTAGATAAACACGGTGGGGCCTGGATATTCAAATGGGAACATTTTGTTTTTATAATTTTTGATGAATTCGGTCCCTGCAATGCGTGATCAACGAATATACCAAATTTGACGTTGGACATTAAACAAATGTTGCCAGGATTCTGTCACGCTCAACATATTTAAGATGCACCTGTGTAGATTCATTCTTTGAAACCAGTGGTGTATATTCCGAACAACCCGTAAATGACCATGTAGAAGTCGTTTACCTATACAGTCAGTTGAAAATAGGAGTCATGTTTATGATTACAAATTCCATCCGGGTTAGTATTTGTCGAATATTTCTACTTCTTAGAATTAAAAACAATTGTATGATTGACCTCAGGTGCTCCAGACGGGTAGGCAGTTTCAGATTCACCAGTGGCCTACTATTAAGGTTCTAGACATCAGACATTAATCAAAATAACGTGTTACTTTGTACAGGTGTTGTATGTGAGGTCTTCTATAATGATTCTTTGCTCTGTTTAAATTTTGCAAATCACATGCCTGTCTTGTTTTTGAATGGCTATTTATATTGTTTAATTTTCAACTCTGAAACTACAAATGCAAATGTTTTGTAACTTGGTTATTAACGTTATTTGTTTGCCTATAGTGGTGATTAACACATATTTCGTTGTGTTTTTGTTTTGCTTTTCTTCGTCTTGTGTACCCTATGTTACCAGGTTCTCTGGATTGTTTTTGTTTCCTTTGTCTTCGTCTTGTGTACCCTATGTTACCAGGTTCTCTGGATTGTTTTTGTTTTCTTTGTCTTCGTCTTGTGTACCCTATGTTACCAGGTTCTCTGGATTGTTTTTGTTTCCTTTGTCTTCGTCTTGTGTACCCTATGTTACCAGGTTCTCTGGATTGTTTTTGTTTCCTTTGTCTTCGTCTTGTGTACCCTATGTTACCAGGTTCTCTGGATTGTTTTTGTTTTCTTTGTCTTCGTCTTGTGTACCCTATGTTACCAGGTTCTCTGGATTGTTTTTGTTTTCTTTGTCTTCGTCTTGTGTACCCTATGTTACCAGGTTCTCTGGATTGTTTTTGTTTCCTTTGTCTTCGTCTTGTGTACCCTATGTTACCAGGTTCTCTGGATTGTTTTTGTTTCCTTTGTCTTCGTCTTGTGTACCCTATGTTACCAGGTTCTCTGGATTGTTTTTGTTTCCTTTGTCTTCGTCTTGTGTACCCTATGTTACCAGGTTCTCTGGATTGTTTTTGTTTCCTTTGTCTTCGTCTTGTGTACCCTATGTTACCAGGTTCTCTGGATTGTTTTTGTTTCCTTTGTCTTCGTCTTGTGTACCCTATGTTACCAGGTTCTCTGGATTGTTTTTGTTTCCTTTGTCTTCGTCTTGTGTACCCTATGTTACCAGGTTCTCTGGATTGTTTTTGTTTCCTTTGTCTTCGTCTTGTGTACCCTATGTTACCAGGTTCTCTGGATTGTTTTTGTTTCCTTTGTCTTCGTCTTGTGTACCCTATGTTACCAGGTTCTCTGGATTGTTTTTGTTTCCTTTGTCTTCGTCTTGTGTACCCTATGTTACCAGGTTCTCTGGATTGTTTTTGTTTCCTTTGTCTTCGTCTTGTGTACCCTATGTTACCAGGTTCTCTGGATTGTTTTTGTTTCCTTTGTCTTCGTCTTGTGTACCCTATGTTGTCAGGTTCTCTGGATTGTTTTTGTTTCCTTTGTCTTCGTCTTGTGTACCCTATGTTATCAGGTTCTCTGGATTGTTTTTGTTTCCTTTGTCTTCGTCTTGTGTACCCTATGTTACCAGGTTCTCTGGATTGTTTTTGTTTCCTTTGTCTTCGTCTTGTGTACCCTATGTTGTCAGGTTCTCTGGATTGTTTTTGTTTCCTTTGTCTTCGTCTTGTGTACCCTATGTTACCAGGTTCTCTGGATTGTTTTTGTTCCCTTTGTCTTCGTCTTGTGTACCCTATGTTACCAGGTTCTCTGGATTGTTTTTGTTTCCTTTGTCTTCGTCTTGTGTACCCTATGTTACCAGGTTCTCTGGATTGTTTTTGTTTCCTTTGTCTTCGTCTTGTGTACCCTATGTTACCAGGTTCTCTGGATTGTTTTTGTTTCCTTTGTCTTCGTCTTGTGTACCCTATGTTACCAGGTTCTCTGGATTGTTTTTGTTTCCTTTGTCTTCGTCTTGTGTACCCTATGTTACCAGGTTCTCTGGATTGTTTTTGTTTTCTTTGTCTTCGTCTTGTGTACCCTATGTTACCAGGTTCTCTGGATTGTTTTTGTTTCCTTTGTCTTCGTCTTGTGTACCCTATGTTACCAGGTTCTCTGGATTGTTTTTGTTTCCTTTGTCTTCGTCTTGTGTACCCTATGTTACCAGGTTCTCTGGATTGTTTTTGTTTCCTTTGTCTTCGTCTTGTGTACCCTATGTTGTCAGGTTCTCTGGATTGTTTTTGTTTCCTTTGTCTTCGTCTTGTGTACCCTATGTTACCAGGTTCTCTGGATTGTTTTTGTTCCCTTTGTCTTCGTCTTGTGTACCCTATGTTGTCAGGTTCTCTGGATTGTTTTTGTTTCCTTTGTCTTCGTCTTGTGTACCCTATGTTGTCAGGTTCTCTGGATCGTTTTTGTTTCCTTTGTCTTCGTCTTGTGTACCCTATGTTACCAGGTTCTCTGGATTGTTTTTGTTTCCTTTGTCTTCGTCTTGTGTACCCTATGTTACCAGGTTCTCTGGATTGTTTTTGTTCCCTTTGTCTTCGTCTTGTGTACCCTATGTTACCAGGTTCTCTGGATTGTTTTTGTTTCCTTTGTCTTCGTCTTGTGTACCCTATGTTACCAGGTTCTCTGGATTGTTTTTGTTTCCTTTGTCTTCGTCTTGTGTACCCTATGTTACCAGGTTCTCTGGATTGTTTTTGTTTTCTTTGTCTTCGTCTTGTGTACCCTATGTTACCAGGTTCTCTGGATTGTTTTTGTTTCCTTTGTCTTCGTCTTGTGTACCCTATGTTACCAGGTTCTCTGGATTGTTTTTGTTTCCTTTGTCTTCGTCTTGTGTACCCTATGTTGTCAGGTTCTCTGGATCGTTTTTGTTTCCTTTGTCTTCGTCTTGTGTACCCTATGTTACCAGGTTCTCTGGATTGTTTTTGTTTCCTTTGTCTTCGTCTTGTGTACCCTATGTTACCAGGTTCTCTGGATTGTTTTTGTTCCCTTTGTCTTCGTCTTGTGTACCCTATGTTACCAGGTTCTCTGGATTGTTTTTGTTTTCTTTGTCTTCGTCTTGTGTACCCTATGTTACCAGGTTCTCTGGATTGTTTTTGTTTCCTTTGTCTTCGTCTTGTGTACCCTATGTTACCAGGTTCTCTGGATTGTTTTTGTTTCCTTTGTCTTCGTCTTGTGTACCCTATGTTACCAGGTTCTCTGGATTGTTTTTGTTTCCTTTGTCTTCGTCTTGTGTACCCTATGTTACCAGGTTCTCTGGATTGTTCTTTTTTGATTGCCCCTTCGGTATTTTCTAACATTTATTTGATAGGATTAATTTTTCTTGCAATTATTTAATTAGCAGCCGAAGTAAAAAGGTGATTTGACCACCATTCTAAACCAGATATATGTAGCTTCATTTGAATAGAATTTTCCACACTAATTAAGAATGATTCCTTCTATTGGCTATATGTATATGTATGCTAATCTCTTTGTAACAATTTCTTAAATGTAATTTGAGAATAATAAAGTTCTTACTTTATTCTTTGGATTAACGTTTGAAGAGAGTGGTGTTAAAAACCATGCGTTCACACAACATTTTAATAAGTAAATTTACTATTAAAAAATATATTGCAATAATCGGATTTCTTGCCAAAGCATTGTGTTTTTATGATTTATGTATATGTGATATATATATATATATATATATATATATATATATATATATATATATATATATATGCTGACAATAAAAAATCTACAAGATATACGTAGTGTTCATGTATTATGTTACTTCATGTGATAAGAAATGGGTAATGAGAAGCCGCAAATCGAAGAACAGACAATACAGTGGCCAAAAGAATTCTCTACAAAAGTTTACACAGAAAGCAAAAGATTGAGCAATACGAATCCCACTAAAAACCGGGGGTGATCTCAGGTTTTCGGAAAGGTTAGCAATTCATATGTCATATCTTATGTCTGATATGTGATTAGATGAAGAACCCGTTCATCTATGTTTTATAACTTCATAGATAAACAAATTAATATAGAAATCAGCTATATTTTGTTTTATATATAAAATGCTTACAAAAAGGCACCACGATTCAACATCTGAGTTTAAAAAACGATCTACTTTCTAGAGTAACACGACGGGTGCCACTAGTGAAACAAAAACTGTTTGCTCTTCCGGAGCCCCCGAGTCGACTCCCGTTGTTTGTCCCTTTGTCCTTTTTCTTTTGGCCATCAGTTTGTTGTCTGTCCTTCGAGTTATGGATTCTGATTACCCCTTTGGTATCTTCAAACTCTCTCTTTCTCCACTACGGAGTAAAACCAATTGAAGGGGATGTCGGTTTGTTGTATGGGATGGATCACATACACGACGGGATTCAAGATAATCATTACCGACCCTATACGTTGTATATTATTTGCTTAGACAATCAAAACGTCCTTCATAGGGGCATCCCTGTGTCACCTGTGTACTAGATTTATAGCTTAAACTAGCTCTCGTATTAATATTGCTGTACTGCCGCTCACTTTAGGTTAATACTCCGATAATTAATGTTACCAAGTGTTATGTCTTATAGGATTGGAATAATAAAAATGGTTAGATCTGTTAGTAGTATTCGAGTCTCAAGTGCTATCAACTTTAAGTATGTTTTACGGTCATGTATTTGGGTATTAGAGGTATCGATTTTATTTCTTTATACGATTTCTTTATTGGATTTTGAACTGCTCCGACATTGTGGTATTTTTTGTTATTCATTTTATTTTTTTTCCTAAAAATTTAATTTGAATGTATTTGTTGTGTCAGAATTTATTATAAAAGGAGATCATTGTGATACGTATCTGATCATTGATATTTGACTTAAAATAATTAATATAAGAAGGTTTTGTTGTGTCCATACTGCATTAATTTTTTTTGTCAAAAAGAAAATACAGTCAAACCAGTGTAGCGGTTAATACTCCCTACCAATGAAGGTATAAATAACTCAGCTTATAATACTCAGTTTGGATGTCAGCCGTTTTTTTAGTTGAATCACATTGGAAGCTTAACATTTTGTGATATACAATCACACTCTACTGTTCCACTATATCTTATCTGTCAATAAAGGGGCACTCATGTGAGCAAGAGAAATCGACTTCTACAAAAGAAAAGATTGCCGTATAGCTGTGTTCTGACAGAAAACTGCTGTCATAAATGTTACATGTGCTTTGTTGTGTTGTCCTAAATGCTACATGTGCTTTGTTGTGTTGTCCTAAATGTTGCATGTGTTTGACTGTGTTGTCCTAAATGTAACATGTGCTTTGTTGTGTTGTCCTAAATGTAACATGTGCTTTGTTGTGTTGTCCTAAATGTAACATGTGCTTATTTTGTTCCTGTATTTAAATACTGCTATAGTGACAGCCGGAACCTTTGAACCGTAATGAGAGCGGGAGTTTTGGCGCTTTAAAATCTGATTCAACCCACCATTTCTTTAGAAATGCCTGTACCAAGTCAGGGTCATTACGGTTTTCACAGTTTTCCGGTTGTTGACTGATTTTGTCTGTTTACATAATTATGAGTTTTGACTTTCCCTTTGTATGATTGTTCGGAGGTCGGTAATTTTGTTATTACCCTTATTTGTTGTTTCTGTCATTTGAATTATTTTGTCACATTAATATTTTGAGAAGGAATATTAAAACAGAAATTAACATTCAGTGGACCGTTTTGAAATACAAGGTGAACCTTTTCTGTGCTTCATGAACATATTTATTTAATACATGTTCATTACCCCTTTGGCTTGACTTTTCATTGTGCAGTTGTTATTGATTTAGAAAATGGGCAAAATGGTGACGGATAAAAAAATCTACAATATAGGAAGAGGGTTGAATTTACCAAATGGGTAATCAGAATCCGTACATTGAAGCAGGACAGACAACACATTGGCCAAAAGAAAAAAGACAAAAGGACAAACGGCGATCTACAATGTTCTAAAAGTGATAAATCCTACAAAAGTATCTGGTCCCGAGTTGATTAACCCTAAATAGATTTTTTACCTTTGACTACAGTTTGTGGGACGGGGAGAGACATACGTTTTTGCGGGCAAAAACAAACTTTAATTTAAATTTTAAACTTGTGAGAATTATTTATACATTGAGGGAGAAAAAAAATGTATGTAAGGATGTAGTTGAAGGCTACACAATTTACTTGAAAATAATAATACAAAGAGATTGAATAAGATTGAAAAGGTGAAAAATATTATGTGAGCATGTCAGGGTGTAAACCTTTTACTTTTTATGATAAAGGTTTGGACTGATTTAGATACTGCCTTGTTTTCTTCGTCATTTAGATTAACTAAGCCAAAAATAAGTAGATTCAGTGAAATTGTTTCAGGAATGTCCAAAAGTGAGAAGAAAAGTAGTTGTCTTAGAGTCGTGTGACGCGGACGATCTAATAAGAAATGAGATACAGTTTCAGTTATTCCACAGATAAATGGCGATTCAACAAGGTTTCTAATAAAGAGGTGTGCATTTAAGGCAATACAATTCATACGTAGTCTCGCATGTAATATCGACCTGACCTACATCCAACATAATAATGGGCTGGAACCTTAGTGTTTTTTGTGTTGATAAGAGATTTAAGTGAATTTAGCGATTCCAAATTACGGGTGGGAAGTGGTAAATCATTCCATGCTTTTACAGTTGAGGGCAGAAAGTATTCAGAATAAAGACTAGTTCGACAGTTTATATTAACAATATTGTTTATTTGTCGAGTACCTACAGTTTTTGGAATTAATTCAGCTAAATATTGAGGTGTTTTATTGTAATTCATTTTATGAAAGAGAACAAGTTTGTGATTATTTCTTCTATCTTTGAGCCGTAATGAAAGGGGGAGGTTTGGCGCTTTAAAATCTGATTCAACCCACCATTTCCTTAGAAATGCCTGTACCAAGTCAGGGTCATTACGGTTTTCACAGTTTTCCGGTTGTTGACTGATTTTGTCTGTTTATATAATTATGAGTTTTGACTTTCCCTTTGTAAGATTGTTCGGAATTCGGTAATTTTGTTATTACCCTTATTTGTTGTTTCTGTCATTTGAATTATTTTTGTCATATTAATATTTTGAGAAGGAATATTAAAACAGAAATTAACATTCAGTGGACCGCTTTGAAATACAAGGTGAATCTTTTCTGTGGTTCATGAACATATTTATTTAATACATGTTCATTACCCCCTTGGCTTGACTTTTCATTGTGCAGTTGTTATTGATTTAGAAAATGGGCAAAATGGTGACGGATAAAAAAATCTACAATATAGGAAGAGTTTGAATTTACCAAATGGGTAATCAGAATCCGTACATTGAAGCAGGACAGACAACACATTGGCCAAAAGAAAAAAGACAAAAGGACAAACGGCGATCTACAATGTTCTAAATGTGATAAATCCTACAAAAGTATCTGGTCCTGAGTTGATTAACCCTAGACTGTTGAAGGAAGCAGCACCTATTATTAAACACCTTCTTTGTAAATTATTCAATCTCTCTTTACGGGTCGCTTCCTATCCAAGCCAATGGAAAAGAGCAAATATAACGCCTGTTTTTAAGAGTAATAAACAAAACGACGTAAAACAATTATAGACCTATATCCCTACTTAGTGTAATTTCAAAATGTATGGAGCGTTGCGAATATAAACATATTCTCAATCATCTATTGGATAACGAAATTCTAACTACTTGTCAATCCTGATTCACAAAAGGGAATTCTGCAGTTAATCAACTAATCAATATAACAAACGATTTTGGCAAAGCCTTAAATAGTGGTAAAGAAGTTCGGGTCGTTTTCTGCGATATCAGTAAAGCATGTGATAGAGTTTGGCATACAGGTTTAATTCACAAACTAAAGCAATCAGGCATTTCAGGCAATTTACTCAAGTGGTTTCAAAATTATCTCTATGGGAGGGAACAAAGGGTGGTTATTAATGGCTCAAGCTCTAACTGGTTACCGATAAGGGCAGGGGTTCCTCAATAATCCATATTTATACCTCTTTTATTTATTATTTTTATAAATGATATCGTAAATGAGATCAATGCTGAAATTAAACTGTTTGCAGATGACACCAGTTTATATCTCATTGTGGACAACCCCAACGACACGGATTTCCTCCTGAACCAAGATCTCAATCAAATACAACGTTGGTCTGAAAAATGGCTCGTAAAATTCACCCCGAATAAAACTGAAACTATGGTTATTTCCAGTAAGAGAAACAAACCATATCACCCACCTTTACAAATGAATGATCAAGATCTCCACGTAGTTAACTCTCACAAACACATAGGCGTAATAATTTCATATTGATTACATAATTGTTAAGCAAGCTTATAACAGATTAAATATAATGAGAAAATCTAGAACATTCCTTGATAGATACTCTTTAGAATTTTTTTTATATTTCTTTTATAAGACCTTTAATGGAGTACGCTGATGTTATATGGGATAATCAAAATTCAATGAATAAATTAGAGAATATTCAATTAGATGCAGCAAGAATAGTAACTGGGGGACCAGATTAACATCACATGACAGCTTGTATAAAGAAACAAAATGGGAGAAACTAAATAAGGGTAATAACAAAATCAACGAACTCCGAACAATCTTACAAAGGGAAAGTCAAAACTCATAAGTATATAAACAGACAAAATCAGTCAACAACCGGAAAACGGTGAAAACCGTAATGACCCTGACTTGGGGGAGGGGGAGGGGGGGGGGGGGAGGAGTGGAAGACATAATAAGCATGCATATATATTTGTTTGTGATATTTGGATGTTTTTCATAGGAAACAGATTTAAAAAAAGCATTTGCTTGTTTCTGAATCCTATTGTAGAATTGCTATTGTTAAGTCTATATATGTCAGTTATACCAATAAATATGCTTATTCCAAAGATCGAGAAACACGAACCTCACTAAGCCGGGGGTGAACTCGGGTGCTCTGGAAGGGTAAGCAGTTCCCGCTCCACTGGTGGCACCCGTCATGTTAATCAAGTTACAAACCCGTTGATAAGTCATGTATGAGGAAAGGCCCGAGAAGTGATTACGACAAGTGGAACATATCCGTGATCATTTGTGACACAGATATTCCATAACGGTCAACCAAGGTGGCGACCGTGATACTTTCGAAGTGATGACTTCAACTTAACCAGTAGGAATTCTTGGTTCAGTATCTTTCTT
The DNA here is from genome assembly GCA_963383655.1 of Bathymodiolus septemdierum. Lineage (NCBI taxonomy): Eukaryota > Metazoa > Mollusca > Bivalvia > Mytilida > Modiolidae > Bathymodiolus > Bathymodiolus septemdierum. The sequence goes on from OY726518.1 coordinate 129,834,804, forward strand.
GAACTCCTGATAAGAACCACAAGCTCTGGAATATCGTATCAACTGAGAGATATACACTCCATATATAGGTGCCGCTAGAATGTTGATTCATATAAATGGAAAGTTCACAATGGGAAATTTTAAATCATCTCTTTTGTAGATAAAGTTTCGCTCTTAACCGCCCCTCACTGTCAATTTCGAGGTGTAGGTCAACGTCTGGTATGAAGCAGATATATCTGTATCTGTGGTATCCTTTATTTCAAGCTCAATGGGATATACGATCAACGAAATCACCAAACCTGGAATTATTTAGTGAAAGGACATCATCTATATAGCCGAACGTGAAATTAAAGGATCGGGCTAGCTTCTTTTCGTTTTTCTTGAGAAGCCCCTGTATGAAGTCTGCCTCATACGAATAAAGGAACAAGTCGGCGAGAAGAGGAGCACAGTTTGTGTACATAGGTATACCAACTGCCTGTTGAAAAGCACGTCTACCAAATATAACAAATATGTTGCCAATTGAAAACTCGAGCATTTTGATGATATTAGTTTCAGAGAACATTTTGGTAGAATCAGTGGGTATTTTCCCCCCACAAAATAAGAATTGTTCCTTCCTAGCGCAAGGTATTTGTATCTACATTTGTCATTCTTATTTATGAAACACAGTTGGACCAACTCCCTTAATCTGTCTTTCAGCTTAGAGTGGGGAACAGTTGTGTAGAGAGTAGAGAAGTCAAATGATTTAAAGCTATTGCAAGAGAAGAGGGACCTAGATTGTAAATACTCTAACAGATCTTTAGAGTTCTTCAGAATCCACATCTGATTTACACCATCCCTTGAGTAGCTAGTGTCACAGTAACTCTGAAGCCCGGTTTTGACCGCTGATAGAATATATGTTGATAATTGGGAAAGAGGTTTCGTGGATCATTTGGCAGACCCAGCAACATACCGCTATTTGCAAAGAAACTTTTGTAATTAATCCAAAGGAACACAAAATAGCAAATACGAAAATAATTACGGATTCTAATGGAAAAAATACATTTACCTGTTGATTTGTTCTGTCTTTATTATATTTCGAGATTGATAAAAAAAAAAAAAAAATGACAAAAAACGTGTTGATAATATAAACACTGAATTCAATGTTGTAAAAAGTCGCTATGTTGAGTTATGATAATACATTTGGTTTGTGTAGATCTTCAGTAAAAATAATATTTCTGTCATGGTGAAGTAACCTCTGAATCTCCATTACAATTTTATTGGATGCAGTATATGTTTATACACTGTAATATTTATCTACATTTAGATAGTACATGTACACTAACATATAGTACATGTACATTAACCGTTGATCGTGTGTATGCATGTCATCTGTCGAATACTACTTGTAGTTAATACTGGAAATGACTGCAATATATGATACAATTGTTGTGGGGGCAGGGATAGAGGGTTCAGCCACCGCCTATTATCTGGCGAAACAAGAACAGAAGACTCTTCTTTTGGAACAGGTAAACTTATTTCTATTTATGGATATAAATATAACCAACATCGTATTTTATTTAACTAGGTTATGTTATTTAAAACACTTTGCTCTAGTTTACTTGAACTATATCGGACATTTTATGACTGCTCTGATCACTTGAATTAATCCTTTGTCCAGTTTGGAGGAGAGGTGAAATTTAAATACTATTGCTGGTATTATTTATTGGATGTATTATTTGTAAAAAGAATAGACGAGATTGTATTTTATTATATATCAAAAATATATTTTACATAAAAAACCTATATATTCAACCTTTCAACGAGTTTTTTTGTTTGATTAATATATTAAAAATTCGTATTACATAGAAAACCCACGGTACATTAAGCAATCCATAAAACTCACTTATCTATAGCCTTTTTTTTTACACTACAATGAATATTATGTAATGTACTTTCTATGACATAAGTTAGTAGTCTGAATAATTATACAGACAAACAACACATCATGACGAGAACAAGTTAATAACCGTAAGAGAAAACCGAAGGGGCAATCAAGAATGAACAATCTAGAGAAACTGGCAACATTTCGTACACAAGACGAAGACAAACAAAACCAAAAAATACAACAAAATATGTGTTGGACACCACTATGCGCAAACAAACAAACAAACAAACAAACAGAAATAACGTAAATAAGCATGATATATCCTACAAACAACTAGAGATAAAGACGAACCGGATATCGTTTCTATACGGAAATCGTAGTGGACATCACAACACGGAACTCAGAACGTAAAGACATTTGATGGAACAAAACGTTGGACACGCTGAGTTGTATTGTTATAGTCTTAACTCACTGATAACGGTTCGCGGGTAAGCATGGCGCTTCACTCGGACACATTATTGTGATTTCCGAACTGACAAGTCTTTACTCTTACTACGTAGAGCTGCGTACTTAGCGGAGAAGCAGCAAATACCAATTTCGTACTCTTTAGTTTGACCCGACAGGGATTCGAATCCTCGTTCTATCACATTGGAGGAGAGTACTTTAACTATTACATTACCGATGCGGTTATTACATTTAAGACATGTACCGAAAAATTTGGGAATATCAATAAGTCTCTGAAGTTTATTTTTAGATATGACATACCATTACACAATTCTGTTGTACATTTCAACCATAATTGTGGATATAATATTGTACTGTAAAAATATCACCAGAAGTTGACATAATAAATAACTATGATACCCCAGGAATACAACAAAGAGAATACCTAAGAAAAATTTGAAGATATCGAAGGGGCAGAAGCCGTAAATGGAAGAAGGAATATAATCCAATGGATAAAAGAAGAAGGACAAAACGATGAACAATACTCTACAAAGACACCACATAGAAACCCAAATATTGAGCAACGAGAACCCCACTAAAAGGCGGAGTGAACTCAGTTGATCCGGAAGTGTAAACAGTTCCTGCTCCACTAGTGGTACATGTAATATGACTCTTGTTTTTTTGTACACGTATATTCGGTAACTAATAAGGAAATCGCGATAGGAACCTTAATCCTTAGAATATCATATCAACAGAGAGACATATACTCCGTATGCAGGTGCTGCTGGAATGTTGCTATATATAAATGAATACCTTTGGACAATGAAACTCCGACAGCAGACCAACAATGGCATATAGAAGGATCATAACATCGTTTGTTCTATTAATATATCACAATACCTGAGCGAAAATTCGTCCTGAATATAGCTAAAATACTGCTCCCTTTACGTTCAGCAATAATCAACCAATCAATGTAAATATGCACTTGAAACTTTAGAGAAATATGCTTACAATACAAGGAGACAAAGAAATCATACGTACCAACGAGATTAAAAAGTCATTCATACATATTTTAATGTTGTTTCTTAACATTGAAGGGCCATCGTAGCCATGATCATAATGTTGCTATAATTTACACTACCGTCTGCCGATTACCACTAGAGTTCCGAGTTCGATACCCGACTATGGCGATGTGTACTCGAGACAACCTGATGTGATATAATGACTTGCGATTGTTAGATTTCCCCGTTTCTTCCACCAAGAAAATATACTCTTACGACATAGATGAAATATTGTTGAAGGTGGCGTTAACTCTAACTCTAACCATGACCTTGAATATGCAATTTACCAGATTACGGTAACATTCGCTAAATTCATTGATCAAAACCTTATTTGCAAAGAAAATAATGACCATACTATATAAAAATTACCAAAAATACTTTTTTTGTGAGTGTTCCTGTTGTTCTGATTTCGCTTTGTCGTATTGTGATCTTTATGTATGATGACATTGCTCCTACTTGATAGCAATTACAACAAGCCTTGTGAATGCTTCTCTGATGCCATCTACATTACATTTGTGTATATTTCCCTAATATCATATTGTATTGTTCTTTTATATCTAGTTTCCTTTACCACACAACCGTGGAAGTTCACATGGACAAAGTAGGATTATCAGAAAGGCTTATGGTAACCAGGACTATTATACAGTAATGATGGAAGAAAGCTTTAAATTGTGGGAACAATTAGAGCGTGAAACTAAGACAGAATTGTATAGGTATTTCTTATCATATGTAATCATCCAATTTGATGTAAATATAGAAATAACTTCCCACCCTCCTAAGTTGAAGAATTCTGTGAATTGGATCTCAAACATGTCTATCCCTCTAATCGAAATCTGAGATATATCTCCTTGCAAATGATAGAAACCAAAATTTAGAAACATATAAATCTTCGATGGAAACTTCCAATAGTTTTATTCATAGCTTAAAATTACAATATTAAAAAGAGAATCAAGTAAGTGTTTCAATAATAAGTTTTTATGCCATTTTTACTAAATTCTAGTAAAGACAGCATACTGGTAGAACTTAGTGACGTGTTGTCTGGAATAAACTTCAAACATTTGTTCATTGTTATCAACTAATAATGTCAAATAAACAAAATATTACAATGCAAATTTATCAAAACGTTCAAATGTCTTAACATTTTCATGTTAATGGGAACACGAGTTGCAATCTGTTCAATCTCTAGCATTTGGTAACTCGGCATCTGCTAAAACATAAAAATCGGGTCCGAAACATGGTCTCTTAAACAAAAACAGATAGATGATATAAGAGAAATGAACCTATATTTTGTTGTCGTTCAGTACTCGGTTATATCCCTTTCCATGGGTTTTACACAATTTGTCATATAAACAACCTATAAAATTGTAACTTTCCATGTTTATTTGGCAGTGTGATAACTAAATGGATTGACTTGATTTGAATACCTGTGTAATAATATCAAACATCTTTCTTAAAATAAGGACAACATATTGCATACAGTTTTGTTTCTTCTAGACAAACGGGAATGCTGTCCATAGGTGAAAAGGAAAATGATTTCATTAATACCACTATCAAATCGATGAGGAAACACAATCTTCCTATGGACATTATGAGTAGCGATGAAATAAAGACAAAATACCCTATGATTACCTACCCTGATGACTTTATGTACGTTTTAGACCATTGTGGTGGTATATTACGTGCAGATAAAGCACTTAAAGCTTTCCAGGTGAGAATCAAAGTCACCAGATATTAACATTTCAATCTACACCTACTAAATTGCTACTATCCACCCAGAGCTAATAGGTTCGGTTATGTCAGTATTTAACGTGCATGTCTGACATAGTATGACAATAACTGACATTAAATGGGGGAAAACATATCATTTCTAGACAATAGGCTTTACAGGTAGTATTTTAGCGTTTTCATACAACAGAAATACAATCTAGAACATATGGAACTTATGTAGAGTTTGCAATATTCTTCGGAAGCAATATGTTTAACTTTGGAGGATTTATCATTGTAATTTGACCTATGTGTTTTTAGGTGATTTTGTTTTGATGCGTTTTGTAACCATGATCAATAATATGGGATGTTCATAGACAAAATTATGAAAAAAAGATTAAAGAAAAAAAAAATTTATAAAGCTGGGTTATTGTCGAATCATTACCATCTTTAATAATTATTTTGAGTATAAATAAACGTTAGAGAATACCGAATGGGAAATCAAAATTGGACAATCCAGAGAAACTGGCAACACAGGGTACACAAGACGATGAAAAACAAAACAAAAACAATCCAGAGAAACTGGTAACATAGGGTACACAAGACGATGAAAAACAAAACAAAAACAATCCAGAGAATCTGGCAACATAGGGTACACAAGACGATGAAAAACAAAACAAAAACAATCCAGAGAATCTGGCAACATAGGGTACACAAGACGATGAAAAACAAAACAAAAACAATCCAGAGAAACTGGCAACACAGGGTACACAAGACGATGAAAAACAAAACAAAAACAATCCAGAGAAACTGGCAACACAGGGTACACAAGACGATGAAAAACAAAACAAAAACAATCCAGAGAAACTGGCAACACAGGGTACACAAGACGATGAAAAACAAAACAAAAACAATCCAGAGAAACTGGCAACACAGGGTACACAAGACGATGAAAAACAAAACAAAAACAATCCAGAGAATCTGGCAACATAGGGTACACAAGACGATGAAAAACAAAACAAAAACAATCCAGAGAAACTGGCAACACAGGGTACACAAGACGATGAAAAACAAAACAAAAACAATCCAGAGAATCTGGCAACATAGGGTACACAAGACGATGAAAAACAAAACAAAAACAATCCAGAGAAACTGGCAACACAGGGTACACAAGACGATGAAAAACAAAACAAAAACAATCCAGAGAAACTGGCAACACAGGGTACACAAGACGATGAAAAACAAAACAAAAACAATCCAGAGAAACTGGCAACACAGGGTACACAAGACGATGAAAAACAAAACAAAAACAATCCAGAGAATCTGGCAACATAGGGTACACAAGACGATGAAAAACAAAACAAAAACAATCCAGAGAAACTGGTAACATAGGGTACACAAGACGATGAAAAACAAAACAAAAACAATCCAGAGAAACTGGCAACACAGGGTATACAAGACGATGAAAAACAAAACAAAAACAATCCAGAGAAACTGGCAACACAGGGTACACAAGACGATGAAAAACAAAACAAAAACAATCCAGAGAATCTGGCAACATAGGGTACACAAGACGATGAAAAACAAAACAAAAACAATCCAGAGAATCTGGCAACATAGGGTACACAAGACGATGAAAAACAAAACAAAAACAATCCAGAGAAACTGGCAACATAGGGTACACAAGACGATGAAAAACAAAACAAAAACAATCCAGAGAAACTGGCTACACAGGGTACACAAGACGATGAAAAACAAAACAAAAACAATCAAGAGAAACTGGCAACATAGGGTACACAAGACGATGAAAAATAAAACAAAAACAATCCAGAGAAACTGGCCACATAGGGTACACAAGACGATGAAAAATAAAACAAAAACAATCCAGAGAATCTGGCAACATAGGGTACACAAGACGATGAAAAACAAAACAAAAACAATCCAGAGAAACTGGCAACACAGGGTACACAAGACGATGAAAAACAAAACAAAAACAATCCAGAGAATCTGGCAACATAGGGTACACAAGACGATGAAAAACAAAACAAAAACAATCCAGAGAAACTGGCAACACAGGGTACACAAGACGATGAAAAACAAAACAAAAACAATCCAGAGAAACTGGCAACACAGGGTACACAAGACGATGAAAAACAAAACAAAAACAATCCAGAGAAACTGGCAACACAGGGTACACAAGACGATGAAAAACAAAACAAAAACAATCCAGAGAATCTGGCAACATAGGGTACACAAGACGATGAAAAACAAAACAAAAACAATCCAGAGAAACTGGTAACATAGGGTACACAAGACGATGAAAAACAAAACAAAAACAATCCAGAGAAACTGGCAACACAGGGTATACAAGACGATGAAAAACAAAACAAAAACAATCCAGAGAAACTGGCAACACAGGGTACACAAGACGATGAAAAACAAAACAAAAACAATCCAGAGAATCTGGCAACATAGGGTACACAAGACGATGAAAAACAAAACAAAAACAATCCAGAGAATCTGGCAACATAGGGTACACAAGACGATGAAAAACAAAACAAAAACAATCCAGAGAAACTGGCAACATAGGGTACACAAGACGATGAAAAACAAAACAAAAACAATCCAGAGAAACTGGCTACACAGGGTACACAAGACGATGAAAAACAAAACAAAAACAATCAAGAGAAACTGGCAACATAGGGTACACAAGACGATGAAAAACAAAACAAAAACAATCCAGAGAAACTGGCCACATAGGGTACACAAGACGATGAAAAATAAAACAAAAACAATCCAGAGAATCTGGCAACATAGGGTACACAAGACGATGAAAAACAAAACAAAAACAATCCAGAGAAACTGGTAACATTGGGTACACAAGACGATGAAAAACAAAACAAAAACACAAAGCAATATGTGTTGAACACCACTATCGTAGATGGTCACAAAGGATAAACAAGTTGTAATGTTTGGCAGTAATGGCCACAGCTTTAATAAATATATATTAGAATGACAAATTCAATATGGAATATTTAACTATTGATCATTTATCGAAATGTTTCAGATGGTGGTCACCGTAAGACCATATAAATATTAATTGATAGCAAATTAGCCTGGAAGTCAGCGGTAAATGTCTTGTTGCATAGATTGTTCAGTCACACAAAGAAAAAAGGAAATAAGACATGATCCCTCCTACAAACAAATCTGTAGTTCAAAGACATACTCGCATTTCTACTCCATTGTTTGATTCAATAAGTGGAATTTGATGTGGAAAAAAAAGTTGAGTAAGTAGGATTGCTTTTCAGGTACTTTAGATATGTTATAGTCTGTGCTACATATTTACTGAAGTCATTTTTTGTAGGACCAGTTTCAAAAGTTTGGTGGTGATTTATTTGATGGTGAACGTATGATTAACATTTTCCCAGGTGATGTCATAACTGTAGTAACGAATAAAAATTCCTACAAATGTTCCAGTTTGGTACTTACTGTTGGTCCGTGGGCTAAGAAAATTCTACCTACACTCGGAGTTCACTTACCTTTAAGGGTAAGTAATCGACAATTCGAACAGATAGCTAGACTGTGTTCATTATAAGAAGATGAAGTTATAAGTAAGTATTTCAACGCTTTCGATGTTTATATACAACCAACAGTATTCTATGACTATGATAATCCAAACATTTATAATGGCCCTGTATGAGAAGTGCTTAATTAAATAATCAATGTCTTGTTATAATCAGACCTTACAAGCAATTGAAAACTATTGGTTTTATATACAAATTTAGTGCTATGCTATATGGGTAACTTGCAAGTATGCATTTGATGTTTTATAAATACATGTATGTATTAAACTAGTTATCACATAAAAAGATAAAGAGAAATAATAAAAAGGTCCATTTATTTTCTTTTAATTTTTATAATTTTATTTATAGATATATCAACTATGTACAATAACACATTCAATACTGTCCCAATGTGTAAATCACAATAATAACCATCTTTCATTTGTCATATTTTGTAGCCATTACGAATAACAGTTTGTTATTGGAAGGAAAAATCACCAGGTGAATATGGTGCTGATAAATTTCCTGTCTTTGTACAACATCCTGCAATGGGAAAGCATAGTATTTATGGATTACCTAGTGAAGAATATCCTGGCCATGTCAAGGTCAATAATATATTTTTTAATATACACGTAAAGGTTAATATTACACTTTACATGTATACGACAATATAATGTCAAGGTCAATGCCTCATTATATAGGACAATGATGTGTAAAGGTCAATATTACATTATACATGTATATGACAATATAATATCAAGGCCAATGCCTCATTATATAGGACAATGATGTGTAAAGGTCAATATTACATTATACATGTATATGACAATATAATGTCAAGGCCAATGCTACATTATATAAGATAATACTATAGCAAGGGCAATACCACAAAACACCAATTTTATGGTAGTTCATGTTGTCCTATGATATTTATTTACAGTTTCCTAAATAATGTAATTATTGCTAAAACCAAGGACAGTCTCCCTGAGGCATATGTGACTTATGACTTCTCAATAATAAATAGAACGATACTAATTAATCGAGAACCAATTGTCAATTGTATGGTTAGCAGTGAAGACTAAATGATGGCTACAGATAATATATGCAATATGCATGTTTATATTTGGTTAAATTGGGGAATAATTAAATAATCTAAAAAGTGGGAAAAGTTGTGATTCACTGTCAAACAAATATAGTGATTTTATTAAAACTTTGTACTTTTTTCAATAACTTCACATGGCAACAGAAGTAAGCAACGGGAACTTGCACACTACTAAAAAAGTACAAAAATATCATCAGTATTTGCCACTTTCATATTCTGTTTTTGTTTTTAAGTGATGAAATATCAAAAAATGCCACAATAGTCGTCTTGAAAAATGTCAATACAATATTGTTAAAAGTATAATTAACTTTCATTTCGTTAATCTTACTACATTTACAGTTATGCTTACATAGCGGACCAGATATTGACCCAGATAACAGAGACGTTGTTGATGACAAATGGGTCATTGATGGTTTAAGTGGTTTTGTTGCAAAACATTTCCCAAACCTCGTACCGGAACCAAGTATAAAAGAGACGTGTATTTATACGGTGAGCAACGAACACATACATTTTAATTTTAATTTAAATTATTCTTATTGTGTTAAATTAATTTGGTAAATTCCCTCTATTTATACACACTACATTACAATATATAACAGCAATTTTAGCTTTTATGTTTAGATGAATTAGAAATATTTAATCTTTTGTGTGGTTTGTTGATATCTTTGACTCTTTTGCTCACAAGAAGACACTTTATTCATGTATTCTAATATGACGTCCTTCTTTTGTTTTGCAAACAAACGAGCGATTTATTAGATGACAAAATCTCATTAGCACATGCGCTGCACACATATATAAGCCAGGTGATAAAATCACAAAATAGAGTTATTTACACAGTTGTTAACGTTTTAAACATCTATATTCACTGAAAATAATCAACATATCCCAAATTAATAAATATGCAATGCGCAATTAAAACGTGCAAACACAATATTGTTGTTACGGATGCTCCATCAATAAGACTGACTTTCCCGTCGTAAAAGTACATGTTGATGAGTCTGCTCGAATTTGGCATCATAAATTGTGTTCGACATTGTCCGGAGTCGTAAATATAAATTACCTTCAAGGTATACTACCGTATTTATACTGTTAGACATATCAGAATCGAAATAATTCATGGAAGCCAGAATGTGTTTCGAGTTTTAACATGGATTGGCAGGATATTAGTAAATGTTATCCATTTCTTCCGCTCGGGATAGAATACTAATATCCGCCAACCCATGTTAAAACTCAAAACACATTCTGGCTTCCATGAATTATTTCTTAAGTATTAACAATTGTTCATGATATGATAAAGGCTTCTACTTTGCCAGAATATGAAGTTGCCATATGAGCACTTTCTAAAACATGACCTTGGTTTGCATGTTTTAGGATATATATTTTATTGCATACAATACAAACTCAAATATTTTACATCAATTAGAATAACAGAAATTGCCCTTTACAAATCTTTATTAATTTTATTTTGATATTGGAGTTTATATATAAGAAAACAATTTAATATGGGTGAGTAAACGGTAGCAAGAAAAATCAATAGGAGAGTATATGGTTTGAATTTAACATAAAATAGTAAAAATACAATTTTCAATGGAAAGGTAACGTGTAGTAATATAACATGAAAGGATAAATGGTACAAAAGTAACATGAGAGGGAGGGTAAGTTATAACAATTTAAGATAAAGGAGTAAATGGTACAAAAGTAACATGAGAGGGAGGGTAAGCTATAACAATTTAAGATAAAGGATAAATGGTACAAAAGTAACATGAGAGGGAGGGTAAGTTATAACAATTTAAGATAAAGGAGTAAATGGTACAAAAGTAACATGAGAGAGAGGGTAAGTAATAACAATTTAAGATAAAGGAGTAAATGGTACAAAAGTAACATGAGAGGGAGGGTAAGTTATAACAATTTAAGATAAAGGATAAATGGTACAAAAGTAACATGAGAGGGAGGATAAGTTATAACAATTTAAGATAAAGGAGTAAATGGTACAAAAGTAACATGAGAGGGAGTGTAAGTTATAACAATTTAAGATAAAGGATAAATGGTACAAAAGTAACATGAGAGGGAGGGTAAGTTATAACAATTTAAGATAAAGGAGTAAATGGTACAAAAGTAACATGAGAGGGAGGGTAAGTAATAACAATTTAAGATAAAGAAGTAAATGATACAAAAGTAACATGAGAGGGAGGGTAAGTTATAACAATTTAAGATAAAGGAGTAAATGGTACAAAAGTAACATGAGAGAGAGGGTAAGTTATAACAATTTAAGATAAAGGAGTAAATGGTACAAAAGTAACATGAGAGGGAGGGTAAGTTATAACAATTTAAGATAAAGGATAAATGGTACAAAAGTAACATGAGAGGGAGGGTAAGTTATAATAATTTAAGATCAAGGATAAATGGTACAAAAGTAACATGAGAGGGAGGGTAAGCTATAACAATTTAAGATAAAGGATAAATGGTACAAAAGTAACATGAGAGGGAGGGTAAGTTATAACAATTTAAGATAAAGGATAAATGGTACAAAAGTAACATGAGAGGGAGGGTAAGTTATAACAATTTAAGATAAAGGAGTAAATGGTACAAAAGTAACATGAGAGGGAGGGTAAGCTATAGCAATTTAAGATAAAGGAGTAAATGGTACAAAAGTAACATGAGAGGGAGGGTAAGCTATAGCAATTTAAGATAAAGGAGTAAATGGTACAAAAGTAACATGAGAGGGAGTGTAAGTTATAACAATTTAAGATAAAGGAGTAAATGGTACAAAAGTAAAGTGAGAGGGAGGGTAAGTTATAACAATTTAAGATAAAGGAGTAAATGGTACAAAAGTAACATGAGAGGGAGGGTAAGTTATAACAATTTAAGATAAAGGAGTAAATGGTACAAAAGTAACATGAGAGGGAGGGTAAGTTATAACAATTTAAGATAAAGGAGTAAATGGTACAAAAGTAACATGAGAGAGAGGGTAAGTTATAACAATTTAAGATAAAGGATCAATGGTACAAAAGTAACATGAGAGGGAGGGTAAGTTATAGCAATTTAAGATAAAGGAGTAAATGGTACAAAAGTAACATGAGAGGGAGGGTAAGTTATAACAATTTAAGATAAAGGATAAATGGTACAAAAGTAACATGAGAGGGAGGGTAAGTTATAACAATTTAAGATCAAGGATAAATGGTACAAAAGTAACATGAGAGGGAGGGTACGTTATAACAATTTAAGATAAAGGAGTAAATGGTACAAAAGTAACATGAGAGGGAGGGCACGTTATAACAATTTAAGATAAAGGATAAATGGTACAAAAGTAACATGAGAGGGAGGGTAAGTTATAACAATTTAAGATAAAGGATAAATGGTACAAATGTAAAGTGAGAGGGAGGGTAAGTTATAACAATTTAAGATAAACGATAAATGGTACAAAAGTAACATGAGGGGGAGGGTAAGCTATAACAATTTAAGATAATGGAGTAAATGGTACAAAAGTAACATGAGAGGGAGGGTAAGTTATAACAATTTAAGATAAAGGATAAATGGTACAAAAGTAACATGAGAGGGAGGGTAAGTTATAACAATTTAAGATAAAGGATAAATGATACAAAAGTAACATGAGAGGGAGGGTAAGTTATAACAATTTAAGATAAAGGATAAATGGTACAAATGTAACATGAGAGGGAGGGTAAGTTATAGCAATTTAAGATAAACGATAAATGGTACAAAAGTAACATGAGAGGGAGGGTAAGTTATAACAATTTAAGATAAAGGATAAATGGTACACAAGTAACATGAGAGGGAGGGCAAGTTATAACAATTTAAAATAAAGGAGTAAATGGTACAAAAGTAACGTGAGAGGGAGGGTAAGTTATAACAATTTAAGATAAAGGAGTAAATGGTACAAAAGTAACATGAGAGGGAGGGTAAGTTATAACAATTTAAGATAAAGGATCAATGGTACAAAAGTAACATGAGAGAGAGGGTAAGTTATAACAATTTAAGATAAAGGATAAATGATACAAAAGTAACATGAGAGGGAGGGTAAGTTATAACAATTTAAGATAAAGGATAAATGGTACAAATGTAACATGAGAGGGAGGGTAAGTTATAGCAATTTAAGATAAACGATAAATGGTACAAAAGTAACATGAGAGGGAGGGTAAGTTATAACAATTTAAGATAAAGGATAAATGGTACACAAGTAACATGAGAGGGAGGGCAAGTTATAACAATTTAAAATAAAGGAGTAAATGGTACAAAAGTAACGTGAGAGGGAGGGTAAGTTATAACAATTTAAGATAAAGGAGTAAATGGTACAAAAGTAACATGAGAGGGAGGGTAAGTTATAACAATTTAAGATAAAGGATCAATGGTACAAAAGTAACATGAGAGAGAGGGTAAGTTATAACAATTTAAGATAAAGGATAAATGGTACAAAAGTAACATGAGAGGGAGGGTAATTTATAACAATTTAAGATAAGGATAAATGGTACAAAAGTAACATGAGAGGGAGGGTAAGTTATAACAAATTAAGATAAAGAATAAATGGTACAAAAGTAACATGAGAGGGAGGGTAAGTTATAACAAATTAAGATAAACGATAAATGGTACAAAAGTAACATGAGAGGGAGGGTAAGTTATAACAATTTAAGATAAAGGATAAATGGTGCAAAAGTAACATGAGAGGGAGGGTAAGCTATGACAATTTAAGATAAAGGAGTAAATGGTACAAAAGTAACATGAGAGGGAGGGTAAGTTATAACAATTTAAGATAAAGGAGTAAATGGTATCAATTTGACACGATATAATGGATGATAACAATACAACACGAAAGAGTAAAGAGTATGAATTTAATAAGAGGAAGGGTAAAAGGTAACAATTGAGCATGACTGGCTTTCAGTTGACAATGCTCAGAGTTAAGGGTACTGTTATTTGAACTAAGCCTAAAGTGTACATCAAGTTTGCAATTTACTTGATTCGCACAAAGAACAATACTTAAGTTAACATAATTTACAAAACAAGAATAATATATTTCATGACGAAATCTGATTTCAGTGGTTGCCAGATGAAGATTTTGTTTTAGATAAACACCCAGCATGGAAAAATATAGTAATAGGAGCTGGATTTTCAGGTAAAATAGATTGTTTCTTCTGTTTAGTTAGACACATATAAATGTCCATATTCTAATCATTCTTGAAATGGTACCATTTTGACAGTGCTGCCCAATTTTAGACAGTTGTTATTGTTTCTTGTCGCATATTAAGACATCAATGACAATAGTTAATATGCTCCAAGAATAATGTTAGAGGAATACAACCACTGTTTAATAGTACAGTTCACCTTGAATCTAAATATATCTATGCAATCCGTGCCTATCATCATTACTTTTGATTTTGTTCACACGTGGTGAGATCTATTTTAATGCTGAAATATGTGATGGCGTTTGTAGGTGGCTCACGGAAAATCAGAAATTTTTGTAATGTACTCCGATTCCCTCCACCAATTATCCTTGATATTACTGAAATATATTGGAAAACCATCTTAAACATCCATAATACAGACTTTATCTTTAATCCTTAAACATAATAGACAAATTGTAATAAAAATTATGTAAGTGTCGGAGTATCTTGATAATATTTACATTAATGGAAAGTACACAGTGAGGAATAGTTTGCAGACTAATATAATATACTAGGATGTGTCGTTACTGAGAAAAAGTCCTAACCATTTCACATAACCACCCGTGACACTTCCATTGAAAACCTTGACACTTCCATTGAAAACCTACGTGGCAATACAGAATAGACAATCCAGACACAGGCAGCATTGAACACAAGAGAAAAAAAATAAGATCAGCAACACGGACCCCACAAAAACCGGGTGAAACTAGGTGATTGTGATGGGTAAGGAATGCCTGTTTCTTATACCACACCCACAACATGATACTCATATAGTCAACCGAGTGAAGCTAGGTGATCGTGATGGGTAAGGAATGCCCGTTTCTTATACCACACTCGCCATGATACTCATATAGTCAACCTGGTGAAGCTAGGTGATTGTGATGGGTAAGGAATGCCTGTTTCTTATAACACACTCGCCATGATACTCATATCGTCAACCGGGTGAAGCTAGGTGATCGTGTTGGGTAAGGAATGCCTGTTTCTTATAACACACCCTCCATGATACTCATATAGCTAAGTCAGGTAAACTAATCGTCCAGAATGGAGATCCTTTTAACTCGTTATAAACTACGAACGTGCGAGGAATATATATTACAAAGAATAAAATCAAATATACAAGTTAGGGATTACAAAACACAAAGTCTTCCAATAAAACAAGAGCAAAAACTTCGGAAAGTCATCACGTATAAGTCGTTTGCGTGCATTTAGTAGAATTAATGAGCGAATTTTATAGTGATAAATATAATAACTTCAGCGTACCAAAATGTTGCATTATTATAAATCAATGGCATGAAATTCAACAGAATTCATATGCAAAGAAATTCAATAATCAAAAACGTTAATACCATGTTTAAAAAGAAAATAATCGTGGTGGCTATACGTTCGGTTTTATTTTTCGTGGGTTCCATATCTTTTTGTAATTTAGTCTTTAAACTGATGTAAGATTTAGCCTGAATATGTTTCTACAGTGAAATAATACAAATATTTCCACACTGTCAGAACAGGTCCAAAGTACAATCGACAGCTCGTAGAAACTTGGGCAAAATCTATATCCATAATACACATTTCTATAGGACAGCTCACTTTCCTAGCTTGTTACAGACACGTCAATGAAACGTGACGGGGTTAAGCTAGTTAATATGTCAAACTCTCCCGTCTTAGTGGAATCGTGCGGTGTTTTCCACATGTAAGCAAAATGTCAACCCTCACATGTAATTGTAAAATAAGTTCTAGTATTGCACTGAAGAAATGTATTCTACATGAAACAGAGGAGGAAGTGCATATTTATCAACTTAAAGTTAGTAGACAATATTTTATATTTAAGGTCATGGATTTAAACTGGCACCAGTTGTTGGGAAAGTGTTAGGCGAAATGGCTATGAGAAAGAAGTCATCATATGATATGACACCTTACAGAATGGACAGATTCTTCCCCAAATCTAAAATATGATATGTGTTTGTTATGTTTTAAAGTGATCAAGACATTAGGACTGAGTAGCTACATAATGAATAATGAGTAAGATACAAAAGAAATAATATCTGGTGTATATATAATTAATATACAAAAGAAATAATATCTGGTGTATATATAATTAATATACAAAAGAAATAATATCTGGTGTATATATAATTAATATACAAAAGAAATAATATCTGGTGTATATATAATTAATATACAAAAGAAATAATATCTGGTGTATATATAATTAATTAACAAAAGAAATAATATCTGGTGTATATATAATTAATATACAAAGGAAATAATATCTGGTGTATATATAATTAATATACAAAAGAAATAATATCTGGTGTATATATAATTAATATACAAAAGAAATAATATCTGGTGTATATATAATTAATATACAAAAGAAATAATATCTGGTGTATATATAATTAATTAACAAAAGAAATAATATCTGGTGTATATATAATCAATATACAAAAGAAATAATATCTGGTGTATATATAATTAATATACAAAAGAAATAATATCTGGTGTATATATAATTAATATACAAAAGAAATAATATCTGGTGTATATATAATTAATATACAAAAGAAATAATATCTGGTGTATATATAATTAATATACAAAAGAAATAATATCTGGTGTATATATAATTAATATACAAAAGAAATAATATCTGGTGTATATATAATTAATTAACAAAAGAAATAATATCTGGTGTATATATAATTAATATACAAAAGAAATAATATCTGGTGTATATATAATTAATATACAAAAGAAATAATATCTGGTGTATATATAATTAATATACAAAAGAAATAATATCTGGTGTATATATAATTAATATACAAAAGAAATAATATCTGGTGTATATATAATTAATATACAAAAGAAATAATATCTGGTGTATATATAATTAATATACAAAAGAAATAATATCTGGTGTATATATAATTAATATACAAAAGAAATAATATCTGGTGTATATATAATTAATTAACAAAAGAAATAATATCTGGTGTATATTAATTAATATACAAAAGAAATAATATCTGGTGTATATATAATTAATTAACAAAAGAAATAATATCTGGTGTATATATAATTAATATACAAAAGAAATAATATCTGGTGTATATATAATTAATATACAAAAGAAATAATATCTGGTGTATATATAATTAATATACAAAAGAAATAATATCTGGTGTATATATAATTAATATACAAAAGAAATAATATCTGGTGTATATATAATTAATATACAAAAGAAATAATATCTGGCGTATATATAATTAATTAACAAAAGAAATAATATCTGGCGTATATATAATTAATATACAAAAGAAATAATATCTGGTGTATATATAATTAATATACAAAAGAAATAATATCTGGTGTATATATAATTAATATACAAAAGAAATAATATCTGGTGTATATATAATTAATATACAAAAGAAATAATATCTGGTGTATATATAATTAATATACAAAAGAAATAATATCTAGTGTATATATAATTAATTAACAAAAGAAATAATATCTGGTGTATATATAATTAATTAACAAAAGAAATAATATCTGGTGTATATATAATTAATATACAAAAGAAATAATATCTGGTGTATATATAATTAATATACAAAAGAAATAATATCTGGTGTATATATAATTAATATACAAAAGAAATAATATCTGGTGTATATATAATTAATATACAAAAGAAATAATATCTGGTGTATATATAATTAATATACAAAAGAAATAATATCTGGTGTATATATAATTAATATACAAAAGAAATAATATCTGGTGTATATATAATTAATATACAAAAGAAATAATATCTGGTGTATATATAATTAATATACAAAAGAAATAATATCTGGTGTATATATAATTAATATACAAAAGAAATAATATCTGGTGTATATATAATTAATATACAAAAGAAATAATATCTGGTGTATATATAATTAATATACAAAAGAAATAATATCTGGTGTATATATAATTAATATACAAAAGAAATAATATCTGGTGTATATATAATTAATATACAAAAGAAATAATATCTGGTGTATATATAATTAATATACAAAAGAAATAATATCTGGTGTATATATAATTAATATGCAAAAGAAATAATATCTGGTGTATATATAATTAATATACAAAAGAAATAAAATATCTGGTGTATATATAATTAATTAACAAAAGAAATAATATCTGGTGTATATCAATTAATATACAAAAGAAATAATATCTGGTGTATATATAATTAATTAACAAAAGAAATAATATCTGGTGTATATATAATTAATATACAAAAGAAATAATATCTGGTGTATATATAATTAATATACAAAAAATATAATATCTGGTGTATATATAATTAATATACAAAAGAAATAATATCTGGTGTATATATAATTAATATACAAAAGAAATAATATCTGGTGTATATATAATTAATATACAAAAGAAATAATATCTGGTGTATATATAATTAATATACAAAAGAAATAATATCTGGTGTATATATAATTAATATACAAAAGAAATAATATCTGGTGTATATATAATTAATATACAAAAGAAATAATATCTGGTGTATATATAATTAATTAACAAAAGAAATAATATCTGGTGTATATACAATTAATTAACAAAAGAAATAATATCTGGTGTATATATAATTAATATACAAAAGAAATAATATCTGGTGTATATATAATTAATATACAAAAGAAATAATATCTGGTGTATATATAATTAATATACAAAAGAAATAATATCTGGTGTATATATAATTAATATACAAAAGAAATAATATCTGGTGTATATATAATTAATTAACAAAAGAAATAATATCTGGTGTATATATAATTAATATACAAAAGAAATAATATCTGGTGTATATATAATTAATATACAAAAGAAATAATATCTGGTGTATATATAATTAATATACAAAAGAAATAATATCTGGTGTATATATAATTAATTAACAAAAGAAATAATATCTGGTGTATATATAATTAATATACAAAAGAAATAATATCTGGTGTATATATAATTAATATACAAAAGAAATAATATCTGGTGTATATATAATTAATATACAAAAGAAATAATATCTGGTGTATATATAATTAATATACAAAAGAAATAATATCTGGTGTATATATAATTAATATACAAAAGAAATAATATCTGGTGTATATATAATTAATATACAAAAGAAATAATATCTGGTGTATATATAATTAATATACAAAAGAAATAATATCTGGTGTATATATAATTAATTAACAAAAGAAATAATATCTGGTGTATATACAATTAATTAACAAAAGAAATAATATCTGGTGTATATATAATTAATATACAAAAGAAATAATATCTGGTGTATATATAATTAATATACAAAAGAAATAATATCTGGTGTATATATAATTAATATACAAAAGAAATAATATCTGGTGTATATATAATTAATATACAAAAGAAATAATATCTGGTGTATATATAATTAATTAACAAAAGAAATAATATCTGGTGTATATATAATTAATATACAAAAGAAATAATATCTGGTGTATATATAATTAATATACAAAAGAAATAATATCTGGTGTATATATAATTAATATACAAAAGAAATAATATCTGGTGTATATATAATTAATATACAAAAGAAATAATATCTGGTGTATATATAATTAATTAACAAAAGAAATAATATCTGGTGTATATATAATTAATATACAAAAGAAATAATATCTGGTGTATATATAATTAATATACAAAAGAAATAATATCTGGTGTATATATAATTAATATACAAAAGAAATAATATCTGGTGTATATATAATTAATTAACAAAAGAAATAATATCTGGTGTATATATAATTAATATACAAAAGAAATAATATCTGGTGTATATATAATTAATATACAAAAGAAATAATATCTGGTGTATATATAATTAATATACAAAAGAAATAATATCTGGTGTATATATAATTAATATACAAAAGAAATAATATCTGGTGTATATATAATTAATATACAAAAGAAATAATATCTGGTGTATATATAATTAATATACAAAAGAAATAATATCTGGTGTATATATAATTAATATACAAAAGAAATAATATCTGGTGTATATATAATTAATTAACAAAAGAAATAATATCTGGTGTATATACAATTAATTAACAAAAGAAATAATATCTGGTGTATATATAATTAATATACAAAAGAAATAATATCTGGTGTATATATAATTAATATACAAAAGAAATAATATCTGGTGTATATATAATTAATATACAAAAGAAATAATATCTGGTGTATATATAATTAATTAACAAAAGAAATAATATCTGGTGTATATATAATTAATATACAAAAGAAATAATATCTGGTGTATATATAATTAATATACAAAAGAAATAATATCTGGTGTATATATAATTAATATACAAAAGAAATAATATCTGGTGTATATATAATTAATTAACAAAAGAAATAATATCTGGTGTATATATAATTAATATACAAAAGAAATAATATCTGGTGTATATATAATTAATATACAAAAGAAATAATATCTGGTGTATATATAATTAATATACAAAAGAAATAATATCTGGTGTATATATAATTAATATACAAAAGAAATAATATCTGGTGTATATATAATTAATATACAAAAGAAATAATATCTGGTGTATATATAATTAATATACAAAAGAAATAATATCTGGTGTATATATAATTAATATACAAAAGAAATAATATCTGGTGTATATATAATTAATGTACAAAAGAAATAATATCTGGTGTATATATAATTAATCAGAAATAAAACAAAACAGTGGTGCATGACAGTACTATGTATTACGTCTAAATATTTTTTGGCCGACAAATTAAATCATCGTAAGGATCTTAGGCTAATAAATATTGCAGATAAAGTCAAGAATTGATTGTAAAATAAATATGAATATCTAACAACTAAAAACACGATCCTAAAACTACTACTCTAATGTCAGCAGAATACCAATGTACGAACAAAACATAATCATGTAGATAAAAACGGTGGGGCCTGGATATTCAAATGGGAACATTTTGTTTTTATAGTTTTTGATGAATTCGGTTCCTACAATGCGTGATCAACGAATATACCAAATTTGACGCTGGGCATTAAACAAATGTTGCCGGGATTCTGTCACGCTCAACATATTTAAGATGCACCTGTGTAGATTCATTCTTTGAAACCAGTAGTGTATATTCCGAACAACCCGTAAATGACCATGTAGAAGTCCTTTACCTATACAGTCAGTTGATGTTTATGACTACAAATTCCATCCGGGTTAGTATTTGTCGAATATTTCTACTTCTTAGAATTAAAAACAATTGTATGAGTGACCTCAGGTGCTCTACACGGGTAGGCAGTTTCAGATTCACCAGTGGCCTACTATTAAGGTTCTAGACATCAGACATCAATCAAAATAACGTGTTACTTTGTACTGGTATTGTACGTGAGGTCCTCTATAATGATTTTTTGCTCTGTTTAAATTTTGCAAATCACATGCCTGTCTTGTTTTTGAATGACTATTTATATTGTTTAATTTTCAACTCTGAAACTACAAATGCAAATGTTTTGTAACTTGGTTATTAACGTTATTTGTGTTTGTTTGCCTATAGTGGTGATTAACACATATTGTGTTGTTGTTTTATTGTTTTGTTTTTCTTCGTCTTGTGTACCCTGTTACCAGGTTCTCTGGATTGTTTTTGTTTCCTTTGTCTTCGTCTTGTGTACCCTATGTTACCAGGTTCTCTGGATTGTTCTTTTTTGATTGTCCCTTCGGTATTCTCTAACATTTATTTGGTAGGATTAATTTTTCTTGCAATTATTTAATTAGCAGCCGAAGTAAAAATGTGATTTGACCACCATTCTAAACCAGATATATGTAGCTTCATTTGAATAGAATTTTCCACACTAATTAAGAATGATTCCTTCTATTGGCTATATGTATATGTATGCTAATCTCTTTGTAACAATTTCTTAAATGTAATTTGAGAATAATAAAGTTCTTACTTTATTCTTTGGATTAACGTTTGAAGAGAGTGGTGTTAAAAACCATGCGTTCACACAACATTTTAATAAGTCATTTCACTATTAAAAAATATATTGCAATAATCGGATTTGTTGCCAAAACATTGTGTTTTTATGATTTATGTATATGTGATATATATATATATATATATATATATATATATATGCTGACAATAAAAAATCTACAAGATATACGTAGTGTTCATGTATTATTTTACTTCATGTGATAAGAAATGGGCAATGAGAAGCCGCAAATCGAAGAACAGACAATACAGTGGCCAAAAGAATTCTCTATAAAAGATTACACAGAAAGCAAAAGATTGAGCAATACGAATCCAACTAAAAACCGGGGGTGATCTCAGGTTTTCGGAAAGGTTACCAATTCATATGTCATATCTTATGTCTGATATGTGATTAGATGAAGAACCCGTTCATCTATGTTTTATAAATTCATAGATAAACAAATTAATATAGAAACCAGTTATAATTCTTTTTATATATAAAATGCTTACAAAAAGGCACCACGATTCAACATCTGAGTTTAAAAAACGATCTACTTTCTAGAGTAACACGACCGTTGCCACTAGTGAAGCAAAAACTGTTTGCTCTTCCGGAGCCCCCGAGTCGACTCCCGGTTTTAGTGGTGTTCGTGTTACTCGATCTTTATTTTTCTGTGTGGTTTTTTTGTAGATCGTTTTTTGTTCCTTTGTCCTTTTTCTTTTGGCCATCAGTTTGTTGTCTGTCCTTCGAGTTATGGATTCTGATTACCCCTTTGGTATCTTCAAACTCTCTCTTTCTCCACTACGGAGTAAAACCAATTGAAGGGGATGTCGGTTTGTTGTATGGGATGGATCACATACACGACGGGATTCAAGATAATCATTACCGACCCTATACGTTGTATATTATTTGCTTAGACAATCAAAACGTCCTTCATAGGGGCATCCCTGTGTCACCTGTGTACTAGATTTATAGCTTAAACTAGCTCTCGTATTAATATTGCTGTACTGCCGCTCACTTTAGGTTAATACTCCGATAATTAATGTTACCAAGTGTTATGTCTTATAGGATTGGAATAATAAAAATGGTTAGATCTGTTAGTAGTATTCGAGTCTCAAGTGCTATCAACTTTAAGTATGTTTTACGGTCATGTATTTGGGTATTAGAGGTATCGATTTTATTTCTTTATACGATTTCTTTATTGGATTTTGAACTGTTCCGACATTGTGGTATTTTTTGGTATTCATTTTATTTTTTTTCCTAAAAAATTAATTTGAATGTATTTGTTGTGTCAGAATTTATTTTAAAAGGAGATCATTGTGATACGTATTTGGATGATCATTGATATTTGATTTAGCATAATGAATATAAGAAGGTTTTGTTGTGTCCATACTGCATTAATTTTTTTTGTCAAAAAGAAAATACAGTCAAACCAGTGTAGCGGTTAATACTCCCTACCAATGAAGGTATAAATAACTCAGCTTATAATACTCAGTTTGGATGTCAGCCGTGTTTTTAGTTGAATCACATTGGAAGCTTAACATTTTGTGATATACAATCACACTCTACTGTTCCACTATGTCTTATCTGTCAATAAAGGGGCACTCATGTGAGCAAGAGAAATCGACTTCTACAAAAGAAAAGATTGCCGTATAGCTGTGTTCTGACAGAAAACTGCTGTCATAAATGTTACATGTGCTTTGTTGTGTTGTCCTAAATGCTACACGTGCTTTGTTGTGTTGTTCTAAATGTAACATGTGCTTTATTCTGTTGTCCTAAATGTTACATGTGCTTTGTTGTGTTGTCCTTAATTTTACATGTGTTTTGTTGTGTTGTCCTAAATGTTACATGTGTTTGACTGTGTTGTCCTAAATGTAACATGTGCATTGTTGTGTTGTCCTAAATGTAACATGTGCTTTGTTGTGTTGTTCTAAATGTAACATGTGCTTTGTTGTGTTTTCCTAAATGTTACATGTGCTTTGTTGTGTTGTCCTAAATGTTACATGTGCTTTGTTGTGTTGTCCTAAATGTTGCATGTGTTTGACTGTGTTGTCCTAAATGTAACATGTGCATTGTTATGTTGTCCTAAATGTAACATGTGCTTTGTTGTATTGTTCTAAATGTAGCATGTGCTTTGTTGTGTTTTCCTAAATGTAACATGTGCTTTGTTGTGTTGTCCTAAATGTTACATGTGCTTTGTTGTGTTGTTCTAAATGTAACATGTGCTTTATTCTGTTGTCCTAAATGTTACATGTGCTTTTTTGTGTTGTCCTTAATGTTACATGTGCTTTGTTGTGTTGTCCTAAATGTTACATGTGTTTGACTGTGTTGTCCTAAATGTAACATGTGCATTGTTGTGTTGTCCTAAATGTAACATGTGCTTTGTTGTGTTGTTCTAAATGTAACATGTGCTTTGTTGTGTTTTCCTAAATGTAACATGTGCTTTGTTGTGTTGTCCTAAATGTTACATGTGCTTTGTTGTGTTGTCCTAAATGTTGCATGTGTTTGACTGTGTTGTCCTAAATGTTACATGTGCATTGTTATGTTGTCCTAAATGTTACATGTTCTTTGTTGTGTTGTTCTAAATGTAACATGTGCTTTGTTGTGTTTTCCTAAATGTAACATGTGCTTTGTTGTGTTGTCCTAAATGTTACATGTGCTTTGTTGTGTTGTCCTAAATGTTGCATGTGTTTGACTGTGTTGTCCTAAATGTTACATGTGCATTGTTATGTTGTCCTAAATGCTACATGTGCTTTGTTGTGTTGTTCTAAATGTAACATGTGCTTTGTTGTGTTTTCCTAAATGTAACATGTGCTTTGTTGTGTTGTCCTAAATGTTACATGTGCTTTGTTGTGTTGTCCTAAATGTTGCATGTGTTTGACTGTGTTGTCCTAAATGTTACATGTGCATTGTTATGTTGTCCTAAATGTTACATGTGCTTTGTTGTGTTGTTCTAAATGTAACATGTGCTTTGTTGTGTTTTCCTAAATGTAACATGTGCTTTGTTGTGTTGTCCTTAATGTTACATGTGCTTTGTTGTGTTGTCCTAAATGTTGCATGTGTTTGACTGTGTTGTCCTAAATGTTACATGTGCATTGTTATGTTGTCCTAAATGTTACATGTGCTTTGTTGTGTTGTTCTAAATGTAACATGTGCTTTGTTGTGTTTTCCTAAATGTAACATGTGCTTTGTTGTGTTGTCCTAAATGTTACATGTGCTTTGTTGTGTTGCCCTAAATGTTACATGTGCTTTGTTGTGTTGTCCTCAATGTTGCATGTGTTTGGCTGTGTTGTCCTAAATGTTACATGTGCTTTGTTGTGTTGTCCTAAATGTAACATGTGCTTTGTTGTGTTGTCCTAAATGTAACATGTGCTTTGTTGTGTTGTTCTAAATGTTACATGTGCTTTGTTGTGTTGTCCTAAATGTTACATGTGCTTTGTTGTGTTGTCCTAAATGTTGCATGTGTTTGGCTGTGTTGTCCTAAATGTAACATGTGCTTTGTTGTGTTGTCCTAAATGTAACATATGCTTTGTTATGTTGTCCTAAATGTAACATGTGCTTTAATGTGTTGTCCTAAATGTAACATGTGCTTTGTTATGTTGTCCTAAATGTAACATGTGCTTTGTCGTGTTGTCCTAAATGTAACATGTGCTTTGTTGTGTTGTCCTAAATGTAACATGTGCTTTGTTGTGTTGTCCTAAATGTAACATGTGCTTTCTTGCGTTGTCCTAAATGTAACATGTGCTTTGTTGTGTTGTCCTAATTGTAACATGTGCTTTGTTGTGTTGTCCTAAGTGTAACATGTGCTTTGTTGTGTTGTCCTAATTGTAACATGTGCTTTGTTGTGTTGTCCTAATTGTAACATGTGCTTTGTTGTGTTGTCCTAAGTGTAACATGTGCTTTGTTGTGTTGTCCTAAGTGTAACATGTGCTTTGTTGTGTTGTCCTAAGTGTAACATGTGCTTTGTTGTGTTGTCCTAATTGTAACATGTGCTTTGTTGTGTTGTCCTAAGTGTAACATGTGCTTTGTTGTGTTGTCCTAATTGTAACATGTGCTTTGTTGTGTTGTCCTAAATGTAACATGTGCTTTATTGTGTTGTCCTAAATGTTACGTGTGCTTTGTTGTGTATTCTAATGTTAATAATATTTAGAAATCTGGTTATTTGGATTGTTGATTGTTGTTAATAAACACGTAGATACATAATTTAGTGCACACGATACGTTTCTGTAATAAACTTCATCAAGTGCTCATAATTAAAAGATTGGAAAGCCAAATAATTTTAAAATCTTTGGGAGCAAGTAAACCAAAGGATCCCAAACAGGATAACAAAATCATAATGTGAGTAGTATTTTAAATACAATGTCACAACAATGAATTATGTGTAATATGTGTGTTGTTAACCGGATAAAACGTCAATTACAAGGAGAGATTATGGATACAGTCGGACAACGACCACATCTAGCTACGTACAAATAATGTGACTTTATCTAAGCACGAGGCACAAGTTATTTTCCATCTCAAGGTATTTACCTCACAGCGGAGAAACTTGCCACTTTTTCTTTACTCGGGTTTCCAGATGACATTTAGAAGGTAAGCAACACAACATAAGCGATTCCCTTATCCTTTATTAACTGCTAATTACTAAATTTAAATGAAACATTTTATTGCCATAAATCCAACAAAATTGTGACAAAAATATAAACAAAAATAGATCAGTTGCTGCACATATGTTGTCTTACTAGCTTAATTATATCTAAAATGTAATTATGATGTAAATAGATAAGGGTTATAAATCTAACTATGTTTACACGAGTGCTGCTGTGTCCATTTTTTTCTTCAAATAATCTAGGCTGTAAGCATTTTAAGAAAATAACAGATTTATGAGCGATATTTTTAGGTAAAGGGAAAAACGAACACTACAATTTAATGACACACTCAAAGGGAAAAGATATCCTAAAAACTCAAAGTGAGATCAACTGCTCGAGAAGGCCTCCCGCCCCATATGTGACACCCGTCTTAAGTCCAGTTATGAATCAATCACTTTAAATACGTCTGTTCCGTATCGTTCCGTCAAATGATAATGATACCCTTCAACTTTCGAAACGAACCACGAAGGAACACTGTCTGGGGTATATATTTAGGAGGTGATATCTCCACAACTGGTACAACCGTTCAGATGGCTCTATGTTAAGAATTTAATACACATTCGCCTTTAGGATGGGATACTATTGGGTGCCCCGTGCTGTATAATGCAAAGCTCCGTGCATGTTAAAGACATCTTCAATGAACTCCTAGAACTCCTAAAGAGCAGATAGGTAGGAGCGATCGTTGGTAGTCCTTTGTAATGGAAACATTTCAATGGCCCACCCGTTATATACCCTTTTACTTTAGGAAATCAAAACATCTTTCTACAGACACACCCCTGAACAAAATATAAATGAGTAGACCTATGCCAGAGCAACTGCTATCTGATCTTCTGTGTTTGTCAACGTAATCGCGTCATAAATATATTACGTGATGTTTAAGCAAAATTCCTGACAATGGACTATCATTACTATCATTCAAGTAGATTATGTAAACTGGAAACAAAAAAGTATATTTACATTTTGTAGATATTGTAGTCATGTGTGGTTGTCTTAAACATATACTTAGCATACTATATATGTACACAAGTATTGACCTTGTCCAATGTGTAGTTATCTTTTTTCACAGTGTTCATCGGCGTGACGTCCGAAAACAGTTGACTCGATAAAACAGAAAAATAGAGCTGGAATTAAGTTGGGTAAACACGTGTATGACATTTACGCTTCTGGCTATAGGTTCTAAAATATTATTTTTCATGTTCATATTTTTTTTTATTCTAGGTGTGTAATGACTCAAAATGTTTATAATTTTTACTCAAATGTTTATGCCACTGCCGACCAGTGCATACTTAATATGCCATATTATGGTAATACTTTTCAAAAAGTGTTATGTGTTAAACCACAGGTGAAAATTCATTATAATCTTCACACTAATCACACGTGTAAATGTAGAATAACGATTGACATTGATATTTGATAATGTATGAGATTTAAGTTACACATCTATTGATATTTATAATAAACACATGTGGTATCAATTTAGAAAGTTGACAAGTACACATCTAAAATGTGATTAATAATGTTGTCTGTCGTTATCTCTCCACTGCATACATCTATTTCTGTTTAGTTCATCAATCACTGAATTGTAGCAGTTAACAGTAGTCATCATGGAGGGTAGCAATGAGGTGTTTGATGTCATCGTTGTTGGTGCCGGCATAGTAGGTTCTGCTACAGCATACAATTTGGTCAAAAATGGGAAATCAACATTGCTTCTTGAACAGGTAATTAATTTAATCAGGTTTTTGTACATGCATAATACTAAAAATAAACTGTGAATAATCAAATAGTGTACATGTATAATAATTTTTATGCTGCATTCTTCTTCTTTTGGTATACAATACTCCTTCAAGACGTTGAAGATTACGTACTGTTGCATGCGTGGGTATTTACAAAAATATTTACATAAATTTCATAAAGTGAAATAAAGTGAAATCAAAAGTGTGAATAAAACAAAAAAAAAAAAAATTAAAACTATGTACAATTGTATTTGAAATTTAAATGTTTAAGAGAACAGCGGGTGTTAGCTGTTCTCTGAAAGAGTCTATAGATGGACTTGAGATAATTGTCTGTGGTAAGATGTTCCATTGTACTATAGTGTGTGGAAAAAATGACCATTTTTATGTATCTTTTTGTGTTGTTGTATGCCTAAATGTCTGATTGTGTGATTTTCTAGTTCCGCTGTCAGTTGGGATCAGTATGATGTTTGGGATAGCAATTAAAGCGTGTGTTATTTTAAACAACATGATCAATCTGGTTTTAAGACGGCGCTCAGCTAAAGTTGGCCAACCTAGAGTGTCAATCATTGAAGTGACACTGCTAGTATTATGGTAATTGTTTTGAACATAGCGAGCTGCTCGTCTTTGAACCATTTCTAGTTTGTTTATGTTGTCATGTGTATAAGAGTCCCAGATACTACAGCTGTATTCAAGTTTTGGCCTCACTCGTGCTTGATATGCCCGAGATTTTACTTCAGGGTTTGATATCTGTAAATTTCTTTTTAAGTATCCGAGAGATTTATTTCCATTTGAAGTGATATTGTCGATGTGGGTGTTCCATTTAAGGTTAGATTGTAGTGTAACTCCAAGGTATTTTGCTGAAGTTACTGGTTCGAGAATGTGATTGTGAAGTATATAGTCATGTTTGAAGGGTGTTTTCTTTTGAGTGATGGCGAGTACTGTACATTTATCTGGGTGGAAAGCCATAAGCCAATCGGCTTCCCACCTTGCAGCTGCATCAAGGTCAGATTGTAGTTTCTTGCAGTCGTCCTGACATGTTATTTCTTTATAAATGATACTGTCATCTGCAAAGAGTCTTAGTTTGCTGTGTGTAAGATATTCCGGAAAGTCATTGATATAAATTAGAAAAAGAATTGGACCGAGTACTGTACCCTGTGGAACGCCTGATGTTACTGGCACTGTGTTAGATGTTACTCCATCGATTACTACTGCTTGTGTTCTATCTGATAAAAATGCCTGAATCCAGTTTAGAGTATGGGTTTGTATTCCGTAATATTCCAGTTTGTATAATAATCTACGGTGGGAAACTTTATCGAAGGCTTTGGCAAAATCCATAATAATCAAGTCTGTTTGTATGTTTTTGTTATTGCTGGCATTTAATTCTTGTATGAAAGGAAGGAGTTGCGACTCACATGATCTTGCTTTTCTGAAACCATGTTGTAAATCATATAAAATATTGTTTGAGTCGAGGTGTTTCATAATGTTGCTGGTTATTATATGTTCCATCAGTTTACAGCAGATGCATGTTAGTGATATTGGTCTGTAATTTTCTGCTTTGTATCTTTCGCCCTTTTTGAATGCTGGTGCAACATTTGCGTGTTTCCAGTCTTTGGGTATGGTGCCAGTTTCTATTGATTTTGTATATATTTTGGTCAAGATTGGAGCAACTTGATCTTTTAGGTCTTTCATCACTCTACTGTTTATGTTGTCTGGACCGCATGCTTTGTGAGGGTTAAGGTTGTTTAAGAGGTTCAGTACACCTTTATCGTTTATGTGGATTTGTTCCATTATAGGATGAGGACTAGGTCCTTTGTCAGGTATGTCATGTGGTGGATCGTGTGTAAATACTGATTGGAACTGTTGGTTAAGAATGTTCGTTTTTTCTACTGTATCAGTATAGAGTATACCATCTTTTTTCAGTGGGCTTATGCCCGAGTTGTCCTTTCTAATGCTTTTGAAGTAGCTAAAAAGCTTATTTGGTTTAAAATCCGAGTACTGATGTTGATCGGAGTCTTTAATGGGTAGGTCAAATATGATGTTCTCAATATATTTCCAGTAAGCTTTGCGTTGTTCTTTTTGTACTGTATGTTTCAGTTTTTTATACATTGAAGGATTTTGGTTTTTCTTCCTGTGGTATTTGTTCTTTTTATTTATAAGTTTGCGTAAATTGTTGTTTATCCAGGGAAGTCTTTGTTTGTAAGTAAATAGTTTATGTGGGATGTTTGATTCTATTGAATTAATTATGTCATTTTTGAATGTGTTCCAGAGTATGTTTGTATCACTCTTTTCATATATGTTATTAATGGTTGTTAAAGTATTTTCCAGATCTTTTTTAATTTGATCCCAATTTGCTTCCTTGTATTTCATTACTTTTCTTGGTGTTTCTCTGACTCTTTTTAACCATGTGTCAATTTCAGCATAGACGATGTCATGGTCTGCTAGCCCAATTGGAGGGAGAGTGCATAATTTATTAAGGTTTGATGGATTGTTCATAAGTAGAAGATCTAATGTTCTCTCATTTCGTGTTGGTTTGTCAGTTACTTGATGTAAGTTATGGTCTGCAATTATATCAAGTAGTTGGTGGTGTTGTTTTGCATCTGGTTTTCCAGTTATGAATGAAGGAATTGACCAGTCTATGTTACCTAGATTAAAGTCTCCTCCAACCCATATGTTTGAAGAATTTGCTTTGTCTAATCTACTTAATGAAATATTGAGCTGATCAAGTGCTGTGCCATCATCTGATGGTGGGCGGTAATAACTGGCTACACAGATCTTTTTTGTACCAGTGATGTTGATTTCAGCCCATACTATTTCACAGTTTGTTTTTAGCTCCGTTATTTCGGAGCTAATGAAATCTTTTGTGATGGCTAATATTACGCCACCATGGCTTTTATCTTTTGTGTTTGGTGCTCTGTCATTTCTATAGATGTTGTACATGTTATTTGGAAAGTAGTCAGAAGATGGTATCGACTTATCTAACCAAGTCTCAGTCCCTATGATAATATCTGGTTTAACTGAGTTAATAATTTCTAGGAGGTCTGGTTTTTTATTACAGATGGATTGAAAATTTATATTTATAATTTTGATAGGTTTACGTACTTGATTTCCAATTTTTTTTCTTATGTTCATTTTTATCTGGTTTCAATTCGTTTCTTTATTTGGAGATGATGTTGCTTTTGGCAAACCGGGGCTGCTCAATTCAGAGCAGTTGCTAAGGTTTGAGTACTGATTTTCTAGTTCAATTGAATATGTCGAGTTAAATAGCGACGTTGAAAAATTTGGCATTCCGCACTGTATACATTCCCATGATATATTACTTGCATCCAAGAATCTGTAAGCATTTGAATGGATACCTTGGCAGTTAATATGGAACCAAACATCACAACTATCACAACAAATGGCTTTATGTTTCCATGTGACCGCTTTTGTACAGGCACCACAAGGAAATCTTGGTCCAGGATTTGTTTCTACATCAAATGCATTTGCTAGCAGAAGTATGAATAAGTACTTTTGAACAGGTCTACTTTTGTTCACTTTCAGTGCTAAACCAACAACACTTGTGAAATGGCTTTGGAATTTACATGTTGGTGCAGTTACATTCTTATTGGTGTTTAATTTGAGTTTTGCATGTTGGCAAACAAGTAAGATACATGAAATGATAAAGATAGTACAGTTTAGTTTCATATTGAATAAATATT
Organism: Bathymodiolus septemdierum; assembly: GCA_963383655.1. Taxonomy (NCBI): domain Eukaryota; kingdom Metazoa; phylum Mollusca; class Bivalvia; order Mytilida; family Modiolidae; genus Bathymodiolus; species Bathymodiolus septemdierum. The sequence goes on from OY726518.1 coordinate 129,867,879, forward strand.
AATAATGTATTAATGAGATAAATACTATATATATATATATATACCTGAATTCTGGTGTGCTCGAGTCAAGAGTGTGATTGAGGTGTTAAATCTTCGTCCCCTCGGCTACCAAAGGGCACAGGTAATCAGAAATAGCCTTGTTAGTTAACAGGTGGGTATAAAGTAAGGTAAAGATGATAGTACCTCTATTTACTAAGCTTGACCGGATGTTCACATTTTTTTTTTCAAGTCATGTGTCGATGTACGTGTGGTCATGTGACTTTTTCTGGCGGCATTAGAAACCTGATTGTTTTTGGTGATATTTCCTTTAAAATACAATGTACACGTTTGGTTTTGATAGGATACAAAAATGTGACTGGAGATATTCAAAAATATGTAAAAATTATCATGAAAAATGGATTTTGTAATGTGAAATTTTGCTTTGGAATCGCTCTGTCAAAAACAGGACGCCCTTCCTCCACGCATGCGTTCTTCCCCATTCAGATCTACAAATTAGCTTGATTTCTTTGTATACCATATCGTTAAAGACTTAATTGTTACACTTATCACTATGAACTTAACAATCATAAATACAGTTGGCCCCTATAACCGCAATGATTTGTTACTTTTTATGAATCCTTTTTTACATGCAGATTTGTGCCTTGTACGACAACATCAAACACAATGCAAAAACCGATGTGTACCTATAAAGCAAACCTAAAAAGGACGCCGTAAATTGTGCATTTATTAACTCTTGCACCTTTCGTCAAAATTAATCGCATTGTACACGATAGACGATGCTAGGTATCTTTTATTCTATGACGTCCTTCAAACGCTTTGAGTCCAAACCCGCGGTAAAAATAATATTTATCTATGACCGATATATCTAGTCTGTGAAGCAGTCTATCAAGATATCTTAATGAAGTGTTACATAGGATAAAATCATAAATGAATAACATTATTTAATAACAAACATCTTAGTGGTTCTATATAATTTTGTTTTTATTGAAAAATACAGCATAGAAAAAGCGCACGTGGCGTTTCCCGGTTTAATGGTGAGCAATGTTCGAGTGTAAGGATTTTGTAAGGACGCATCTCTAGCCAATCACAATCAGAGAAATTTACTTCACATGGTATGCTAATGTATACATACATTAGCCCAGGTGGAAAAATATAAACCCCTGTTAACATCTTCAGCTAACAACTAAATGTCTCTCTCTTACAGTTTCCTATTCCTCATAACAGAGGAAGTTCTCAAGGTCAGACGAGAATCACAAGAAAAGCATACGGAGTTTTCAAGCATTATGCAGTGATGATGGAAGAAGCTTTCAAGTTATGGAGTCAACTTGAAAAGGAGAATAATACAAGGCTCTACCAGTAAGGTGAAAAGTACAATGATTTCTCTATATTATATATTGTGTGAATCAGGAGCAAGAATGTTAATTGTTACTCAAGTGAAATACTAGTATGGAGTACTTAATTATTGTTTGTTCATGACCCTATTTTTACAAATGGTAGAAGACACTAGTTTGCTTGCTATATATATATAATCAGATATTAAGGAAATCAGTAATTAGTCAAAATCATAGTTTAGTAAATTCAATGAAAGACGCACATTTGTAGCAAAGCCGCATGTTAATCTCCAAAAATATTCATTTTTGCTAGGGGTGTTATTTTCGTAAATTTTATCTCATCACATTATTAATTATTGGAATGTTAATATGATAAACCAAGTTCATTTTTATTTCGGACACGACAGTCCGAATGTCGGATAATTTGTGCCTTACTTATTCATGCAAAGTACAATGCCAATAACAGATAGTTTTCCCATATTCTCGTCAAAACTTTAACGTTGTAACATCTTATGAATTTGTGAACTATGGAGTTATCTTCTGATTTTTCACAAAGTTCTAATATCTACAAATTATGAGAAAATTGTACTCAAGTGCCCGTTCTTTCTATTGCTCTTGCTAGACCGAGTTTCATAGAAAAAGTATAACCATGTATCAATTTAGAATTACACCGGGAATGTGGGAAAGGTCTATATAGCTTCACATGGTCGTAAGACTTAAGTTTGAAGGAGTAAACCATAGTTTAAAGTGTATTACTGTATCCTCTCGTGTTGTCATTGTCAAAGTAGCTAAATATTGGAAGTTAATAGAGCGATGTACATTCAAGTCTTCACAAATCATAAATTGAAAATATATGGCATAATTTAATATAAAGTAACACGGCTAAGGAAATATCATAGCAGTGTTTAGTTACTTAACAGCAAAAGTCACAATAAATCCGCACAATAGTGGGGGATCGTCTTATTAATCATGTATTTAGAATGTAAACCATACAGCTAGATATTTATCTTTTGCTAAATGAAAAAGCAAATACCACATTGTTGCAACAGTTCCACAATCTAATACAATAATCATAAAAACAGAGGCAGAATTGATACCCCTAAAACACAGATACATGATCGCTCACTTTACTGGCCTAATAAAGGCACTTCAATAAAAAATGGCGGTGTTAAACTAGTTTTATGGGCTCATACCTCCCCTCGTGGTGAAATGTTGCGGTCAGGCTAGTGTTTTCAATGTCAACCGTCACATATAACAGGGCGAACGTTATTATAAAGAACGCTATAATCTTGAACATTATGCATAATATATTTAATCTTCGTGACGCAGAATTTGTCATATGTATTATATTACTTTATTTAAGAACTGTAACAATATTCAACGTTGAACCTTAACGATAATGTCGTGTCACATGTAAACAAAACGATAATGTCGTGTCACATGTAAACAAAACGATAATGTCGTGTCACATGTAAACAAAACGATAATGTCGTGTCACATGTAAACAAAACGATAATGTCGTGTCACATGTAAACAAAACGATAATGTCGTGTCACATGTAAACAAAATGATAATGTCGCGTCACATGTAAACAAAACGATAATGTCGTGTCACATGTAAACAAAACGATAATGTCGTGTCACATGTAAACAAAACGATAATGTCGTGTCACATGTAAACAAAACGATAATGTCGTGTCACATGTAAACAAATCTCCTGTATATATGTTATTTACTTTAAGTGAGACGGGAATGCTATGTAAATCTCCTGTATATATGTTATTTACTTTAAGTGAGACAGGAATGCTATGTACTGGTCCACCAGATAACACATTTCTCAAAGGAACCATAGAATTTTCCAAGACAAATGGAATACCAGTAGATATCATGGAGAAGAAAGATATTGAAACAAAATATCCAAAGATGACATTTCCAGAAGATTATATGTTTGTCTTAGATCAGTGTGCTGGTATACTGTTAGCTGACAAGGCTCTTTATGCTTTTCAAGTAATTTTATCTATTAAGATTAAATTTCATTAGTTCAGTTCAATTAGACAAAAAACATCAACACAATAACAACAATAAAAACAAAACAACAATAAAAGCAAAACAACAAAAATAATTGTAAAAATTGTTATTTCGATTAAGAAATGAAATGATAGTAAGTAGTGTTAAGTCTTGTTAAAACAAAATCGTGTTATTTGTATTCAGGAAATTATGTAATAAATAGATAAGCAAGAGGAGTTTGAAGATAACAAAGGGGGGGGGGGGAGATCAGAATCCGTAAATCGAAGAACAGACAACACAACGGTCAACAGAAAAAGAACAAAAGGACAAACAAAGATCTACGAAACACTACTCGTATTATATTCACGAATGCAGTGCAAGGTGGTAATTCAAAACAAAGAACAGACGAAATATAATGTTAAGGAATAAATATGACCATTATAACAAAATAAATATCATTATACTTGTTTTCACTATAGCTATAGTTCCTGTGTGGGTCAGAATTCCCTAATGGACTGTCTTCATTTATATATGTTTAGAATCAATATAAACGGCATGGTGGAGTGCTGAAAGACGGAGAGGCATTACTCAGCATCTCTCCTGGATCTGTTATTTCAATTAAAACTACAAAAGGTTTCCATAGATGTAAGAGCCTTATACTGACCGTAGGACCATGGGCTAAACATTTGCTACCAACCATAGGAATGAATATTCCCCTAAAGGTAGACACACATTAGTTTTATGTAAAATAAGACATGCAGCTTAGTCAGTGTAGAACAATATGAAAAATATCAATTAAGGGGAACGGTGCAAAATTCTTCATATATACAATCTGAATAGAGAAAACAAATAAAAATGGTAGAAAAAAAACAAGTACTCCCTAAAATTCCCGATAATTGAGATTTTGTATTGAGAATTTTTATAAAGATTGATAAAAATACCGGTAGTATGATTATTTTCATATTCTTCTATAAACGCGTATTCATATCTGTTCAACCGCATCGGTGGCGTAATGGTTAGCGTGCTCGCCTCGAGTGCGGTAGATCGTTGCTTCTAGAACCCGGTCGGGTCAAACCAAAGACTTTACATTAGTATTTGCAGTTTCTCCGCTAAGCACGCAGAATTAAGGAGAAAAAGCAAAAACTGGTTGGCTCGAAATCAGAATAATGTGTCCGAGTGGAGCAACATGTTTACCCGCGGACTGTTGTTTTAGTGAGCTAGCACTATAAAAATCAAATTCAGCGTATTGGTCTAGTACAAAGCGGACTTCATCATCATCTCATTGAAAATTAACTTGTTCTCACCATGATATAGCTGAAAATTGTTGAAACAACAATCACTCACTCACTCACTCATATCTGTTAACTTTGTCAACACTTCTCCCATTTACAATCTTCTTCAATATTCAGTAGAATACGTTACTATTAGGTGACTATATTGTTAATATTTTTGGCATTCTCATTTCAGCCCATAAGAATAAGTGTATGTTACTGGAAAGAAAAAAATCCAGGAGAATATGACCTAGGCAAATTTCCCACATTTTACCAAAACGAGGCTATAGAAGGAAAGTTCAGTGTATATGGCCTGCCAAGTATGGAATACCCAGGTTATGTTAAGGTAATCTATTTATCTGTCTATTTATCACAATTCGTCACAATTCAAGGCATATTTTCAGGTATTTACCATAATTATTTATGCTAACACAAAGACCGAGTTACAAAAATAGATATATAGATTGCTTTGTCGATTGCTATTTAACATTAAGTGAGCAATATTGTAACTAAATTCAAAACGAGAAGTTTTCACAAAACATGTAAGTGAAAATGTGGGCATGTGAGTGGAAGCTTAGTTTACAAGAAAAAAAAGGATAAAATGAATAAGGTCGGATATTTTGCCTAACAAATGGTCACCAACGATTACTCCTAATTAGATAATTCCTGAAGTTTCTATGTACGTGCAAAGAGCGTAGAATTCTCCATGTTCGTTTGCGTCCCACCTTACCAAGTTCTAATTCTATACCCAGGGACGCATTCGTAATTTACCATTTGACAGAACTTTTATCAATAGTATTCCAATTGAAATAAGAAAATAAACAAAAGGACCATTGTTTACATTTAGAATCGGACATGCATCCGACGAAAATTGGAGAATTACAAAAATAAAGAATTAGATCACCCACAAGATCATCATAATAATCCATTAAGTAAAGACAAAAGTTATAAAAAAAAAAAATAACAGATTTAGATTTACACGCTGCTGATGTAAGTATATATATATATATATATATATATGATAACAGTGCAATATTGTGTTGTATTAAGATGTGCTTACATTGGGGTCCTGAGATAAATCCTGACAACAGGGATGATGTGGATGAAGAATGGGTTCAAACCAGGATACGACAGTATGTAGCGGAACATTTCCCCAGTCTGCACCCAGAACCAAGTATAGTGGAACCATGCATATATACGGTATGTGACATAATAAATATTTTATCGTCTCCAGAATGGTCAGTCGAAAGTTTTCTTTACACACCTTCCAGTAACAGTTCCTCCTATAGACAGAATGGCCGAATATTTCATTTACACCCCTTCCAATAGTCATTCTTCATATCAAATGGTTAATCGAATGTTTCCTCTTTCAGTAGTTGTTCTTCGTATAGAATTCAAACCTTGACATACACCTCAAAATTAAGAACGAAACGTTAGGACAAAAGAGATTATTTCAATTTTCCCATTGTGAACTTTACATTTATTACGTAGGGATATTCCAGCAGCACCTACATATGGAGTATATATCTCTAAGTTGATTCGATATTTTGTATTTTATATGCATACCTTTAAATTTAACAAATTCCAACATTTTCATGCCGTTCGGAACATTTACGGAAAGTCTCTTTCTGTATCGGATGTTGTTTTTGTATGACAGAATATAAGTTGTTATAGGATGAACATATTTATTTTACCGATCCGTTCAATGAAAATATAACATTTTGTTTAATAAACCATAAGCATAACCATTTCAAGTTATCGTTTATATATTTTGTTTGTTTTCAACAATGCTGCTTGTCGAATAGATATTGGTACACTCATGCCCAGTTGTATAGACATTGCCGCAACAATGCCAATGCTGTGGTAAACGTTATTGTATCAACATGTCTAGTTGTTGTATAGACATTGCCACAACAATGCCAATGCTGTGGTAAACGTTATTGTATCCAACATGTCCAGTTGTTGTATAGACATTGCCACAACAATGCCAATGCTGTGGTAAACGTTATTGTATCAACATGTCTAGTTGTTGTATAGACATTGCCACAACAATGCCAATGCTGTGGTAAACGTTATTGTATCCAACATGTCTAGTTGTTGTATAGACATTGCCACAACAATGCCAATGCTGTGGTAAACGTTATTGTATCCAACATGTCCAGTTGTTGTATAGACATTGCCACAACAATGCCAATGCTGTGGTAAACGTTATTGTATCCAACATGTCCAGTTGTTGTATAGACATTGCCACAACAATGCCAATGCTGTGGTAAACGTTATTGTATCCAACATGTCTAGTTGTTGTATAGACATTGCCACAACAATGCCAATGCTGTGGTAAACGTTATTGTATCAACATGTCCAGTTGTTGTATAGACATTGCCACAACAATGCCAATGCTGTGGTAAACGTTATTGTATCAACATGTCTAGTTGTTGTATAGACATTGCCACAACAATGCCAATGCTGTGGTAAACGTTATTGTATCAACATGTCCAGTTGTTGTATAGACATTGCCACAACAATGCCAATGCTGTGGTAAACGTTATTGTATCCAACATGTCCAGTTGTTGTATAGACATTGCCACAACAATGCCAATGCTGTGGTAAACGTTATTGTATCCAACATGTCCAGTTGTTGTATAGACATTGCCACAACAATGCCAATGCTGTGGTAAACGTTATTGTATCCAACATGTCTAGTTGTTGTATAGACATTGCCACAACAATGCCAATGCTGTGGTAAACGTTATTGTATCCAACATGTCTAGTTGTTGTATAGACATTGCCACAACAATGCCAATGCTGTGGTAAACGTTATTGTATCCATCATGTCCAGTTGTTGTATAGACATTGCCACAACAATGCCAATGCTGTGGTAAACGTTATTGTATCCAACATGTCTAGTTGTTGTATAGACATTGCCACAACAATGCCAATGCTGTGGTAAACGTTATTGTATCCAACATGTCCAGTTGTTGTATAGACATTGCCACAACAATGCCAATGCTGTGGTAAACGTTATTGTATCCAACATGTCCAGTTGTTGTATAGACATTGCCACAACAATGCTATTGCTGTGGTAAACGTTATTGTATCAACATGTCTAGTTGTTGTATAGACATTGCCACAACAATGCCAATGCTGTGGTAAACGTTATTGTATCCAACATGTCCAGTTGTTGTATAGACATTGCCACAACAATGCCAATGCTGTGGTAAACGTTATTGTATCCAACATGTCCAGTTGTTGTATAGACATTGCCACAACAATGCCAATGCTGTGGTAAACGTTATTGTATCCAACATGTCTAGTTGTTGTATAGACATTGCCACAACAATGCCAATGCTGTGGTAAACATTATTGTATCCAACATGTCTAGTTGTTGTATAGACATTGCCACAACAATGCCAATGCTGTGGTAAACGTTATTGTATCCAACATGTCCAGTTGTTGTATAGACATTGCCACAACAATGCCAATGCTGTGGTAAACGTTATTGTATCCAACATGTCCAGTTGTTGTATAGACATTGCCACAACAATGCCAATGCTGTGGTAAACGTTATTGTATCCAACATGTCCAGTTGTTGTATAGACATTGCCACAACAATGCCAATGCTGTGGTAAACGTTATTGTATCCAACATGTCCAGTTGTTGTATAGACATTGCCACAACAATGCCAATGCTGTGGTAAACGTTATTGTATCAACATGTCTAGTTGTTGTATAGACATTGCCACAACAATGCCAATGCTGTGGTAAACGTTATTGTATCCAACATGTCCAGTTGTTGTATAGACATTGCCACAACAATGCCAATGCTGTGGTAAACGTTATTGTATCCATCATGTCCAGTTGTTGTATAGACATTGCCACAACAATGCCAATGCTGTGGTAAACGTTATTGTATCCAACATGTCCAGTTGTTGTATAGACATTGCCACAACAATGCCAATGCTGTGGTAAACGTTATTGTATCCAACATGTCTAGTTGTTGTATAGACATTGCCACAACAATGCCAATGCTGTGGTAAACGTTATTGTATCCAACATGTCCAGTTGTTGTATAGACATTGCCACAACAATGCCAATGCTGTGGTAAACGTTATTGTATCCAACATGTCCAGTTGTTGTATAAACATTGCCACAACAATGCCAATGCTGTGGTAAATGTTATTGTATCAACATGTCTAGTTGTTGTATAGACATTGCCACAACAATGCCAATGCTGTGGTAAACGTTATTGTATCCAACATGTCCAGTTGTTGTATAGACATTGCCACAACAATGCCAATGCTGTGGTAAACGTTATTGTATCCAACATGTCCAGTTGTTGTATAGACATTGCCACAACAATGCCAATGTTGTGGTAAACGTTATTGTATCCAACATGTCCAGTTGTTGTATAGACATTGCCACAACAATGCCAATGCTGTGGTAAACGTTATTGTATCCATCATGTCCAGTTGTTGTATAGACATTGCCACAACAATGCCAATGCTGTGGTAAACGTTATTGTATCCAACATGTCCAGTTGTTGTATAGACATTGCCACAACAATGCCAATGCTGTGGTAAACGTTATTGTATCCAACATGTCCAGTTGTTGTATAGACATTGCCACAACAATGCCAATGCTGTGGTAAACGTTATTGTATCCAACATGTCCAGTTGTTGTATAGACATTGCCACAACAATGCCAATGCTGTGGTAAACGTTATTGTATCCAACATGTCCAGTTGTTGTATAGACATTGCCACAACAATGCCAATGCTGTGGTGAACGTTATTGTATCCAACATGTCCAGTTGTTGTATAGACATTGCCACAACAATGCCAATGCTGTGGTAAACGTTATTGTATCCAACATGTCCAGTTGTTGTATAGACATTGCCACAACAATGCCAATGCTGTGGTAAACGTTATTGTATCCAACATGTCCAGTTGTTGTATAGACATTGCCACAACAATGCCAATGCTGTGGTAAACGTTATTGTATCAACATGTCCAGTTGTTGTATAGACATTGCCACAACAATGCCAATGCTGTGGTAAACGTTATTGTATCCAACATGTCCAGTTGTTGTATAGACATTGCCACAACAATGCCAATGCTGTGGTAAACGTTATTGTATCCAACATGTCCAGTTGTTGTATAGACATTGCCACAACAATGCCAATGCTGTGGTAAACGTTATTGTATCCAACATGTCCAGTTGTTGTATAGACATTGCCACAACAATGCCAATGCTGTGGTAAACGTTATTGTATCCAACATGTCCAGTTGTTGTATAGACATTGCCACAACAATGCCAATGCTGTGATAAACGTTATTGTATCCAACATGTCCAGTTGTTGTATAGACATTGCCACAACAATGCCAATGCTGTGGTAAACGTTATTGTATCAACATGTCTAGTTGTTGTATAGACATTGCCACAACAATGCCAATGCTGTGGTAAACGTTATTGTATCCATCATGTCCAGTTGTTGTATAGACATTGCCACAACAATGTCAATGCTGTGGTAAACGTTATTGTATCAACATGTCTAGTTGTTGTATAGACATTGCCACAACAATGCCAATGCTGTGGTAAACGTTATTGTATCCATCATGTCCAGTTGTTGTATAGACATTGCCACAACAATGCCAATGCTGTGGTAAACGTTATTGTATCAACATGTCCAGTTGTTGTATAGACATTGCCACAACAATGCCAATGCTGTGGTAAACGTTATTGTATCCAACATGTCTAGTTGTTGTATAGACATTGCCACAACAATGCCAATGCTGTGGTAAACGTTATTGTATCCATCATGTCCAGTTGTTGTATAGACATTGCCACAACAATGCCAATGCTGTGGTAAACGTTATTGTATCAACATGTCTAGTTGTTGTATAGACATTGCCACAACAATGCCAATGCTGTGGTAAACGTTATTGTATCCATCATGTCCAGTTGTTGTATAGACATTGCCACAACAATGCCAATGCTGTGGTAAACGTTATTGTATCAACATGTCCAGTTGTTGTATAGACATTGCCACAACAATGCCAATGCTGTGGTAAACGTTATTGTATCCAACATGTCTAGTTGTTGTATAGACATTGCCACAACAATGCCAATGCTGTGGTAAACGTTATTGTATCCAACATGTCCAGTTGTTGTATAGACATTGCCACAACAATGCCAATGCTGTGGTAAACGTTATTGTATCCAACATGTCCAGTTGTTGTATAGACATTGCCACAACAATGCCAATGCTGTGGTAAACGTTATTGTATCCAACATGTCTAGTTGTTGTATAGACATTGCCACAACAATGCCAATGCTGTGGTAAACGTTATTGTATCCAACATGTCTAGTTGTTGTATAGACATTGCCACAACAATGCCAATGCTGTGGTAAACGTTATTGTATCCATCATGTCCAGTTGTTGTATAGACATTGCCACAACAATGCCAATGCTGTGGTAAACGTTATTGTATCCAACATGTCTAGTTGTTGTATAGACATTGCCACAACAATGCCAATGCTGTGGTAAACGTTATTGTATCCAACATGTCCAGTTGTTGTATAGACATTGCCACAACAATGCCAATGCTGTGGTAAACGTTATTGTATCCAACATGTCCAGTTGTTGTATAGACATTGCCACAACAATGCTATTGCTGTGGTAAACGTTATTGTATCAACATGTCTAGTTGTTGTATAGACATTGCCACAACAATGCCAATGCTGTGGTAAACGTTATTGTATCCAACATGTCCAGTTGTTGTATAGACATTGCCACAACAATGCCAATGCTGTGGTAAACGTTATTGTATCCAACATGTCCAGTTGTTGTATAGACATTGCCACAACAATGCCAATGCTGTGGTAAACGTTATTGTATCCAACATGTCTAGTTGTTGTATAGACATTGCCACAACAATGCCAATGCTGTGGTAAACGTTATTGTATCCAACATGTCTAGTTGTTGTATAGACATTGCCACAACAATGCCAATGCTGTGGTAAACGTTATTGTATCCAACATGTCCAGTTGTTGTATAGACATTGCCACAACAATGCCAATGCTGTGGTAAACGTTATTGTATCCAACATGTCCAGTTGTTGTATAGACATTGCCACAACAATGCCAATGCTGTGGTAAACGTTATTGTATCCAACATATCCAGTTGTTGTATAGACATTGCCACAACAATGCCAATGCTGTGGTAAACGTTATTGTATCAACATGTCTAGTTGTTGTATATACATTGCCACAACAATGCCAATGCTGTGGTAAACGTTATTGTATCCAACATGTCCAGTTGTTGTATAGACATTGCCACAACAATGCCAATGCTGTGGTAAACGTTATTGTATCCAACATGTCCAGTTGTTGTATAGACATTGCCACAACAATGCCAATGCTGTGGAAAACGTTATTGTATCCAACATGTCCAGTTGTTGTATAGACATTGCCACAACAATGCCAATGCTGTGGTAAACGTTATTGTATCAACATGTCTAGTTGTTGTATAGACATTGCCACAACAATGCCAATGCTGTGGTAAACGTTATTGTATCCAACATGTCCAGTTGTTGTATAGACATTGCCACAACAATGCCAATGCTGTGGTAAACGTTATTGTATCCATCATGTCCAGTTGTTGTATAGACATTGCCACAACAATGCCAATGCTGTGGTAAACGTTATTGTATCCAACATGTCCAGTTGTTGTATAGACATTGCCACAACAATGCCAATGCTGTGGTAAACGTTATTGTATCAACATGTCCAGTTGTTGTATAGACATTGCCACAACAATGCCAATGCTGTGGTAAACGTTATTGTATCCAACATGTCCAGTTGTTGTATAGACATTGCCACAACAATGCCAATGCTGTGGTAAACGTTATTGTATCCAACATGTCCAGTTGTTGTATAGACATTGCCACAACAATGCCAATGCTGTGGTAAACGTTATTGTATCAACATGTCTAGTTGTTGTATAGACATTGCCACAACAATGCCAATGCTGTGGTAAACGTTATTGTATCCAACATGTCCAGTTGTTGTATAGACATTGCCACACAATGCCAATGCTGTGGTAAACGTTATGTATCAACATGTCCAGTTGTTGTATAGACATTGCCACAACAATGCCAATGCTGTGGTAAACGTTATTGTATCCAACATGTCCAGTTGTTGTATAGACATTGCCACAACAATGCCAATGCTGTGGTAAACGTTATTGTATCCCAACATGTCCAGTTGTTGTATAGACATTGCCACAACAATGCCAATGCTGTGGTAAACGTTATTGTATCCAACATGTCCAGTTGTTGTATAGACATTGCCACAACAATGCCAATGCTGTGGTAAACGTTATTGTATCCAACATGTCCTAGTTGTTGTATAGACATTGCCACAACAATGCCAATGCTGTGGTAAACGTTATTGTATCCAACATGTCCAGTTGTTGTATAGACATTGCCACAACAATGCCAATGCTGTGGTAAACGTTATTGTATCCAACATGTCCAAGTTGTTGTATAGACATTGCCACAACAATGCCAATGCTGTGGTAAACGTTATTGTATCCAACATGTCTAGTTGTTGTATAGACATTGCCACAACAATGCCAATGCTGTGGTAAACGTTATTGTATCCAACATGTCCAGTTGTTGTATAGACATTGCCACAACAATGCCAATGCTGTGGTAAACGTTATTGTATCCAACATGTCTAGTTGTTGTATAGACATTGCCACAACAATGCCAATGCTGTGGTAAACGTTATTGTATCCAACATGTCTAGTTGTTGTATAGACATTGCCACAACAATGCCAATGCTGTGGTAAACGTTATTGTATCCAACATGTCTAGTTGTTGTATAGACATTGCCACAACAATGCCAATGCTGTGGTAAACGTTATTGTATCCAACATGTCTAGTTGTTGTATAGACATTGCCACAACAATGCCAATGCTGTGGTAAACGTTATTGTAATCCAACATGTCTAGTTGTTGTATAGACATTGCCACAACAATGCCAATGCTGTGGTAAACGTTATTGTAATCCAACATGTCCAGTTGTTGTATAGGACATTGCCACAACAATGCCAATGCTGTGGTAAACGTTATTGTAATCCAACATGTCTAGTTGTTGTATAGACATTGCCACAACAATGCCAATGCTGTGGTAAACGTTATTGTATCCACATGTCTAGTTGTTGTATAGACATTGCCACAACAATGCCAATGCTGTGGTAAACGTTATTGTATCAACATGTCTAGTTGTTGTA